>OY288243.1:33408677-34608677 GCA_958450325.1 Agrostemma githago | reverse complement strand
AAAGTCCAGGGGGCCTGCCCCCTGCCTGCCCAGAGGTAAGCAGGGTAGCTTTTTGGTTTGCGTTGGGGGGTTCACTTTTCCCAATTTTGGCAACAGGGGGGCCTCCCCCTATTGCCCCCTGCTCGTTTGTGTGTGAAAGACGCGTGTGTGAACAGGCAACGAGTATAAATCTGTATCTTCTCATTTCAAGCAACGAGTATAAAATTCTTTTTTGACATAGGGATGGTCGGAGCCGTCGACATTTCTGATCGTTCTCCGCCTTTTTAGTAAAAGCTGCCTATATTCCTGTTTAGACGTAGTATTTCTTTAGTGTGTCTGCGTTCCAGTGAGCGTTCAGCTCTTGTCCCTCCAGACTGGCTATCCTGTACGTGCCTGGACCCAAGACCTGAGTTATTTGGTATGGGCCCTCCCAATTGGCACTTAGCTTCCCGTGCTCTCTTGATTTTCCAGTCGCTTGTGTTTTTCTCAGAACCAACTCGCCCACCTGAAAGCTCCTCTGTCGGACTTTGCTATTGAAAGCTTTCCTCATTCGCTGCTGGTAGGCAGCGATATTGGTACCGGCTTCCTCTCTTAGCTCACTTACCAAGTCCAGGGCCTCAACCATCGCAGCTTCATTCTCAGCCTGGTTGTACTGCAGGGAACGTAGAGAGGGAATCCTTGTCTCAATTGGCAATAAAGCCTCTGCTCCATATACTAGGCCAAATGGGGTCTGGCCTGTAGACTCCTTTCTGGTAGTTCGGATGGACCAGAGTATACTGGGGAGTTCATCAGCCCACCTGCCTTTGCAGTCATCCACCATTTTCTTCAGGCCATTCAGAATTTGTTTGTTGGCTGCTTCCGCCTGTCCATTGGTTTGAGGATGGCAGACGGCTGAGTAGGCGACTGAGATGTTGTGGCTTTCCAGCCAGTTTCTTAGTGGGTCATTATCGAACTGCCTTCCGTGGTCAAATACCAGCATTTTTGGTACACCGAACCGGGTGATGACATTTCGCCAGATCACCTTCCTGACTGCCGGCTCAGTGATGTTAGGCACTGCCTCAGCCTCCACCCATTTGGTGAAGTAGTCTATGGCGACAATTAAGAATTTTCTGCCCCCTGTGGCCACCGTGAAGGGTCCTAGGATGTCCATCCCCCATTGAGCAAAGGGGATGGGAGATAGGATTGGCCTGAGCTCCTGAGCCGGGGCATGGATCGATGGGGCAAAGAGTTGGCATTTTCTGCATTTCTGGGTCAGGCTCTTGGCATCTGCCAGCATGGTAGGCCAGTAGTAGCCTGCCCTGAGGGCCTTGTGGGCCAGCGACCTCCCGCCAATGTGATGCCCACAAATCCCTGAGTGGATATCATCCAATACCTCAGCGGCCTGATCCGCCCGTAGGCATTTAAGCAGGGGATAAGTAAAAGATTTTTTGTAGAGTTCTCCATTAATGAATATGAACCAGGCTGCTTTAGCCTGTACCTTCCTTTTTTGTAACGAGTCTGACGGTAAGATACCGTGCCTCTTGTACTGGACGAAAGGGGTCATCCAGCTTTCCAGCTCTTCTTCCACGGCATTAATCGTTTGACAGGGATCAGTAGACTTCTCGTGTAAAACGTCGACCCATACTGATCTTCGGATGTCCTGCAGGCTGGAGCTTGCCAGTTTTGACAGGGCATCTGCTCTGTTGTTCTGGGATCGGGGAATTTGTTTGACCTCATATGATTTCAGGCCGGACAATTCTCCCTTTACCATCTCTAGGTATGCGGCCATTGCTTGGTCTCTTGCCTCGTATTCTCCATTGATTTGGTTGGCGATGAGCTGGGAGTCTGTTGCTAAAACAATTCGTTCCGCCCCTGCGGCTTTAGCCAGCCTGACGCCTGCGAGTACTGCTTCATACT
The DNA here is from genome assembly GCA_958450325.1 of Agrostemma githago. Lineage (NCBI taxonomy): Eukaryota > Viridiplantae > Streptophyta > Magnoliopsida > Caryophyllales > Caryophyllaceae > Agrostemma > Agrostemma githago. The sequence continues at coordinate 34,606,802 of OY288243.1, read as the reverse complement.
CTGCTTCATTGTTTGATGCTGGGAAAACGAATCTGAGAGCATGCTCAAAGTCGGTCCCTTCTGGGCTGGTTAATACGACGCCTGCGCCTGCGCCGTTGGCCGTTGAGGACCCATCAGTGTATACGACCCACTCCTGGGCGGGGGCTTCCTCTTCCCCTGAATGGGAGCACTCAGCCAAAAAGTCTGCCAGAGCTTGGGCTTTGATGGCTGTTCTCGGCTGGTAAGATATACCTAGCCCACTCAGCTCAATTGCCCATTTCAACAATCTTCCCGATTTTTCGAATTTTTCTAACACCTTTTCCAGGGGTTGGTCGGTGAGGACTATGACTGGATGCGCGTCAAAATAAGGTCTGAGCTTCCTGGCTGCAATTATGACCGCGTAGGCGGCTTTTTCAACCATCGGATAATTCTTCTCAGCTGCCCCCAGCGCATGACTCACAAAGTATATAGGTTGCTGGGTGCCTGCCTCTTCCCGTAGGATGACCGCGCTGACAGTTGTATTAGTTACTGCAATGTAGAGGAAAAGTTTTTCTCCTGCTACTGGTCTTGCCAGGGTAGGGAGCCTCATAAGGTGGTCCTTTAGTTGCTCGAAGGCCTCTTTCTGCTCGCTTTCCCATTTGAACTGTTTGTTTCCTTTCAGAATTTTGAAAAAAGGAGTGGCTCTGTCTGCTGATCGGGCTATGAATCGTGCCAAGGCGGCCATTCGTCCCGTCAGGCGCTGGATGTCCCTGATGGTCTTGGGCTCAGGGAGGTCTAGAACTGCCTGAATTTTTTCAGGGTTGGCATCTATACCCCGAGAACTGACCAAGAACCCTAGGAATTTTCCGGAGCGTACTCCAAACGTGCACTTTTTCGGATTTAGTTTCATTTTGTAAGCGCGCAGAGAACTGAAGGTTTCCTGCAAGTCTGTCAGGTGCTCCCTGTCTTCCCTGCTTTTTACGATGGCATCATCAACGTAAGCCTCAATGTTTCTGCCTTTTTATTTTTCATACACTTTATCAACCAGACGCTGGTATGTAGCTCCCGCATTTTTGAGCCCGAAGGGCATCATCTTATACATGTAAGTGCCCGAACTAGTGATGAACGCACACTTCACCCTGTCCGGCTGCCACAAGTACACTTGGTGGTAGCCTGAAAAGGCGTCTAAGAAGCTTAGCATGGTGTAGCCACTGGTGGCGTCTACCAATTGATCGATCCGAGGGAGCGGATAGCAGTCTTTCGGGCAGGCTTTGTTTAGGTTCGTAAAGTCGACGCACATTCTCCATGCTCCAGACGACTTTTTGACCATGACAACATTTGCCAGCCATTCTGGGTAGTCGCAGACTTCAATGAAGTCTGCCTTCAAGAGTTTGTCGATTTCTTCCTTGATGGCTGCGTCTTTTTCTGCAGACATGTTTCGTTTCTTTTGTTTTACAGGGCGAGCATCCATGCTTACGTTCAGCTTGTGAACGATGCATGAGGGATCAACGCCGGGCATCTCGTCTGCAGAATAGGCAAACATGTCTTTGTTTTCTCTCAGAAGTTTGACCAGTTCGGCCTGGTAGGATTCCTCCAAGCCTGTTCCTACCAGGACCTGTCTTCCTGGTTCTAAGTCCACCAGCATGCTTTCGCCTCCTGGTTCCAGGCGGTCGGGCGTCGGGTGCTCGACTGGGACTTCGCCTTCCCTGCAGGGGGAACTGTCAGCTTTTCTTTTTCCTTTTCTGTCCCTCTCGTGCTCTTGTAGGGCCACGGAGTAGCATTGTCTGGCTGACTCCTGGTCCCCACGTATCTTTCCTTCCAGCCCGAAGTCTGTGACATACGCAATGGTGAGAGCTCTGATGGAGATTGCGGCCTCGATTTCATCCAGCGTGGCCCTGCCAATCAGGGCATTATAGGCAGACCTTGCGTCCACAACAACAAAGGTAGCCCTGACATTCCTGGCTGTGGAACCTTCCCCGAAGGTTACAGGCAAGTCGATGACGCCCATGGGCAGCACGCCGGCCCCACTGAATCCGTACAGGGATCCGGGAGCAGGCCGTAGATGCCTTTTTTCCAGGCCCATTTTTTCGAAAGCATCCTTGTATAAAAGATTTGTATATGCGCCTGTGTCTACCATACATCTTCGCACAATATGGTTGCTGATTTCTAGGGACAGCACCAGAGGATCACTGTGCGGATATATCACCCGTCCTGCATCATCAGGGGTGATACTTAGTGTCACTCCCTTTGGGCTCCCTTCTTTCTCAGCGTAGCAGATCTGGTTTCTCAGCTCGCGCATTTGCCTTTTTTGACCTCTTCGACTGAGCTGGCCCTCAGTGCCCCCTGAAATCACGTGAATTACCATCCGGTTCTGCACTGACCCCTCGGGTTTCTCAGACACTTCCTTCTGAGACTTGTTTTTAGCTGCGTAGTTGGCCAACCATCCGTTCCTGATTAATTTCTCAATTTCATCCTTCAGGTGACGGCACTCTTCGGTGGTGTGGCCAATACAGTCGTGGAAAGTGCAGAATTTCTTTGGGTCGCCTTTCGGGCTGCGAGGTTTGCTTGGACGGTTCCATTTGGCAGTTTCTTTTTCCAGTTCGAAGATTTCCGCCCTGGATTTGTTCAGAGCGGTGTAACTATCGAATCTGGGCTGGTAGACTGAGCGTTCTTTCTTGGGAGTGTCTCCCTCTTCTTTTTGCTTACCTGGTTCACCTCTGCCCCTTCCACCTTGCGGTCCCCCTTGAGGCTTTGTTTGGCCTGCGGGGGTGTCCGTCAGGCCGTGGAACTCCTCCTGCAGAATGAACCCCTCGGCAATCTTTCTGGCCATGGCCAAGGTTTCGGGCTGGGCCCTGATCATCTGGTTTTTCATTTCCCCTGGAAGTAGGGAGATTGTCAGGGCATAGGCGGCGGTGGAATCGTCGATCTCCCTAACCTGCTGGTAGGATAGATCGAATCTTCTCATGTATTCTCTCACACTCTCACCCTTCTTTTGTTTCAGGGTCATAAGATCGAAACGGGTAAGACGTCTTCTCTTATTTCCGGCATACTGTTCAAGGAAAATTTCAGCCAACTCTATGAAGAATCTGATTGACCCCTGGCGGAGATCTCTGAACCACCCCTGCGCAAGTCCCACCAGGGTGGTAGGGAAACTTTGCACCAGATGGCATCATCTACATCATACATGCCCATGTGGCTCTCGAAGGCTGCCAGGTGGTCCTCAGGGTCCGTCGTCCCGTCAAATTTGATGGTGGGCATCTTGATTTTTGGAATGGGGTACTCTTGTACCTCAGGGTGCAACGGGGTTTTCGTAGGCCTGCCTACCAGTCGTGACCTGCTTTCCCCAGACTGGTTACCATGAGATTCCCATTGTTTATGGGTTGGTTTCCTCGTACTGGGGGAGCGGTGCCTCGGTGGCGGTCTGCTAGCTGCCTCGTCCTCTGTTCCCGAGGAGGTCTGCCTGGGCCTCTTCCTCTGGGAGTGGCAGAGGTTTTCACCCTGATGGTACCTGGATTCGAGCGGTTGTCCTCGGTTGAGTCTGGATTGCAAGCTTTGGGATAAGCCGGGGGCTGACTGTTCCTTGGCCGCAGGTGTTAGCCTGGAGAAAACTCCGCCTGGCCTCTCTCCTAAGCGTTTTGACACAGGCTCCCTGGGCCTCATGCCCTCCTGTAATCCTTGAGATAAGCCTCCCTGCCCTCCAGACGCCGATTCTGTCGTGTGAATAGAGACCGCCTGCTGGGCAGGTGGTTCTGGTTTGTCAGTGGTAATGCGCCTCTGCACATGCGTATACACTTGGGTTGTTCTTCTCGCTTTTCTCTGAGCGTTTCTGGCGGCGGTCCGCCTCGTGCCCCCGGCCTCGTCCCTGCTGACTGGGGACGGTTGTCTAGGAGCCGATGCGACCCTGCCCACCAAGTCCTCAGGTGTGAATTCCTGATCCAGCATTGCAGAGAAGAACGCGGCTGCCTGTGCCATCTGAGCTGGGGTCAGATTGAGAGCACGTCCAGGGCGTGCCCCCAGCTCGGGTGTCACAGCAGTGTTAGATCCACCGAAGGGATTGGTTCCCTCAACCCCAAGGATTGTGGCAGGAGGGACCCTCTCCAACAGCGGCATTCCGTACAGGGGGGTCACCGGAGGGACCGTCGGACCCGCTCCTGCACTGTCATCGACGATTTCTGGCATGATTGTGTTTAATTTTGTGGATATGAGTGGTTGATTTTAGTGGGTAACTCGTGAGCACAACCGTAATTCCCCACAGACGGCGCCAAATTGTTCCGGTTACGGAAACAATTTACCCGGCCTAGAATCCGGGTAGTGTAATTGAATTGATGATGGATAATTAGTCGCTTGATTCCCTTGATCTCCCCTTCCTCTCACTCTTAGAATCGGACTTTCCCGGCGGAAAACGGCCTGCTCCCTGCACAATGAACGCACAGGGCCTCGGAGGTTGTCCGAGGAAACCCTCTCCGATGCCTAAGTCAGTCCGTGAAATGCCTTTACGAACCTAGCTCGTGAGGAACTAGGCGGCGTTTTAAGAGTAAGAGTCTAGAGAGAGAAAATCCAACCCCTTTCATGTGGGAAATGGGGAGGTATTTATACCTTCCCACAAGAGAGAGAAGAGGAAGAGGAATGGTTGGATGGGAAAGTGACAAGTGGCGGCTTCTCATCCATCCATTCCCAATTACCTTAGGCAAAATGACGAGAGGGTCCCTGGGGGTCCTGACCTTGCCGGCCAGGGATTTTCCCAGGGTAGACAGTCTCCAGGCAGGGGACTGCCAAGCTCTGACAGGCTGAATTGGCCTGCGCTCTTGGTGGCTGACGGCCAACCTTCAGCGTTTCATGCTTTGCTCTAGGTCCCTGCTGGGGGCTAGTCTTTCGACTCTCCGACGGGAACCGTCTCGGGGCCTGCATAGCAGGTAATTGATTGTCAGGCTGCCCACCCCCAATCATAAGGGATCAAAACACATGGACCTTAAATAACTCTCACTAAAGCAAGATGTTAGATTACAGAAATTTGTCATCACACATATAGGAACAGATCTTATGGTTGCAGACATCTTTACAAAAGGACTGCCTCCGAAAGTTTTTCAAGGACATACTCTTCGTATGGGTCTTGAAGACAGTCATTGATTACGAGTCTGTACCATTTTATATCTTTGTTCTTATGTAAGACATTTATTGAGATCTCTTAACAATTTCTACACTTGCTATATAATATTATTTCTGTTTCTCCATTGTGTACACATTTATTATTGGATGAATGATAACAGATAGTCTTTTTAGACATTATGGGACCATTACGTTAAACTCTACTTATGGCCTAACTGTTTCAATCGTTGATGTAGTGTTACATGGAAGTAAACATGTTGCATATTGACATGTGCACGTCATGACTCTCTTTAGCGACTACATCAGTCAAGGTGCTTATGAACACCGATTTAAAATATATGTTTTAGCATAGTATACGCAACTTATATATTCTCTAACGAACATTACAGATGTTCCAATCGACCAAGTGGGAGACTGTAAGAATATTTTATGCTATAATAATATTACGGGATATGTAATATATCTTTCTTATTATTATGGTAATATTTCTTCCTTATAATTATGATCTTATTGAAAATCGGGATCTTATAGAGATATGCTATCACAATAATATCGGATTAAATAAGGAGTATTTCCATATTTACTCACCTTGATGGAAGGTTAGAGATTACCATAAACTAAAACCATAATAAGAATATGGTCCTCTCTCTGCCTATATAAAGAAACCTTATCCATCAGAAACTTCATACAAAATTAAGAAGCACAATACTTATTGTTATTATAGGAAAAGAGAGAGAAACCGACCTATTATTATTATTTGAAGATTGAAGATTATTTGAATTCATCTTATTATTATTTTGTGGGTCATATTATTATTATTTGAAGACGTCTTATAGAGGTCTAATATCGTTCGTATTAGATCTCGACTTATTCCACAATGTCAGAAGGTATGTCTTGATTTCTCTTAATTAATTTTTTGTGACCTTCATGTTGTTCAAAGATTTATTGGATTTATGTCATGTTAATAATATGCTAACAACAACTTCTTCAAAATCTCTGGCGGTTTGGATAATACTGGTAATATGATTTTTCCCTTGCTGCAGCGCGTCCGATTGCTTGTCCTCTTAACCCTCTCTTCGTAAAACATTATCGCTCCACACCGTGTACATGTATAATCTGGAGTACGTAAAGTACAATATGGGAAAACATCAACCAAAATTGCATCTGTTAAGATATGAAGTGACTACATCAGAACATACCTATATCTATCGACGAATGGATCAATAAACAAAAGAAAATAGCTTAACCAAACCAAATGTACTAAATCTGAACTTAACAGACATACTCAAATACTTAACTCAATAAGAAACTAAGCACACACAATTAGTCAAAATAAACTCAATAAAGTTCACAGCTCCTTTAGCATGAACATATATCTAATAAACCTAATATATCAATTAAGCACACACAGACACACTAAATTACAAAGATCATAATTTCGCTTCACAATCACACAATTAAGTCGTAGTTAACAGGCCCAACTTATTACATTGAAGAAAGAACGTGCCTATCTCACTTTCTTAAGAACGTGAATCTTATACCACCTATATTAGATCCAAGGTAGAAAAACACCACAGATATAAATTGACAAATTGTTGAATGATCAAATAGTTTGAAGTTTTTTTTTGGTAAAGTGTAAATATTATAAAACACTCGAATCAATCGTACATACAAAACTAAGAGTTAAGCAACTCCACAATCAAATTCACACTCACGAATGAGAGGGTTCATCTCAATATCAGCCTATCTAGCCAACTTCTATCCTTTGTATGTGGTATGCCCTTAAGCTGACTAAGTATTCTTCCGGTAATATCCCGTCGGATCCCCTCAAAGCAAGCTCGAGGGTGTTGAATGGTGAGGTTATGTCTACTGTTATTCCTTTGTTTCCATATGTGATACATCATCGCATTGATGCAACTGTTAACGATGCCTGTTTTTAGTCTCGACCACCTTCTGTTAAGTCCCCATTGTAGCAGGTCCGTGTCAGGTATTCGAACAGTGAGCCAACTGTGCATCTCCTCCAACACCTTCCTGCTGTAACGACAAGCAAAGAAGAGGTGTTGTATCGTTTCTTCATCCTGCCCACAGATGCAGCATATCGCGTCATTAGATATGCCCAGCTTGAGCAGCTTTTCCTTCGTGTTTAGACCCCGATGGTGTACCATCCATGCTAGAATGCTATGTTTAGGTACAGTCCATTTGGTCCAAACAAGGCGATACCACTCCACCGCCCTCGAGGGGGGAAGTAGCCAGTTGTATCCTTTCGAGATAGTGTATTGACGCCCGGGAACATTAACCCATTCTTCCTGGTCATATGCGTGGTCGAAATCAGACCTGAGTTTTCATATCTTCTTCCACATCCAATTTGCATCTTTAGGTGGATTGTATTCTTCCCATCTCTTCCCTTTCAGGTAAATAGCATGAACCCACTGCACCCACAGCTTATCCTTACGTTATTTTACCCACCAAACAAGTTTACCAATCACTGCCTTGTTCCATGTTATGTCGTTTTTTAAGCCCAAACTGCCTTCTTTCTTGTGGTTACAAATTTTAGTCCACGCCACCGTAGGGGTTCTGGTATACTCCGCTCCCCCGTCCTACAAGAAATTCCTACAAATCGATTCAATCTTCATAATAAGAGCTTTCGGAAGGATGAAGATGGAATCCCAATATGAGTGGAGCGTCTTAAGCACGGCCTTCACGAGAACTAATCTTCCAGCGTATGATAACTTTTTAGTCCCGAGTCCCCTAATCCTCTCTCCAGAATATTATCGATTATGGGCTGGCAGTCCTTGATCAGCAGCTTTGAGGGCTTAACAGGAACTCCCAAGTATTTAAAGGGTAATCTCCCCTCAGTACATCCTGAAATCTGTTCAATTTCCTTTCTCAGCTCATTCGAAACTCCGTTAAAGTATACATTCGACTTCCCTTTACTAAGTTTCAGTCCCGTAGCCTGAGAGAAAGTAGCGAATGTTCGGAGCAGCACCATGATAGAGTTTACATCTCCCTTACAAAAGAGAAGTAGATCGTCCGCAAACATTAAGCTACTAAGTTTCAGAGGTTTGCATAATGGATGGAAACGAAATCCATGTTAGCTGTAGTATAATTAAGTATCCTCGTCAAATATTCCATGCATATAGTGAATAATAAAGGTGAGAGGGGATCATCTTTGTCTTAGACCTCTCTTACCCTAAAACCAACCGAAGTAGTCACCGTTTAAACTAAGAGTATAGGAGGCCGTGGTCACGCATTCCCAAATAAGCAGGATGAATTTTGATGGGAAATTAAGCTCTTGCAGCATTTGAAATAAGAATTCCCATTCGACAGAGTCATAAGCTTTTTGGAGGTCCAATTTGAACATACATCTCGGAGAAACCGATTTCCTCCCATATAGCTTGACAAGGTCTTGGCAGATAAGAATATTATCCATAATGCTACGACCATGGATAAAACCCCCTTGAGTGTTGGATATGATGTCAGGCAGAATCTTGCCTAATCTTCTACACAAGAGCTTCGAAATGCATTTATAAACCACATTGCAGCATGATATAGGTCTAAATTGCATAACATTTTGGGGCTGATTGGTCTTAGGAATTAACGTGACATTAGTAGCATTCAGCTGCTTCAACAGTTTTTCGCTGTCGAAAAATTCATGGACAGCAAGGCAAACATCCTGTCCCACCGTATCCCAACAATCCTTGAAGAATTTGCTAGTGCAGCTGTCGGGACCAGGTGATTTCTCATTAGGAATGCTAAATAGTGTAGTTTTTATCTCATCATCTGTGACCGGGGTCATGAGGTGCTGTGTCTGTTGTTGCCCGCAGAACCCTCCCATAAGCATTGCTTTCTTACTAATCGATCTCGTAGGACAACTGACACCTAGCAGGCTTTTATAGTAATGTATAAAGCTCTCTTGAATGCTCTGTGGTTCAGTTGTAAGCTTACCATGAATATCCTCGATTTGAAGAATTTGGTTCCTTCTTCTCTTCGCCTGGATAACCCCATAGAAGTAGGCGGTATTGGCATAAGCATCTTTATCCCATCGCAGTTTCGCCTTTTGTTGGAGGAATTCCAGTTGCGCATTAGCAAGAGTGTTGTACTGCTTCCGGAGTTCACATTCATGTCTAACCAGGTCAGGATTGCAAGGATTGGCTCCCAAATCGCGTTGAATCTGCATAATTTTTGTGATAGTAACCTCTGCATTCCCATCTATGTCAGGAAACTGCTCCCTATTCAGGCTTTTGAGCAAGGGTTTAAGCGCTTTGAGTTTCTTAGCCAATATGAAGTTATGATTGCCTTCCACCTTAATGCTCCATCCTTGATTTACCACATCTAAGAAGTTGCTCGCCTGACTCCACATGTTGAAGTATTTAAATGGTCTGTTCCTGCGAGTTTCCTGATTCTTCCTCTGGAGTATACAAGGGGTGTGATCAAATCTCCCCTCTGGCATGAAGTGGGCTACCAGATCAGGAAATTCGCTCAACCAATCCCTATTCACAAAGACTCTGTCTAGTCTGCTATAGATTCTATCTTCTAGGCATTGCTTATTTTCCAAGTATAAAAGGATCCAGTCGCTGAACAGTCAAGTAGTTCACAGTAAGTGAGACAATCCTTGAAAGGTTCAGCTTCAGCAACGGAAAAAGATCCTCCCAACCTCTCCTCATGTTCTAGAACACAGTTAAAGTCTCCACTAATAGTCCAAGGTCCAGTAGTCCGATCAACAAGACGTTTCAGACCAACCCACAAAGGTTCCCTATCTTTCATGTCATTGAAAGCATAGACGAAGGTAGCATGGAACTCTTTATTATCAACTCTATCTTTGAACTTCAAATGGATGTACTGCTCATGATATTCAATGAAAGTAGTCTCGCACAACAAAGGATGCCAAAGCACCCAGACTCTACCTCCAGGATGAAGAGCAGCGTTTGTCGAAATACTCCAGTCATCAAACACCAGTCTTGCATTATTCACATTGGTAGGCTTTATTTTGGTTTCCAACAAACTAAACAAACCGACGTTATTATCTAGAACGAATTTATTTATGCACAGTTGTTTGTTCCTTCTATTCATACCTTTTATATTCCAAAAGCCGATCTTCATCATTGAGTATCAGTTGTTTTATTGATCCCTTTCCTTCCCCCATCAACCCCTGGATTCAGAATAGTGGCATATGTTTGGGGCATGTTCTCCTCATTAGTCTGAATTTCGGCACCATTCTGTGATTCCTGTGCACTTGTAATTCTAGTCGGCTCAGGTGTGGTAGTCGGCTCTTGGGACCTCATTCCCTGCTGTACGACTGAGGGTGTGTTTTTCTCAATCTTGCGCCAAACCTGACGTATTTTTGGTTTTTCCTGCACAGGCTGAGCACCCTTAGTTATTCCTCGACACTTCTCCTGTGCGTGCCCGAGGCGTTTGCATTTTGTGCAAGTAATAGATCTCCATTCGTATTCCACATCTATCTCTATTTTCTGCTGCTTTTCATCCAGAAATTGCACCTGGTTTGGGAGTTTCTGATCAATCTGCAATTTGACCATCACTCTTTCATATCCAAGTCTTGTTTTCATCTCCGTAGCTTCGTCACTCTTAATATACTCCCCAACTATACCAGATATCTTTGATAAGCTTTGTCCCCAGAATTTAAGAGGAAGTTTGTGGAATTGAATCCAAGAGGCCACATTTTTCACTTCTTCCTTCTCCAATGGTACATCTTCCTTCCAAGGTTTGATGATAACAGGTTTACCATCAAATAGATAGTAGCCTGCTTGCAGAACGCTTTGGTGTGCTTCCTTAGATTTAAAGTGGACCAAAAACACACCATTCGGTAAGAATGAGATATTATCTATAGGGTGTTTTGCCCAAATTCTACGCAAATAACCTTCCAAAACAGCCATGGGTGGGTTAGCACCAATAACGAAACCAAAGACTGCTTGACTCCAGTATGCAACTTCATCATGAACGTCCTCGTCAAGCAGTTGGAGCAATGGTGTTGATTCGTCATCAGTTATCTTCTCTATAGATTTCCCATGAACTTTAAACCAATCCCCATCCCTGTTGTTCGTTGGTGCAGCAGATATGGCCAGATCATCATCTATATCATCAAGACTAAAAGCCGGAATGCCCATAATCTCATTGATGCTGCCATGTTTTGTGGCTTCCTCATCCCTTGGTTTATTTGAGTTCTTCTCTTGTACTTTAGTTTTGTCCTTTCCATCGTCCATTTTCTTAGATTGTTGTTTCTTTTCCTTAGCCATCATCTCTTTCCTCATCGTGATGTTCCGACGATGTGCCGATTTAGACCCTGAGTTTCTTGCCATTGTTGCAGGAACTCGAACGCCGCAAATCGCCAGGATCGCCTCTTAGGGTTTCATCATTTGTTTGGGTTTGGTAGGCCTGATTATTACTGGTGACAATAAATAGTTTGAAGTTATACGATGATAAAGCCTCGAGTTTTAACTAGAAGGAGGCATCATCTCCTAAACCATTGATCCAAAATGGCAACCTCTTATCTCTACCCATCATCATTAATCAATTTCATTCGTGTTACTTATAATCATTTCCTATGGACGATAATTTGACGAAACATGTACAAAGGAACAACTCATACAAAATTAGAGACTTACCTAGTAATATAATTGAATCAACGTCATTAACTTCTGTCGTTGGTTGTTGCGGGATATCTATGACTGCATCATCGTGCAATTGAGGTAGAAACCTCCTCTTCTTCTTTGCTTTGCGGTTCTTCGACTGCGGAAGAAGTTGCTGTGGCGACAGGTGATCCGAATCAAGGAGCTACCAATCCAAGTAAGGAAGTACTAAAGAGCTCAACTAAAGAATACTAGCTCCTACTTAAGCATAGGCCAGCTACATTAGCAATAATAAGGAGTCATTTTCAATTATGGAGCTAGCTCGAAATTGAGCTGAATAAAGGAGCAACTAATCAAGGTAAAATGAAGACATTAACTTGGGTTCACTATCATTCAAGCATGGGTAGTGGACTGAAGTTATGAAGGTATTAAAGCTGGTTGTGTTCTCATGGTGTACACGGCTAAAAGGCTCCTTGTTAGCCTTGTTTTGGGCTCCATGTTCACATCCTTGCCGCGCCTCATTACTCCTACTCAAGCTTTGTTTTCATCTCCATGTTCACACAAGAAGACCACGGCTGATTACTCTTCATCAAACATTGTTTTTAGCTCCATGTTTACACCACTTTGTTATTAGCTCCCAACTTTGTAATTAGCTCCTAGTTCACAATGGTTTTAGCCTTGTTTTTGTCAGCCTAAACCAACCGGTTTAAGGGCTCTTGTAGGCTATATATAGCCGGTCATTTGAAGGAATAAAGATCATCCAATTTGCAAATTAGAACTTGAGTAAAGCTAAGCTTTCTGTTTCGTCCTTGTAGTTTACAAGACAAAGTCTAGAGTAAGTCGCGTTACAAGCTCTAAACTCGCTATTTCAATCGAGTGTTTGATCTAGCAACCGCTTTGTTGAAGTATAGGTCTACTTCACCTAGCATACTATCCTTGGTTACGGTTTATCCTTCCTCAAAACTATCCTTTCATTCTGTTTTGGTTACTTGTTTACGTTCCATTTCAGAATACTAATCCATCTTTACATTCTTGTTTCAAAGTTCATATCAACTCACATCATTAGTGGTATCAGAGCTTTGGTCATCCATTTAGACGCAAGCATGGCAGGAGTGTTGAACTTTGAAGATCCTACCTTCCTAGAACAACTAAAGAAAGCATTGGAGAACTTCCAGCCAAGAAATTCTCGCTTCCAACCAAGGAGGGAACCGGTGGACAAGATCAAGGTAACTGAACTTCCTGAGTTTAACGGTGGTACTGATCCTGAAGCTTACTTGGAATGGGAAAGAAGCATGGAGAAGCTCTTTGACTTCAAGGATTTAGAGGACGAAGAAAGGTGCAAATACGCCATTCTAAAGTTAAGCAAAGGGGCTTCCCTTTGGTATGAAGGGCTTAAGGTACAACGCACCAGAAGTGGAAAGGGTAAGATTACTTCTTGGGAGTCATTAAAACGCAAACTACGTAAGAGGTATGTCCCAACTACGCACAAGTTATCCTTATACAAAAAGATTGCTAACCTTGTACAAGGAAAAATGAGTGTTAGTGAATACATAGAAGAATTTGAGAACTTGGTTCTAATGGGAGAAGTAGAAGAGAATGAAGAGATAAAAATGGCTAGGTTCTTACGTGGGTTAAATCGTAGTATAGCTAATACGGTCGATTTGTGTCCTTATGCTGATTTTGATACCTTGTGTGGGTTATGTCTAAAAATTGAGGCACAAGGGAAGGGAAGACATGAGGTTGAGTCTAGTAAGAGTCATACTTGGTCGCGGATGGATGATAGCAATAGAGTCAATCCTACTAGTTCTAATCAACCCCTTATTGTTAAGAATAACCCAGCACCCCCACCTCAATCCACCACCAAAACAACCACTGAAACTAGTCTATCTAAGGTACGTTGTTTCAAATGTCAAGGGTTTGGTCATTACAAAAACGCTTGTCCTAACAAAAGAGTAGTGACCTTAAGGGAAGTAATCACTGTCAGGGATGAGTTATGGGAAGAGGAACAACGTATAGGGGCTGTTTTTAATGTTAATGAGGAAGGGGAGGAAGAGGAGGAAGAGGAAGAAGACTTTGAGGCTTATGAACCCCCGGCTTATGACACACTCCTAGTACTACGTACTCTACATGCTAACCCAATTCAACATGACACTGAACAGAGAGACCAACTGTTCCATACTAAGTGTCAAGTTAAAGACAAATGGTGTAGTCTAATCATTGATGGAGGTAATTGTACCAACGTTGCCTCAACTGAAATGGTGGACAAACTAGGTCTAGCTACTACTAATCACCCTAACCCTTATGCATTACATTGGTTAAACAACGGGAACAAGGTAAGGGTCACTAAACAAGTGAGGGTTGGATTAACCATGGGTTCCTACGTTGATGAGGTTTTGTGTGATGTGATTCCTATGGATGCTTGTCACATACTATTAGGCCGTCCTTGGCAGTTTGATAGGGACGTAGTTCACCATGGGAGGAGGAATGAGTATGAATTGAGTGATAAGGGAAAGAAAATTATACTCAAACCCATGACACCTCAAAATGTGTGTAACATGTTAGCTAACAAAGTCGGAAAACCCAGCCTTTCAATGTTTGCCAATAAAGAGTTGGGAGTACTTGCTGTAGAAGAGGGGGAGTTGGAAGCCGCCAAGGAGGAAACCATTGAGATTAAGAGTGGTAGTGAAAAAGAGTGGCAAAAGGAACAAGTTGCTGTTATCTCTAACGAAATATCATCCTGTTTGATGCCTAGTAAAGATCATGAGATCTTAAGGTATGAAGAGGGTAAGGTCAAAGACTTGGATAACACATTATCTTGCAACAACACACATTCAACCACCTCAGATGCAGGCACAATTGGAGTTGAGAATGGGAAGGACTACTACTCCATGAGGGCTGAAGAACTTACCAAGCACAAGACTAACTCTTTTGGTACTTTTGATGAGCTTATTTTGCAGGTAAAACTTCCTTTTAAAGGAAACCTCCGTTGCACTCCAGGGTATTCTAAATACATAACGAGAAAAGCCTACAAAGGAGAGCACAATAAAAACAGAAGTACGAGGCACTTCATAAGGGATGACTTGTCTTTGGCTAACGTAAGTATGGAGGAGTTCCCAAACCAAGGAAGGAACAAATGGAAGTCACAACCAGAAGTTCCGCACAAGGGTAACCACAGAACTTACAAGTCGAAGTTGCCGGATGAGTATGGGGATCAAGCCACCCTCCTAATAGAAGATCTTCTTCTATACCTTGATAAAGATAACATTTCAGAATTGAGGACAATTCCTTGTCAAGGGGGAGGAGATGATCCGAATCAAGGAGCTACCAATCCAAGTAAGGAAGTACTAAAGAGCTCAACTAAAGAATACTAGCTCCTACTTAAGCATAGGCCAGCTACATTAGCAATAATAAGGAGTCATTTTCAATTATGGAGCTAGCTCGAAATTGAGCTGAATAAAGGAGCAACTAATCAAGGTAAAATGAAGACATTAACTTGGGTTCACTATCATTCAAGCATGGGTAGTGGACAGAAGTTATGAAGGTATTAAAGCTGGTTGTGTTCTCATGGTGTACACGGCTAAAAGGCTCCTTGTTAGCCTTGTTTTGGGCTCCATGTTCACATCCTTGCCGCGCCTCATTACTCCTACTCAAGCTTTGTTTTCATCTCCATGTTCACACAAGAAGACCACGGCTGATTACTCTTCATCAAACATTGTTTTTAGCTCCATGTTTACACCACTTTGTTATTAGCTCCCAACTTTGTAATTAGCTCCTAGTTCACAATGGTTTTAGCCTTGTTTTTGTCACCCTAAACCAACCGGTTTAAGGGCTCTTGTAGGCTATATATAGCCGGTCATTTGAAGGAATAAAGATCATCCAATTTGCAAATTAAAACTTGAGTAAAGCTAAGCTTTCTGTTTCGTCCTTGTAGTTTACAAGACAAAGTCTAGAGTAAGTCGCGTTACAAGCTCTAAACTCGCTATTTCAATCGAGTGTTTGATCTAGCAACCGCTTTGTTGAAGTATAGGTCTACTTCACCTAGCATACTATCCTTGGTTACGGTTTATCCTTCCTCAAAACTATCCTTTCATTCTGTTTTGGTTACTTGTTTACGTTCCATTTCAGAATACTAATCCATCTTTACATTCTTGTTTCAAAGTTCATATCAACTCACATCAACAGGACTGGAAAGAAGCACAGTGGCCAGTGGGAGTTAGAATTGCCAATTAATAGACGGGAATATGTAGAATTACTGTATAAGGTGCCGAAACTATCCAAACCTGGAAGCACACTACTTGCCCCATTAGTGGACGTTTGTTGGTCATCGACTTTGCGTGCATCTATGGTTGCTCGAGTTTGTTTTTTGGATCTCTTCTTGTTGGTCTTGTCGGAATCCATTACTACCAACGGAGTAATAGAATCAACGCTTGCACAGCTCAATTGTTTGGACGGTCTTGATGAATATATACATATGTAACGGAAGAAAACTCTCACATTATTAGGAAAATAGAATTTTAGGTGGATTAGGAAACCAAACAATACACAATTGGATGAAGTAATAAAATAAAATATTCTTTTTTGGTAAGAATAGGAGTAAGAAATTATAATGTTGTGGTAATATTATATTGGAAAATTTAATGGAAATAATCAGAACTACGATGATCGTTCTTATATTACTCCCAAATATTATTTAAGTCAAACGTGTCAAACGTGTCTAACATTAAACGGGTCAAATGTGGCAAACGTTGCAAATGTGTCAATAGTTAAGCGTGTCAACCGTTTCAAATGGGTCAAACGTTTCAAATCTGTCAATGGTTAAACGGGTCAAATGGGTCAAACGTTGTAGAAGTCTCAATCGTTTCAAACATTAAACAGGTCAAACATTTTAGACGTTTCAAATGTGTCAAGGGTTAAACGGGTCAATCATTTCAAACATTAAACGGGTCAAACGTTTTAAATGTGTCAAGGGCTAAACGGGTCTGTGGACATGACGTAGGTCCACCCCGACGCGGCCACGCGCGGGTTTGGGTAGGCGAATGAATCTCGTGGTGAGATTGTTCTCGGGTTCGAAATTTAAGTCAAAATGGAGTCGCCACCGAATTTTGTGGTTATTCGGAACCATACGAGCCCACTCTATGTCGTCATGGGCTATGCACAAAGTAAGCCCACTTCGATTTCAGAGTTTATTGGGCTCGTCCCTTTGCATTGCAATACCGATACCATCTACACCAGTATCGTGTAAAGAATGACTCTCGTGCGCCAAGGGTTTCGGACATCCGGAAACCAAAGGTTCTGAGTAAGGGGTGAGGGTACGTGTTGGGAAGCCCACTAAGGACACCCAACCCCGCTCGCACATGGCGGCCTCTACTAAGACATCGTTCGTGTTCGTGTGCGCGCGCTAGTAAAATGACTAAATGATATGCAAACAGCGTTTTCGGGCTAAGCATGCGAGTTGTTGATTAACTACGTCATTTAATGCATCTTGATTCACGTCAAAGTGATTTAGCATGCGATGTTCATTTAAATAAATAAATGGCAAACATCAAATAATAGAAAACTCGTAAATAAATTACAAATTACACGGGCGGAATACAACCCGGAATTCACAATACAACGAGCAATAAAATAGAATAATTGAATTATAAGCAGCAAATGTTAACTAGAAACGGACCCGTAATATAAACTAGACCGTAAGTTGTGCAAATGGACGAACTTCGATTAATTTACGCATTATATTGTGTATTAAGCGAAGGACGGAGATATGGAACCTAAGCGTGATGCTAGCCCGATCCCGAATCCCGATGCCTTGTCCCGACTTATCACATCGAGGAATAGAGTCTAAATTAATTATGTGTCGGATACGACTAAAGAGTCGTCGACACAAGATTAATAGTGCAAGACCGTCGATTAAAGTCGTTTTAAGTGATATGATATGCATGAGTTTTGAAAAATAGGATCACGTGATTGACTTTACACGTGTCGACTAAAAGTCGTAAAAAATGACGAGGCTCGAATGTTGCCTTAAAGCTCTCGGATTACTGGGCTACAGGACCCACTCGATCGAGTCATGGCATGGACTCGGTCGAGTGCGCCTTTAAGGTAGCTACTGTCCAGTTTTTGGTGTGCTACTCGATCGAGTGGGCTTGTGCACTCGATCAAGTGCCCTCTGTGCGGGTGTTTAATTAGTGTTTTAAACGACCCATTTTATAGCTTTTATGTTTTTGAATCGAGATGCAATTACGCTAAATATAAATATTGTCCAATTTATATTAGTTTAAATCTCGATGGCTCGTCATACTCGACATTCGGTTATAGAACCGACATCTAGTATTTAGAGCGAATTTGCAAAATCGAGTTTGATCGGGCTAGAACAAATATCGATTCCCTCCGCGTCATAATGTCGTAATCAATCCTTTCGGATCGTGTGACAATTAATTCGGCGTCAATGGGTTTCGTCCTAATCCGATTTGTCGATGATTCTTTAGAATAATATTTTGAAGGAAATGTGGTCGGACATATTTAACGACGAATCTCCACGATCTATTACGCCCTTAAGTGTTTAGGGCGGCGCACCTCGAAGGGCGCCACCTCCAATACGACTTGTAAAGGGATTAAATAGACTTTAGGCGGAATTCGTAATTAAACATATTCGACCCAAAAATTCGACCGTCGTTGCAAACTTAAGTCCTCGGCATTTTAATATCGTAATTTGGCCTTAAGGCCTACGATCATTAATTTAGCCTCAACGGACGTTGCTCGGATCGTTTTGAAAGTAGTTTTGTTAAATAATTATACGCGGTATTAATATTATAACAAAATGTAAATGACGATAATTAAATGTTAGAAGTTAGAATACGATAAGTAAATGTTAGATGTTAGTTGACATAAAATAAAATGTTAGTAGCAAAATTAAAATGTTAGTAACGAAAATGAAATGTTAGTGTTAGTAGTTAGTAGTTAATAATAATAATAATAATAATAATAATAATAATAATAATAATAATAATAATAATAATAATAATAATAATAATAATAATAATAATAATAATAATAATAATAATAATAATAATAATAATAATAATAATAATAATAATAATAATAATAATAATAATAATAATAATAATAATAATAATAATAATAATAATAATAATAATAATAATAATAATAATAATAATAATAATAATAATAATAATAATAATAATAATAATTATAATAATTATAATAATAATAATAATAATAATAATAATAATAATAATAATAATAATAATAATAATAATAATAATAATAATAATAGTAATAGTAATAATAATAATAATAATAATACATATATTTATATAATCGAAAAGAAAAGAGTAAGGAGAAAGAGATGATGGGATTTAATGACACCCTCAACCTACATGCTTAAACGATCTCGGAAACGGACTCGTAGTGGCGGCGTGAGCGCGGGAGTGTCGAGATATGTAGGGTGAGTTATGGTGTGTGTCTTTGACGAGTTTTGATCTCGGGATTTTGAATATGTATGTGTGTGTATGTGTATGAGTGCCTAGAACTCAAAATGATGAAGGTTTAAGATGTGTAAGGTGGAATGAGGTTTGAAAGGGTTGGAAAAACCTTGTTTTGAAGGTGATAAAAGGTTGAAAGAGTTCTGTAATGTGTTGGGGTGATGGGGTATTTATAGGGAAATACCCCGGTTTAGGGTCACTCGATCGAGTGCCCTAGTGCACTCGGTCGAGTGCCTTCAGAAATGAATCTGGTCCGCTTTTTGAGGCTCCACTCGATCGAGTGGGTCAATCCACTCGATCGAGTGGATCAATTAGGATGAGATATTTTAGGAAAGATTTGTTGACTTTTTTTGAATGATTTGGTTGTTGTGACTTGATTCATTTTGCGTACTTGGACATAATGTGAGGCTGGTTCGTCTCGGGATTCGACTTTGACCAGGTTTTGACTCGGTCGCTAAAAGACGGTTTTATTTCCAGTGACGGTTTTGACCCAAATTAGTCTCATTTTATTGGAAACGGCCCACTGGGCCTGGATTTGAGGTCGGTTTTGAGAGATTTGCACTCCGCTAAATGCCCACGTCGGATACTATTAATTCCGAGTCCGTATTCGAGCGTATTAAGTCACGTTTACGTCCGATCATCATCGGGTGTTTTGTCGGGAACTGCTATAGACACTAGCAGGCAAAATGCGGGTGTCTACAGAGCCCCCACTCTGACTGAGGCTTGGACAAGGCGAAAGTCAGAGTAGCTACCAGGCCAATCGAGGATTACGACCTGGCAGCCTTCCGGTCGGGTCGTTTATAGTCCATTAGACTCGCGTGAAGGGCTCGCCAGCCATAAGCAGAGAGTCGTACCTGTCCTGATGATGATAGCTCCGTGGGGAGTTGGACTTGCCTTTGAAGTCCTAGGTGTACCTGTATGTCGGCACATCACATCTTAGATGTAGCATTCCAGGCACAGGACTTGCTTCTGAAGTCTTGGGTGTACCCGTATGCCGACACATGACAAGTTGAATGTAGCATTGCAGGAGACACACTGCCTTTGTTGTTTCGTTGGGAAGCACTAGCTAGCACCTGAAATGTTAGACACATAGGCAGAAATAGCAGGCATAGTATGTAGCAAGATAGCACATAGGAAATGCAGTTAGCATCTATAGAGTGGCTTGCGCTGGGGAAAATGGTTTTGCTTCGTTTTGAAATCGAAGTCCTGAAAGCAACTCACGTGCTAGGAGATAGGTTTTCAAAATTGAAAGGGGTAGAAAAGAAATTTGCAGTTTAAATAGACCGAAATTTGACCTTGTCGAAAAGGATTTTCTCAAATGGCTAAGTTTTGCAAATTTCAAAGCAAGAATTTTGAAGAGAGACATACCGACAGACTCGACTCTGGACTCTCGAGGGGTTGGACCGTGACTCAGGGGGTGGGCCACCTAAGACGACAAGACTCTTAAGTTGCGCTATTCCGTAGCCTAGACGAGTGGCAACACGGTCGAACATCAAAATGGGAAGGATGTGCTATAGGGTGGCTGCAGTAGTCTGTAATGAGACTGTAACGACAGGACTTAGTAGTAGCAATGTTATAGTCTGGTGCTCTTTTGGATCTTTGGTTTTGGGGTATAGTCCCAAAATGGGTGTTGCTTCGAGTCCCTGACGGATTCTCGTCTTTGACTGAGCCGAGTACTAGGACACACTATAGAAAGGTGGCTAGATTTTTGAAAGTATTTGGATTATGTGGGTGGATGGAGAACTTCTATCTAAGAGAAGCCCCCAGGACGACAAAGCTAACTGTTGAGAACATGACAGTGTCGTGATAGGAATGATGGTGCTTTCTGAATTTGTGTCAATGTGGGTGGTTGTGCCTTTGTTGAAAGGCTGCCTACGTATTCACGTGTAGTGAAATCAAACCAAGCCATAGTTCAGTGAATTGGAAGATATATTATGGTGCCTAGTTTATTAGGGCTTTGTGTGTAACTAGCCATAGCGATGGTGTAGGCTAGGTGAATTCCCAATGATGTCTTGATCAAAGGGCTAGAACAGTTAGGATGTTGATCCCGTGACTGTGAGCGTTCTTCGAGGTAGCCCCCAAAGGTGGTGTGAACTATTTGGGCATGTTCTATGCCGACCGCAGGTTGAGTTCCCGTGTTTGGGGTTGGTAACTGGTTTGGATGTTTTTGGAAATGTGGTGCCAGGTAGAAAGTGGCTTTGATGTTTTGAAATCTGGAGCTCGATTTTGTGGAGCTAAGGCTTCGAGGGTAAGGTATTGCAATGTGGTAGGAAAGGGGGAAGTCAAGTAAAAATGACTCGGACTTCGATCAGGGTAGGTTTGATAATGCGGGATCTGATTTCCATGTCCGACCCTAATGGTTAGGGTGTATCCTATGGAGCTAGAATCCTCAAAATTCCGGGCTGTCTCTTAGCCTAGGTCTCGAGAAGGTCTTGAGGGTTGCAATGTGGGAAGGCTAAGTGTGGTGTTAGCTGACCAGCTTGATTGTCTCTTCCCTATTGGACGATATAGGCATTGATAATTTTTGAATTGACCGTACCCCGGTCAAGGGATTTTCACTTGAGTTGAACGTTGACCACGGTCATGGGTGTTTGAATTTTTTTTTGTTGTTTTTTTTTTGGGTTGACCTCTTAGCCCCGGTCGTGGGATCCTTCACTTGAGTTGACTGTGCCCCGGTCAAGGGATTGACCGTATCTGATCGGGGGATGTTGAGAGTTCTTTTTTGGTCATGGCCAGCTCTTTTGTTTTGGCCTTTTGTTTTTTTTCATTCGACTTCTGTTTTTTTGTCCAGTTTTTTTTTTTCGGCTATCCCTCCCTTTGATGTTGTGGGTGGATATGGGGGTGGGACCATCGGTTGGATTAGGCTTGTGGAGCTAAACCTTTGTAAGGTATAAGCCTAGTTGGTGAGTGCAACTCGCGGTGGAGTACTCTACGGTAAGCATGGTGATTTGGATCTCGGTATTGTCATCATAATTCCGAGCAGGCTTAGTGGGAGCATCGTCCCGAGTTGGGTATTTTTGGCATCAAGCCTATAGAGTCACGATGCTTCTTTTTTGCTTCTGGTCAGACTAACGCCTAAGGTAGGGATTGATCAGTCTTATTGGAGGGGTGTTTATTGTGGGAAATGGGCTTGCCTTCCGTCTTGAACCCAAACTAGGAGACTACCTAGATTTGTCATAGGATTCGATACTGCTCCTACTAGGGGTAGTTATGTGGCTGTCTATGCCGGACATGGAACAGGTAAGGGAAAACATGGGTCTCAGTTCCTGCAGTCATTATAGATGTGCCTATAATAGTCACGTGCATGTGCTCACAGTGTATGATGGTGTTCATCATGTTCTCGGAAACACATAAGGGAAGCTTATATGAGAAATAGAAAAGCTGATTTTACTGAATTTTGAAAAGAGGACAGAATACAGTTGACTCTGACTCTGACTTTGAAATGAGGATGTAGGATATCCTAGACTCGGACTCAGACTTAGACTCGAATCGAATCCGGACTTTCGGATACTTGGTTGGTCGTTTCTTTTCGGTAAGGTCCTTGATTGAAGGAAACGACAGGTGCCACGACTCGCCTAAACTCGACTTTGCGCGAATCCAAGAGAGGGAGTCAAACTAGACATGGCCCGGGGTAACGGGTCGACAAAGAATCTTGGACCGGGATACTCAAACGTTGACCTAGACGAGGTAACAACCCTGACTTGGACTCGACGATGAGACTCAAGCCGCACGAGGGTAAGTCCGAAAATGGGGCGATCGTGTTTGACTACGTCACGTGTTTGGTCCAACCGTGGCGACCTAAACCTTTAGGAGACTCGGGTGTTCGTAGCATAGGTACGACTCGAAGAAGACATCATAAGGACGCCGGTGTATGATGAACGTAAGGTACCCCTTAAGGTGACTGTGGTCGAATGCTCGGGTGGAGGACAGCCCCCAAGTGAGACTGAAGACTCTGATAGGTTCAGATGGTGCGGCATCTGAATGACTCGAAAGTGACACACGTGAGACACCACGTGTAGGACATGACCCTTAGAGCAACCGTGATTGATCGCTCTGCTGAAGGGTAGCCCCCGAGTGAGATTGTAGGTTTTGCTAAGACTCAAGTGTCGGACGAGTGACCCTTAGACGTAAGGATCACGAACCTTTCGCTACAGGGCTATGCCTTGTAAAAGGATGACTCGGCCTCGAGGAAGGCAGACGGGGTAAGGGAAGAAACTCGCGATGTAAGATCGGTAGAGTTTCGACGCTAGAGATCCTTGACTTGACTTGAATAAGGATAGACCCTGTGATTAGGGTAGACCCTTAAGTTAAAGGACTTGAATTGGGATGACTCGACTAAGGGAAAGATCGCGTGTGACTTTCTAGTTAGGACTCGAGTGTTCAGACGAACCTTCCATTTACGAGTGTATGACTCATGTTGGTCGGTTATGCCTTCAGGAAAAGGCGGACTAGGATGGGGAAGAAACTCGTGATGTAGGATCGATGGAGTTTCGACGCTAAAGACCTTCGACGTATTACGAAAAGACCCGACACACGAATTACGGTAGATCCTATAATAAGGAAGGTTTTTGAAAAATGATTGAATTTTGAAAATTGAGAGGACAGTCCTGAAATTGGCAGTGGGCCAATAGGACCGGGCATTTTGAAATATTAGAATGGTTGCGAGTAATTTCGCGTTTTGCAAATTGAGGAGGCGATCCCGTCTTTTGAAATTGGCAGCATGCCGACAGGGCCGAGTTTTTTTTTTTGATAAGTTGAATATTTGGAATTTTGAAAATTTGAATATCGAAATAAATTTTCGAAAATTTGAAAATCGAAAATAAGATCCCGAAGATTTGAAAATCGAAAACGGCATCTCGGAGATTTGAAAATCGAGAATCGCATCTCGAGGATTTGAAAAAAAATCGAAATGGAATTTTGAAATTCGAAAATCGAAATGAATTTTGAAAATTCGAAAATCGAATGGTGGATCAGAAATTCGAATTTTGAAATGGACAGCATGCCGGCTAGAAAATAGGCTATTTTGAGTCAAATCGTAAGTCTAAATTTCGGCTGCATTCCGAATTTTGAAAATCGGATATTTTGAAAAGACGGGTCCCGAAACGGACAGTATTTCGGGTTTTTCAAAATTTGGTATTTTTGGAAAGATGCATTTTTTTTTTGAAATGACGGTTTTTTGAAAGATGACACGGAAATCAAGTAGCACGTAGTCAAACAAGCATTATAACGACGCTTATATATGCATTACGCTAAGTCTCGGTCGGTCAAAATAGGGTCTATACCAACAACGATAGCATTCTCGCGAAACGGGACGGACTCCCTAGCCGAATTGGGCTTTGGACCTGCCGTAAAACCCCGGCGAGTTCCGCCATCGAAGTCTTTAGCGCACCCATGTAGGAATGCACCGTGGTATAGTGGGACGTCGGTCACAAGTAACCGGCCCGGGCAAAATTGGGTTATGCATGAATCATTAAACTAATGCGCGCACACTAATATTCGAACGATTTCTCTTCGAGTCTCACCCTAGGAACCCCGATGACATGTGGTACATCAGGTATCCCCAGCGGAGTCGCCAAACTGTGGACATGACGTAGGTCCACCCCGACGCGGCCACGCGCGGGTTTGGGTAGGCGAATGAATCTTGTGGTGAGATTGTTCTCGGGTTCGAAATTTAAGTCAAAATGGAGTCGCCACCGAATTTTGTGGTTATTCGGAACCATACGAACCCACTCTATGTCGTCATGGGCTATGCACAAAGTAAGCCCACTTCGATTTCAGGGTTTATTGGGCTCGTCCCTTTGCATTGCAATACCGATACCATCTACACCGGTATCGTGTAAAGAATGACTCTCGTGCGCCAAGGGTTTCGGACATCCGGAAACCAAAGGTTCTGAGTAAGGGGTGAGGGTACGTGTTGGGAAGCCCACTAAGGACACCCAAC
This sequence comes from Agrostemma githago, assembly GCA_958450325.1. Lineage (NCBI taxonomy): Eukaryota > Viridiplantae > Streptophyta > Magnoliopsida > Caryophyllales > Caryophyllaceae > Agrostemma > Agrostemma githago. The sequence goes on along the minus strand of OY288243.1, from coordinate 34,581,711 downwards.
CCCGCCCGCACATGGCGGCCTCTAGTAAGACATCGTTCGTGTTCGTGTGCGCGCGCTAGTAAAATGACTAAATGATATGCAAACAGCGTTTTCGGGCTAAGCATGCGAGTTGTTGATTAACTACGTCATTTAATGCATCTTGATTCACGTCAAAGTGATTTAGTATGCGATGTTCATTTAAATAAATAAATAGCAAACATCAAATAATAGAAAACTCGTAGGTCCGGTCGGTAGCTAGTCTACCCAAAATGTCGTGACCTAATTAGTCCTTAACCCGGTCGGCAAAAAGTCCTAATTGTGATACTAACTAATTAATCCTGGCCAGTAATTAATCAATCAGAATTAAAACAACATTCAGGCGACAATTCATATGATCAGAGACAGGTCACTTTTCTATAACCCAATTAACACCCATCGATCCCCTCAAACCCTAGATAGAAATTAGCTACTCATGATAATCGTAAATAAACTAACGGAATGTGAATTGCAATTAACCATGATGGATGCGAATCAAATCAAACTACGAGACTGAAATCAGATAACTACGAAAACTAAGGGTGAATTAAGACAAGAATTAAACTAAGGAATTAAGACAAGAATTAAACTAGAGAACTGAAATTAAAATTAAAATCAAAATTAAAGTAGCGATACCGAAGAATTTGAGATCTGAAAAGGAAAAACAGAATACGATGAATCTTGCGAAGGAAAAGCGGAATGAACGTGACTTCTATTCTAGCCAAAACTAACGTAATGTTTTCGTGATCGAAATCAAAAGTCAAAAGTAAAAAAAGTAAGTCTGACAATCCTCCTCCAACTGATTTAAAAGAATTCAGTTGGACTTACAAAGCAGGCCCAAAATTCTAAATAAAAGAAAATCCAATTTGCGGCCTGAATGCGAGGCACTCGATCGAGTACATGCGTGCACTCGATCGAGTGGATCCGTATCTGCAGTCTGGTTGATCACGGAAATCGGCACTCGATCGAGTGCTTAGCACCACTCGATCGAGTGGGTGCTGCTGAGCTCGTCATTGACATATTCATTTGCTTCTCGGCTTTTTCGTTTTCTTCCTCGTCCTTCGTCCTTGTATCGGTTATCTGGGCTATCACTCCTAAATATGTTCGAAATTGCACTTAACCTGCAAAATAGCACGAGAACTGACAGTATCGACTTTCTAATAGAAATCGACACTAAACATATAATTATGGAAGAAGAAAAGCTTAAAAACGGTTGTCGGGGACAATAAAATACGATATAAAATATGTTGATCTGAATGCAGCCGCAATGTTGCGCCTCGAATGCTTGAGCACCCTGTCTCTCCCGCCAATGACGCTCACAATGACGGTACGCATTCGATGACTACGCTCCTCTCAAAATATAGGCACCTGCATATATAGTTGTGACAATTTTATCTAGGGCACAGACCACGCACCCCGTTCACTGACGCTCACTGACATACCTCACTCACACTTCACAACCGAAGACGCCAAAAAACTTTACGGGTCAATTTCAGTTGGTCATTGTTGCTTTATACATTGTATAGATGTGGGTGGGATTTTGTGTAAGCTGCTGCGTATATACGTGCATGCTAACGAGCCGAATTGAATATATGTATTGCATGTTAATATCTAAGAATAGACTTATCTATATATTTATATGACTACATATATGTGAGTGGGATTCACGGTTTTTAGCTGCAAGCATCTAGCATTTCTATAACTACATGGTTCTACGTGCCCATTTGTGAGGACCATGATTGGTTGATTACGGCTAATAATAGCTAATAACCAAATATACGTAAATACACAAAGGACTCGATTACGGCTTGGTAATAACGTGTCCATTCGTTGATTAGTAATACAAGAGCCCTTTATACGTGTATGCTTAAGATTAGAATTTGTGCGCTGCTATTGTCAGTTGCATGTTCATTTTAACTTTTACATTTTTTAGTTGCAGTTTGTCATTATATAAACAATAGACACCATTTATTGGACCACTACGACAGTTATCCCTCGCTTATTATAGCTAAATTATAGACGGCATATGTTCACAATAATAATAAACTAATAACCTGCATATCCTATACGAAAACGACCATATATACTTATTATTAATGCATATCATAAATACTATGCATTCATAATAAGTAACAATTATTTAGTATAATAAGTAACAACTGAGATATATATGATATATGGTTTAGATTACGCCTCTTGACATACATAGCCCGATCCAATTTTTAGCTTGGTGATATGTGTGTGGTTTATATTTTCTTGAGATATGTCTACTCCTTCCATGCAGAAAGCGACCCCTCTCGGAGCAACAAAAGGCATAAAACAACTGACGATGCAGAATGCAACACCAGTTTCAGGCCTCAAGCGCCCCAAGGCTCGATAACCACCTCAGAGCTGACACTTGAGCACCCCGACTCCTCCGACAGTGAAGGTGATAATGACGGTATGCTTCTCGATGGCTACACTACTCACAAAATATCCGTAACTATATAACGCACTAGGTCACCACTTGCTGGACTAACCGCCCATACCCGCAAACCGCAGAAGCGGACGACCACCTAGCTCCTGACCTGATCGAAAACTCTCCTCCGGATATGCGCAACCATGGTAAAAGTAAGCATCCTTATATTTTCGAATCTCTCCAAACACCTTATATAGTATGCGATTTCTCTGATTATTTTTGGTTGGTTGTTTGGTTATGTGAATCTTTTAGTTGGTTTTCCGTATTCAGTTATGAGGGCAAATTATTGGGTCACAAATCAGAATTAATTCTACAGTGGTTAACGTCACTGAACTTATTGCTTACGGTGCCTAGAATCTGATCACACAACTTAATTCCTGCCACCTATGCCTTATTCATTTCTATTTGCCCCACCAATTTAATTTTCTGCCACCTGCGGCTCATTCACTTCTTCCCAAACAAAATCCGTTGTTTCGCAGGGCTATTTACAGAACGTTGGAGCTTCGGGGAGCCAAGTGAACGTTGTGAGTTCTGCGGTGCGACTTTGTGGACCGAGGAATCTGTTGGCAAGACGAAGAAGCAGGCGCGCCCTAAATTTAGCATTTGCTGTCAGAAAGGGAAAGTCAAGCTCCCTTTGCTGCGGCCTCTACCCTATTATTTAAAAAATTTAATCAACCCATCAGGAGGTTCAAAATCAAAGACATTCAGAAGGTCGATCAGAACATACAATGGTTTGCTTGCGTTCACATCCACAAGAGGCAAAGTAGACAGGACTGTGAACAATGGTGGTGGCCCATATTGCTTCACATTAGGGGGTCAGAACCACCATAACATCGGGTCTCTGCTACCACCAGAAGGGAAACAACCGAGGTTCATGCAGTTGTACTTTTATGACAATGACCAGGAGCTGACACACAGAATGAATACTTTGAGCACTGAAGGGAGCAAAAAAATTGATCCCTCAATTGTTGTAGGGCTCTCAAATATGTTGTATGAGCACAACGCCATAGCAAAGATGTGCAAAATGGCAAGAGAGAAGCTGACAGAACCCAATCTACAGAATGTACAATTACGCCTAATTGGAGGCCGCCCAAGGGACGGGCGACAATACAACTTACCAAGTGCAGATGAACTTGCTGCTGTACTAATTAACGGTGGCGGCAAAGAGAGGCCATCGAGACATTATTATTGAAGAGCGCACCACAGGGTTGAAGCGAATTTCTGAACTACATCCAAGCTTTATGGCAATGCAATACCCATTGATATTCGCATATGGTGAAGATGGATTCACCCCTGAAATCAAGCATAGCGACTATGAAACCATCAAAAGGAAAAAAAGAAGTTTGTTGAGAAATCATTGACGGGATCACCGTCTTATGTGGGAATCTAACACAACAATTTATGGTGGACGCTTTCACATGTGTAGAAGAAACACGCCTCGACTATATTCGTACGCATCAAAAAGACATACGAAAATATTCGTTGTGTGGCCTGGTCGACGCTATTGACAGTGGGAGACAACGCCAGCATCACTTGGTCAGCGCTATATCCTACCATCTTCATTTCGAAGGGGGTCTAAAAACATGTTCCAGAATTATCACGATGCATTGACTATTTGCCGTTGGGCAGGCCCTCCCGATTTATTCATCACATTCACATGAAACCCACAATGGCCAAAGATTTCAAAATTCCTCGCCTTCATGCCCGGGCAACGTCCAGAAGATCGCTCAGATATCGTCGCTAGGGTATTTAAGATCAAACTTGATGAACTAATACGCGACATCACAAAGAGGAACTTCTTCGGGAGAGTGCTCGCAGGTAAATAATTAATCTATACATTGAATGTGCGCCGTTAAATTTATGATAGTTAAATGCGAATAATTAATACCAAAAATTAAATCATTGAATTAATTTTTATACTGAATGTGCGGCGTTAAATGCAAATAATTACTACTAAAAAGTAGATTACGGAATTAATTTTCATAAATGCAAATAAATAGCACTAAGAATTAGATTGGTGGATTAATTTTAATACTGAATGAGCGATACTAAATGCAAATAACTAATACTAAAAATTAGATTACCTCGAATTTCTTTGAAATGCCTTTAACTATTTTACGATTCTTATTTTTATCAACTTATAATAATGCAAATTCAAATGGATTATCATATATTAAAAATTGGTGGTCATATTCATGAAGTAAAGCAATCGAAATGTGAATACAAACTCCCAAATGTCTTTTTATCATCTCTCCATGGCTTTATATATTTTTTTAAAGTTATACTATGATGTTCTTAATGCTATATTTAATACTCCCTCCGATTTTAAAATATTGCCCCATTTGGGTAATATATGTGAGGAGTATTATATTGAAATGGGGCAATAATTTAAATATAATTGTACATATACTTATAGCTTCTTACGTCATTTTTGCAATTGTCTACACCATCGAATTCCAAAAAAGAGGTCTACCACATGCGCACATTTGCATTTTCCTACACCCTGCTGATAAATACACCACATCAGAGAACATTGACAACATCATTAGCGCCGAGCTGCCTGACAAAGAAACTGCCCCCTTGGATATGAGACCGTCACTCAATTCATGATTCATGGTCCATGCGGTGCAATGAACTACCAGTCCGCATGTATGGTTGACAAAAAAATGCTCAAAGTACTACCCAAGAAAGTTCTGCACCGAAACCTCAGTGGACGATGACGGGTACCCAATATATCGCAGGCGAAATGATGGACGAACAGTGGAGAAAAATCAGCACACCCTAGACAACAGATTTGTTGTCCCCCACAATCTCGACCTACTGGTAAAATACCAAGCACATCTGAATGTTGAGTGGTGTAATAAGCACAGGTCTATCAAATACCTCTTCAAGTACATGTCTAAGGGACCAGACATGGCACTAGCAACCCTACAAGAAGCCGCGAGTGGAAACAGGGCTGAAATCCCTTTTGAGAAGCCAATTGATGAAATTGAAGAGTACTTACGTTGCAGATATTTGTCGGCCGCAGAATCTTGCTGGAATTTATACGCTTTTGAGATATAGTATAAACACCCTCCTGTCCAGAGGCTACCATTCCACTTAGAAGACGAACAAAATGTTTTCTTCGGTGACGACGAGTACCCAGAAGATGTGCTCGGCAAGGTTGGAGACGCAAAGACAGAATTGACAGAGTGGATGACTATAAATAAAAACCACTTAGATGCACGTCTCTTAACTTATGCTGATTTCCCCACTCAATGGATTTGGCTCAACCAATAAAAGAGATGGAAAAAACGACAAAGAAAGGGGTTGAAAATAGGCAGGATATATTTTGCCCCACCCAGCTCCGACGAGCCATACTACTTACGCCTTCTGTTGAATATAGTGAAAGGAGCAACATGCTTTGCAGACATAAGAACGGTAAATGGTGTTGTCCACGCAACATACAAAGCTGCTTGCAATGCCAGGGGCTTGCTCGACGGAGACGATGAATGACATGTCGCCCTTAACGAAGCTGCAACCTGCTCTTCCGCAGCACAATTACGAGAATTTTTCGCCACCAATCTTCTGTTCTGTGAAGTTTCAGACCCTAAGGCAATGTGGGAAAGCCATTTCAACTTTCAGAAGACATTTTACCCCGGCAAAGAAGAAGGCTAGGACTTGGGGACTTATCGTTGACTCAGGAACAGCAGCAAAACTATGCTCTTCATGAAATAGAGATGATTCTAAACTGAACCAATCGGAGTCTTAGACAGTTTTCTGATTTGCCGATGCCGGACGCAACAGTTATACACAGGTCAACAAACCGGTTTATATTAGAGGAACAACATTATGATGAGCAGGCGTTGGGTTTAGATGCGGACATACTAGAAGACGGGTTGAACCCCGACCAGAGAAAGGTATACAACATTGTGGTCGACGCAGTGCATGGACATAAGGGTGGCTTATTTTTTGTTTACGGCAGCGGCGGCACCGGGAAGATATATTTGTGGAAAACTCTAATCTCTCGCCAAAGATCACAGGGAAAAATTGTCCTCGCGGTGGCATCATCCGGAATAGCTGCATTACTGTTAAGTGCGGGAAGAAATGCACATTCAAGATTCGCCATTTCTATTAATGTCAGCGATAACACAAGTTGCAAAATTGAGCATGGAGCAGATTTAGTGCATTTAATAAGAGCTGCAAGCCTCATAAATTTGGGATGAAGCACCCATGGTCCATAGAAATGCATTCGAGGCTGTTGACAGAGCTTTTAGAGATATAATGCAGCTTGATGATGTCGCGTCAATGACAAAAGTTTTCGGGGGGGGGGGAGGGAAACAGTCTTGCTAGGCGGGGATTTCAGACAAACATTACCTATTGTACCCCGTGCAGGCAGGTCTGAAATAGTGGATGCTTCTATTAGCAAATCAGATGACATATGGCCACATTGTACAGTGCTCAGGTTACATAGGAACATGAGGGTGAAAGAAGGAAGTACCGAGAGGGAACAGAGAGAGTTAGCGGAGTTTAGCCAATGGGTTCTGGATATAGGAGATGGTAAAGTGGCATCAAGAGCCAAGGATGGGGAGGATGAAAAGACCTGGATACAAATACCCGATGACATTTTGCTCCCACAAACAGAAGACCCCATCACCACGATAGTTGATGAGATATATCCAGACCTAATGTAAAACCACACAAACCCTACATATCTGCAAGGGAGCCCATATTGGCTCAAAAAAATGAAACCTCCGAAGAGGTGAACAACTACATGCTGCGGCTAATCCCAGGGGAAGTATTCGTGTCCAGGAGCGTAGATAGAATATGCCCGCTGACCAGGAATGCTTCGAACGTGCAAGACTTATACCCAACCGAATTCTTAAACACACTCAAGTTCCAAGGTTTACCAAACCACGAGATACATTTGAAGGTTGGATGCCTGATTTTATTATTGCAGAATATCAACCAAGCAGCCGGTATGTGTAATGGAACGAGACTTACAGTTACGAAGATCCGAACGCGGATTATTGAAGCCAAGATCATTACAAGAAGCAATATAGGAGCAATGATGTCAATACCTAGAATTGAGATGACTCCGAATGAATCTCATTGGCCATTCACACTGAAGAGACGATAGTTCCCTATCAAGGTTTGCTTTGCAATGACGATAAATAAGAGCCAATGACAGACTTTTGAGAAGGTAGGGATATACTTACCGCAACCAGTTTTCTGTCATGGACAATTATATGTTGCCGTCTCAAGAGTAACCACTAGAAAAGGATTAAAGATATGCATCCCTAGCATCGATGGTGAGCATGGAGATCATGGCCGCAATGAAACCAAGAATGTCGTCTATAAGGAAATTTTCACAGACATTTAACTAATCACCAACTTCTTGGATGCTTTTGGTTTTAATCTGATGAATTAAAATGAAATGCATGAGCTTATTGATGCTTTGTTCTGTTATAGGTTATTTACTCGATATGTCCTTATATATTTGTCGATAACGCCAACAGTTCAGAAATACTTGAGTTCACGCCTTTCACTAGAGTGAATTAGTAGCTAAGAAATTCTTGATACTTTTGTAGTATATGTTTTTTCCAAAGCAATGACGCCAGCACACTTCATTTCGTAATGGACATAGTGTTCACAAAATATTAGGGTACGATAATAGCCATAGGGTAGTGTTATTAGTACCGTGCCAGAAACCTTTACCTACATAATTCCCTCGATACATGTAATCGTGTTTTATGTACAAGCAACATGTCGCTAAATAATTTCCTCAACACTTCTAATTTGCTAAAATGATAACAGCACATTTAATTGCATAATAGATATAGTAAGTCTTAAGAAACATTTATACCAATAGTTTAAAACATAATTTACCTCAGCAAATTAAAAACTTCAACACAAACATTTAATTAGCTAATAATGATGATACCACATTTAATTACGTAATAAATTCAATATAATATATTAAACATCAAACAAACCATTCTCCATGCTTTATTTACCTAACGCTCACTTCTAACTAAGCCACGTGTCGTGATTTTATTGGAGAAAAATGTAGAGACACCCACTAAATAATATTTAATTACATAATAAATATAATACTCGTAATAAAGTACATAAGCATCTAAAATTGTTAAAGCATAAATTGGATGAGGACGAATCAAATGAAACGTATAGTTTGTCATCTCACTTATTTTTCGTTACTAAGGTATGAATTTGTTAATGTCAAATATTACCTTATTTGATTAGCGGCGTTAGAATTAGTACTTTAAACTAATTTATTTACTGATATGAATCATTGTACAATTGACGAGCATGAATGAAGTTGAATGTGAATAATTAATTACCGATTTCAGAGTGCTATTAGGATGTCTTTAATAATTCCAGAAGTGGGACACTATTTTTTAACGCTTTCCCGTCAAACAGTTGCAGATAGGTTGATAAGGTACCGGTAGACCCTCGAAGGTGATGTCGAAAAATTGATTGGATATCCAACTTCAAATGGTACACCTCTAATTACAATAGCTTTTGTTAAATAAGGTGATGTTAGCATTGTACAACCAAAGCGACCTTTGAGTTGCTTGCTCTTTAAAACATTTAAGGCAATTGAGAAGGTGTACAAACAACCAACTGAGTAGAATGTAATTAAATAAAAAATTTCATAATATCATAATAAAGTCGACATAAATGTAATTTCAATTACAAAAAAAATAGATATAAATATCACATGCATACTGCTTTTACAATATACTCTTTAACACCCGAACTAAAATACACCACACAATAATGCAGCAAAATAGACATGAGAACAAAAAAACCAAACCAATGGCGCCAATAATAACAACTACAATTACAGGCTTGGTTCCCTCAAAGTCCAAATATCAAATAACAGCACGGGCCACGAGGATATGGCGAGTAACACCGAACAAGGATAACCCCCACTGTCGATAGACATGGTGCTATTAGACAAAGAAGTGCGGTCACAACCCTTTAATTAATTGAACAAATATTCTGATTCACTATCTATTTTTAATGATGCAAACAAATTACTGAAAAGTGTGCGGTCTATTTTTTAACGTTTCAAACCTTTAAAGGTGCGCTTACAATCCTCATAGGTTAAGTCTGATCATTTAAATTGAAAGATCCAAGAATCACCAAAGAATAACACTTAATTATTTAATTATATGCTTCTTTCCCCAACCATTATAATGATTAAGATTAAGATGTGTATTTATGTGATTTTTATACATGTAACAATACCAAAGCGATGGGTGACCTCGTATGAAGGAGTACTACACGCGGGGAAAATTTACAGCCTCCGGCATTTTGAGATCGCACAAAACAATAGATCGTACAGGCCAGTCAAAGGAAATTCAAACATCATCTGCACCCCATTTACATCAATACAGAAGGATATATAAGGACCAAACTCAGAATATTCCACTTCACAAATTCGAATTCCACCCGCTCAACAAATTGGGGGAATGTAATAACAAAAATGATTACTCCCTCGCATCCAATCCAAGCTTTACACTTACTATAAATGGATCATCCAATCCAAGTTTTACATTTCTTTTATGGCAAAAGACTTTACCGTACAATTCACATATCCTTCCGCTATTTACCAAAAATGTCATTACTCTTTACCCACTTTAGTTTAGGTGAGCCCATTAAATCATTTGATTTACAAGTAATACCCTTACTTTTATCCATTTTTTGTAAAAGTTACCCAAAATCCAATGTCAAACATGGATTGGATGGGATAGAGTATTTGATAGGCACGCACACCGACAAATGCACAATAAAATGCAACAATTATATTATTTTTAACATTCTATTTGCCTATTGATTCTTTTTAACCACAACTACAATCGAGGAGAAGAGGGAAGTGCTAACAAAAAGTGGTCAAACGCATTTAAGGCATATACAAATACAAGATGAAAGATAACTTGAGCATCTTCAACACACATATAGTTACACATAAAATAATTATCTTACTACAATATAACGACTACATGTAAGTAAAAAATAATCAATGTGACTCTGTGGGGCAATGCATCAGACTTCATTAGTGAAGAAATCGGCAAAAAAATAGACATGACATGGTCGTAGTCATCACGTCTACAAGAGTCATAAATTATGAAGGTAATAAACTTCATTAGTATACTGATAAGGTACATGTCATACTTATTAACACAATATGTAATATATACTAATGAGGATAATGTTTTAACAGGAGCAACCAAAAGAAGACAACTTAGAAAAATACCCTACAGAATTAGAGCCCGTGGGCTGAGGTGAACACCCCAGTTAAAAATGAGAAGAGAAAGGTAGACAAGGGGTAAGTGAACTATTATTACGTACATCAACTACAAGCTAAGAAATATGTTGCTTATATTTTAAACACAAAACTAACACACCCAAAATGCGTTATCGATCTGAAGTGGTGGTGAGAAAAGCAACTGTAACAAAAGAAACAATGGGAAAAAGAGACCAAGAGTTGAAAATCCCAAATAAAGCCACAACAGAAAAACAAAGGAAGAACGAAGCCATAATTCAAGAAGATTACGTACTACAATAAAAGTTTAGAAAAAAGACTTATTATTTATTGTGCGCATTATTTGATGTATGTTTTCCACTTTAAGTGCACCTTCTAAACTTTGTCGTTCTTTACACATACATGTCATATGTATTTCAGTAGCTTGGATCGTTCAACCTTCCTAACATGTGCCCTATTCACGATTTACGACAGTCTATGGAAATAGATATAGTTAAAAACACATGAAATCGAAACAAAATTTGTGTACTCCCGTGCGGTGCACGGGCATGGCGACTAGTTATCTATTATTAATTATCATTATTTCAGATTCATTCAATTCAGTTAAGTCCAGATTCACTCAGATACAGTTAAGTTTAGTTCAGACTCATTCAGCTCAGTTCAGTTAAGACACGTTCAGTTTAGCCTAAAACAACATGACCTAGGTGTGATGATGATTTTTATAAAATCGGCCCGTGCATCGACTTAATTAAAGGTGGTTGTAGACACCCGCATTTTGCCTGCTAGTGTCTATAGCAGTTCCCGACAAAACACCCGATGATGATCGGACGTAAACGTGACTTAATACGCTCGAATACGGACTCAGAATCAATAGTATTCGATGTGGGCATTTAGCGGAGTGCATATCTCTCAAAACCGACCTCAAATCCAGGCCCAATAGGTCGTTTCCAATAAAATGAGACTAATTTGGGCCAAAACCGTCACCGGAAATAAAACCGTCTTTTAGCGACCGGGTCAAAACCCGGTCAAAGACGAATCCGATCCCAAAAACCAGCCAGGTGAGCTTCTAGAAACAGGCGCCCAACCACCATATTCAAAATTCAAAAAAGTCAATGCCTTCCTAAAATGGCTCACCCGCCTAACCCACTCGATCGAGTGGCTTGACCTCACTCGATCGAGTGCAGCTTCAAAAACCAATCAGACCCTTCTTTTCAGGGCACTCGATCGAGTACACTAGGGCCACTCGATCGAGTGACCCTAGGTCGTGGGGCATTTCCCATAAATACCCCCTCAAACCTTTCACAAATTCAGAATTTTTTCCCATATACAACCCATCAACTTTTACACAACCTTAAAAACCCTAAGCAACATCACATTTTCACCTCATATCACCTCAACATTCAATCATCCATCATCGACACACACACATACACACATTCAAAATCCCGAGATCAAAAGTCGTCATAAACCCGAGAGCATCCTCTCCCTAACCGTATACACCCTAACTCACCCTACATTTCTCGACACTCCCCGCGCACACGCCGCCACTACGAGTCCGTTTCGGAGATCGATTAATCATGTAGGTTGAGGATGTCATTAAATCCCATCATCCCTTTCTCCCTTCTTGTTTTCATCGTTTTATATATATGTGTGTGTGTGTGTGTGTGTGTATATATAGAGGTAGGTTCAAATAAGGGCAACAACTATTTTAAGGGCATAAGGTCAAGTGTTAAAGTTACACAAAAAGTGCTTAAAGTTACACGAGATGAGTGATAAACTTGCACTTGATAAAAGAGCTGAATGTTATAGTTACATATCAATTTTAAACAAATGCAACTTTATCGTATGTCATCTGTAACTTTAATATACACTTACTGAAACATGTTGCCCTTATTCGAACCTACCTCTATATATATATATATATATATGTATATATATATGTGTGTGTGTGTATATATATAATTAAATAAAAACCATTTTCGGATTGAACGCATTTAACTACGACTACCGCTCCAAGTCTGTTTAATCCCTTTACAAGTCGCGACAGTGGTGGCGCCCTTTCGAGGAGCACCGCTCTAAGCACTTAAGGGCGTAATATGATCGTGGTATTACGTAGTTGAACGCGTCCGATACCATTTTCAAGATTGGTACGAAACCCGTTGACGCTAAACCGAGCATCACATAATCCGTAAGGATTATTATAGATGTCGGAACGCGGAGGGAATTAATTTCGTCCTAATCCGATTCAAAACGATTTTATCACACTCTTTTCTAAAATCCCGATGCCGGTCTTGTAATCATAAAAAAATGTTACGGGTACCGAAAACCGAGCCGAATATAAATTATGTCATATTTATATTGACTCGATTGACAATCGATTTAAAACAAATTATAAATCTCAAAATTGCCACCATTTCGAAATCGAGCAGCAGCTCGAACAGGGAGCACTTGACCGAGTGCCATAGGCCACTCGATCGAGTAGTACCCCAAAAACGAGGCAGAAGGCCCGTGACAAGGTCACTCGATCGAGTCCTGACCATGACTCGATCGAGTGGTCCCTTTTTGTACTAGGACGTGAGCTCCTAAGCGTCATATAGCCTCGTCAAATATTTTACGACTTCGGTCGACACGTGTAAAGTCAATCACGTGCCTACATTTTCAAAAACCATGCATCACATTATATTCTAGTCACCTTTACGACTTTGACTAATGTCTTACACGACTAATTTTGTGTCGATGACTACTTAGTCGTATCCGATGCATGACTAGTCTAGACACCAATCTTTCAATATGATAAGTCGGGACAAGGCATCGAGACCCGGGATCAGGCTAGCACCACGCTTCGGTTCCATACGTGAGCACGTATTAAAAGTCTCCGTCCTTCGATTGATGCACAATATAATGTGTATTTAATCGAAGTTCGTCCATTTATTCTAATTACGGTTTAGCTTACATTTTCTATTTACGGGTCCGTTTATAGTTAATGTTTACCGTTTTCTAATTCAATTTTTTTTTCGCTCGTTCTATTGTAAATTCCGGGTTGTATTCCGCCCGTGTAATTTGTAATTTATTTACGAGTTCTCCGTTTTCGATATTTGCCATTTATTGCCTTAAATGAACATCACATGCTAAATAACTTCGACAATAATTTAGATGCATTAAAATGACGTAGTTCACACGTAATTCAAATGCTTAGCTAAAATATTGGTTGCATAACATTTAGTCATTTTACTAACGTGCGTACACGAAAATCAACGGTATCTTAGTAGAGGCCGCTAAAGAGCAGGTGGGGTTGGGTGTCTTTCGTGGGCTTCCCAACACGTACCCTCACCCCTTACTCAGAACCATGGTTTCAGGATGTCCGAAACCGTTGGCATACGAGAGTCATTCGATGCATGATATCCGATAACTCGGCATCGGTATCGTAATGCAAAGGGACGAACTCACAAGCTCTAGCACCGAAAGCGGGACGTGTTTTGTACACAAAGCGCCTAAGTGTAGAGTGAAATCGAACGGGTCCGAATTCCCATAAAATTCGGTGGCGACTCCTAACTTCGATTTAAATTTCGACCCGAGATCAATCTTACCACGAGATTCATTCACCTACCCAAACCCGCGCGTGGCCGCGTCGGAGTGGACCTACGTCATGTCCATAATTTGACGACTCTGCTGGGGATACCTGATGTACCACTAGTCATCGGGGTTCCTAGGGTGAGACTCGAAAAGAAATCGTTCGATTAATAGTGTACGCACATTAGTTTAATGATTCATGCATAACCCAAATTTTTCCCGGGCCGGTTACTTGTGACCGACGTCCCACTATACCACGGTGCATTCCTAAATGGGTGCGCTAAAGACTTCTATGGCCGAACTCGTATGGATTTCGCGGCATGTCCTAAGACCAATTCGGCTTAGGGAGTCCGTCCTAATTTACGAGAAAGTCGTCGTTGTTGGTATAGACCCGATTTTGACCGACCGAGAGTTAGCGTAAAGCATACATGGTGTCGTCATATTGCTTGCGTGACTACGTGCTACTTGGTTTCCGTGTCATCTTTTTCAAAAACCGCCATTTCAAAAATGCATCTTTCCAAAATACCAAATTTTGAAAAGACCCGAAATACCGTCCGTTTCGGGACACATTTTTTTAAAATATCCAATTTCAAAAACTCAGAATGCTGCCAAAATTTAGACTGATGATTTGACTCAAAAGTAGCCTATTTTCTAGCCGGCATGCTGTTCATTTCAAAATTCGATTTTTCGATCCATCATTCGATTTTCTAATTTTCAAAATTCCATTTCGATTTTCAAAATTCATAACCCCATTTCGATTTTCAAATCTTCGAGATTCCATTCTGATTTTCAAATCTTCGGGATCTCGTTTTCTTTTTTTCAAATTTTCGAAAATTCATTTTCGATATTCAAATTTTCAAAATTTCAAATATTCAACTTTTCAAAAAAGCTCGGCCTGTAGGCATGCTGCCAATTTCAAAAGACAGGACCGTCTCCCAATTTTTCAAAACGCAAAATTACTCACAACCATTCTAACATTTCAAAATGCCCGGTCCCGTTGGCCCACTACCAATTTCAGGACCGTCCTCTCAATTTTAAAAATTCAATTCTTTTCCAAAAAAAAAAACCTTCCTTATTATAGGACCTACCGTTATCCGTGTGTCGGGTCTTTTCATGATATGTCGAAGGTCTTTAGCGTCGAAACTCCGTCGATCCCACATCACGGGTTTCTTCCCCATCCTAGTCCGCCTTTTTCTAAAGGCATAACCGACCAACACGAGTCACACACTCGTAAATGGAAGGTTCGTCTAAACACTCGAGTTCTAACTAGAAAGTTCCACGCGATCTTTCCCTCTAGTAGGACGGTCCCCACGACCTTTCCTAAGGGAATCTTGCCCATCTTCCAATCCGTTAGTCGAGTCATCCCAATTCAAAAGCCCTTTAACTTAAGGGTCTACCCTAATCACAGGGTCGTCCTTATTCGAGTCAAGTCAAGGGTCTCTAGCGTCGAAACTCTGCCGATCTTACATCACAAGCTTCTTCCCTTACCCCGTCTGCCTTACCTCGAGGCCGAGTCAACCTTTTACGAAGGCATAGCCCTATAACAAAATGTTTGTGATCCTTACATCTAAGGGTCACTCGTCCGACACTCGAGTCTTAACAAAACCTCGATCCTACTCGGGGGCTACCCTTCAGCGGAGCGATCAATCACGGTTGCTCTAAGGGTCATGTCTTACACGTGTTGTCTCACGTACCCACTTTCGAGTCACTTAGATGCCACATCATCTGAGTCCTGTCAGACTCATTAGTCTCACCTGGGGCTATTCTTCGACGGAGCGATTAATCACAGTCACTCCGATAATCGCACCCAACACATTTTCCTGAGAAGAGTCTAACCCGCGTCAAACCGGAGTCATCTTTCCTCCCGCGCTATTTCCTATGCCTTGGTGTGTTTGGGTTCCGAAGCAACATTCCTGATTACGTGGGTATTTGATGCGTGCTATTTATATATGATTATTTCGTCTTTTACGCACGCATTTCCATGCATATCGAGTAGCAATGTCTACTATTTTTCCCCGAATTTGATACTTTGTGGTCATATTGCATCTTATGCAGGTTTTAACCCGTTGATGCATAAACAAGGCAAAAATCGTGCTTAAAGATGAAATCTTTTGCGAAATAAAAAAAGAGAATGATCGTTTCCAAATGGGTCTACTTTAAACGTAAATATCTTGAGTTCTAAAAGTCTAATTGAGCTGATTTCAGCTGCGTTGGAAAGTTCTTTCTCTTAGATTTCCAACGATATATTACACGCCCGATTTGAAGAAGTAACGAAGAAATGGCAAACGTTTGAAGTTGAGCGCGCAGTGCTGAGAACAATAGTCGAACGACTATTCAGAATAGTCGACCGACTATTCTCGAGACTGGACGAAGACCGACACTTTCCTAATTTGATGTTTAGGGTTAATAAGACTTTTGGACTTTGATTTTAGCTTAGTATTTAAGAAACCGTTAGACGAGAATTTAGATACAACCTCTTCTTGTATACTTCTAATATACTTTTACTTCTCTTTAGACTCTTTTTTTAGATTTCTCTCTACCCTCAACTTTTAGATCAAGATTTATGAATTCTTTTCTACTCTTCCTTTAAACTCGGTAATCTAATTCTTTCTTTGTTCTTTATTCTTTCTCTCTTAATCTTATTAATTCTTTTATTCTTCATTTCTCTTTAGATCTATTCACTATGCTTAATTTATTTATCATCTTTATTATTGTTGTCGTAAATTTCTTCATGAGTAGCTAATTTCCCTTGCTAGGATTTAGGGGATCCATGAATTGAATATGATTGCTAATTAGTTTATAGATCTGTCTACGATATTGCGTCTGAGTTGTTAATTGTAGCATTTAATTGAGATTAATTGATTAAGTCGACGTAATTGATTAATTGAATTGGTGAACTCGAACCTAAGATCGGAAGCCTGGCAAGAGTTAGACCTGCTACAACACATTAGTTTGCCCTAATAAGATCGGAAGCCGTTAGAAGCATTCTAGGGTGAATAGCGGACTGGAAGGACCTTTTCATTACCCCTTAGACCAATATCTGCGACATACCTGTGACCTAGACCGTGACCGTAGGAAATTCATGGTGAACCGACGATCCTAGTTTTCTCTCTATATTTATTCATCTTATTTATTTTAGTTATTTCTTCTTCTTTATTTCTCTTTCTTTCACTACTTTAGTTTAGTTAACCCAATTACAAACCCCTGATTTGGTTACTTAGATAGACTTAAGTTGCAAGTAGAATTTATTTGTCTCCTTGTGGATACGATCCTGACTTCCCTAGCTATATTTTTAGTTAGACCTAAGTTGGTTATCTTTGATAGGTATACGACTAGCTTATCAAATTTTGGCGCCGTTGCCGGGGAGACGGTTAATTTTACTTGTCGTTTTAGTTTATCTTTTGTCTCAGGGAACTTTCAGTTTCTTGGGACGATTATTATTATTATTATTATTATTATTATTATTATTATTATTATTATTATTTCTCTTAGTTTTTTTTAGTCATTTTTATTTATTTATTTATTGTAAATTTTTTTCCATTATTATGACTATTTTCTACTTTCCTCAATTTGAACATGAACCTTTGCATACTTATTTTGATAGACTTGACTCTTTTATTACTCAAAATGGCTATTATGTGAGTGTGTGGGAGGTGAGTCATATGGTTTATGATGGTGTCGATGACGCGACACGGGCTTATATTGAGGGAAACTGTGAAGGCATGTTTAAATACATGTCTTATGTGAAAAGATGGGCGCTACTCCAATATTTAATCCAAAACAGTTTGGAGTCAGAGATAAAGAGGAAGGCTGAGATAGCGGAGCTTAAGGCGATGATGCAACAACTTATAGATATGGTAACTTTAAAGGAAAACGAGCATGATACTCCATGTAAGTTAGATACTAGAGTTAATTTCTCACATTCCACTGACTATGTTATGACTGAATCTGTTGCATCTATTAGACAGGACATATGCCCATTTGAGGAAGATGTTGATGATGTGTATAGTGTTCAATCTCACCTTATTCCCCAAACTCCTATGATTTCTAACTTGATGCAGGATGATGACTTGCATTCCTTGGATACTTGTGAACCATCTTATTCTTCTTCGGAGCAACTTTCACACCCTTTAGTCAAATATTCTTCTCATTTTGTGAATGTTGTTGTGTCAAACAATGATTGTGAGATGGAAAGTTTTATATTTGAGGAAAACGCGTGTTTGGATGCTTTGACTGATGTTTTTTCTGAGGATAACATTAAGGATTTTGGTTCATGTGAATTTGAGAGTGTGTCATTTGATGTCAATTTTGAGATTTTGGAAAGAGGGTTGAACAATAGAAAAACCCGTGAACGTGAGAGAAAAGATCAAACGGACGAGAGTCGGGAAGAGAATGCACTTTTGAATGATACTTTGAGTGAAGAGAGTTTTAGCATTGAGGACACTTGGGATTGCGAATCTGATTTCTTTGAAAAGCCTATTTTAGAGAAATTTGACTTTTCCCATTGTTTTGAAGAGGAATCTCCTTCACCCATTGATTATATTGATCTCGATTCCCTTACACCTGCGCTTGAGCCTATGATTATGGATGAGGATTGTGAGACTCTTTTAGAAGAGATTGTTTTGGCTCTTGGTTTCTCGTTTGATGGTTGTTTGCTTAAGAACATTGAAGATGGCGATCATAACAACTTTTTCGAAGAAGGTGAAAAATATAAGTTTGATGTTTTGAGTAGTTTTGAGTTATTTGACTCTCCTCTTGTGCAATTTGTGTCAAATGATAAGACTTGGGCTAATTTTGAGATATTTGGTTTGTATGTCTTTTCTCATAAACTGTTCACTACTCTTCTTACTTATCATACTTATTATTGGTCATGCTTGTTAATGTTGATTCCTTATGACCACTTTGCTGCTGATTGGTCTAGCTTGTTTGACAAGCTAATGCGATCCTTGACCTATTTTTTAGGCGTTTCACATAGGTTACTAAGATGTATTCTATATATTTTCTTTGCTTCTCTTGTGTTTTTTTGTTTTTTTTTGTTTTTTGTGTGTAGGTACCGCTTTTGTGAGCTCCAAGGACGACGGAGGTGACGGAGACGCGATTCCGATTATGAAAAGGATGCTTAGATGCGGTTTGGGGAAGTCTCCTTTATATGTATCTTGTAAGTAGTTTCATTTTTTTTTCCTTTTGCACTTTCATCATCTTTCATATCTTTCCCCATATTATTTTATGCCTCTTATTATTTGTTGTACACAATGAGGGCATTGTGTGATTTGGTTTGGGGAGGGTATGCATCTCTTGTTTTCATCCATCTGCATATTTATTGAATTTTCGCATGCATAAAAAAATCAAAAAAAATCAAAAATATGTTTGTTTCATATAGTCGAGTCGGAATGGTTATATAATGATGATGATATTGCTTTTATGTCTTCATTAGCTTGCCTATGCCTTGCATCGTTAGCGTTTTTTGTATATAATCACATGCGGCATTCTTACATCTTTGGTTAACTTTACTGAACGAATAAATTTGACTCATTGTTGGCAAACTACTCAGAATTGTAAGGAATTAGAGCCTTAAACTGATGACATTCATGGTCAGTTTCTTTTAGGATGAGAGTAGTACTCCTTATGAGACATGTAATATCAAACTGCATAAGCATGACATTCGTCTCTTAGGTACCTGTATGCATTTGACTCGTGGTTTTGACATGTGCGAAAAAGGCAAAACCTTTCTTTTAATTAATCCCCATGAGCCTCACATAGCCAAATTAACATGTTTGACCCGTTTATCAACTACATGTAATATATTGCCTACCCTAGTCAAGCTAGTAGATTGGTTGGACGGAATTGTTTTTTTGGGGTTAATTTTGGTACCATGATGATTGAAAAAAAAAAAGGAATTGGAAAAAATGAATTGAGAAAAAAATGAAAGAAAAAAAAAGGGAAAAAATTCAATGAAAGAAAAAAATTGAATGGAAAAAAAGAAAAAAAAGAAAGAAGAAGAAAAGAAAAGAAAAAATGAAGTGAAACTAGAAGAAGAATGTGTTTTTGCTATGAGAAAAGAATTGATCTCTCTAATTTCATAGTTATTAGTGGGAAGCGATTTTGATAAGGCGCTTGTTGCTATGCCTAATTTCTTCGACTGGAGTTTGGTGAGAACGGAATATTTATTATTGATGGGTGTAGGGAATACTAGCTTGGCTTTTACCTCCTCATATCCATATCGTTTTGCCCCTTCTTACCCGATTAGCCTCACTTTATACCATATGTAAGTCCTTGGCACGTGTCTTGTCCCGATAGAATGCGTATGTACGGTTATTAGAGATTAATTTCATGTTAGATTGCATGCATGTTCTTGTAGGTCGCAGTTTAGGTGAGTGCTTTGTCTTTCCGTTTTTACATAAACTCACAATATCACCCGTTTTGTGTGATGAGCGATCCGTGAGAGTCCGACATAGACGAGT
Organism: Agrostemma githago; assembly: GCA_958450325.1. Lineage (NCBI taxonomy): Eukaryota > Viridiplantae > Streptophyta > Magnoliopsida > Caryophyllales > Caryophyllaceae > Agrostemma > Agrostemma githago. The sequence goes on along the minus strand of OY288243.1, from coordinate 34,560,935 downwards.
CTTGCAAGGTTGAAAGTTCAGTATTGTTGTCATTGATCAAGCTTGTTGTATGTGATTGTTTACATTGACTTTAATCGTTGCGCATTGGTTTGGGTAACTTTGAAGCATACTCCGCTATGAGTTATATACGTTCCATTAGGATGTTTTCCCAAGCAAGGGTTTGGTTTGGGGAGGTTTGATGCGTGTTATTTATATATGATTATTTCGTCTTTTACGCACGCATTTCCATGCATATCGAGTAGCAATGTCTACTATTTTTCCCCGAATTTGATACTTTGTGGTCATATTGCATCTTATGCAGGTTTGAACCCGTTGATGCATAAACAAGGCAAAAATCGTGCTTAAAGATGAAATCTTTTGCGAAATAAGAAAAGAGAATGATCGTTTCCAAATGGGTCTACTTTAAACGTGAATATCTTGAGTTTTACAAGTTTAATTGAGCTAATTTCAGTTGCGTTGGAAAGCTCTTTCTCTTAGCTTTCAAACGATATATTACACGCCCGATTTGAAGAAATAACGAAGAAATGGTAAACGTTTGAAGTTGAGCGCGCAGTGCTGAGAACAATAGTCGAACGACTATTCAGAATAGTCGACCGACTATTCTCGAGACTGGACGAAGACCGAGACTTTCCTAATTTGATGTTTAGGGTTAATAAGACTTTTGGGCTTTGATTTTAGCTTAGTATTTAAGAAACCGTTAGACTAGAATTTAGATACAATCTCTTCTTGTATACTTCTAATATACTTTTTACTTCTCTTTAGACTCTTTTTTAGATTTCTCTCTACCCTCAACTTTTAGATCTAGATTTATGAATTCTTTTCTACTCTTCCTTTAAACTCGGTAATCTAATTCTTTCTTTGTTCTTTCTTATTCTCTTTGTTCTTTATTCTTTCTCTCTTAATCTTATTAATTCTTTTATTCTTCATTTCTCTTTAGATCTATTCACTATGCTTAATTTATTTATCATCTTTATTATTGTTGTCGTAAATTTCTTCATGAGTAGCTAATTTCCTTTGCTAGGATTTAGGGGATCCATGAATTGAATATGATTGCTAATTAGTTTATAGATCTGTCTACGATATTGCGTCTGAGTTGTTAATTGTAGCATTTAATTGAGATTAATTGATTAAGTCGACGTAATTGATTAATTGAATTGGTGAACTCGAACCTAAGATCGGAAGCCTGGCAAGAGTTAGACCTGCTACAACACATTAGTTTGCCCTAATAAGATCGGAAGCCGTTAGAAGCATTCTAGGGTGAATAGCGGACTGGAAGGACCTTTTCATTACCCCTTAGACCAATATCTGCGACATACCTGTGACCTAGACCGTGACCGTAGGAAATTCATGGTGAACCGACGATCCTAGTTTTCTCTCTATATTTATTCATCTTATTTATTTTAGTTATTTCTTCTTCTTTATTTCTCTTTCTTTCACTACTTTAGTTTAGTTAACCCAATTACAAACCCCTGATTTGGTTACTTAGATAGACTTAAGTTGCAAGTAGAATTTATTTGTCTCCTTGTGGATACGATCCTGACTTCCCTAGCTATATTTATAGTTAGACCTAAGTTGGTTATCTTTGATAGGTATACGACTAGCTTATCAGTATTCTCGCAGAGTATGGCACCCCCAACTGGAAATAGGGACATGGAAAACACCATCAATGAAATGAAGGCTTTGCTGGAAACAATGGTTAGCAGGCAGGCCATGGTTGAAACCCAACTAGGGTTCCTGAGGGCCGACCAAGAGGCCATGCATGCTCGTTTAACTGTCATTGAACGACAAGATTTCAATTCTGGGTTGGTGAATACTGGGCCATTTGCCAAACTGATCAGCACGGTACGCATGCTCGAGAAACAATTCCATGCCCTCCAAGGGAACAACATCCGTGTTGAAAACTCCCGATACTATACACACATCAGTGAGAAACAACCAACAGATCTCAATTTAGAAGGGTTACCCATATTCGAAGGAACGGAGGATCCATTACTACACCTCTGAGCCTTCAAAGCATTTATGGCAATCAAGGAGGTCAAAGCCGACATGTTCATCAATTTGTTCGGCGCATCCCTTGGGAAATATCCAAAAGCCTGGTTCTATAGGCTAGACACAAAAAGATTCCCCACTTGGAAAGATGTGGCTACCGAGTTCACTAAAAACTATTCTGATAATACTGAACTTCAGACAACCATGCGGACTTTAGAAATCATGGCCCAAGATCCAACCGAGGATTTCACCAAATACCTTCAACGTTGGCGGGCTGAGAGTGTTAAGCTGGTAGACAAGCCCAACGAGAAGACACTAGTGGAGGCATTCATCAACAACCTCCTACCCTTCTACCACGTCCATCTTAGGTATGCCGGCGTTTCAAACTTTGTGCTGCTTACTGAAATGGGTACTAGGATTGAAGACGATCTTCGACATAATGGAGATCTGGGTGAAACTTCTACTGAAGGCTATATTGGACATCCACTTGAGTCCTTAGAAGCCGAAGATTACTGACAACATCATCCAAGAGTCCGGATTTGATTTAAGTCCGAGTCTGAGTTCGAGTCTAGGATGTTCTATTTCTTTCAATGTCAGAGTCAGAGTCAACTGTATTCTGTCCTCTTTTCAAATTCAATAAAATTAGCTTTTCTATCTCTCATATTGCTTTACTTATGTGTTTCCAAGAACATGATGAACACCATCATACACTGTGAGCACATGCACGTGACTATTATAGGCACATCTACAATGACTGCAAGGAACTGAGATCTGTGTTTTCCTTTACTTCTTCCATGTTTGGTATAGAAAGCCGCATAACTACCTTAGCAGAAGCGGTATCGAATCCTATGACAAATCTAGGTAGTCTCCTAGTTTGGGTTCAAGACGGGAGGCAAGCCCATTTCCCACAATAAACACCCCTCCAATAAGTCTAACCCGTCCTTACCTTAGGCGTTAGGTTGACCAAAAGAAAAAGAAGCATCATGGCTCTATAGACTTGATGCCAAAAATACCCAACTTGGAACAATGCTCCCACCAAGTTTGCTCGGGATTATGAGGACAATATCGAGATCCAAACCACCATATTTACTGTAGAGTACTCCACCGCGAGTTGCACTCACACAAACACCAATTATGCTTACACCTTACAAAGGTTTAGCTCCAAAGGCCTAATCCAATCGATAGGCCCAACCCTAAATCCACCCACAAATGGATGCCACAGATCCAGGAATACCCATGCCTATTGCCAACACCACAGGGGGGGATAGCAAAAAAAAGCAAAAAAAAAGCAAAAGGCCAAAACAAAAGAGCTGGCCACGATCAAAGAAAACTCTCAACATCCTCCGACCAGATACGGTCAATCCCTTGACCGGGGCACGGTCAACTCAAATGAAGAATCCCATGACCGGGGCTAAGAAGTCAACCAAAAAAAATAAAAAAACCCATGACCATGGTCAATAACGGTCAACCCAAGTGAAAGTCCCTTGACCGGGGTACGGTCAATTCAAAAATTATCGATGCCCATACCATCAAATAGAAGGGTGACAATCAGGCTGGTCAGATAACACCACATTTAGCCTTCCCACGTTACAACCCTCAAGACCTTCTCGAGACCTAGGCTTAGAGACAGGCCGGAGTTTTGAGGATTCAAGCTCCATAGGATACACCCTAACCATTAGGGCCAGACATGGAAATCAAATCCCGCATTATCAAACATGCCCGATCGAAGTTCGAGTCATTTTTACTCGACTTCCTCCTTTCCTACCACATTACAATACCTTACCCTCGAAGCCTTAGCTCCACAAAATCGAGCTCCAGATTTTGAATCATTAAAGCCACTTACGACCTAGCTCCACATTTCCAAAAACTTCCAAACCAGTTACCAGCCCCAAACACGGGAACTCAACCTGCGATCGGCATAGAACATGCCCAAGTAGTTCACACCACCTCTGGGGGCTACTCAGGAGAACGCTCACAGTCACAGGATCAACATCCTAACTGTTCTAGCCCTTTGATCAAGACATACATCATTGGGAATGCACCTAGCCTACACCCTCAATACAGGCTAGTTACACACAAAGTCCTAATAAACTAGGCACCATAACATATCTTTCAATCCACTGAACTACGGCTTGGTTTGATTTCACTACACGTGAATACGTAGGTAGCCTTTCAACAAGGGCACAACCACCCACATTGACACAAATTTTAAAAAAAAGCGCCATCATTCCTATCACGACACTGTCATGTTCTCAACAGTCTGCTTTGTCGTCCTGGGGGCTTCTCTTAGACGGAAGCTCTCCATCCACTCACATAGTCTAAAAAATTTCAAAGACTAGCCACCTTTCTATAGCGTGTCCTAGTACTCGGCTCAGTTGAAGACGAGAATCCATCAGGGACTCGAAGCAACACCTGCGTTGGGAACGTATCCCAAAACCAAAATTCAAAAGAGCACCAGATTATATCATTGTTACTGCAAAAACAGTCTAATTACAGACTACTGCAATTCCCCATAACAGATCCTTCCCATTTCGAAGTTCGACCATGTTGCCACTCTCCTAGGCTACGGAATAGCGCAACTTAAGAGTCTTGTCATCTTAGGTGGCCCACCCCCCTATCAAGTCGCGAACCAACCCCTCGAGAGTCCAGTTCGTGTCTGTCAACTCGTCCTGTCGCGTCCAGAGTCAAGTCTGTCGGTAGGCCTCTCTCTTCAAATTCTCACTTTAAAATTTTCAAAACTTAGCCATTTGAGAAAATCCTTTTCGACAAGGTCAAACTTTGGTCTATTTAAAATTTCTTTTCTAACCCTTTCAATTTTGAAAACTTATCTCCTAGCACGTGAGTTGCTTTCAGGACTTCAATTTTAAAATGAAGCAAAAAAAATCATTTTCCCCAGCGCAAGCTAGCCTATAGATGCCAACTGCATTTCCTATGTGTTATCTTACTATATACTATGCCTGCTATTTCTGCCCATGTATCTAACACTTCAGGTACCAGCTGGTGCTTCCTAACGGAACATCAAAGGCGGTGATTCTCCTAGAATGCTACATCAAAGATGTGATGTGTCGGCATACGGGTACACCCAAGACTTCAGAAGCAAGTCCCCGCGCAGCTACTTTACTCCCCAGCGTGAGTCGGTGTTTTACCTAAATATTACATGCAAATACAGGTACACCTAGGACTTCGAAGGCAAGTCCAACTCCCCACGGAGCTATCAATCAGCAGGACAGGTATGACCCTTTTCTTATGGCTGGCGAGCCCTTCACGCGAGTCTAATGGACTATAAACGACCCGACCGGAAGGCTGCCAGGTCGTAATCCTCGATTGGCCTGGTAGCTACTCTGACTTTCGCCTTGTCCAAGCCTCAGTCAGAGTGGGGGCTCTGTAGACACCCGCATTTTGTCTGCTAGTGTCTATAGCAGTTCCCGACAAAACACCCGATGATGATCGGACGTAAACGTGACTTAATACGCTCGAATACGGACTCAGAATCAATAGTATTTGACATGGGCATTTAGCGGAGTGGAAATCTCTCAAAACCGACCTCAAATCCAGGCCCAATGGGTCGTTTCCAATAAAATGGGACTAATTTGGGCCAAAACCGTCATCGGAAATAAAACCGTCTTTTAGCGACCGGGTCAAAACCCGGTCAAAGACGAATCCGACCTCAAAAACCAGCCAGGTGAGCTTCTAGAAACAGGCGCCCAACCACCATATTCAAAATTTAAAAAAAAAAGTCAATGCCTTCCTAAAATGGCTCACCCGCCTAACTCACTCGATCGAGTGGCTTTACCTCACTCGATCGAGTGCAGCTTCAAAAACCAATCAGACCCTTCTTTTCAGGGCACTCGATCGAGTACACTAGGGCCACTCGATCGAGTGACCCTAGGTCGTGGGGCATTTCCTATAAATACCCCCTCAAACCCTTCACAAATTCAGAATTTTTTCCCATATACAACCCATCAACTTTTACACAACCTTAAAAACCCTAAGCAACATCACATTTTACACTACATCTTCACCTCATATCACCTCAACATTCAATCATCCATCATCGACACACACACACACACACATTCAAAATCCCGAGATCAAAAGTCGTCAAAGACCCGAGAGCATCCTCTCCCTAACCGTATACACCCTAACTCACCCTACATTTCTCGACACTGTCGCGCACACGCCGCCACTACGAGTCCGTTTTCGAGATCGATTAAGCATGTAGGTTGAGGGTGTCATTAAATCTCATCATCCCTTTCTCTCTTTTTCTTTTCATCGTTATATATATATATATTATATATATGTATGTATGTATGTATGTATGTACTACTACTATTATTATTATTATTAACTACTAACACTAACATTTATTTTTATCGTTAACTAACACTTTAATTTTTTGTTACTAACTTTTTATTATTTCGCATTCTAACATTTTATTTATGTACACTAACACGTAACATTTTAATACCATGTGTATATATATATATATATATATATATATATATATATATATATATATATATATATATATATATATATAGAAAAGGGATCAAGGGAGTTGGGTGAAAAGTGGGAAGTTGGGAAGTTGTGTTGTTGGCCATTGATTTTGGGTTGGATGGATGGCTTAGATGAATGATGTAAAAAAAAAAAAAGTAAATGTCAGACACAGCAGCAGTGGAGAGAGAAAAGGAGAAAAGCAAAAAGCAACCCTTCCCTCAATCAAATTCTCACTCAATCAAATTCTCACTTCTTACCACTAGTCTTGATCACTCCTTACCACTTGATAGTCTCTCATCTTCATCTTCCTCTTCATCTATCAAACAAAAAAAGCATCACCATCTTCAAGATCCATTCATTCGTATAACTCCGACCATACTCCGTCAACTACTCCGACCATACTGCGTTTTTAACCCAACATACTCCGTAGTAACTTCGATCATCATACGAAGATATGTTCATCTTCATCTTCATCTTCATGCTCATTTTTCTTCATCATCTTCATCTTCATCTTCATGCTTCTTTTTAACACAACATGACGGATAATTATACCAAGATATGTTTATGCATACACTTTGATCATCTTCATTTTTTTAGCTTCTTCTTCATCTTCGATCATCTTCATCTTCTTCAAACTTCTTTTTATTTTTCATATCTTTTTTTTTGTATTTATAAAATTATTCATCTTCATTATCTTAAAAAAAACAACTTCATCTTTAAGATTAAGTTTGAAGATGAAGTTGTTCTTTTTTTGTGGGATGAATGGAGCTTGAAGATGAAGATGAAGATGAACAAGTCATGCGTAATGTTTTTGCAGAATTGCAAAATCACACTCATTATGCTGTACAGTCACACTCATTATGTTGTACAGTCACACTCATTATGTTGTAGAATCACGCAGATGTACACTCATTGTAGTCACATATTCAGTTGTATAATCATACTCATTATGCTGTATAGTCACACTCGCTATGTTGCAGAATCACGCAGCTGTAGAATACCTTGGGATTAAGGTATCATTCGTTGAATATCTTCATCTTCATGCTTGTTTTATTTTTCATACTTTTTTTTTGTATTTATAAAATTATTCATCTTCATTATCCAAAAAAAATGAAGGTTGAATATGGATGAATGGATGTTGAATATTTAATAAATGTTTAGATATTTTCATTTTTTTAAAGTCATAGTCGTTCATTCATCCATATATATTCAACTTTCATTTTTTTTTTTGATAGTGAAGATGAATAATTTTATAAATACAAAAAAAAGGTATGAAAAATAAAACAAGCATGAAAATGAAGATGGTTAAACGCATGATACCCTAATCCTGAGGTATTCTAGAGCTGCGTGATTCTACAACATAATGAGTGTGACTATGCAACATACTGAGTGTGACTGTACAACTTAAAGTGTGTGACTATACAACTTAAATTTTGTGACTTTTTTCAGGTATTTTTTTTATCTACATTCAAGTTTCCACGTTCGTCAAATCCCTACTTCCGAACCTCGATGATTTTCAGGTATTTGTTTTTATCTTTTTAGAGCATCTTTAAAATAATTAATCATCTTCATCCTCATGCTTGTTTTATTTTTCATTCCTTCTTTTTTTTGGTATTTATAATATTATTTATCTTCATTATTCACAAAAAAAATGAAGGTTGAATATGGATAAAAGAAAGTTGAATATTTAATGAATGTTTAACTAATTTGCTTTGATTCGTATGTATAATCATCTTTCTAATTATGAATGTGACTTTGATAATGATGATTGAAGAATAATTGACTGTATGGCTTTTATTTTCCATTATACGGTTTCAGTTTTGTAGTCACACATTTTAGGTTGTACAGTCACACTCATTATATTGTATAGTCACACTCATTATATTGTAGAATCACACAAATTCTTACAGTGATTAGTGTATGTAATCATCTTTGCTAATGATGATTGAAGTATAAATAAGTACGAGTATAATTTAGTTGTATAGTCACAGAGATTATGTTGTAGAGTCACACAGTTAAAGTTGTACAGTCACACTCATTATGCTGTACAATCATGCAGTTGTAGAGTCATTGTAGTCATATATTCAGTTGTGTTGTGTGATTTAGATTGATTGTGTGTTTTGTTGCAGCGAAATAGTTGGTGGAAAGAGGAATGTTGGTAAAAGGGGCGGTGGGAAGAAGAAGGTCGTGGAAGATACAACGACCGACCACGTAATTGGACAATGTATTGTTGCGCACGTACCGGAGACCATCGTTAAGCTCTTGTGTGTTTATGTGAGATAAAATATTTGCTTTAGAATGAACGTACTATGTGTAAATGATGTTTGGTGGGTTAGAATGTTTTTATGTTTGACGTACTATATGTAAAGGATGGACTTTGTCCAATGTAAATATATTTTCATCGCTATTTTCTGGTTTCATAATTAATCAAGCGAGGTCTATAGCAAAATCACTTATCCTTCCACCTGTGTGACTATACAACATAATCTCTGTGACTATACGACTAAATTATACTCGTACTTATTTATACTTCAATCATCATTAGCAAAGATGATTACATACACTAATCACTGCAAGAATTTGTGTGATTCTACAATACAATGACTCTACAACTGCATGATTGTACAGCATAATGAGTGTGATTGTACAACTTTAACTGTGTGACTATACAACATAAACTGTGTGATCCTAAAACATAATGACTGTGATCCCACAACATAACGAGTATGACTATACAACTTCAACTGTGTGACTATACAACATAATCTCTATGACTATACAACTAAATTATACTCGTACTTATTTATACTTCAATCATCATTAGCAAAGATGATTACATACACTAATCACTGCAAGAATTTGTGTGATTCTACAATATAATGAGTTTGACTATACAATATAATGAGTGTGACTGTACAACCTAAAGTGTGTGACTACAAAACTGAAACCGTAAAATGGAAAATAAAAGTCATATAGTCAATTATTCTTCAATCATCATTTGCAAAGTCACATTCATAATTAGAAAGATGATTATACATACGATTCAGAACAAATTATCTAAACATTCATTAAATATTCAACCTTCATTTTAATCTTCGCAACAATACATTGTCCAATTACGTGATCGATCGCTGTATCTTCCATGACCTTCTTCTTCCCACCGCCCCTTTTTCCAACATTCCTCTTTCCACCAATTATTTCGCTGCAACAAAACACACAATCAATCTAAATCACACATACAACTGAATATGTGACTACAATGAGTGTACAGCTGCGTGATTGTACAACATAATGAGTGTGACTATACAACTTTAACTGTGTGACTGTACAACATAAACGGTGTGATCCTACAACATAATGACTGTGATCCTACAACATAACGAGTATGACTATACAACTTCAACTGTGTGACTATACAACATAATCTCTGTGACTATACAACTAAATTATAACATTAATTAAATATTCAATCTTCATTCATTCATATTCAACCTTCATTTTAATCCATATTTAATCTTCATTTTTTTTGATAATGAAGATGAATAATTTTATAAATACAAAAAAAAGGTATGAAAAGTAAAACAAGCATGAAGATGAAGATGATTCAACGAATGATACCTTAATCCCAAGGTATTCTACAGCTGCGTGATTCTACAACATAGCGAGTGTGACTATACAACATAATGAGTATGACTATATAACTGAATATGTGACTACAATGAGTGTACATCTGCGTGATTCTACAACATAATGAGTGTGACTGTACAGCATAATGAGTGTGACTTTGTAATTCTACAAAAACATTACGCACTAAATGACTTCATCTTCATCTTCAAGCTCCATTCATCCCACAAAAAAATAACAACTTAATCTTCAAACTCCATCTTAAAGATGAAGTTGTTCTTTTTTTTTTTAGATAATGAAGATGAATAATTTTATAAATACCAAAAAAAAGACATGAAAAATAAAAAAAAGCATGAAGATGAAGATGAAGATGAAGATGAAGATGAAGCACGAAAATGAAGATGAAGATGAAGATGAAGATGATGAAGATGAACATACCTTCGTATGATGATCGAAGTTACTGACGGAGTATGTTGGGTTAAAAACGCAGTATGGTCGGAGTAGTTGACAGAGTAGTTGACGGAGTATGGTCGGAGTATGGTCGGAGTTATTAATGGTGATTATTTGTTGGGGTTTTGTTAGAGAAAGATAAATTGAGTTGAGAAATGAATTGAAAATGAGGAGATTGGGAAGTGTATGAGGGAAGTAATGTAGGGATTGATTTGGGTGAGGGGATGTTTCTCTCTCCACTGCTGCTGTGTCAGTTTATTGTCTTTTTTTTTTTAAATTGAACCCCATCCATCCACCATCCATCTTAGGATGAATGGATGGAGGGGATCAACACTAAGGGAGAGTTGGAGAGTTAGTAACTCCCTTGATCCTCCCTCTCTATATATATACACACACATAGAGTAAAGATCAAGTGAGTCCTTTTTTTCTTTTTGAGTCCATAAGTCCTATTTAGAGCCATTAATTTAGATGAGATGGATGGTGGTGATTGAGTCTAGTAATTAAGGTAATACATAACATATTTTGGAAAAAATATAATAAAATCCTCTCTCCTCCCTTAATTATCTCCAACCACCTAACTTACTTGATTATGTTTCATCACATTCAATTTTTTCATTCAAACTCACCCGCCTAACTAAAACTCTTCATCTTCATCATCCCAAACTCAATCTCTCGACTTCTAATTTCTTTCAAAACACACACCCGCTCATTCTTTCATCTTCAACTCAAGCAAGGTTACACACCCGTGTTACATTGACGTATTATAAGTGTTACTTTAATTAAAAAATGATGTTACTCCAAGTAATTAATGGTGTTATTCTTTGTCTCATGGTTAAACAATGTTATTATCATTAATTACTCTGACGCATTATATATCGTTCTTTAAAGAACGACAATCGTTAATTTGGTAATGAATGGTTCCAATCCAAGTTATCATCAATTACTTTGGTAATCATTTGTTTAAACGCTACAGTCCTCAGTTACTTTAATGCATTATGTCTGTTACTCTAACTGACGAAAGGTGTTACTCCAATAGAACAAAGATGTTACTCTAACCAAATGCACATGTATTAAATAAAATATAGAGTTAATTGCTACGTAGCACAACGCTACTTGTAAAAAATGTGTACAAAATCAGTTATTCTTGTAAACAAAAAAAGAAAAATATTTTTATCATGACCAAAAACACAAGTATTCTCAAAACACATGTTCCTCCTTATTTTCTTCAGTGTCTTCCTCAATTTCCTCATTTTCGTCGTCGTCATCCACTTCATCCTCCTCATCCTCATCCACCTTTATCAGTGTTGTCTTGTGCATTCGCATCACTTCCAATATCACCTGCACAAAATTAAACAACGTGTTACTCCCATGCAGCCAATGTGTTACTTCAACTCTTACGTTGTGTTACTCTAACTGGTAAAGTACGTTACTCTAACATCATCATCAAAAACTGTTTCTCAGCGTTCAGTGTGTTACTGTAATTGCAATTAAGTGTTATTGTAACGTTAATACATATGCGTTACGCCCATGCAGCCAATGTGTTACTTCAGCTCTTACATTGTGTTACTCTAACTGGTAAAGTACGTTACTCTAACATCATCATCAAAAACTGTTTCGTAACGTTCAGTGTGTTACTGTAATTGCAATGGAGTGTTACTGTAATGTAGAGCGTATATTACTTCAACATCGTGACTGCGTTCATAGAAAACAAAACAATATTATCAGTGGACCTCATTGAAAACCCAAATAACAAACATAAAACTATGCAATCAATATCAATTAACCATCACTATGAATCTATAATGAATGAAAAAACAATATCAACATAAAAATTGATGTAAAAAGGGAAGCCAAATCGACATGAATATCAATTAACCATCAATATGAATCTATGATGAATGAGATGACAATGAAAACAATATTAACATGAAAATTGACATAAAAAATGAAGCCAAAGCGACGTGAAAGAAATTTAATTTTTGTTAGTCGATCGCCGAATTATAATTGAAGCAAAACGTGAAAGAAATATCAAAACTCACCATTGTTATACTCGATCAATTGCTTTTCAACAGTTGATGATGATGTCGCGCTCATTGAATCCATAGTAACGGGATTTTGAACCCAGATTTGATTGAATGAATGACGGAACGTGATGATGGAAGTTTTTTTTTTTTTTTTAGGTTTTGATGAATTTTGCAAGGTGAATGACTGAATGATGAATGAACGTAATCATGGGGTTATTGTTTCCTAAAATCATGGAGCTATTTTAGGAACGTAATCTTTTTTTTTTTAATGCAAATAATTGGAAGCATCTCGTCCATCCATTCTCATCTCATCCAATGGATGAGATGAGGACTTAGGGACTCATATAGAGTAAAGGACTCATAAGAGCCTTACTCTATACACATATATTTATATATAATTAAATAAAAATCATTTTCGGATTGAACGCGTTTAACTACGACTACCGCTCCAAGTCCGTTTAATCCCTTTACAAGTCGCGACAGTGGTGGCGCCCTTTCGAGGAGCACCGCTCTAAGCACTTAAGGGCGTAACGTGATCGTGGTATTACGTAGTTGAACGCGTCCGATACCATTTTCAAGATTGGTACGAAACCCGTTGACGCTAAACCGAGCATCACATAATCCGTAAGGATAATTATAGATGTCGGAACGCGGAGGGAATTAATTTCGTCTTAATCCGATTCAAAAAGATTTTATCACACTCTTTTCTAAAATCCCGATGTTGGTCTCGTAATCATAAAAAAATGTTACGGGTACCGAAAACCGAGCAGAATATAAATTATGCCATATTTATATTCGACTCGGTTGACAATCGTTTTTAAACAAATTATAAATCTCGAAATTGCCACCATTTCGAAATCGAGCAGTAGCTCGAACAGGGGGCACTCGACCGAGTGCCATAGGCCACTCGATCGAGTAGTACCCCAAAAACGAGGCAGAAGGCCCGTGACAAGGTCACTTGATCGAGTCCTGACCGTGATTCGATCGAGTGGTCCCTTTTTGTACTAGGACGTGAGCTCCTAAGCGTCATATAGCCTCGTCAAATATTTTACGACTTCGGTCGACACGTGTAAAGTCAATCACGTGCCTACATTTTCATAAACCATGCATCACATTATATTCTAGTCACCTTTACGACTTTGACTAATGTCTTACACGACTAATTTTGTGTCGACGACTCCTTAGTCGTATCCGATGCATGACTAGTCTAGACACCAATCTTTCAATATGATAAGTCGGGACAAGGCATCGAGACCCGGGATCAAGCTAGCACCACGCTTCGGTTCCATACGTGAGCACGTATTAAAAGTCTCCGTCCTTCGATTGATGCACAATATAATGTGTATTTAATCGAAGTTCGTCCATTTATTCTAATTACGGTTTAGCTTACATTTTCTATTTACGGGTCCGTTTATAGTTAATGTCTACCGTTTTCTAATTCAATTTTTTTTCGCTCGTTGTATTGTAAATTCCGGGTTGTATTCCGCCCGTGTAATTTGTAATTTATTTACGAGTTCTCCGTTTTCGATATTTGCCATTTATTGCCTTAAATGAACATCACATGCTAAATAACTTCGACAATAATTTAGATGCATTAAAATGACGTAGTTCACACGTAATTCACATGCTTAGCAAAAATATTGGTTGCATAACATTTAGTCATTTTACTAACGCGCGTACACGAAAATGAACGATATCTTAGTAGAGGCTGCTAAAGAGCGGGCGGGGTTGGGTGTCTTTCGTGGGCTTCCCAACACATACCCTCACCCCTTACTCAGAACCATGGTTTCAGGATGTCCGAAACCGTTGGCAGACGAGAGTCATTCGATGCATGATATCCGATAACTCGGCATCGGTATCGTAATGCAAAGGGACGAACTCACAAGCTCTAGCACCGAAAGCGGGACGTGTTTTGTACACAAAACGCCTAAGTGTAGAGTGAGTTCGAACAGGTCCGAATTTCCATAAAATTCGGTGGCGACTCCTAACTTCGATTTAAATTTCGACCCGAGATCAATCTTACCACGAGATTCATTCGCCTACCCAAACCTGTGCGTGGCCGCGTCGGGGTGGACCTACGTCATGTCCATAGTGGTTTAGACTGTATCAGTTCACTTCACATAAGGAGAGTCCTATGAGAGAACTCTACGGGGGTAATTACTCCAAAACCGATGAATAACACACACATAAGGTGAGATTGTGAGAACATAGAAGTGTTGGGCGCACTTTTTCATCTTAAATTTGATTATTAAATACCCTTCGTTCCTTGGCGACAACCCACAACTAGGGATGGCAACGGGTCGAGTCTGAGTCGGGTCCACCCGGACTCGGACCCGAACCCAAAGTTTCAACCCTAGACCCAGACCCGACCCGGACCCGAACGGGTCCAAAATTGTCAGACCCATACCCGAACCGGCCGGGTCTGGACCAGGTCCGGGTCTACCTGTGAGTCCGCCTTATTTATTACGTTGTTGTATTATTCATTGTTTCGATGGAAATTTCAGAGAAAAACACGAACTTAATTTCTGAAAAAAAAAAACTACGTAATGTCTTGGGTCATCCTTACGCATAAGATCTTAAAAAAGTGTTTACAAACCACGCATAAAAATGATTAAAAAAAATAAAAGTGTCTACAAGTCTCACAATACAACCGGAACGTCTCACAAAATATAACACAAAGGTCGTGTTAAAAATATTCGTCACAAAGTAATTCATTAAAAAACATATTAAGTGATACATGAGTCACTGCTCGGTATGTTTAATGAATTAAAATTTTAATTTTTTAACGGGTCCACGGGTCTACGGGTCGGGTCCGGGTCCCAAATTTCAGACCCGTACCCGTACCCGAATTTTTTAGGGAGGACCCAGACCCGACCCATGCCCATCAGGTCTGGAAAATTTAGACCCAGACCCGACCCATTCAGGTCCGACCCGCCGGGTCTGGGTCGGGTCTTAGACCCACTGCCATCCCTACCCACAACTAATCCATTCCCTTCGTCCCAAGATCCCTATTCTTCTTGTAGACACCCACATTTGACCGCCAGGTGTCTATAGCAGTTTCTGACAAACACCCGATGATGATCGGACGAAAACGTGCTTTAACGTACTCGGAAATGGGCTCGAAATCATGGATATTTGGCTTGGGCTTTTTACGGAGTACAAATTTCACAAAATCAACCTCAAATTCAGGCCCAGTAGGTCGTTTCGAGTCAATAAGACTAATTTGGGTCGAATCTGACACCGAGGGTAAAACCGTCTTTTAGCGACCGAGTCAAACCCGGTCAAAGATATTTTCTCGAGACGCGTGAGTCAGCCGTGTCACCTCACATGGCTGATTCGAGCTCAAACTCCACAAAAAATCAGCTACAGAAATATTAAACAATTCCGTTAAAGGTAGAATTCGATCTCAAGTAGAAATCCTATCCGACTACCTAATCGAGCATTCGACCGAGCATGGAATACCCGGCCGAGCAGGCTGTTTTCAGTCGGTTCCCTTTTCGCCTCGTCATTAAAGACTACAAATATAGCCGATCCCGTAACATCCTTAACTGATAATTCCACTCGATACCTACAAACGGTGAAAACGGTTAACATGAGCTAAATTAGAACTATTAATGTCAAAGTCTCGATTAAAAATTGAAGCAACCGTAACAAACAATAACAAATTGCCTTACATAAGTTTGGCATTGTCGAAAACCTTATCACAATGAGGGCAGTCAGCCAATGTTAGTCTTAGTTTCTTATTACAACCAGGACATGATGGGTAGTGTCATGGTAAGTCGGTCAAAACCTCGTTCACCTCCACTATGAGGTAGCATGTAAAATCCTACATAGATAATGCGTAAGTGATCATAGATATAATTGATTGACTCTCGATAATCAATCGCATTGTCACAAAGTAAGACTAATGAGATAATAACATGAGAAAGAAATTCACCTTTTGATAAGGCGATTTGCAAATAGTCAATAAAGATAAGACGTCCTTCTTATTTGCAAGTAGATCTTCGTGATCTAAGATTCCCCCTTTTTGGATTTTAAATTTAGCAACGACCATATCTTCTTCTCTATCACTGGATTAAAAGCGTAAAATATTATTAACATAATTGCATGTGGGCTGCTAACTCTCAATTTGGTCCTATTAATAGCGTAAATTAACATAATATTGAACATAATTACAATATTATTAAAAGCTAACGAATTAACAAATTAATTTGTTATGTATTGAACAAATTAACAAATTAATTTGTTATGTATTGAATTAACAAATAACAAATTAATTAAAAGCTAATTATAATATTGGACAAATTAACAAATATTATTAAAAGCGTAAATTAAAATATTATTAACATAATATTATTGAACAATCAAAACTAACGTAACGCCCAATTAGTAAACATACATAACAAATTAATACCTCCAAATTGTCTTGAATTCTTCCACCTCGAGAATTTCAGGATTGATATAAATCTTGGATGCGGGTGAAGTATCAACCCGGAGAGTAGCTGTGAAAGTGAAGGTAACTACTTGTTAATTATTTAGAAATAACATACCCCGTAATATGAACCAAATCATGATATTTAGTTAAGTGGACAATCACAAGTATTGTCTTTACCAGGATTTACACCCCTGACTCTCGTATAAGATACGATAATAACAAACAGTTTGCATCCGGTGTCCTCAAGCTTCTTCTTCAAATTATAGTATGTTTTGATACAATCATTCCAAAGTTGCACTCTCAAATATTGATCACTGTTTGCACAAAGATAAAAGAATATCGCATCAACAAGTATGGGAAAAAAAATCTCACATTAACAAGTATGAGTAGCAGGAGTAGAGACATATTGTTTGTCTTGAAGCTCGAGAACTAATGCCTTCTCATCCCCACGTTCATTCGCAAGAACACCAACAACGTCTATAGAATCAAGGTTGATATTAGACATGTTAGACCAAGTGCTTATTTCTTAAACGTGTTATATAATTTAACAAATAAGTTGTAGAGTAATTTAAACGTATAAATTATTACCCATAAATTATATTGACAAATCCAAGTCGATATAAATTAAACGTATTAGCTTTATGGAGTATAAATTAAACTATTATTAAACGTATTAATGGTAATTTAAACGTATTAGCTTTATGGAGTATAAATTAAACGGGTAGGTTGCAAATCCAAGGTTAGACATGTATAAACGTATTAAACGTGTATGCAAAAATAGTATTCTTAACCACAAGTCCAGTGACAGGCTGACAGCTAATATAATTAGTATAAAATTATACGTATACATACCTGATAGAACGACATCGGTTTGACGACGATACTCCAATTGATGGAAGTGTACGAAGTCAAATTTGTGCATCAGAGTATTTGGAGGGTCTTTTACTCTTTTTTTACTATCCTCGCGTTAGTTTTGTAAGTAAAATTTAACAAATTCTTACTATCGCTTACAACGCGGTAATTAACTTTGTTCGGCTCTACTTTAAAGCCCTCGATTAAACATATTGAGCCTTCTACAATCTTTGGTCGATAGATTCTCCATAAAGCGCTCCCGATGGTAGCATGTACATAATTCCCCTAAATTGAAAGTGTGCATAATGTTAATGACGCAATAGTATATATACATGAGTATACTAAGTATGAGGGGAGATTAGATAAAGGTACCTCTTCGTCGATGAGTAACCATGTCCACGCATATTAGGCTATTATTATTTTGAAAGTTAACAACTTTCCAGAGTCTTGAAACACGAACCTTGATCTTTCGATCGGTTTTAGAGGAACCTAATTCCCTCTTTAGTGAATACGACCTGCCGAAAAAAAATAAAGAAGAGATAATTAGTCTCATTAAGAAATAATTACTAACGAATGCTAAAAATACATCAAACCCACAAAATAACCAACGGAGAAGCATAAAAAACAAACCCACAAAAATATTTATGAGAGTACAAACGTATAAACAACCCACAAAAATATTTTCAATAGATCTTAGTCAAACAAACCGAAAAAACTATTGTATAAACAAAAAATGGAGAAGCATAATTTGAACTACATAAGAGATGCATATGAAATCATTAAGTTGGTGATGGTGTCATTATTGATTGCTAATACTTTGATGGATATATTGAATTGAACCATCTCATCGACCTTATATAGCTAAGTCAATAGACCAAACTTTCCTTTATTTACACCAATAAATATTTTCCTTTATTGTGTATATCAGTTAATAGTTCACACTTTTCTTTATTTAAATCAATCAAAAAAAATATATAAAGACATACAATTAGGATGTATTGTATTATTTTTGATATGGGATTTAATATATTATTCCTGATATGGGGTGTAGCAACACTTTCCTTTACTTAAACCGAAAAAGATTTTTACTATTAACCAAATGTCTAATTCCAAATATTTGAATAAAATTTCAAATAAATCCCATATGGGGTCCCACATTAATGTGCATCGAAGAATTGAGATTATTATATTATATTATAATCAATATATATATATATTAGGCTTTTTTCAAGCGATCTCATTGGTCCGTTCCATCAAACCTCAAATTAGGAAAATATCAAAAATAATAATAAAAAATCAACTAGAGAATCTTTTAATTATTATAATATATATTTAATTTATCGTATTAATGGGATGTTTTACAATTCTTAGTTAAAAGTCTTTAGAGTTCATTTTTTAATAACATTATCGTAAATTAAATTATAAAAATGAAATAATTGTATTCGTGGTAAAAAATGCTTTCATTAGAGTATAGATTTCATATTATTTGTTTCACATTATGTAATGAATTTATTACGTATAACAGTTTTAAAATTATCCCACATCGACAAATTATAATATGATGATGAAATTCTATATTATAAATAAAGAGTAATAATTCGTTCTTCGATATCTACCAAAAAATCTTTTGAATTTCAAAAAGAGTTCTTAAGACTATAAACCTTAAGTAATTATCTTTTTTATTCTCAAAAAGAGTTCCTAAGACTATAAACTTTAAGTAATTATCCTATATCAAAAAATTACGATAAGATGATGAAATTTTATATTATAAAGAAGAGTAATCATTCGGTTTTAAATAAATATCGACCAAGAAAAACATTTAAATTATTCCAAATCGAAAAATTATGATGGGGTGATGTAATTCTATACTGTACTATAAATAATAGTAATCATTCAATTTTAAATATCAACAAAAAAAACTTTTAACTCTTAAAAAAGCTTTTAATATATAAGACTACAAACTTAAAATCATTTCACATTGAAAAATTATGATGGAGTGATGAAATTCTATATTATATCAAAAGTATGAATGTATTTTTTTTAGTTTTAAAAAAAGTTTTTGAGACTATAATCTTAAGTAAATTATCTCACATCGAAAAATTATGATGATATGATGGAAGACTATAAACTTAAATAAATTATTCCACATTGAAAAATTATGATAAGTTGATGAATTCTATATTATTAATAAGACTAATCATTCGTTCTTAAATATCAATCAAAAAAACTTTTAAGTCTTTAAAAGTCTTTTAATAAGACTACAAATTTAAGTAAAAATAATCTCACATCAAAAAATTATAATAAGGTGATGAAAATTTATATTATAGATAAGAGTAATTATGTGCTCTTAGATATTAACCAAAAATATTTTGAGTCTTAAAAATATATAAAGACTATAAGCTTATAAAACTATCCCACATTCAAAAAATTACGAAGTTTCATCAAACAAAAATCTTTTGAGTCTTAAAATGTTCTTAAAACTATACACTCAATAAAAAATTATAATAAGGTAGTGAAGAAATTTCTATATTATAAATAAGACATAATAATTCTTCCTTAAACATCAACCAACTTAAGTAATTCGCTCTAATCAAAAAATTATGATGAGATCATACATTTCTACTAAATAAGAGTAATCATTGTTTTTAAATATCAATCAATAATATTTTGAGTTTAAAAAAGGTCTTAATAAGATTATAAACTTAAAATTATCCCGCATCGAAATAATTAAAATAAGGTACGGTGATGATTCTATATTATGAATAAGAAAACAAATTTTAGTTAAATTATCCCACATCGACAAATTATAATAAAACGATGAATTTCTATATTATAAATAAGACTAAGCTAATTATTTGTTCTTAGATATCAATAAAAATCTTTTGAGTCTTAAAAACTCTTTAAGTTTATAAACTTAAGTAAATTATCTCATATCAAAAAATTATACTCCCTCTCTTTTAAGTTTTTAAAAAACCAACAGTATTTTGAGTTTCAAAAAAGGTGTTAATAAGACTATGAACTTAAAATTATTCCACATCAAAACAATTCAAATAAGATACGGTGATGATTCTATATTATAAATAAGGATACACATTTTAGTTAAATTATCCCACATCGACAAATTATAATAAGACGATAGATTTCTATATTAAAAATAATGGAGTACTCCGTAGTAATCATGTACTCTTAGATATTAACCAAAAAAAATCTGAGTCTTAAAATATATATTAAGATTATAAACTTAAGTAAAATTATCCACATTCGAAAAACTATAAAGTTTCATCAAACATAAATCTTTTGAGTCTTAAAAACGTTCTTAAGACTATACACTTAAATAAAAAAATTATAATAAGGTGATGGAATTCTATATTATAAATAAAACTAATAAAAAAATTTCCTTAAACATCAACCAACTTAAGCAATTCTCTAACATCGAAAAATTATGATGAGGTTATGAAGTTCTACTAAATAAAAGTAATCATTGGTTTTAAATATCAACCAACAAAAAAACTTTTGCTTTTTTAAAAAACTATGATGGAATTCTATATCATTTTTTAAAAAATTATGATCGATGAGGACATGAATTTGTAGTCTTTTTTATTTGTTTTTAAAAAACTTTTGAGTTTAAAAAAGGTCTTAATAAGACTACAAACTTAAAATTATCTCACATCGAAACAATTAAATAAGTTACGGTGATGATTTTATATTATAAATAAGACTACAAATTTTAGTTAAATTATCCCACATCGAAAAATTATAATAAGGTGATCGGATTTCTATATTATAAATAAGACTAATTATTTATTCTTAGATATCAATCAAAATCTTTGAGTCTTAAAAAACTCTTAAGATAATTAAGTAATTATCCCACATCGAAAAACTATACCCCTTCTCTTTTGAGTCTTAAAAACACTCTTGAGTCTTAAAACACTCTTAAGGTTATAAATTTTTATGGGATTTTCTACACGGTACCCCTTTGTTTTTCACTTTTCTACATGGTACCCTTACATTTTCTATGTTTATACATGGTACCCTTGAAGTTAACTATTAATTTAACTAGCGCCCCGAAAGTTTTTTTCCATCAAGTTTTGTCATTAGAATATGTTTTTAGCTTAGGATTAAGACTTCAATATCATTTAACTTAGATAATTAACAAGTAATTGAGCTTAATTTAAGTGTTATCATTTGATTTGACAATATAACGTCAAAAATATAATCTGTTTAGATTCGGAGTATAATTGCAAACACGTAAAAAATTGTTAATTTAAGTTCAATTACCGGTTAATTAGATATGTTAAATGACGTTTAACTTTTAATCTTGAACATAAAAACGTAATTTGTTGCCAAAACTTGACGGGAAAAAAGTTTAGAGGTACCAACAAAGATAATAATAAAGTTTAGTGGTACCAAAGAAACTTTTAGTAAAGTACAAGGGTGATGCGAATGCGGAAGCGGTTTAGAATAAGAAATGAAAGTTGGGTCGAAGGTTAATGTAACCTTGAGTGATGACGTGGATTTTGGAGTGAAATTGAACTAAGGTTAATGTAACCTTGGTTCGTGGTTAAGGTCTGTGAGGATTTTGTGTTTTGTGGCTCGGCTATTTTTGGGAAGCAAACGCTTCGATTTTCTTTATTTTGTGATCCGATGTTAATCGGTGAGTAACCAAAGGATATTTAACCCGTAGTTCGACCTTGAACCCGGAATTAATAGCTCAGAGTTTGGAACACCAACCCTCTAAACACTTCGAAGCACCTTCTCGAAGTTTAAACACGTGATTAATAAATTAATCCAGAGTTTGACAAGTTGTTTGTAAATTCATAAATATTCGATGCTTTATTCGATGAAAGACATTGGCTTATATAGCCTACAATGTGTAATATCCTCGTTATATTCCGAGTGATATTCTAGAATATAATAATACTAATATAAAAAGAAACAAATACTACGAAATATAACTACTAGTATCACATGCCAGCTATGGGTGTGATCTTTGTTCTACTTGCTTTAAATAAAAGATAGTGTGTATCATGGGAGATCACGACATCCCCACTTATTTGATGAAGATCCACTAGCTTGATTCCTTGCCATATATGAGAGATTTCCACAGCTCCAATTATTTGATGGAGATCCTTTTGTTTATTTCTTGCCACATATTCAAGATAGTTTGATATCCCAAATATTTGGAGATCCTCTTGTTGCCTTTTATGTGAAATTGGTGTATCATAAAAGATACTAGCCATATCTCTTTTTATCCTCCTACCATTATGGTGGATATCTTTCCAATCCCACGAGATCCTCCATATCCTTTTAGAATAAGAAATATTCTCTTGATAGATCCATTGTTTAGTTGCACGAATCTGGCCATGTTTGGGCCAATACACGCCTACCCATAACGATTTGTGATAGGATGGTTCACATGCGTAGTCAATTGCTTTATCAGGACCGTTGACTAATTTTTTGGGCTCCACAATCGGATCATCCCCTCCCTCTTCAAAAGGAATTGACCTCAATTCCGTAAGGCCGTCAAATTTCAAATTTGGAGCCAAGTCCTCCACGAAAATACGGATCCCATAGTACTTGTCCCTCATTCGAATTGATGGTTGTATGGGCCCGGATTGGTCGTCTTGAGGCACAGGGTGCCTTGACGCAATAAGCATATTCCCTTCTTCTTCCCGGTCAATCACCGGTTCAATTCTGCTTTGACTAATAACTGTAGACAAGCTAGACTCAAGGTCACTCGGAAGTACATCTTCAGACCCACCTACTAGCGGTTGCATAAGTTCGTTAGAGTCAAGGTTAGGGTAAACTTGGTCAAGGTTAATGTAACCTTGGTCAAGGTCGTTCCCTCTTGAAACTACGGACATGTTGGACGCTTTAAGGGCGTACCTCTCCTCTTTGTTTGCTAACACCTGCTCACTAGCAAACACAGATAAACTAGGCTTGGTAGTCCGGTTAGAATGCATAGAACGAACATCCTTCGGTGCCATTGGCCTTAGGACGATTTTCTTATCATTCACCATCAGAATATACTCGTTAGTCCTCCCTTGGTGATGTACGTCACGATCGAATTGCCATGGTCTGCCCAAAAGAATGTGGCATGCATCCATGGGAATCACGTCACATGTGACTTCATCATTATACGGACCCATCGTGAACCCAACTCGCACTTGCTTTGTGACCTTCACTTTCTTTCCGTCATCAAGCCAATGTAGTGTGTGAGGTTTTGGGTGGGGCGTAGTGGTCAAAGAAAGTTTTTTCACCATTTCTTGCGAGGCGACATTAGTGCAACTCCCCCCATCAATAATCACGTTACACCACTTATCGTTCACTTGACATTTAGTGTGAAAGATTTGGTCTCTTTGCTTCATTATAGACGGTTTAGCAAGTGTGTGTAGTGTACGAAGCAAAATTAGTGACTCAACGTGTGTAGGAGCCTCAAACTCTAATACTTCTTCCACCTCTTCCTCTCCTCCCTTTGCCATATAAACTTTTCCCTCCCCGTCACTTTCCTCTTGTTCCCACAAATCATCACGATACGTAATCGCCTCCCTTAAGGTGATGATTCTTTGATTGGGGCACTCGGTTTTAAAGTGACCGAACCCTTGACACTTGAAACAACGAACCTTAGACATGTCCTTGGCCTTATAGGGCGTGTTGGGTGTCATTTGGGAAATAGGGGTAGTCTTAGGTGTTACATGCAAATTTGACCCTTCAAACTTAGTTTCCTCGGATTTATTCCAAGTATCCGTCTTAGGGGTAGACTTCTTTTTTTGTTGAGTTTCGACCTTAAGACACAAAGAACAAAGTGTATCGAATGACTCATAGGGATGTAAGTCAACGACATCCGCAATACCACGATTTAAACCTCTACAAAATCGAGCCATTTTTTGTTCTTCTAACTCGTCTAACTCGCACATCAAAGACGCTTTCTCAAACTCTGAAATGTAACTACTAACATTTAGACTCCCTTGTCTTAATTCGGCAATTCTTCTATACAAATCGACTTTATAACTCTTGGGCACATACCTCTTGCGTAACTTACGTTTCAGGTCATCCCAAGTTTTAACCTTTGGCTTTTCCTCTCTAGCCCTCCTCAATTTCATGCCCTCAAACCATAAAGACGCATTTTTTGTTAGTCTAAGTATAGCATACTTACAACGCTTTTCGTCGGGAACGTCCTTGAATTCGAACATTCTCTCCATCTTACGCTCCCATTCCAAGTAGTCCTCCGGATCGACTCCTCCTTCAAACTCCAGAAATTCCGTGACTTTGAATTCATCACGAGGCTTTGGCACGTCCACGAATCTCCTAGCTCCTCCTCCTGCTCGGTTCTCAGGTAAATTACGCAAGGCCCGGAGCAATTGTTGGATGAGATTGTCGTCATTACCCCCTCCAGTATTGAAGCTGCTTGCGTCATTGTTGACATTGTTGTCGTTGATTTCGTTATCTCCCATGTCGCTAAACCTGGCTCTGATACCAAATGATGCGAATGCGGAAGCGGTTTAGAATAAGAAATGAAAGTTGGGTCGAAGGTTAATGTAACCTTGAGTGATGACGTGGATTTTGGAGTGAAATTGAACTAAGGTTAATGTAACCTTGGTTCGTGGTTAAGGTCTGTGAGGATTTTGTGTTTTGTGGCTCGGCTATTTTTGGGAAGCAAACGCTTCGATTTTCTTTATTTTGTGATCCGATGTTAATCGGTGAGTAACCAAAGGATATTTAACCCGTAGTTCGACCTTGAACCCGGAATTAATAGCTCAGAGTTTGGAACACCAACCCTCTAAACACTTCGAAGCACCTTCTCGAAGTTTAAACACGTGATTAATAAATTAATCCAGAGTTTGACAAGTTGTTTGTAAATTCATAAATATTCGATGCTTTATTCGATGAAAGACATTGGCTTATATAGCCTACAATGTGTAATATCCTCGTTATATTCCGAGTGATATTCTAGAATATAATAATACTAATATAAAAAGAAACAAATACTACGAAATATAACTACTAGTATCACATGCCAGCTATGGGTGTGATCTTTGTTCTACTTGCTTTAAATAAAAGATAGTGTGTATCATGGGAGATCACGACATCCCCACTTATTTGATGAAGATCCACTAGCTTGATTCCTTGCCATATATGAGAGATTTCCACAGCTCCAATTATTTGATGGAGATCCTTTTGTTTATTTCTTGCCACATATTCAAGATAGTTTGATATCCCAAATATTTGGAGATCCTCTTGTTGCCTTTTATGTGAAATTGGTGTATCATAAAAGATACTAGCCATATCTCTTTTTATCCTCCTACCATTATGGTGGATATCTTTCCAATCCCACGAGATCCTCCATATCCTTTTAGAATAAGAAATATTCTCTTGATAGATCCATTGTTTAGTTGCACGAATCTGGCCATGTTTGGGCCAATACACGCCTACCCATAACGATTTGTGATAGGATGGTTCACATGCGTAGTCAATTGCTTTATCAGGACCGTTGACTAATTTTTTGGGCTCCACAATCGGATCAAAGGGTACCATGTATACAGGTAAAAAGTGTAGGGGTATAAGGTAGAAAAGTAAAAAGTTCAGGGGTACCACGTAGAAAATCCCAATTTTTATTTATATAATAGAATTCCATCGTATTATCATACTCTCTTCGTTCACTATTTTTTTCTCCATTATCTTAATATTTGTGAGGGATATTTTAATGAAATGAGGCAAAAAAATAGCGACCAAAGATCGTATGATAATACGATGGAATTCTATTATATAAATAAAAGTAATCATTTCTCCAAATTATGATGTAAATTATAAATAAGATTAATCATTTGTCCTTAAATATCAACAAAAACCTTTTTAGTCTTAAAAAAACTTCTTAATAAGACTACAAATAAAGTTAAGTTAGATTATCACATATCGAAAAATTATAATGAGATGATAGAATTCTATGTAATCTTTCGTTCTTAGATATTAACCAACAATCTTTTGAGACTAAAAAGAAGTTCCTAAGACTAAGACTATATAATTAAAGTATATTTATCTCACATCGAAAAATTAAGATGGGTTGATGAAATTCTATATATTATACATAAGTGTAATCATTCGTCTATAAATAAAAGTTCTTAATTAGACTATATCTAAAATTAAATAAATTTGAGTAAAATTATAATAAGGTGAATTCCTTTTATTATATAAATAATAACAGTAATCATTTATCCAAAATATATAATAAGATGATCAAATTCGATTATATAAATAATAAAGAGTAATCGTTTGTCCTTTTAACTTAGATATAAAAACAAACTCTTTTAAGTTTTAAAAATAGCTCTTAAAACTATAAACTAACCACATCGAAAAATTATAATGAGGTCTATATTATAAATGAGTCATTTTTCGGTTCTAAATATCAACCAACAATCTTTTGAGTCTTAAAAAGTTTTTAAAAAAACTACAAACCTAAAATTATCCCACATCGAAAATATTAAAATAAGGCGATGCTTCTATATTATAAATAAGAGTAATCGTGCGTTTTTTTGGGTCTTAAAAGCAGATCTTAAGATTATAAACCTTGAGTAAATTAAGAACGAATGTATATCATCAATGTAATTAAGCCAACTAAGCCGTGCAACGCACAAGCTTTAATCTAGTATATATTAAACTTTAGATTGTTTACAATTTCCTTATACTACGTGCTCAATTAAATCCCATATTAGATTATTATAATTTCTTTATACTACGTGCTCAATTAAATCCAAAATTAGATTGTTTACACCATTAAATATATTAGGTTCCATATCAGGTTGAATTAAATTTTCTTAATTAGATTGTTTACACCATTAAATTAGGGTGATACTTTTTTATACTTTGACATTACTCAATCATATCTCAAAATTATTACCCTACCCCTCCCATTTCCCCCTCCCCACATAAGTTTCTAGAGAGAAAAATATCTCAAAACTTCAAAGTTCATATCTCTCCGCCACTCCACCACGCCGATCGCCGGCAACCACTTCGGCCCACTGCGCCGACCACCACCACCCCGGCTATCTCAATTATTTTTCGATTTTTTTTATTTTCTTAAAAGGTTATTATTAATGTTATTATTTTTTCAATATTAAAATTAAAATTAACTATAAATAATTAAAATTATAGCAAAATTAAAAAGATGAAATTAATGCGATGCTATTCAAATTAGAAAATACAATTCAAATAAAAAAAAAATGTACCAGCTTTAAATCCTAAACCATAAAATTCAATGTTACTCAATTAATCCTAAATCGAATCCTTAATTAATGAATTAAAATTAATTTATGATAAAATATCGATTAACAAATTATGATCCATATTTAATTCGTAAATAATTGATGGAATCAGTTTTAGAATTGATGAGAATTAATTTTGATGAAAAAAATTAGGGTTTAGTTTAGGGGAAAATGATGAAAAAGAGAAAAAGGATAATATTGGAATATTTATGAAATTTTAGGGATGATTGAGTAAAACACAATTATGAAAAAGTAATTCCGTTAAATTATAGTACGTGCTCAATGACATATTACGTAAAGTGATAACATGGTGACCAAATAAAGTAATACACGTGATGATTAAGTATTATAATTTTCGATAATTCAGTATACAATTCATTCACCTTACTTTATTTTAACGAACAAAATATATTAAAATTTTTATTTCGGGTTGTATTAAAAAGTTGCTGCTTATATATATACAACCTCTAATTTTACCCCCTCACCTGTAAAAGTTCACATGAAAAAGTTTCTGCTTTATATATATATATATATATATAAATGGGATCAAGGGTGGTGGTGGATTGGGAAGTTGAGAAGTTGTGTTGTTGGTCCTTGATCTTGGGTTGGATGAATGGCTGGATGATGTGTTAAAAAAAAGAGAGAAAAGGGATGTCAGTTTACTGACACAGCAGCAGTGGAGAGAGAAAAGAGAAAAGCAACCCTCCCCTCAATCAAATTCTCACTTCTTACAACTACTCTAACTCCTTACCACTTGATACTCTCTCATCTCTCTCATCTTCATCTTCATTTATCAAACAAAAAAAAAGAATCATCATCTTCAACATCCATTCATTCATTCAACAAAAAAAAACATCCGCATCTTGAAAATTCATTCATTCAACAAAAAAAAAATTCTTCATCTTCAAGCTTCATTCATCCAACAAAAAATAAGAACATCTTCATCTTCAAGCTTGATGAATGATGGAAGTTTGATGAACATCTTCATCTTCTTCCTATCATCATCTTCATCATGCGTAATGTTTTTGCAGAATTGCAAAGTCACACACTTTCAGTTGTATAGTCACACTCATTACGTTTTATAGTCACACTCATTATGTTGTAGAATCACGCAGTTGTACACTCATTGTAGTCATATATTCGGTTGTATAGTCACACTCATTATGTTGTATAGTCTCACTCGCTATGTTGTAGAATCACGCAGCTGTAGAATACCTTGGGATTAAGGTATCATTCGTTTAATCATCTTCATCTTCATGTTTGTTTTATTTTTCATACCTTCTTTTTTTTGTATTTATAAAATTATTCATTTTCATTATCAAAAAAAAATG
The DNA here is from genome assembly GCA_958450325.1 of Agrostemma githago. Taxonomy (NCBI): domain Eukaryota; kingdom Viridiplantae; phylum Streptophyta; class Magnoliopsida; order Caryophyllales; family Caryophyllaceae; genus Agrostemma; species Agrostemma githago. The sequence goes on along the minus strand of OY288243.1, from coordinate 34,531,474 downwards.
AAAGTTGAATATGGATGAATGGACGACTGTGACTTTCCTCAGTAACGACATTCTAAAAAAACGAAAGTATTAATCACATACAAAATTAAATAAACATTCATTAAATATTCAACCTCCATTCATTTTGGTTTCTTTTATAGTTGATTTCATATTTGTAAGACGCATTTAAAAATTCGGAAAATTACTGAAACGTTCTACTCTCCTATCACAAATATTACAACAGGTGATTGCTAGACGTAAAATGAGCGACTTCGATTCATCCAACAAAAAAAGAAGAATTTCTTTATCTTCAAGATTCGTTCATCCAAAAAAAATCTTCCAGCTTCATTATCCAACAAAAAAAACATTCTAATTAATATATGTTCTAGTTAGAAATATTATTTTGATTGACTGTAAAAACATTTTAATTAAAAAAAATAACAACTCATTTTTTGCGTAATGTTCTTGCAAAATTGCAAGGTCACACACTTTCAGTTGTATAGTCACACTCTTTATGCTGTATAGTTACACTCATTATGTTGACGTTTGACATTACGCACAAAATGAGTGTGAATCTAAAACAAAATGAGTGTGATTTCACAACATAATGAGTGTGATTCTACTGCATGGCAAGTGTGACTATACAAAATGAAAACCCAAAATCTGTCCCCGTTATACAATATTAGGAGTGTGACTATACAACATAGCGAGTGTGACTATACAACAAGACAAATGTGACTATACAAATACAACCACTTTTGGCTACAAACCAATGGGTGCACAGCTGCGTGGTTTTAAAGGTGGAAGGATAAGTGATTTTGCTATAGACCTCGGGTGATTAATTATGAAACCAGAAAATAGCGATGAAAATATATTTACATTAGAAAAAGTTCATCCTTTACCTATAGTACGTCAAACATAAAAACATTCTAACCCACCAAACATCATTTACATATAGTACGTTCATCCTTAAGCAAACATTTTATCCCATATAAATACTCAAGAGTTTAACGATGGTCTCCGGTACGTGCGCAACAATACATTGTCCAATTACGTGGTCGGTCGCTGTATCTTCCACGACCTTCTTCTTCCTACCGCCCCTTTTACCAACATTCCTCTTTCCACCAACCATTTTGTTGCAATAAAACACACAATCAATCTAAATCACACAACACAACTGAATATGTGACTACAATGACTGTACAACTGCATGATTGTACAGCATAATGAGTGTGACTATACAACTTTAACTGTGTGACTATACAACATAAACGGTGTGATCTTACAACATAATGACTGTGATTCTACAACATAACGAGTATGACTATACAACTTCAACTGTGTGACTATACAACATAATCTCTGTAACTATACAACTAAATTATACTCGTACTTATTTATACTTCAATCATCATTTGCAAAGATGATTAGATACACTAATCACTACAAGAATTTGTGTGATTCTACAATATAATGAGTGTGACTATACAACATCAACTGTTTGACTATACAACCTAAAGTGTGTGACTACAAAACTGAAACCGTAAAATGGAAAATAAAAGCCATGCAGTCAATTATTCTTCAATCATCATTAGCAAAGTCACATTCATAATTAGAAAGATGATTATACATACGAATCAGAGCAAATTATTTAAACATTCATTAAATATTCAACCTTCATTCATCCATATTTAACCTTCATTTTTTTTGTGAATAATGAAGATAAATAATATTATAAATACAAAAAAAAAGGAATGAAAAATAAAACAAGCATGGGGATAAAGATGATTAATTATTTTAAAGATGCTCTAAAAATATAAAAACAAGCAAATACCTGAAAATCGTCGAGGTTCGGAAGTAGGGATTTGACGAACGTGGAATCTTGAACGTAGATAAAAAAAATACTTGAAAAGTCACACACTTTAAGTTGTATAGTCACACACTTTCAGTTGTAGAGTCACACTCATTATGTTGCATAGTCACACTCACTATGTTGTAGAATCACGCAGCTGTAGAATACCTTGGGATTAGGGTATCATGCGTTTAATCATCTTCATCTTCATGCTTGTTTTATTTTTCATACCTTTTTTTTTGTATTTATAAAATTATTCATCTTCACTATCCACAAAAAAAAATGAAAGTTGAATATGGATGAATGGACTATTGTGACTTTAAAAAACGAAAATATCTAAACATTCATTAAATATTCAACCTTTGTTCATCCATATTCAATCTTCATTTTTTTGATAATGAAGATGAATAATCTTATAAATACCAAAAAAAAAGGTATGAAAAATAAAACAAGCATGAAGATGAAGATAATTAAACGCGTGATACCTTAATCCCAAGGTATTTTACAGCTGAGTGATTCTACAACATAACGAGTGTGACTATACAGCATAATGAGTGTGACTATACAACTGAATATGTGACTATAATGAGTGTGACTATACAACTGAATATGTGACTAAAATGAGTGTACAACTGCGTGATTCTACAACATAATGAGTGTGGCTATACAACTGAAAGCGTGTGGTCTTGCAATTCTGTAAGAACATTATGCACTAAATGACTTGTTCATCTTCATCTTCATCTTCAACCTTCATTCATCCCACAAAAAAAGAACAACTTCATCTTCAAACTTCATCTTAAAAATGAAGTTGTTCTTTTCTTTTTTGTGGATAATGAAGATGAATAATTTTATAAATACAAAAAAAAAGGTATGAAAAAATAAAAAGAAGCAGGAAGATGAAGATGAAGATGAAGATGAAGATGATGAAGATGAAGCATGAACATACTTTCGTATGATGATCGAAGTTACTGACGGAGTATGTTGTGTTAAAAAAGCAGTATGGTCGGAGTAGTTGACGGAGTATGGTCGGAGTAGTTGACGGAGTATGGTCGGAGTAGTTGACGGAGTATGGTCGGAGTTATTAATGAAGATTATTTGTTGGGGTTTTGTTAGAGAGAGATGAATTGAGTTGGTAATGAATTGAAAAGGAGGGGATTGGGAAGGGTATGAGGGAAGTAATGTAGTGATTGATTTGGGTGAGGGGATGTTTGGCAGCAGCCTTATGACATTTTTTTTTTAAATTGAAACCCATCCATCCATCTTAAGATGAATGGAAAGGTTAGGATTAAGACTAAGGGACTCTTAGAGAGTTAGTAACTCCCTTGATCCCCCCCTCTTCTCTCTCTCACTATATATATATATATAAAGAGAGAGAGAGAGAGGTTCACATAAGGACACCCCTCACTATAAGCCCATAAGTGCTCTTTTGAGCCTTTGGATGGGATGATGATGGAGGGCTGAGATTTATTTGATCATAATTAAGACACTCAGCATTTAATACACTCTCTCTCTCCAACCAAATTTAATATACTCTCTTTCCAACTAAATTTAATACACTCTCTCCATTCCAATTTAATACACTCTCTCAAACCAAATAAATATTTAACATAAATCAGAATATTTGAATGTTTTCATTTGAATTTTAGTATTTGATGTTTAGAGTTTCAATCGGAAATTGTATTCATCATATTTGAAGGTTTTGAGTTGAATATTAATTGAGATGAATTAAAGTTGCAAAATATAAGAACTAAAGTTACAAAAATAAATGAACTGATTCGAAATAAAGTTATAAAACATGACCGGAGTTTCAATATATGAACTGAAGTTGCAAAATATATGAACTGAAGTTACGTGATATATAAACTGAAGTTACAAAAATATATGAAATGATTGGAATTGAAATTACAGAAAATGGGTTGTGGTTACAATATATGATCTGAAGTTACAAAACATATGAACTGAAGTTACAAAAATATGGACTAAAGTTACAAAATATGTGAAGTGAAATTACAAAAATATACGATCTGAAATTACAAAATATGTGAACTGAAGTTACAAAATATGTGAACTGAAGTTATAAATATATGGACTCGAGTTACAATATACGATATGAAGTTACATGTAACCCGAAGTTACAAAATATGTAAACTAAAGTTACAAAATATGTGGACTGAAGTTACAAATATGTATATAAAAAGCAACTCATTTACAAAGTTTGTACGGTCTTCATCTTCGTTTTTAATTCTTCCTCTTCGTCTTCATCTCCATTTTCAATTCTTCATCGTCATCAAAAATCTGCAATTATTAATTGAAAAAACATATACTATATTAATTGACAAATATTTAATTAAAAAATGAAGACGAAAACAATTTCAATAACAAAAAAAACGAGTAAACGGGCAATAAAAATCAAAAACATAATGAAAAAAATATCAATTAGCATATATGGAGTGACATTGAAAACAATTGAAAAAAGTGAAAATAAAGGAAAAAAAACAAATTCAGTGATAAAAAAATCAATTTATTACTTCAAGCCTGACAACTATTAGCAAACTTCATCATCACAATCAAATACTAAAATAAACAAACAAAACTTCATCCATATCATTAACATTGAAAATTCGTGACACAATTTTTTTTTGATTCTACAAAAACTCTTACTCAAATCTAAATAAATAAGCAAAACCCTAGCCTAAGAAAATTCTGAATTAAAATCGATAACTTTAATCAATCGATGAGACCTTTGACGAAAGACGACATTGCGAACCTGACGAAGATCTCTGCCCTTCAAGGTCCTTCCAGCGACGGGGGAGTGGTGGTGGAGGGGATGATGGAGATGGTGGTTGGTGGAGGAGGTAAGGCGGCGAGAATGCCGGAGGGCGGTGGTTCGAGTTTGAAGGAGCGTTGGGTGCGGAGAGGCAGTGAAATGGAGAGATTTTTTGAGTTGAGAGGGAGATTTAATAGATGAGTTTTTTTAGTCAGATCTAACCTAATGGGGGAGTTGAATAATGATTTATGGAGAAGAGAGAGAAGCATTGGAGGCTGAGTAGTGAGTATGGAAAATAGAGAGAAGCATTTAATGAATTAATACATCATTAATCAATTGTATAATCTCAACCATCCATCTCATTATTAAATCAATGGCTAATACTTGTCCTTAGGTACTTATAAGGTTACACAATCCTTATTTGATCCCTTCTCTCTCTCTCTCTCTCTCTCTATATATATATATATATATATATATATATATATATATATATAAGATCAAGGGAGTTGGTGGTGGATTGGGAAGTTGGTGAATTTTGTTGTTGGCCATTGATTTTGGGTTGGATGGATGACTTAGATTAATTTAAGAAAAAGAAAGGAGGTACGCCTGACAACAGAAGGAAAAGCAGCAACAGCAGCATGCAATCACACCATTCCTATCACTAAAACTCACTCCCTCACTATCAATCACACCATTCCTCTCTCACTAAAATTCAAAATTCATCCCCTAAAACTCGAAATTCATCCCCTAATTTATACTATCATTCAAAATAATTAAACCCTAATTCCAAATTTGCTCCACATCACCATGCTCCAATGGTGCTGTTCCTCGAAAATTCATGTGATGATCATATGCTCGAAAATTTGCAATCGAAAATTTGCAATCAACATGTAAGAGGTAAGATGAGTATATATATATATATATATATATATATATATATATATATAGAGTGAGGATCCGGTGAGTCTTCATCTTTAGATGAGTCCGTCCTTTCAATCTGGACCACACAATCAAACAAGATTGAATGGCTGAGATTGGACCACGTCATTAAGGAAGAGTAACAAGGCCTTTGCATACACAAACATCATAACTCTTTGATTTCATATTACTGTGACATTATTACTGTGACACTGCTACTGTGACATTATTACTGTGACACTGTTACTGTGACATTATTACTGTGACACTGCTACTGTAATTCCTTATTGATGTGACATTCATTGATTTCATATTACTGTGACACTGGTACTGTGACATTATTACTGTGACACTGCTACTGTGACATTATTACTGTGACATTCTTTGATTTCATATTACTGTGACATTATTACTGTGACACTGCTACTGTGACATTATTACTGTGACACTGCTACTGTAATTCCTTATTACTGTGACATTCTTTGATTTCATATTACTGTGACATTATTACTGTGACACTGCTACTGTTACTGTGATAGTTCTGTTACTGTAACACTGCTACTGTTACTGTGACACTGCTACTGTAATTCCTTATTGATGTGACATTCATTGATTTCATATTACTGTGACACTGCTACTGTGACATTATTACTGTGACACTGCTACTGTAATTCCATATTACTGTGACATTCTTTGATTTCATATTACTGTGACATTATTACTGTGACACTGCTACTGTGACATTATTACTGTAATTCCTTATTACTGTGATAGTGTCACAGTAAGATAGTTGTGTTACTGTAATAGTGTTCTGTTACTGTAACATTATTACTGTGACATTATTACTGTAATTCCTTATTACTGTGATAGTGTCACAGTAAGATAGTTGTGTTACTGTAATAGTGTTCTGTTACTGTAACATTATTACTGTGACATTATTACTGTAATTCCTTATTACTGTGATAGTGTCACAGTAAGATAGTTGTGTTACTGTAATAGTGTTCTGTTACTGTAACAGTAAGATTATATACGATGAAGATGACGCTGAATCTCAGCCATTCATGTGATTTGATCATGTGGCTGTGATTCGCGGAACGGACTCATTTAAGATAGAGAGACTCACGAGATGCAATTCCTATATATATATATATATATACATATTAAAAGAAAAATTCTTCCAAAAAGAGCCCTTAGGAATAGTGTGGTTCCTTATGAACAGTATCAGCTCTTAGAAACAGTCTTTCCTTATGAACAGCGAGCGTCCCTCTTCTTTGCTCTGCTTTCCTCTGCCTTCCATTTCTTGTTCCCTTTTTGCTTTGTCTCTCTGTAATTTCACCATCCCCAAATGTTGCTTCACAAATGTTTCGTCATTTCTTCTACCATTTCATCTACCTCCATCGGTCTCTACCTCGATTTCAATTCCGAAATCAAAAGCGCGAAGTTCAGGCTCGATCAGTTAGGTCATTCAGCTATCGTTTATTCTCCTGATTTTGTCACCAGATGTACAACCAAAGCGACGCTCCAGCTACTGCAAACTCGATTTCAGTTTCGAAATCGAGAACGTGAAGGTCAAACTCGATCTGGCAGGTAGTTCGACTATCATCTATGCTTTCTTAAATTTTGTTCGGTGATTTGATTTTGTTTTGGCTGAGTTAATTGATTAGAAATTTAGTGTTCTTGATTTTCTTAGGGTTACCAGGTGTGTGTTGTAACTTATGTCTGATTTTCAGAAAATCCAAATTGAGCTCCAAGGTGATCCCCTTTTCCGTGTTAATTTCAGGTTTGATTTCATTTGCAGAACGTCGATCGAATTACTTTAGGTAATCTGTCGGAGATTTGCGTCTTTTGTGTTTGCCTAATTTTTTTTGTGGTTTTGTGATATGGATAATCTTTGTTTTCGTCTGGGTGCTGATGATTTGTCTTTTTTTGGGTAATCTGTACTCTTTGTGTTCACCTGGGTGTTGCCGATTTGTGCTATTCTTGGTTTGAGTGATGATTTATTTTAATGTTCAGTGTTCTCGATCGCAGTGATGGGGTTTAGTTGATCTTGGTATCGAGGGTCTTGCCTTTGATCATCTTTGTTCCTACTTCGCGTCTCGGTATATAGTGTTCTTGATTTTCTTAGGGTTACCAGGTGTGTGTTGTAACTTATGTGAGCCACTCTCAGCGTTGCCCTGTTTAGTCACACTTAGCACTGGTGTGAGGATATCAGCTGTTGCTGCTGGAGGTCGGCACACCTTAGCATTATCAGGTAATTAGGTAAATATGTTGGGTTTAGCAATAGGGGTTGGGCTTATGTGTACCTGAGGACTCAAGGTCATTGACGTGTTAGGTACCTTATCAATTTTAAGTAGAGGAAAAATATACGTGATAAAGGTTAGTCAAGATCATTATTTATCCAAATGATTTTTCCATTTATATATTTTAACCTTCACTTTCTTGTTTGTCAGATTTGGATGCCTGCTATTATCGTCACTGGTTTCGGGTTGTAGAAAGGTAATCTTACCTCGCACCTCCCAAGATGAAATCGAGCTCTGTTGTTCCGTCGATCTCAGGCGAGCACCAACAGCCTTGAACCACCATACAAATGATGATCATCTCTTCATTCAATCATGGAGTGGTAGGGAATAATATAATTGGTAAGAGTATAACCCTAATTTTATCAAAATGAACTTACTGTTAATTTAGCTTCCTTTCAACTCCCATTAACCATTTTAATTTTTCCCATTTATATATTTTAACCTTCACTTTCTTGTTTGTCAGATTTGGATGCCTGCTATTATCGTCACTGGTTTCGGGTTGTAGAAAGGTAATCTGCATTCTTTACTTTGTATTGTGTAAGAAGTGTGATCAATTGATCTGAGGTGCTGAAAATGAAACCAGATGGTATTCTTTTCAGCAATGGTCCTGGAGATCCTTCAGCAGTTCCATATGCTGTTGAATCAGTGAAAGAATTGCTTGGCCAGGCCCCCATTTTTGAAATATGCATGGGCCATCAGTTGCTAGGCCAGGCTTTCGGTGGCACAACCTAAAAAATGAAGTTTGGTCATCATGGAGGAAATCATCCAGTCCGTAATATGCGAAATGGCCAGGTCGAAATTAGTTCACAGGTAATTCTTTGCACATATGAGACACAACTCATCAGCAGTACCTAAATAAAACTCGATGGTTAAAACCATTTGCACCTAATTTATTTTTTGTATTGTGGCGCAGAACCACAACTATGCAGTCGACCCTGCATCACTACCGGAGGGAGTTGAAGTGACACATGTTAATCTTAATGATGGTAGCTGTGCTGGTCTTGCCTTCCCATCTAAAAACATTATGTCTCTCCAGTATCACCCAGAGGCATCTCCTGGTCCTCATGATTCTGATCTTGGTAATAATAATTCCTCTCATGTTTTGTTGAAAATGCTTTTTTCATCCAATTGCATATAATTTGGGCCATCTGGCGACTGATCGTACTCGCTAAAAGTGAATCTTGCATACAACGGTCTCACATACGGAGTATATGGGCAACCCAAATCCTCGCATATTCTTTACAGAGTTTGCATATGTAAATAGCGATGCATACATTTTTTGTCTCAAAAAATGGGATTGATCTTCTTTCATTCATGCTTACTTATCTTGTTACAGTATTTGGAGAATTCGTTGATATGATGAGGCGAACAAAGGGAAAATTATGAGACAAGACAAGGTTGTTGCTGATGGAGAAACTTCATTTGCACCCAGATTCCACTGCGATGGGATCATATCAAAGTAGCTAAAGGTGTGTTTTAGCTGCTTCGGATCTGGAGCATTATAATGTAAGGAGTATCTTTTAGTATGTTTTCATAGGTTCTCTTTAGGTTCATGTGACGTTTTTGCGACTAAGGTTTCATCAGTTTCTGAGTAAAGGCTCCTTGTGTATCTCTTTGCCATCCAATAGATGGAGCAAGATAATTCACTTATTTTGTTTTGATTTTCATAATGGCAAGGCTAAATAAATTGTCAGCAGGAATGAATATTACTCCGTAGTTCTTACAATTGACCTGAATAAAGATGAGTTTTTTTTCTTAGATATACGAATATTTAGTAGGACGTCCACGTAGAAGACGATGCTTTCAAACCATCTTCGGGCATTTGAGCCGACGTGAAAGAGAAGTAATGTAGGACAGCTATATCATACATGCAATTTACTCTTTTGTGCACGTCGTTTCCATGTTTACCTCTCTTTTCTCTATTCCTTAAAAACATTATAATGTGACTTGCTCTACTGATTTTATGTGTGTGTGATTGGTCTTTGGCATTTCATTTTTTATCGTCCATCTTAAGTCTTTGTGAGAATCTACTCTACAGTTGTCGAGGCGGCTATGATCGGTTTTCTGTAGGATAACTTGTTTTTGGTTTAGATTGATGTGGATAAGGAGTATTTGTTTTGTTTGCTCTTGTTTTCTCGTTGCCCTTGTTGTTTTATATCGGCTACTTTGTTCTTGTGTTTTTGCTTCCAAAGTTTTTAGTTGTTTTGTGTTGGGGAACGAAAAGATGCACCATGGTTCGTTTAAGATCATTATTTATCCAGATGATTTTTCCATTTATATATTTTAACCTTCACTTTCTTGTTTGTCAGATTTGGATGCCTGCTATTATCGTCACTGGTTTCGGGTTTTAGAAAGGTAATTTGCATTCTACCTCGCACCTCCCAAGATGAAATCGAGCTCTGTTGTTCCGTCGATCTCAGGCGAGCACCAACAGCCTTGAACCACCATACAAATGATGATCATCTCTTCATTCAATCATGGAGTGGTAGGTAATAATATAATTGGTAAGAGTATAACCCTAATTTCATCAAATCGAACATACTGTTAATTTCGCTTCCTTTCAACTCCCATTAACCATTTTAATTTTTCCCATTTATATATTTTAACCTTCACTTTCTTGTTTGTCAGATTTGGATGCCTGCTATTATCGTCACTGGTTTCGGGTTGTAGAAAGGTAATCTGCATTCTTTGCTTTGTATTGTGTAAGAAGTGTGATCAATTGAGTCCGTGGATCTAGCGAGATTGAAGAAGTGTGAGATATATGCAGGAGCAGGAAGAGTGTGAATATGTTGTCGTCGATACCTTGGAAGGCGGAAGTGGTGACTAAGTTGAGAGGAGGATCTGTGTTGGGTAAGAAGACCATCTCAAAGAGCGGACATTTTCCCGGCTACCACAACAAGCGCCTTTCTCCCAACCTTGATGATGCCCCCGATTACCGCCAGGTTACATTTTCTTCACTTTCTTCCATTCAATTCAATTCTATTTAATTCAATTCTCCTGTAAGTTTGGTTTTGGTTCAGTTTCCGCTGCATTTGGTCGGGTTCCGTCTCCGAATGGGGATTCTTTCTTTGGTTATTCTTCTGGGAGGTACTGTGATGGCAGACTGATCATCGATTTCATTGGTAATTTATCGATTTCATTGTATTTTCGATGCAGAAGGGTTTTGAATCGGTGTAAGACGACCTAGAAAACGGGTCAACCGGGTCGGGTCAGGCCAATTTTGGGTCAATATGAGTCGGGTTGAGTTCAGATGGGGTCGGATCGTTCCAGACTCGGGTTATTTTCGCCTTATTCGGGTCACTTCAGGTTAGGACTGGTCAACTCGGATCTTCAGTTGAGGTGACGAGTTGGGTTCAGGTCATGGTTATTCTGGTCGGGTGATGTATATAGAAGGAGGTCGATTTTCAATTTTCAATGTTTTGGGGACAAAACCTCGTAAAAATCCATGTTTTTGCGCGATTGTAGTAATGATTTGTGTACCGTCTTGGATGTTTTTGCAGCGGAGAAGCTGAAACTGCCATACTTGAGTGCATTTCTAGATGCAATCGGCGCTAACTTTCAGCACGGTGCAGATTTCGCTGCAAGTGGAACGACAATACAGCACGTCGATGGTGAACTCTATGGAAGCGGTCTTAATCCCTTCTCCCTTGATGTACAACTCCTACAATTCGAATCCTTAAAACAACGTGCCACCGAGCTATCCATCAAAGGCGATGATTTGGTAAAAAGCCAGTTGCCAAAACCCGATGAATTTTCAGAGGCCCTTTACATTTTCGATATCGGGCAAAACGACATTTATCATGCGTTAACCTCTACGACTGAGGATCATACCCGTCAACTTATTCCCGAGCTCATTAATGTGTTCGCTTTGGCCTTAGAGGTAGTTCCCACTTTCCCTGTGAACGTAATTTAGATAGACGTGAGTACGTGACGTTTTTTGTTTTTGTTGAAGACGTTGTATCGACAAGGAGCAAGGGTATTTTGAGTACACAATACGGGTCCTATCGGCTGTTTACCGTATCTACTGGCAAAAGATCCGCCTGCTGGACGAAACGCTGCTGATAATGCTGGTTGCATCAAGTCATACAATGAGGTAGCTCAGCAGTTTAACAGGGAGCTAAAGACTCGAATCTCTGATCTACGGCTTCATCTTAATGATTCCGTTCTTGTTTATGTCGACGTTTACTCAGTCAAATACCGTCTCATTAGTGAAGCGATCAAACACAGTGAGCTATCAAAACCGTTTTACTGATGAAATTTGAACATTTTGCTGATAACTACTAATATTTATCGAATAACGTGCTTGAGGCTTCATTTGACTGATTCCTATCGTTTTTTAGAGCCGGGTAAACCTGACCCGACCCGAATAACTTGACCAAACACCCAAACTGAAAACCGACTTTGACCCGGCCTAACCCGGAACTGACCCGAATGTTTTTATATATAAAAAAACAAGACGATATGCCTAAAAAAGTTGAAAATAACAAATTCGAACCCAAAATGACCCGGCCCAACCCAACGTCAACCCGATTTTTTCTGTGGCCCAACCCGAAACCCAAACCTCGACCCGGTTGTTCATCAAACTGTATACTTGCAGGAAAAAAAGTGCATTTTGTTAATACGAGAACGATTTTCTGTGCAGGTTTCGTCGATCCACTAGGGTACTACTGCAAACATTCCGAAAACACAAGTCTACATTGTTGGAGCAGAGAAACAATGTCGATCAAAGCAACCGCGTGCAGTAATCCGAGTCAATACATAAGTTGGGACAGTATACATATATTGAATCTGCTAACAAATGGGTTGCAGACCGTATTGTCGATGGTTCCTTCTCTGATCCACCTGTTTCACTTACTAGCTTAGCCTCGAAAGCCTGTCGATTTTGACAGTAACAACATTTATGTTATACAGTAGCACAGTACAATAACTTTTTTTTACCTATTGTCCAAGAGTTTATGGAAAAAACGAGTTTTGTGGAAGTTAGTTTTGCATTTGGAAATATATTTTGTCTTGTTTTTTTCCAGGTGAACATAATTTACTGAGCAGTGAGCAGTATATTGTTGTGATAGCTGAAAAAAACAGTAAAAAAATACCGTAATTTTTTTACTACTCGTATCAGTTATCCAAGAGTTTACGGAAAAATCGAGTTTTGCATTTGGAGATATTTTTTTTTGTTTTTTTGCAGGTGCACATAAATTTACTGAGCAGTAAGCAGTAAATTGTTGTGCATAGCTGAAAATAAAAAACATAGTAAATTTTTTATTTTCGGTTTTTAGGGAAAAATCGAGTTTTGTGGAAGTCGGTTTCGCATTTTTTTTTTGTTTTCTGCAGGTGAGCATAAATTTACTGAGCAGGGAGCAGTAAATTTTTGTGGATAGTAAAAAAAAACTTACTGTAAAAAAAAAGATAAAAAAACGACTCCGCTAGGGATCGAACCCAGAATCTCTGGTCTCGTAGACCAGCGCCTTAACTGTGAAATTACATAACACGCCTGGGTCACACCCGAGACGGGAAGAGTCCACTCACAAGACAAGAGGGTTCCACTCTAAAACCAATTGGCTATAGAGGGAGTAACCTCTTGCTTTATAAGATGGATCATCTTTCTCTCATCTTTCCATGTGGGACACATGTGATTACTTGGGTTTAGCAGTCATTCTCAACATTATCCATTGGGCTACTGAGTCATTGTTGAAATTTACCATTCTTTAAAAATATTTAACTTTGTTAAACATAAAAATGTTGGAGTAGTTTTTTATCTGCAAGATGGTTTGACAATAATTTTACTGTGAAACATCTCGCATAGTTTTTTGGGGTTCTTAGTAAAATTACCGTGAGACTGTCTAATACAGTAGGAATTTTTTTTGTGTTGGGGATAATTTTTTTTCCTCGGTGAATTCCTGCAGGACGGTTTGGCGATAATTTTAGGTAAAACAACGAGTATTATTTATTTATGTATTTTATTTTTCTTGTTCTATTAGTTAAATTAACAGAATTCGAATACAGATTATGCGTATCATCTTTTACGACTTTTATATACGTATTCGAGCATGATAATTTGTCCATACTCAATAATGTAGCTTGTAGTACCACTCTTTTTAAGGGCACGAGTGATCATGACTACCACTATGCAATTTTTTAACCAAAAAATAAAATAAAATAAAAAACTATATACATGCAACTGTATTATGATACCGTCTCACAGAGAATTTAATTCAGGATAAATCATGAGTCATTATACGAATTACGCGTACGTGAAATTATCATTAAATCCTCATTAATCACGAGTCATTGATGAGTCGTTATTCGTTAATACCATAAAAAAAATAGCGAAAATATTTTTTTAAATGGTAACACGGATTTGGATAGATAATTATACTCTGTATTAGATATCATAGGATAAACTATAAAGATAATTGGATAATTATTAACAAAAAAATACAAAATCATTGTTTTTATTGTATTATCATAAGACATCGAAAATACAGAATAATATTTAAATTCCATTTTATCGTTAAAATAGATATTTATATTCTACTAATGTTCCTACCCCTCGGGTTAGGTTTCGACCCTATGTTTCTAAGGTACGGGAGCTAGGGCTTTCTTGTCAATGCTTTTCCCACATTACGGTCATTATTGTGGCCCGAATTGGTCGAGCGGGAAGGATGGTGGGTCCCTCGTTTGGGATAAACAACCTATCGATTGGTTGGACTATTGTTGTTATTGCCATGATATTGGGTACGATAGTCACGACCAAGCCAAGCTTCTCGAAGCGGATCTAGCTTTTCTCGAGTGTTTGGAGAAGCCTCATATGCAAACTAAAGGAGATAAGCACGTCGCTTTTGTTTATAAGACGATGTGCATCCAAGGTGATTCTCCTAACTCAAAATTAACCCGTAATTAGTTTTTTTTTTTGGAGAAAACCCGTAATTAGCTTAGTTGGTAAGATTTACGATCATGGGTTCGAACCCTGTCAGCATCATAATCGTCATTCTGGCCATCTTTATACCGAAAAAATAACTTATATGAGACAATTTCACGTGATTAGACCAACCCATTGACCGATAATTTTGCATGGATCGGTCTCACATATAAAATTGTTTCATAGAGGTTTATTCTCCTAACCCGTTATATAGTTATATGAGACGAACCCATGAACCAATAATTTTTCATGGGTCGGTCTCACATATAAAATCGTTTCATAAAAGGCGATTCTCCTAACCCGTTATAAGCTTATATGAGACAAAAATCAACCGATAAAACCGTTTCATGCAAGTTTTTGAGCGATTGGTGGCCGTAAGTGCGTAACCATGTATTTTATTTATCTCTCCGTTTATTTGGTCACAGGTCTAAGGAATATACTCGTGCCATACCGAACACATCTTGTAAATCTCCGATCAGGAGGACCTCTGATTCAGTTCGGATGGCTTAGCAGCATGCGATGGAACGGATGGCGGTTTTCTCAGACTCCTAAACCCTAATGATCCCGACACTTCAATTACTTCACGTAGTTTATGTTTGTTTTGTAGGTCGATCCTTATAATACTCTTAAGTCGCCCCCCTCGTTGTAGATAACTTCTTTCGGCCTTCAATGTTCGTGTATTTATTTGTTTTGGTGTAACGTGGAGTCGTGGATCTATATATTGTATATAACCGGTTCCATGATCGAACTCGTATCCTTATATTTTCCATTGGGCATTTAATTGTGGTAGAAAAGACACTTTCTTTAAGGTGTTTAGGAAGGAGGAAGCCACGAGGGTCATGCGTACTTCATCTTTTCTACTGATATTAATATAGCTTTGAGTTTGGAGAAAGATGCTTTGAGTTTGGCAAATATATCATTTCAAAATAATTTTATGCTAAAGCTCATGACTGATAAATATTCGGGTACTTTTTCAGGTGAGGTTGATCGTATAATTGCATTTGGGCAGCTTATGCGGTTTGCATACCGAGAATTGCAGATATCGACCGACAACTTCAACGAGATAAACGTCCTTGGTCAAGGTGGCTTCGGCAAGGTTTATAAAGGATTGCTTTCTGGTGGTACAGAGGTTGCAGTGAAACGATTAACTAACTATGAAAGCCCGGGAAGGGGATGCAGCTTTCCAACGTGAGGTTGAGATGATTAGCATTGCTGTGCATAGTAATCTTCTGCGGCTAATTGGGTTTTTTACTATTCCAACCAAGCGACTTTGGGTCTACCCTCGTAATAAGTTTTTGAAGATTGTTTATGCGCCACCGAGTCGCGATCATTTTAATTTGGATGATAGAAAGGCAAGTCTAATGTAGTAGGGAGTGAAAATTTTCCGTTTCGACATTATTCGATAGCTCAACTCCTAACTCCATTTTGTTTTTATCGTCGTCTCTTTACTATTTACTCTTTAGCTTACTAAATATAATGAGGGAGAGGAAGGGGAAAGAGGGGGAGAGAAAGAGAAAGGGAGGGAGGGAGAAGGGGGAAGAGAGGGGGAGGGGGAGGGAGAGAAGGAGAGAGAGAGGGGGGGAGAGGGGAAGAGAGAGGGGGAGAGACGGAGAGGGAGAGAGAGGGAGAGAGAGAGGGGGGGGGGGCGGAGAGGGAGAGGAGGAGAGAAATGAAGAGATAGGGAGAGCTTTCTGCTGTTTTCTAACTTTGTAAGATTTAATCTTTTGTTGACCTTTTGGCAGAGAGGGGGAGGGAGAGAGGGGAGAGAAGGTGAGAGAGGGGGGGAAGAGGGAGAGAAGGGGAGAAATGGGGAGAGAAAGGGAGCTTTCTGCTGTTTTCTGACTTTGCAAGATTTGATTTTTTGTTGACCTTTTGGGAGAGAGAGGGAGGGAGAGAAGGGAAGAGAGAGAGAGGGGGGGAAAGAGAGAGTGAAATAGAGAGGGAGATAAGGGGGGAGGGAGAGAGATAGACGGAGGGGGAGAGAAAGAGAGAGAGAGAGGGGGAGGGAGACAGAGAAGGAGAGGGAGAGAGGGAGAGAGGGGAAGGGAGAGAGAGAGA
The DNA here is from genome assembly GCA_958450325.1 of Agrostemma githago. Taxonomy (NCBI): domain Eukaryota; kingdom Viridiplantae; phylum Streptophyta; class Magnoliopsida; order Caryophyllales; family Caryophyllaceae; genus Agrostemma; species Agrostemma githago. Next base: position 34,514,681 of record OY288243.1, on the reverse strand, counting down.
GAGAGAGAGAGAGAGAGAGGGAGAGGGCGAAGAGGGAGAGAGGGGGAGAGGGAGAGAGAAGGAGAGGGAGAGAAAGGGAGAGGCGGAAAGGGGGAGAGGGAGGAAGAGGGAGAGATGGGGAGGGAGAGGGAGAGAAGGAGAGAAGTAGAGGAAGAGGGAGAGAGAGAGAGAGAGAGAGAGAGAGAGAGAGAGAGAGAGAGAGACGGAGAGGGAGAGGGAGAGAGAGGGATAGGGGGAGGGAGAGAGGGGAGGAGAGGGAGAGGAGGAGAGAAATGGGGAGATAGGCCGAGAGGGAGAGCTTTCTGCTATTTTCTAACTTTGTAAGATTTGATCTTTTGTTGAACTTTTGGGAGAGAGGGGGAGGGAGAGAATGGAAGAGAGATAGAGAGAGAGAGAGAGAAAAAGAGAAAGAGAAAGGGAAATAGAGAGGGAGAGAAGGGGGGAGGAAGAGAGATAGAGAGAGAGAGGGGAAGAGAGGGGAAGAGAGGAGAAGAGAGAGAGAGAGAGACGGAGTGGGAGAGGGAGAGAGAGAGAGGGATAGGGGGAGGGAGAGAGATGGGGGGGGGGGGGAGGAGAGGGAGAGGAGGAGAGAAATGGGGAGAGAGGGAGAGAGGGAGAGCTTTCTGCTATTTTCTAACTTTGTAAGATTTGATCTTTTGTTGACCTTTTGGGAGAGAGGGGGAGAGGGGAAAGAAGGGGAGATAGAGAGAGAGAGGAGAGGGGGGAAGAGAGGGAGAGAAGGGGAGGAATGGGGAGAGAGGGGGAGCTTTCTGCTGTTTTCTGACTTTGCAAGATTTGATCTTTTGTTGACCTTTTGGGAGAGAGGGGGAGGGAGAGAAGGGAAGAGAGAGAGAGAGAAGGGGAGAGGGAGAGAGATAGACGAAGGAGGAGATATGAGGAGGGGGAGAGAAAGAGAGAGAGAGAGGGAGAGGGGGAGGGAGACAGAGAAGGAGAGGGAGAGAGGGGAAGGGGGAGAGAGAGAGAGAGGGAGGGGGGAGGGAGAGGACGAGAGGGAGAGAGAGGGAGAGGGAGAGAAAGAGAGAGGAGAGAGAAGGAGATAGAGAGAGAGAGGGCGAGAGAGAGAAATGGGGAGAGGGAGAGAAAGGGAGAGGCAAAAAAGGGGAGGGGGAGGGAGAGGGAGGGAGGGGGAGGGAGAGGGGGAGATAGAGAGAAAAAGAGGGGGAGAGAGAGAGGGGGGAAGGGGGAGATAGGGAGGGAGATGGGGAAAGAGAGGGAGAGAGAGGAAAGAGAGAGGGCGAGAGAAAGGGAGAGAGGGGGGAGGGAGAGGGGGAGAAAGTATAATTGAAGGAGGCCCTACTTTATAAGTATAAAGTTATAGTAGCGGGGTTTCCCTGATGATTAGCGCAAGCAGGTTTACCTGGCCTAGAAATGGGACTACCGTTCTGCTAATGTGCAAAGCTACATTTCTTGTTGTAGGCTTATGTGCATTTCCTCTGATCGTTGACGACTCTTTTATCAGGTAGCGTAGCATGGTTAGATACATCTGCAGTGGCTGGCTGTTCAACAATGAAGCGGCCGACAAATAGGCAGCTAAATCAGAGTCAGTAAGACAGAAAAAACAACGGTCAGCTTTTATCTACAATCACTTCCACGAAGTAAAGACATCCGCTACACAAATGGCAACCACCAAAGAAGTACTGTGCAGTTCAAACTTTATGAAGCAGATCTTCACAAATCTGACAACTCACCGACAAGGCTAATGTTACCGTTGTTTGCAAAAGGTGGGCGCAGCTGTTTCTGATTCGGCCAAATGCGCCAAGACTAGATGTAGACTACAATAGAAGCTTGTGGACGGAGAATCGTAATGGTGTGGCAACACTTTACAGAGGTAATAACATACCAATTTCAAAGCGGTGTCGATGCTGTGAGACAACCAACGTCTATGCTAGAAAAGTACTCCATGGTTTACAATCAGCATCACTGCACAGGCCACACCTGCAGGTTATTTAAACTAATCCCAGAATTGATAGCTGATACTCCCTCCGTACTTTTTTTCCCACCCCATTGCATTATTATTTGTGAGAGTACTTTAATCGAATAGGGCGACAAATAATGTCCGCAGGGAGTACTTTATATTACCCTACTATGTTACTCTAATACGTTGGTCAACATACGCCTTGACTTCTAAGTCGAAGTTATCGCACAATACAACGGCGCTCCCCATAAAAGGAGAAACTCAAGACGTACAGATTGCTCAATATGAATGAAATAGACCACTCACACATTAGTCTACAGCTTACTGTGCCACGATCACGTTATGGCTCCTTGGAATCCATGGTGATTATTAGCAGTCATTTTCGAGATCAAACATTCACCCTCATGGAAGGTTTGCATGCTTAGTCCGGTTAGTGCCATGCAAACGTACAGTTCATTGACTAATAACAAGTTAGTTAGGGCCTCCGAAATAACAAAAATATAAAACACCATAGATTCTCGTACACAGGTCAAAGGCAAATGAGTGGATGTAATTAACTCACGTAGATTAGCATATGAACACAAACATATGGAGATCCAACGCGTTACGGACAATTACAGAAACCTAATTGAACACCTACGTTGGCACATGCGAAACAACTCCTGGCCTAATGCTCCCGTTAGAGCAAATGGACAGCATGCCTGACTGTAGCACCATTACAGTTTGCTAATCTCGGACGCTTTAGCTACACTTCCGACTGACAACGGTAGTTCGCGGAACAATCATACAGCGATATTATAATCCTTAATCCAAATCTAAATTCCAAGATATACAACCATAAACCAACAAAGCTGTAAACTTGTGCAGCCGACTACTCAGACACAAACTTAGGCAACGGCCACGCTGAAGTTCTGAAAAAAGGCAAAACACACAAAAAAAAAGGGCCAGCACATCGCCTTTTCGGTCTGTGACTAACCAAACGCGCGCATCGCGCGCGATCTTTAACTATATTGTCAACTATAACACTACCGTAGTTTGCTAATTACGGTCACTTCTCCACACCTTGCGACTGAAGACGGCCTTTCACAGAGCGCACATACAACGGTTTTAAAATCCGTGAATCATATCTAACTTCCAAGATGTATTGCTAATCACAAGCAATACATATATAAAATTGTGCATCCGACTGCTCCCACAGAATCTCAGGCACCGACCACAAGTTAGCCAAACAATTCTGCATACCCAAAACAAACAACAACCACCGTCAAATCGCATAAACAGATCGTACCTAACCATACGCGCGCATCGCGCGCGGTCTTCAACTAGTATATATATATATATATTTGCCTCTACATTTGGTATCTTGCATTTTGTATTCCATTTTTATTTTTGGTTTGTTAGTTTGAAGAGTCACATAGTTACAATGTGATAGTCACACTCTATATGAAGGAAAGTCACATGCCACTGAGTACAGTTTTTGATACGTGGGTTATTATGATGTCATTAGATATTACTTCATCGTATATTTTTTTTCCCGATTTGTGTTGTTGATGTTTTCATTCCAAATATTTATTAAGTCAATATTGCATTTAAGTCAAATTAATACTTTTAATCCAAAAATTTATTAAGCCAAATTAATACTTTTTTAAGTCAATATTCCAAATATTTTTGTTGGTTCCCTGTAGTTGTAGTTTTCTGTTGTAGTTGTAGTTGTATTATGTGGAAGTTGCATGTTGGTTACTTTATTATTGTTATGTTTATTACTGTCGTTTTTTTTGTTGTTGAGTATTGCATTTTGGTTTTTTTGTACTTGTAGTTCTTATATTTTTTGGGTGTTAATCTTTAACAATCATGCTGTTATATGAGCAACGTCACAGTTGTTGTGGAAAGTCACAGTCATAAGCACGCAGGTATATGAGCAAAGTCACGGTCGTTGTTCTTCAAAGTCACAGTCGTTGTTGAGAAAAAAAGTCACATTTCATTAAGGTCAGAGTTGAATGCGTGTGTTGCAAGATTCATAGTTTTTAGGGTTTAATCTAGGTTATTTTTCCACCTCTTAGACCACATCTTTTGTTGTTATAAAGTTCATTCCAACCTCTGATATTTGCATCTTCATTCACCTATATGTCAGTTGAAGACACAGTGAGTGTGCCTTATGTAGGGCAGAAGTTTGCGGACATCGACAGAGCGTTCCAGTATTATCAATCTTACGCATGCTCCTTTGGTTTCGAGGCGAAGAGGTACACGACAACTAGATCCTATGATGATTCGATTAAGAAGAAATTGGTGGCTTGTAATAAGGAGGGCAAAACAGCTAACCAGAGCATGGTGAAGTTGTCGAGCACGCAAGTGAAGGAGTAGTAAGAGTATGTGGGATCGTATGAACCCAAAAGGAATACGAAGGCGACGAGGACGAAATGTGGCGCAAGGGTTAGGCTCTGTGCGATGATCGGTGAGTTCTTTATTGATGAGTTCATCGAGGAACACAACCATGAACTTGTGATGGTCAACGACAGAGAGTTTTAAAAGTCATCTTGAAGTCTCTCAAGATATCACAAGGAGATGATCGTTAGTGTTTGGTTGACCGTTAACTGTGCGTGATTAATACAGTTGCAATTTGTGTGTGCAGCTGAAGATTGGGGAGACTCGGACATACAGGATGTGCAAGGAGATGTCAGGCGGTTTTCAGAACATCAGAGCATCGTTGGTTGATTTCAAGAACTGGGGTAGGGACGTCAAGTGTTTTGTTCACGAGCAGGATGGTCAATTGTTCGTAGACCAGTTCAAGAGTTTGAGGGACAGTCAGGAGTATTTTTACTTTGACTACGATGTCGATGTAGACGGAAGCCAACGCAGGGTCATTTGAGCGGATGATATAGTGCGAAGGAACTAAGCGGCATTCGGGGATGCAATTTCGTTCGACCCAACCTATGGAACCAACATGTATTCAATGGTGTTCACACTGTTCACTGGCATGGACAACCACAAACGATCTGTCACGTTCTGCGGGGCGTTGCTATTGAAGGAGGCCTCGAAATTCATAAAAGACCTCAACGCTATTATTTGGGACGATGACATCGAGGCGTCGAAGTTCGACGATAGGTGGGGGCGGATTATGATCGACCATGATGCTGTAGGGATCGAATGGTTCGAATATGTGTATGGCATCAGGAGCAAATGGGTCGCCGCGCATTGCAGGGAGCTGAGGATGTCCGCAATTATGAGGACAACGCAGAGATCAGAAAGTGAGAACAACTTCTTCAAAAAGTTTGAAGACAACAAAGGTACGTTGGTCCAGTTCTGGATGCATTACGAGAGCGCGATGGACCAACAGAGGCACATGCAGAAGAGGCTAGACAACGATAACCGGCTGACATATCCCAAAACTGGAACGACGAATCCGATGGAGACCGACGCGGCAAGGGTGTACACTCACGTGGCATTTGCACACTTTCAGGAAGAGGTCAAGTTTTTATTGTACACGTGCAGCGTTCGTGGGGTATCAGGAGAAGGACGGGATTGAAGCGACAACAGTTATGGACTCCATTTGGGACCGCAACTACAATGTTGAATACAATCCAGGCAGTCTGATATTGCCATAGCTTTTAGAAAGTCACTGTCCACGTTGTGTAGTTACACTCCCATAGTCTGAATGTGACTATATAACCTAAACGGTGTGACTCTAAAATGCGATGAGTGTGAGTATACAACGTATGAGTTTGAATGCACAACGTAATGAGTTTTATTCTACAATATAATGAGTGTGACTATGCAAAATAAAGGGTGTGACTCTGCAATGCAGTGCGTGTGATTATACAACGTAATGTGTTTGATTCTGCAACATAAGAACTGTGACTATACAACATAATGGGTGTGACTGTACCCTTTAGAAAGTCACATTCTCTACGTTGTGTAGTTACTGTCCGTATGGTTGAGAGTCGCACTCTTTATGTGTTTAATGTACTTGCAGGTACCTGTGAGGTCAGTTGTACTTGCAGGAAGTTCAGTCGGTATGGAATTCTATGCAGGCACGCTATTTGGATATATTCTTCCAAAGGACGGGAGACGATCCCGGAACGGTACGTGGTTTGTAGATGGACAAAGGATGCTCTACGTAATGTTAATGCATGTCCCTCGACAGAGAGTCGCCTAAGCGATGAGAAGGTTGTTACAGTCACGAGACTGCTTTCGGAGTTCTATGAGACCGTTAGTCATGTCAGTAGAATGGATAAGGATGACGTTAGTAGCTTAGCTGACATCATTCGCGACTTCAAATCCGATGTGGCGCCCTATGCTGGTGTCCTTGTAGTAAGATGCAAAAAATAGAGGAGATCCTTGGCTGTACGAGCGCAATTGAAATAACGGTATTGCCCCCGAAGAAAGCCAAGAACAAGGGCAGTGGGAGGCGGATGCTGTCTTCTAAGGCGAAGGCTGATGCAATTGCTGTGAAGCCTAAACGGTTGTGCAATAACTGCAAGAGGATGAGGCACCATGACAAGAGGAACTGCCCCAACCCATTCGCCGAGGGCCCACCTATTACTGACTTGTCTGTCGATGTTGAGGAGGAGGAGGAGAAGGACGTGGTAGGGGTTGCCGAGGATTGTTTGTGAATATCCTCTGTTGTGGAGAAAGAATTTTTGGAAACATAAAGATTGTCGACGTTTGAAATGGTCAAGGTCCGTGATATTGTTTTCTCCTATCGCGGACCTCAATCATTTCTAATATGGCGTAGTCGTAAATCATGGGGCAAAATTGTTTTTGGTTGATTGGCTGTAAAAATACATTGAAATAACAATCGTTTGAAAAGAAGTCTATCAATTGTTTTTGAAATGCGTCAAGTGTGTCTTTGAAATGCATTATCTTTGGCTACAAATACCGCAATACAAGAACATTATGCCCTTAATCTTTGTAAAGAATGTCAGATTTGGTTGACACGAAATAAGTGAGTGTGATTGTGCAACGTAATGAGTGCGACTCTACAATAGGCAGAGTGTGATTCTACAACATGGGGAGCGTGGTTATACTAATTGTATGAGTGTGATTGTACAAGATACTGACTGTGATTCTACAATATATTGAGTGTGATTCTACAAAATGAGGGCGACTACATAAATTGAAGTGTGCGACATTTGAAAGATAGAAATCTAAACTGGTTTTATAACTTGATGACTGTGACTATACAGCATGTTGAGTGTGACTATACAACTTATTTGCGATGCTCAGAACATTATGTATCTGTACATTAGAAAAATAGCGATGGAAATAGTGAAATAGCGATGAAAATATTTATACATTAGAAAAAGTCCATCTTTTACACAACACATAATACTTGAAACATAAAAACATTCTACGACTTGAAACATAAAAACATTCTCCGACATAATGGGTTAAAATGTAGCCACATAAAAACGGTCATCAAACCTTTAAACACATAAAAACATCCATTACATATCATATTTTTTTGGCTACATTTTATCCCATGCCTACTTAACCCTCGTATTTTTTAAGTATCTTCTTCAAGTTGGCCAAATCACGCTGGAACCCTTTCCTAGTGTGGAAACACTCAAGAGACCTTTTCATCAAGAATTGGACGTAGTCGTCTAGTTTGGCCTCCTTCTCTGTATTGCCCATGGATGCCACAAAGTTCCTTGCGTCAATGGTAGTGGCGACTAGTTGCATGACTGCTAATTCATGGATCTAGTGGCATCCAATAAACTATCGTACTCCTCGATCAAACTCCCTACTTCTTCTATTTTGCTGGCCATTTTTTTAGGTTGAAGATGAATTATGGGGTTAAAGAGGTGAAGTTGAAAGTAGGGGGGTACAAATGGCGTTGGTATTTAAAGGAGGGGAGGGAGGAGAGCTGTGAAAATTTAATTGGTGGTAGTAGAGAGGGTAGAAGATAGGGTTGAAAATTTAATTGGTTAGGTGGGGGGTCTACCTACCTAAATTAATTAGGGTTAGAAGAGTGAGGTGAACGTTTTGTGTTCTCAATGTGCATCAAGACTCACAAACTCCCCTTTTAGTCACGTACTCGATGTGTTTCGTTTATTTGTCGTCAACATCGGTTTGAACCATCGATATTTTTGTGAAATAATCTCGTTGCGAAAATAATTTACATGTGTGTGTTTTTTTTTTTTCTGCATAATTTCACCGAGTACAAATTCCAAAGACGTAATAAATTTGTTTTGTGTTTTGTGTATCTGGCGAATTAAATCGTATTTTTTTACAAATCATATAAATTGAACGAAATGAATTGTCATATATTTAGGGTTACTTTGTTTAATTAGTCGGTGAATTGTGGTTGTCAGTCATGACTCTGCATGAATTTGGCTGTGATTATGAGTTAGAAGTGACGTGATTGTATCACATCAAGCATGTGACTCCGCCCAAGTAAAGTAACTGGCCAAAATATTGAGTTGTATTCATCTGATACTCAAAAGATACTTCAACATGAGATTTTTTGATATTCCCAAAACTGATTTACTTCAATATGTACACCAGTTGCTACATATTCACGCGTTACGGTGCGTCGAGGTCTTATGCCTCCTCCCACGATTTTTATTATCTTACGCCTAGCTTGGAGGTATTTCCATATGGTCGGCGCGTCCGCTATGAAAGTGTGAATTTTCCGCAACACGTCCCGACGAGCCTCATTCATGTCAGCAAGGATGAGGGACGCTGCAAGCTCAAACAACAAATAACACCTCCCGACCTTAGACCCAATATCAACGTGGCTGAACGGTGCACCATTGTACAGGGACATGTGCATCAAGCAGAAAATGCCGGATTTCATGTCGTTCTTCATGGTGCTCTGCCATTCCAAATTTACCTGGCGATGCTTAAACTTCGATAGGTGAACGCCCTTCATCAGCACCTTGTCGTCCATGTAGTCGGTCACTGCATACGACTGTTGCAATATTAGGTAAAAGAAAACGTCAACACTTAGGGAAATAGTAGAATAATTAACGCGGTGAATTAAAGCATACTCGTGCAACTTACTATTTTTCCTGACACCTCGAACATATATGAGCCCGGCCCATGTTTCTGGTGATCGAGGATATCAACGGTTCTCTCTCTAAAGTTGATGCAGACGCACGCATAGTGCTCCCTAGTATGTACCGGGACAAACAGCAGTTCGGCGTTCAAGTCGAATGTTCCGTTGCAGTCTCGTATGAATTTGTCCCATGCTGCGTACACGTCGTCATAGTCTTCGTCCGTGGGGGTACTTGAGTTGGGTCGTTCCAGTATACGGACCAGTGAGTCCTAACGAGGGTGAATATTAGTTGCCGTAAGTGACAGGGTACATCGTCAGAACTATATCATGTGTGTGGCTGTACACCACAAAGTGTGTGATTGTACAACCTAAGCTGTGTGACTTTGCAGCGTACCAAACGTGACTATATACGAAAGAAGTGTGTGATTGTACCTTCTAATCTGTCGGACTATGCAACTTACAGCATGTGACTTTACACCTTCAAGTGTGCGACTGTGCAAAGTGATGTCTGTGAATCCAGCCTTACTATTACCCAGACTTTACATCTTACAGTTAATGTGTATGAAGTTATTTGTATTATTTAATGTAATAGGTAGGGGGAGGGGGGCATACTATGTGCCGAATTCTGAATCACGCCATTGTTACTCCAGAAGGGGAGGATGACCTACACCGTTTGTTGTCTGCTTCCAACCAGTTCATCAGGTGCGACCAACACTCTGGCACCGCTTCGCTCATGCTATCTCCGGACAACAGCGTTCGAATGTCACGCCTATCCAGCTGCGCATGAGCGCTGTTCACTGCAGCACTTATTGGTTAGAATGTGTGGTAGGCAACACGAACCAGTAATCAAAGACGGTTACGTACCTTTCTTTGTACCCATTATCATCAAGGAAGCAGTAGTCGGCGACGTCCTTTCGCAGGCGGAGCATCCTACTCGTCAACGGCCGGTTCAAGTGAAATAAAGTCGACATGACGATGGCCTCGGGGTCCGGTTCCCCTTGGATTAAAGTGCAACCCAACCCATCCCCACCGCCCCGTGATCGAGACTTAATTTCTGACTGGCTTTCTTCTGGGACTGATTGGGGTTGGGGTTCAGGCGTTTTCGGTGTTCCGCTCGGACGCTTCCGCTCCAGGGAGGTTGTCTTCACATGAGTTCTTTCATTCGCACGAGCGGACAACAACGATTCCTTGTACTTTCCGAATGCTGCTACTTTCTTCAAAACAGCGCCCCTCTCCCTGTTCACGTCGCTCAGAATAAGGGTCGCCGCGATCTGCGCCCTGTACATATTCATGGCCGCCATTGTCCCTAAAGAGCAGTGAAATGGGGACCCGGCGTACAATATCATGTGCATCATCAAGTACACTCCACAGTCATTGGCGGAGTAGCCCACCCCCTGCCAAGATAAGGGAACGTTCACCATCCTTAATGCACGAACTCTCTCACCCTTCCTCACCCCTCGTAGTACCATGTACTCCCCCATTTTAGCAGCCTACAAAACAAGTTGAACCAGGATCAGTTGTTGAACACACTCGCAGTCACAAAATTGATTTAATAGTCACACATGTCACGTAAAAGGGTCTGACCGCTATCCGAGCAATGCCACAGTAAGGCAGCGTAAAAAAATCCTTATCGTACAACCTGTTGTCGAGGTACTCTACTTGCTCTGATTTGAAGTGTATGCAGGCGCAACTGTAGTGGCTCTCGTCCCCCGATAAAACCGGGACGAATACCTGCAACCAATGCGTCAGGAATTTGTGCGATAACAACTACTAACGAACATTATGTGCAGAATAATACCATGTCTGAGTCCAAAGGAAAGTCGGAGAAACTGTTTTGCCTCCACTAGTCCCACACGTAAAATATCTGTTCGTCCAGATTTATGCCCGTGCCTTTTTTCGTCCACAATTCCAGCATTGGCTCCTTCTCACATGCACCGATGTTAATTCATGTAGTTAGTGTGTGGTTGACATGCGTGACTATACATATGTTTGCCACAGGTGTTGTAGAATACACCCTAAAAGTGTGTGACTATACATCCTTTTGCGTGTGACTATACAGCTTATAGTGTGTGATTATACACCCTAAAAGTGTGTGACTGTACAGCGTAAAGTGTGTGACTATACATCCTTTTGCGTGTGACTATACAGCTTATAGTGTGTGATTATACACCCTAAAAGTGTGTGACTGTACAACGTAAAGTGTGTGACTATACATCCTTTTGCGTGTGACTATACGGCTTATAGTGTGTGATTGATTATACACCCTAAAAGTGTGTGATTGTACAACATAAAGTGTGTGACTATACATCCTTTTGCATGTGAGTATACACCTTATAGTGTGTGATTACACGTACACCATAAAAGTGTCTGACTGTACAGTGTAAAGTGTGTGTGACTATACATCCTTTTGCGTGTGACTATACAGCTTATAGTGTGTGACTATACATCCTTTTGCGTGTGACTATATAGCTTATAGCATGTGATTATAAAGTAATATGAAAATGGTTTTTCTCATGTTTCCATTATATTACTTTTATAGGTATAATGAGGTATAATGAAGTTCTTAATAATAAAAAGGGTTATTCAACAAGAATAATACCAACTATAAGACGTCTTCCCAAAATAATATCAATTTTAATAAATATGAGAATAATACGTATTATTGGAGTAGTTAACCAGAATAGTATAGCTGACCGGTTACTTGTAGAACCCTTCCACCTTACTTTTTTCACCTTTAATTTGATTTAATGGCAATAATACCAACTATAGAGCGTCTTCCGAAAATAATTCCAATTTTAGTAAATCATAGAATGATACGTATTTTTGGAGTAGTTAAACTATAGTAGTACAGATGACCAGTTAGCGTTAGAACCCGTTCATCTTCCTTTTTTACCTTTAATTTATTTCATATTACTTTATTTCTTTTCACTTACTCGGTGTACGGGGCATTAAACGTCATTAATGTCCTTCGTCTTCTCTTCCTTCGAGTCTTCGACCTCACCAAATCTCGCTAACAACACAATCCTGCACCAAAATCAACACGTTAATTTAAACGAAACGTATAGAAAAAAAATTGAAGAAGGATGAAGGGTAATGGGGAAAGAAGATGAAGGAGAGAAGCAAGGAGGAGTAGGCCTGCCAAACTGACCCGACCCCAATAAGCCAAACCGAACCCGACCCGACACCAGAATTGAAGACCTGATTTTGACCTGTAATCCAAATTGACCCGAGCTAACCTGAAACTGACCCGACTATTATTATAGAAAACGAGTCGATATCCCTAAAAATGTTGAAAACAACAAACTCGAGAATGACCCGAACCCAAAATTATCGGACCTGACCCGAAGTCAACCCGATTTTTATAACCCGAAAGTGGTTCGACCCAAAACTGACCCGATACGGTTCACCCGTTATCCAGGTCTAAGGAGGAGGATGGAGGATAAGTAGCAGGTTAAATTAATTTGGTCACCTGATGTAGCAGGTTATAAAGTCACTTATACTACACATGTTTAACTACTCCAATAATACGTATTATTCTCAGATTAATTGAAATTGGTATTATTTTGGGAAGACGCCCTATAGTTGGTATTATTGTCATTAAATAACCCTAAAAAATATAACTAATAATATTAAATTTGATTGAACATTAATACAAAAGTAAATGAAAAGATGTAACATCTAATAAATGATTAATTATCATTTTTTTCAAAACCATTTAGCTTTAATACTAACAATAAACTAGTTTTCGTGCCCGTGAAATTCACGGGGCTAGCAATGATATATTTGTGCGACCTTCCTTTAGCGCAGTACCTTCTTTGTGAGCGTTTGTTGTCAACGTAGAGATCAATTGGTGAAAGAGTGAAAATTCTTAATGATTGGTTTTGTTACGTGAAGTTGTGTAAACCCCAACTATAAGCGTAAGGTAGAGAACAAAACAATGCTAGTAAATAAGGAATGTGCGAATCTGGGTAAGACACACCTCCAAATCTTGTTGTACCAATTGGAATATAGTTCGTGATAGTTGAAAAACGGTACTTAAATAAGAATCCTTTACTGTAATACGACACATTTAACTAACAATAATATGTAAATAATTTTTTAACCAATGCTTGTAGGCTGCTTAATTTTGCTCCTCTTAAGTGTGGCGTGATGTTGTTGGTCTCAATCGCTTTCCAACCTTGCTAATCCCCTTCATGTTTGTTTCTTTCGCTTTAGGTTCATCTCTGCAGTACATTGTAGACAGATATTATGGTCAATTTGCGTAATGAAGCAAATGTAATGATTATTTGTAAATGTAATTTGATTTATAATTACTATTTTGGACGCTCTAAATTTTCTGTTTTATGTGGGGTATTGAGGAGCATCTCGTCTTCTACCGAGTCTACGGTAGTATTTTTTTCCTCATTTCCTTCTACGCGCTGCAAGTTATTTTTGTTTCTGTTGTGAATATCATTGACATTGTCAGCAGTTGGGTCATGTAGCAAAGGAAACTTCACTTTGCCTTTCTGACAGCAGATACTAAATTTAGGCTGTCCGTGTTTGGTACGCTTGCCAACTGACTCCTCAATCCACACAACCACACCACAAAACTCACATGTCTCGGTAGGGCCGCCAAAGCACCAAGGTTCAACAAAAACTCCTGTGAAAAAACATGACAATAAGTTGCAAGTAAGGGACAATGTATGTTAGGGCTTTAACTGTATGAGAGCATACTTTTGATGTTGCTGGTGGAGCCTGTTTGGGTTGGAGATTGGGTTGCTACATATGCAGGAGTGAAAGAGAGGTTAGGTGATAAATGACATTGTTAACTGTTCTGAGCACAACAATAGGACAGGAGAATGTACCAATAGTTTCTGTGCATTGGAGGTTGCTATTTGTTCCTCAGAGGCAGCGACCGACTACTGGACGCATCGACAACAGGTTGAGCGTTGCCTTTTTTAACGTTGGAGCGCCTCTTCGAGGCACCTGTAACAGCTGTTTGTTTTTTGTTCTTCCGACCCGGTCGACTCGCGGAGTTCCCTGCTAAATGGGGGCTGCAACTTGTGGCTGGGCTGAACAGTGGGTTCCTGTATATATGTAGTTACAAAAGGGAGCAAGGCGGCCAAATGGAATTAATAATTGTTTCTATCTAAGAGCAGCACTTATGTAGGGCAGTAGAGTGTACCAATAATGTTGCGGGTAGGGGCAAGTTCAAGGGGCTGTTTCTAAATCGCTCGGCGACTGGGTTCTCCAACTTCAGACGTGCTTTCTCCCTTATTAGCGCAGGGTTGGGTTGTGGATTGAGCGGTAACATTTCCTGCCTTTTTTTTCTTCTGGCTCGGTTGCCCAGTGGATCCTTCTGCTGATGTGATGTTTTTCCTCTTCGTACCCCTTCCTGACCGACTTGGAGGCGGTGGAAATCTGGATTTTCTCATTTGGTCCAAAATATTTCTTCTTGAGTGCCTATTTCTCTTTGTTAGATGAGCGTATAAGCGACGAATGTGAGGATTCAACCCCAACTGTGGTTGTGGCTGCACTGGAGGCTGTGTTGCGGTGGGATAATCCTATGCTGGGCAGTCGCCCTTTGACTGGAGGTTGTGTCGCCTCTCACGCTTGCAAGAATGCACTTTCTTGTAAATCTATTCATACACGTTTGATTTCTATCAAGTCCAACGACGTTGTTTGGTTCTTCTGCCGCCTGTATATTGTCCATTTCACGGGCTAGTGTTGGATTCCAAACTGCAAAGGCATGACCTGGTATTGGGTGAGTAAATAATAAATAAGAGCAGGAAGATAAAAACTAAAAATCATTTGTGTTACAGTATTAATCGGCTCCACTGAGGTCAATAATAATAGACCACCATTTTGCTACAGGGCTCCGGAGATAGATATTTCAGAACTCGAGACTTCGTTCACAGCTGGTACTAATGCAAGTGGTGGAGGTAAAGTAGGTGTTCGACGCGGCCCCAACATAAATAAGCCAGAGAAAGTGCAGCTGGTAGTGATGTTCAACTATATGCTCTTATCTTATACTCGTATGGAGTATCAAGTGGTTATCTAATACTAACTGATTTTTCTTTCTCCTCTTGCAGGTTGATTTACGGAGAGCAAATAACTGTGAAATAATGCTTACGAAAATAATTTGATTGTTGTGTAAATAATTAATCGGAAATGCTCTGCTAGGTCATATAAATAATTCGAATTACCAAGAATATACCATACACAAACTCTACAGGAACGAAGCATGAACCGACAAATTTCCGTGAAGGTAACAGAAGAGGGGAGTAGATTATTAAGCATTGATTAGACTTTCATTTATGGGATTAGGATGACTTTCATTTTGCATGCCACGTGTCGGCCTCTGAGGGCTTGTTATCCTAATTAACTAAGAAAGGATGACTTTTTATTGTTTTATATAGATTTATGCTTTAAATGAAACTAGGTATGTGGCCCGTGAAATTCACGGGTTTATCAGTTTCAATTTTTTATCGTGATGTTGATATATATTCGACCAAGTATTGCGTTATTTTCAGAAGATATGAAATACATAAAAATGTCCTTGTAAATATTATAGTATATAAATGTATTGCATCGTATAATAGAAAGTGAACATGAATTTATAGCATTAATATAGATGTCGCATCGCATTTCTGTTGGTTGTATCCGCGGATCGGTGGTGTTAAGTATCGTTGGTCTAATATATTTACATTCGATTAAAACGGGTAAGAAGTGAGTTGTTTGCTAATATAAGACATTGAGAACAAAAAAACACTAATAACGATGCAAATACTGTTGTTTTAAACTTTTCTGCTACGTTATTTATAATATAATACTTAAATCAATTCTCATAAATGCGTAAAACTAAATAGGTTTTTGGATTAAAAATTTACGAATATATTAATTTAAAAATAATCATGTAAATACAATGAATAAGAGAATTTTGAAAGTTGTTGATTAAAAATTTATTAATGTATTTATTTGTGGATATTTATGTTTTTTTAATGAAGGCAAGTGAAAAGGTTTTTAAAGAACTAAATTAGTGATTAATTAATAATGCTTATGTTTTATGATAAAGGTAAATGATTTCTTTTTGTGAATCAATTAATAATTTAATTAATAAAAAATTTAATAACCCATTTAATATGTTCGTTTGATATAGAAAAACGAAAAAAAATTAGATGAAACGATTAATAATTGAATTAATAATGGGAAAATTTAATGAAAATAACCCAAACTATGAGGGTCATTCTCATATTACTCCCAATTTTATTTTAACCCATAAAAATCCACACTATCCCTTCATTTATCTTTCCTCACTCCCCTTTTGTTTTCGAGTAGGTCTCCTGAGAGACGGTACCATTCCTAACAATGGTACCAAAGCTAATAAAAATAGGTACGCTTAACATAAAAGAGTATACAAATATAAAAGAGATACACTTGTTATAAAAATAGGTACATAACAAAATTGCCACTTAGAGGTTCATATAATAATAAAATAGGTACGAATAATACATTAAGTGGTACTCACAAGTCGTCTCTCAATAACTCATGGAGAGACCGTCTCTACAAGAATTTGTGTTTGTTTTCTACCTAGAATTGCCGGTAAACCTTTTTTTCCTTCTTCATCTTCTTTATAATCAACATCAATATCAAAGCCAAGCAAACTGAAATCACAAAAATGAACATCGAAATAAAACCATTTCGAACATATATAAACAATTAAACTAACCCCAACACACTCAAAGCATACTAAAATCACGAGTAATCGACATCGAAATTGAAGCCACCCAACAGAATCACAAATACCCAAATCTCCTTCACAGTATGTACCCTTCAACTCCTTAGCCATGGACCTTCCTCTCATAACCTTAGCAATCTCAATAACATCATCAAGAGAGGTATTACCGATATTTTTAATGTTCTTAGTATTCTTCCGGTCAAGTTCCGGTTCCTTGAAAGCTTTGATGACATCGGCCTGATGGTTTTGGCCGGTGAGTTTGACGGTGACGTGGAGGCCCTTTCAATCTTTGGCGATTTTCTTGGGGGAGAGACCTAAATGGCCGATTTTGGGGGCGAGGAAGGAGTCGGCGCCAACTTCGCTGCCGGTGACACGGACAAAAACATTGACGACTTGGGATGGGTTGAATTTTGGTCACCTGGAGAGGGGAATAAGAGTGGAGTAAGGGTGGAGGTGTTTGAGTTTCAGCCAACAGAGAAGTGTGGAGAAACAGAGAAATGACGGGAGGATCTTGGATGAAGTAGAAAAGAAGAAGAAGAAGAAGAAGAAGGGGTTTTTCTCAATTGAAGCAACTGACGATCACAAGTGAAAAAACAAAAGAAGAGAGAAGTACCGACAACATGGGTGAAAAACAAAAGGTGAGTAAAGAAAGATAAATGAAAGGATAGTTTAAATTTTTATGGGTTAAAATTAAATTGAGAGTAATACGAGAAGGCTCCTCATAGTTTGGGTTATTCCCATTAAACTTTCCTTAATAATGTGAGTATTTGTTTGATAAAAACAAATGTAAAGATTTTGACTAAACAATTACTAATTAATTTAATAAAAAAAAGGATAATAAATAAATGATATGTTTTTTTAATAAAAGACAAATCAAAAAGTTTTGATAAATAAAGAATGAAATGAAATAATGTAATTTAATGAATAATGTTTATGTTTTTTAATAAAGGCAAATGAAAAGTTATTATAAAACAATTAATAATTTAATAAATAAAAAATATAATAATAAAGGCAAATGAAAAATTTTTGATGGAAAAAATAATAGTTTAATTAATAAAAAAAATATCATAACCTATTAGATAAATGAGAATTTTTTGATAAATAAAAAAATTAATAAATCATTTAATAATGTCGCCACGTGGCAAAAACTTTAGTAGGGACGAAAACCTTTTATTTATAACTAGGTATGTGGTCCGTGAAATTCATGGGATTATCTGTTTCAACTTTTTATCGTATTGTTAATATATTTCTGACCAAATGTTGTCAAATGATTCATCTAAAAATGTTGTCATGGAGTACTCAATATCTTACAAAATTGAAGGAAATGTTCAAAAAATAAAGCGAATGAAATGTAAAAAAAATTGTATCCCTTCATTGTTTTATACTCCTATTATTATTTTAATTATAATATGAAGTTTTAATTCTAAAAAATATAATTATTCAGATTAACTTTGACTTATCATTACGACGAAAGTGAATTAAATAGTGAAACAACCAAAGTACTTCGTATTAATTTTTTTTAGAAAAATATTAAGTTTTCTTAAGAATAATAAATTATGCTTAAGTGAAATAATAAGTTGTGTTTGTCATTTCCTCACAAATTTTTTTTATTGATGATTTACCGTTAATTAAATTTAAATATTAAATACATTACCCAAGTAATTGTCATCCTTAGTATGCTACTTTGATTAACACTTTGCAACTTTTTCTTAATCATATTTTGTAAATTTCTTCAACTTTGAATATAAAAAATTTTCACTCTTATGAACACAAAACCCATGAGATTTCAAGTTAACTCGAAATATATTTATCAAAATAATCAATATTAATTAAAATAAAATTATTATACCTAAAAAATTAGAAATTTCATACTTGATTATTGGCTTCGCATAAGTTCACTAAACAAAAACATATGCAAAAAATATAAGATTAGAATTAAAATTAAAATCAACGAAGAATAATCACAAAACTGAAGACAATATTTATAAAATAGAACGAATAAAATGTGAATAAGAAATTTCAAAATACAAACATGAAAGCATCCGTCACGTGCACAAAAACTGAATGCATAACAAAACTTTTTTTGCGATTAAAAAAACTGTAAGTAGTACGTAATAAATTTATTATTAAAGTAAAATAGCTAAACACATAACAAATTTATAATGTAATAAAGTTTAAATGTAGTAGGCATAAAATAGCAAACAAGTATTAATTTTGCTAAAGAAAAAAACCTAAGAGATGGAAATTCTTATTTTAAAGAAAGTTGTTAAACTATTTATGAAGTACTATTTTTAATAGTTGCTTATAATGAAAGGTGGGTGCAAAGATTTTGAAAAATAACAATAATAACAAATTGAATTATTTATTATGACAAATTATTAAATATGAGTAAACGAAAGGTTTGTGATACTTAATAATGTGATTAAATATGAACTTAACAAAAATAAAAATGTACAACACATATGTAATAAAACAATTTAAAATTTAATAAGAATAAATTTTAATAAAATACAAAATTGAAAAAAAAAATCATTAATGCATGCCACGTGGTAAAAAATTAAATGCTTAAAAAATTATACAAATAGATAGATATAGATAGATATAGATGATAATGAAGTTATTCATAATAAATAATATAATTATTAATATTAAATTTGATTATCAAGCCAAAAGTACATGAAAATGTGTAGCTTCCAAATGATTAAGTTTTTTTTTTAATTCAAAAATCATTATTTTTTATCAATAACAATAAATTATTTATAATTAAAAAAATCAAAATTTAATCGGATATCCGATCCGATCCGAACAATGAGTTATTTTTGTAATTTTTATATTGGGTTAGTGTATTCTAATGTAAGTAAGTCATAATTTAATTCATTTTACATTCAGCCTTGGTGACATTTTTGTATTGCCTTAAAATATAGAATAGTATAATCCGTATAATAATAGATTAAATCAAAAATCGGATATCCGGAGTGATTCGGATCGGATATTAAAATTTTCGGATTTTCGGATCGGATATCCGATCCGTGCTCTGCCCTTATATATATATATATATTGCCTCAACTATGTGAAATGTACTTGAACTGTTAGATAATCATAGTCGATGATAAGATCACTCTTGTCATCGCTATTACAGAACCGTACATGAGATTTTCACCTCATACGGCTCCTCGAGAGTCATAAATAAATCTAAGGATTGATTCAAAATTCGTTATGGATATCCTTGTAGGATAGATAAAGTAAAAACAAACCGAAAGATCCGTAATTAAACCAATGGAATTCTGTCTGCGATACTATAAAAGTGCTTCAGAATAGATCTCGTCATTTGACTGACGCAATACTTTTTGAGTAATAACTTCATTTTTGAATAAAATACTCCTTTATTATGAATAAAATTTTTATAAAAAAGACTTAAAGATTCATTCATGACTTATGCCATAAAAATTCCACCAATGCCATATATATGTGTGTGTGTGTGTCTATATATATATATATATATATATATATATAAGTAGGATCTGGTGTAAACACACCAATTTGGTGTAAACATCCTAACAATCTGGACCGTTGATCTAATACTTGATCAACGGCTCAAATTTAATCTTCAAAAGAGAACAAAACATTCCCAAAGTCCCTCCCTTACCTCTCTTTTCTCTCTCATGTCTTTCTTTAATACTCATGTAACCCAATTTCCTCTACAAATTTTGCTATCAAAATTGAAATGCTGAATTTTTTCGGATAAATGCTCAATTATAAGTTCCTATTGCTAATCGTAATCTTAGATTGTAGATTACTTCATTTAATTCGTTTTAATTTTCCAAAAATTTATTCAATTTATTCATTTTTTTGATTAAAATTCCAATTTTTGTAGAAAATTCGTTCCTACTTCTCAATTTCCGAAAAATTGCTCAATTGTAAGTTCTTGTTGCTTAATCGTAAGATTAGATTGTAGATTACTTCATTGAAATCGTTTTAATTTTCCAGAAATTCGTTCAATTTTATGCAAAATATATGCGTACATTAGAATACTTGAATATATGCCTTGAAATACTTGAATATATGCGCTGGAATAATTGAATATATACTCAGTTATTCCAACACATATATTCAAGGATTCCAACACATATATTCAAGTATTCCAACATATATATTCAAGTATTCCAATTACTCTAACATATATACTCAATTACTTCAACACATATATTCAAGTATTCCAACATACATATTCAAGTATTCCAACATACATATTCAATTTTTTTCACCGACTAATACTGTTTTACAACAATCGATGATGAAGAAACAATGCAAGAACACAAGTTCAGAGATATCAAAACATCTACCGTGTCGGAATATCAGAAAGACGCATTTTAAAATGGTTGAACTTGCCGTATTTTAATTGTCATATCCCATATGTAATTACACGTATAGAATTAAGCAGTTACTCCAACATGTTTTATTGATTATTCCAACAATCATTCAAATTATTTATTGAATCAATCAATCATTCATCTTCAATTACTTTAATGTCGTTATTTCAATGTTACAAGCACTTATTTCCATGTTCGACAATAAGTACTCCAACATTTACTAATTGCTGATGGAATCAATCAATTTTTAAATCTTCAATTACTCCAATGTCGTTGTTATTCCAATGCTTACAAGCAGTTATTCCTATGTTCGACGACAGTTACTCCAACATTTTACTAGTTGATTGAATCAATAAGTTTTTAATCTTCAATTACTCTAATGTCGTTGTTATTCCAATGCTTATAAGCAGTTATTCTATGTTCGACAACAACTACTCCTACATTAATTGTTGATTGAAACCACATTTACAAAAACTATTCTATTCCTCATGAGTTTTGAAACATCTCTCTATCTTAGGCATGAACTCATCTTCTACCGTCCTTATCCAATTGTCGTTGGCACCCGGAGTGTAAGTCAAGCTTAGAGAATTCGTGCTATTTTCAATAGTTGGTGTTGAGCATTGTTGCGAACTTGGTATTGTTGCTATCAACTGGTTGAATATCTGCAAACATATTCAGATACTCCAATATTCAAATTCAAGTACACTAATGCATATTTTCAAGTACTCTAATGCACATATTCAAGATTATGCAAAAACATACATTCAAGCACTCTAAAATTCCGGAGATTCAAATACCTATTTTAACCTTCCAATTCAGTTATTCCAACATACATGTTTAAGTACTCCAACATATAAATTAAAGTATTCTAAAACAAATAGTTAAGTACTCCAATGTATTATACTCAAGTATTTCAATTACTCCAAGACATATACTCAGTTACTCCAACATATATATTCAAGTATTCGAACACATATATTTAAGTACTCTATTAAATTTTGAGATTCATATACTCAAGTACTCCAATTACTCCAAGATATATACTCAGTTATTCCAACACATATACTCAAGTATTCCAACGTATATATTCAATTACTTCAACATATATACTCAGTTACTCCAACACACATATTCAGTTACTCCAACACATATACACAGTTACTCCAACACACATACTCAGTTACTCCAACACATATAC
Organism: Agrostemma githago; assembly: GCA_958450325.1. Taxonomy (NCBI): domain Eukaryota; kingdom Viridiplantae; phylum Streptophyta; class Magnoliopsida; order Caryophyllales; family Caryophyllaceae; genus Agrostemma; species Agrostemma githago. The sequence goes on along the minus strand of OY288243.1, from coordinate 34,492,463 downwards.
ACAGTTACTCCAACACATATACTCAGTTACTCCAACGCACATATTCAGTTACTCCAACACACATATACACAGTTACTCCAACACATATACACAGTTACTCCAACACACATATACAGTTACTCCAACACACATACTCAGTTACTCCAACACATATACACAGTTACTCCAACACATATACACAGTTACTCCAACACATATACTCAGTTACTCCAACACATATACTCAGTTACTCCACACATATATTCAACTATTCCAACACATATATTCAATTATTCCAACACATATACTCAAGTACTCCAATTACTCAAACACATATATTCAACTATTCTAACACATATATTCATGTACTCTATAAAATTCTGAGATTACCTTCAAGTTGATTCATGTTTTTAGTGTTGAAATCAATATTCATCATAAAGAATTCTGGAGGAAATCAAAAACCAATAGTTAAAAATGAATCCATGCTCAAAAACCGGATAAATTTACTTAAAAAAACGAATACCTATTAAAAAAACGAATAGGTATTGAATTATAACGACATTACCTTCATGTTCATCAACAAAAGGTTCATGCTCGGTGGAATCCATGCTCATCAAAAACGAATTTCTGAAAATTGAACGAATTGAATTGAATTTCTGAAAACTGAACGAATTGAATTGAATTTCTGAAAATTGAACGAATTGAATTGAATTTCTGAAAATTGAATGAATTGAATTGAATTTCTGAAAATTGAATTGAATTGAACGAATTGTATATGAATTGAACGAATTGTATACGAATTGAACGAATTTCGTATACAATTGATCAAATTTTCGAGATTAGGATGATAGGGAATTTGAGGGTTTTTGGGAGGAAATTTGGGGGTTTTTGGGAGAAAATTTGATAGTAACCCTAGCTAGAAGAGAGATAAAGAGAGGAGAGAGAAAGAGAGGAGAGAGAAAGAGAGGTGGGTTGTGAGGTTTTTTTTTGGGGTTTTGTTATCTTCTGATGATTAATCTCAACCGTCGATCAAGATTAAGATCAACGGTCCAGATTGTTAGGTTGTTTACACCAAAATTGGTGTTTACAAATTTAATTAATAAATTTTTTAATAATATGTTGTTTTAATAAAAGGCAAATGAAAAGTTTTGATTAATGTTTTTAATATTTTAATGAAAGAGGCAGAAGTCACCCAGTAAAAAAATTGATATAAAAAAAATTAATAGTAAAGTAATAAAATACATAAATTAGCTAGTTTAGTATGAAGTTCTTAATACTAAATAATATAATTATTCATATTAAATTTGATTGATTATTATTACGACGAAAGTAGATTAAATGACGAAACAACCAAACTATTAATTTTTTTTAGAAAATTTTTACGATTTCTTATGGATAAGACATTATGCTTAAGTGAAATATTAAGTTTTGTTTGTCATTTTCTTACTAATTTTTTTATTGATGATTTACCTTTGAAATAAAATATTAATTAAATACATTACCCAAATAATTGTAATCCTTAACATGCTACTTTGATTAACACTTAAATTTGCAACTCCTTCTTAATCATATTTTGTAAATTTCTTCAACTTTTAATATGAATAAAAGTACACTCTTATGAAGACAAAATCCACGATATTTAAAGTTAACTTGAAATGTATTTATATAACAATCAATATAAAAATCAATTAAACTAAAATAATTAACCTGAAAAATGAGAAATTTCATACTTGATTATTGGCTTCGCATAAGTTCACTAAAAAAACAAATGCAAAAAGATAAAATTAGTACTAAAATTAGAATCAACGAAGAATAATTAAAAAACTGAAGACAATATATATAAAATAAAACGAATGAAATGTGAATAAGAAATCTCAAAATACAAATGGTTTTTTTTCCAACTCTCCATTATATTGATTTTTTAGTTATATAATGATGATAATGAAGTTTTTCATAATATATAGTAATATAATTATTAATATTAAATTTGATTATTAAGACAAAGGTAGATGAAAAGGTGTAACCTCCAAATAATTGAGTTTTTTTTTTCAAAAGTCATTAATTTTTATTAATTGTAATCCTTAGCATGCTACTTTGATTAACACTTAAATTTGCAACTCCTTCTTAATCATATTTTGTAAATTCCTTCAACTTTTAATATGAATAAAAGTACACTCTTATGAAGACAAAATCCATGATATTTAAAGTTAACTTGAAATGTAATTATATAACAATCAATTAAAATAAAACAATTATACCTGAAAAATGAGAAATTTCATACTTGATTATTGGCTTTGCATAAGTTCACTAAAAAAACAAATGCGAAAAGATAAAATTAGTACTAAAATTAGAATCAACGAAGAAAAATTACAAAACTGAAGACAATATATATAAAATAAAACGAATGAAATGTGAATAAGAAATCTCAAAATACAAATGGCTTTTTTTCCAACTCTCCATTATATTGATTTTTTAGTTATATAATGATGATAATGAAGTTTTTCATAATATATAGTAATATAATTATTAATATTAAATTTGACTATTAAGACAAAAGTAGATGAAAAGGTGTAACCTTCAAATAATTAATTTTTTTTTTCAAAAATCATTAATTTTTATTAATACAATAAATTTATGCTTTAAGTGAAATATTAAGTTTTTTCTATTGCCTTAAAAAAAACTTTGACATGTGGAATAAAATTTAATGTTTTAAGTTGTCTTTTGAATATATTATATAGACAAATTAGTAAATATAAATTATAAATAATGTAAATATATGATACTTAATAATGTGGTTAATTATGAAGATAATGAAAATAAAACTTTACAACACATATATAATAAGAAGATTAAAAATTAAAAAAAGATAAAACATTAAATTGTTAAAAAAAACATGAAAGCATCCGCCACGTGCGCAAAAACCGAATACATAACAAAACGTTTTTAGCGATTAAAAAAACTGTATGTAGTAATAATTTTATTAATAAAGTAAAAAAGATAAACACACAACAAATTTATAAAGTAATAACGTTAAAATTTAGTAGGCATAAAATAGCAAACAAATATTAATTTTGTTATGAAAAAAACCTAAGAAATGGAATTCTTATTTTAAAAAAAGGTGTTAAACTATTTACGAAGTACTATTTTTAATAGTTGATTGTAATGAAAGGTGGTGCAAAAGTTTTGGAAAATAACCATAATAATAAATGGAATATCTATAATAAAAAATTAATAAATATGGGTAAACGAAAAGTTTGTGATACATAATAATGTGATTAAATATAAACTTAATAAAAATAAAAGTGTACAACATGTATGTAATATAACACTTCAAAATTTTAATAAAATAAAAAATTGAAAAAAAAATCATTAATGCATGCCACGTAGCCAAAAAAATTAAATGCTTAAAGAGGCCTTTTAACTATGTATATAGATATAGATTTATAGATTTAATAGTTATGGCAAATGAATCTTTTTTGATGAAAATTTTTTGATACAAAAATTAATAACCTAATAAATGAACAATTTTAATTAAAAATTGTTATTAAAGCATTTAATAATTTTTTTCTGATGAATAATTAATAAAATTAGTAATTTTAAAATTAAGAATAAAGGCAAATTCAAAAGCTTTTGCTAAAAAATTTAATACTTATTAATTATTTATTATTCTTCCTCCATTTCCTTCTATCTTCTCGATCATTCCCTCAATATATTGGGGGAGCATTATATTATAATGGGAAGTGTGGACATGACGTAGGTCCACCCCGACGCGGCCACGCGCGGGTTTGGGTAGGCGAATGAATCTCGTGGTGAGATTGTTCTCGGGTTCGAAATTTAAGTCAAAATGGAGTCGCCACCGAATTTTGTGGTTATTCGGAACCATACGAGCCCACTCTATGTCGTCATGGGCTATACACAAAGTAGGCCCACTTCGATTTCAGAGTTCATTGGGCTCGTCCCTTTGCATTGCAATATCGATACTGTCTAAACCGGCTTTCGTATATAGAATGACTCTCGTGCGCCAAGGGTTTCGGACATCCGGAAACCAAAGGTTCTGAGTAAGGGGTGAGGGTACGTGTTGGGAAGCCCACTAAGGACACCCAACCCCGCCCGCACATGGCGGCCTCTACTAAGACATCGTTCGTGTTCGTGTGCGCGCGCTAGTAAAATGATTAAATGATATGCAAACATCGTTTTCGGGCTAAGCATATTAATAGTATGTGAACTACGTCATTTAATGCATCTTATCTTTGGTCAAAGTGGTTTAGCATATGATGTTCATTTAATGCAATAAATGGCAAACATCAGGAATAGAAAACTCGTAAATAAATTACAAATTACACGGGCGGAATACAACCCGGAATTCACAATACAACGAGCAATAAAATAGAATAATTGAATTAAATAAGGAGAGCGATAAATAAATACACGACTCGACAAAGACCCGTATATAATAAATACTCACTAGATCGTGAATTAGCTAGACGGACCAACCTTAATTAATTACGCATTATATTGCATATTAATCAAAGGACGGAGGTTCGAGACCTAGGCGTGATTCTAACCCGATCCCGAACCTCGATGTCTTGTCCCGACTTATCACCTCGAGAAATGAAGTCTAAACTAATTATGTGTCGGATACGACTAAAGAGTCGTCGACACAAAAATTAATAGTGTGAGACCGTCGATCAAAGTCGTTTTAAGTGTCGTGATGTGCATGAGTTTTGAAAATAGGAGAGTCACGTGATAGTCTTTACACGTGACGACTAATGTCGATAAAAGAGATGAGGCTTGAAAGGTGTGTCAAGGCCCTCGGTCACGGGGCTACAGGACTCACTCGGTCGAGTCATGGTCTGACTCGGTCGAGTGCGTCCTAAAAGAAGCTTCTGCCCACGGTTTGGGGTGTTACTCGGTTGAGTGGTAGGTGTACTCGGCCGAGTAGCACCTGTACGAGCTATGACTCGTGTTTTTATGTGTTTTAAATCGAGAGTTGGCCGAATTAAATTAAAATATGGACGAATTTAAATTTAATTCGGTTTGCCGATAATATAATCATGTCTCATATGATTGCAATACCGTTATCGGATTTTTGGAAAAGGAGTTGTCACGATAAACGTGGGTTTTAGAAAATGGATTCACGTGATTGGCTTTACACGTGTCGACTTAAGAGTCGTGAAAAAGACGAGGCTTAAATGTTGCATTTAAGCTCTCGGTTTTCTGGGTTACAGGACCCACTCGGTCGAGTCATGGCCTGACTCGGTCGAGTGTGCCCTCGAAAGGTAATCTGCCCAGTTTTATGGACACTACTCGATCGAGTGGCCTATGTACTCGGTCGAGTAGCCCCTGTACGAGTATCAACTCGTTCATTCTTTGGGGTTGAAAGCGACGGTCGGTCGAGTTAAATACAAATATCGCATGATTTGAATTTAACTCGACCTCCGGTGCTATAATCGTGTATATGTACGATTATAATACCGTTGGTCAGGATTTTATGAAATGTTTATGTTATAAAATTTGAATTAGTGACGAAATGCTTCCCTCTACGTCACAACATCGAAACTAACCCTTTCGGGTTATGTGATATCGGTTTTCGCGTCAATGGGTTTCGTACTAATTAAAATGGGATCGAATGCGTTCAACTATGATTAGTCGCGATCACGTCACGCCTTTGAGCACATTGGGGCGGGGCTCCTCGAAAGGGCTCCACCTCCGTCGTTGCTCGTAAAAGGATTAGACGGACTTTAGGCGACAATTATAGTCAAACGTATCCGAAACCGAAATTTCGATATTACTATATATATATATATATACGCGGTATGATTATAATGTTAGTAACGAAATGTAAAAGTTAGTATGCAAAAAGTAAAATGTTAGAATGTTAGAGTTAGTGTTAGGATTGCAATACTAGTATAAGTATAATATTAACGATACAAAAATGTAAGTAAAAGCAATAAAGATTGAGATGGGATTTAGGACACCCTCAACATACATGCTTGGTAAGGACCTCGGAAACGGGCTCGCAAATAGTGACGGGACTATGGAGTATCGAGGATGTATGTAAGTTATGGTGTGTGTGTGTGTGTGTGTTGTCGGTTTATCGAGGGACAACGGACTCGGTCTTTGTATGTGATTGCTTAGGGTTGTAGAATGAAGAGTGTGGCTGAGATGTAGGGTAAATGTAGGGTAAAAATGGATGTGTAGAAAGTTGGTAAAAGTTGAGAAAAGTTGGTCCTTGAAATGAGTGAAGGTCATGGGGTATTTATAGAGTTTACCCCACGACCTAGGGTCACTCGATCGAGTGGCCCTAGTGCACTCGGTCGAGTGCCCTAGAAAATGGGCCTGATCCGGTTTTTGACGCTCCACTCGACCGAGTGGGTCAATCCACTCGACCGAGTGGATCAGGTGATCCGAGATAAAAGAGGAAAGGTTGACTTGGTTTGATTGTGTGATCTTTTTTGAAAATGTGGTTGGGCGCCATCTTCTAGAAGATGTACTTGGGCTGATTTTGTGACGGGTTCGTCTTTGACCGGGTTTTGACCCGGTCGCCAAAAGACGGGATTTATTTTTGGTGTCGGTTTTGGCCCAAATTAGTCTTATTTTGCTCGGAACGACCCACTGGGCCTGAATTTGATGTCTGTTTTGTGAGATTTGCACTCCGCTAAAAGTCCATGTCAGATATTATTGATTTCGGGCCCAAATCCGAGGATACTAAGTCACGTTTGCGTCCGATCATCATCGGGTGTTTGTCGGGAACTGCTATAGACACTAGCAGGCAAAATGCGGGTGTCTACAGAGCCCCCACTCTGACTGAGGCTTGGACAAGGCGAAAGTCAGAGTAGCTACCAGGCCAATCACAGATTACGACCTGGCAGCCTTCCGGTCGGGTCGTTTATAGTCCAGTAGACTAGCGTGGAGGGCTCGTCAGCCATAAGCAAAGGGTCATACCTGTCCTGCCGATGATAGCTCCGCGGGGAGTCAGACTTGTTGCATAAGTCCTAGGCGCCTATATGTGGGCCCATCCCGTACCATTTCGGGGAAAATGCCGCCTCGGGCGTTCCGCTGGGGAAATATGTGAGCTGTATGGGCTTGCTTTTGAAGCCTTGAGTCGTGCCTGACCTGATGATGATGCTCCATGGGGAGTAAAACTTGCCTTCCGGGGCGTAGGTGCACTCGTATGCCGACACATCACGTCTTGGATGTAGCATACCGGGGAAAAGTTGACTCCGTTGGGGAATTTAAGTAGTTTCGTGGGGACTTGCTTCTGAAGTCTTGGGGTGTACCTGTATGCTGACACATGATAAATTGCATGTAACATATAGGCAAAACACCGACTCGTGCTGGGGAAAATGTACTAGATTTTGAAAAAAGTTGAAATTTTCGAAGAAGGAATTTTTAGAAAGAATTTAGGAAAGCTCAGGATAACTAGATTCCTATTCTGGGTGGAAGTCAGGCCTGCATATGTTGGGGCCCAGTTTACTGAGGAGGCAGGGTTAGTCAGGTTATTGCCAGGCTTCCCTATTATAAATACAGGTTTCCTGCTTCGGCTTTCTGCACCTCAAACCAAAAACCCTTCTCTTCTCTAAAAAGAATCTCTCAGTCTTTCAAGAAATCAAGTTCCTGCCATGGGTATCGAGCATCTCACTTCAATGCTTTTTGCCTGGTCCCAACACTTTCGGGATGAAGACAGGATTCAGCTGACCCAAATGGGGATTACCAGCCTATTTCCTCTTAGGCGTCTGGTGCCTGATGTGCATTTTCTGGACGCTTGTTTGGCGCTTTGGGACACTACCCGCCACGTCTTCGCGTTCCCGCGGGGAGAGATATGCCCTCTTCCCGAGGAGATCGCAGCCATTGGAGGTTGGAGCCCTGTTGCCCGCCCTGCCATTCCTCCGTTCTACCCGGACCCGAGGAGGAGACTGAGGGATTTCTTGGGTCTGTCTCATGCTGAGACAGATCGAATGGTGCGGGGAGATACTGTCTCCCTTTTCGACTTGGCTGACAAGTTCATGAATAGCCAGGATGTAAGGGCTACGCCTTCTCACCGGCGTAGGGCTTTCGCGTTTTGCATGCTGCACCGCTACGTCTTCGAGGGGTTGATGGATGCTGACTCACGCGTGGGTCAAATCAGGCTGATTGGAGTGGTTGACCAGATGGAGACTGGTCATAGCCCTGCTTGGCTAGCCACTGGAGAACTCATCATGGGTCTGGATGCTAGGCGACTGGACCCAACCCGGCAACTGACGGGGAGCACCCTTATTCTGCAGGTAAACGTCTTTCGATTTTTTTCAGTTTTGCTTCGCGCGATTTTTTTTGTTTCGCGGTTTCTTGAAGTCCGTAAGTCACTCGATCGAGTGGACCTATCACTCGATCGAGTGATGTCTGCAAAGTGCTTCTGCCGGCCTGTGAAAGGCTTACTCGATCGAGTCAGAGGGTGTACTCGATCGAGTGTCATACCTGACGAGCTTCTGATTGTCTTAGAGTGCCCTACTCGATCGAGTCAGATGGTGTACTCGATCGAGTGTCATACCTGACGAGCTTCTGGTTGTCTTAGAGAGCCCTACTCGATCGAGTCAGATGGTGTACTCGATCGAGTGTCATACCTGACGAGCTTCTGGTTGTCTTAGAGAGCCTCACTCGATCGAGTCAGAGGGTGTACTCGATCGAGTGGGCTGTAGCGAACCACTCCGTTACTCATGAATTGCGTGTATGTGTTTGCAGGTTTGGCTGTCGGAGCGCTTGTCGATCATAGAGCCTCCTCCGAGCGTTCCAAACTACCGTAGCAGCCAACTTAGTTCCAGGGGGCGCAGGATAAGCTCGAATCACCATATAAATCGAGCTTACTGGGACGAGGAATTGGTGTTCCACGGTGGCCCCTTGATTAGGTGGACGGTTGCTTGGTGGTTCCTTTCCAAGCTGACGGGGTTGGCCAAGAGGGACCAAGCTCGTTACCTCGTGATCTTGTCCCTTGACTGGACAGTTCACATCTACCCGGACCGCATTCTGAGGCAGTTCGGTTCGTCTCAGCGCATTCCTGAGACTGAAGCCATTATTAGCGTCTCGCTCCAACTGACGGACGCTATGTGCGACACTTGGTTGCAGAGGTGGTTTACTCGTCCTACATGGACTATTCCCAACCCTTGCCAATCCGCTTGGGTTTCTCGAGCCTATGAGAAGTGGACTTCTGAGGAGTCCGAGGAGGCTCGCAAAGCTCTGAAGGTCGATGAGGCCTTCGAACTGGTCCGTCGGGAGACGGCAAAGGACAACAGGGGATTCTACGATGAGGGAGAGACCCCTGCTACCTTAGTCCGATTAGAGTCGGGTCTTAAGTCACATACTAAGACTCGAGCTAAAGATGCCGGTGCTAGTGGCACGCGGGGGCGGCAAAGCCCCCAGACTGATTTGGAGCGGCGACTTGGGCCAAGGCTGGCGGCCCGGGACCGACTAGGTCCGCGTGACCGGCTCCCCGAGCCCGTAAGGGCCCGACTTGGGCCAATCGAGGTGGACGAGGACTCAGGTTCCAAGAAGCGAGTCCGGGCCAAAGAGGTTCCTGTGGTGATTCGGGAACGCTCTCCTCCGCGTCGTCGTCAATGGACGGCCAAGGAGGCCAAGGACAAAGGGAAGGGCAAGATGCCCTAAATACCGAGTCCTTAGTTTTATTATTTAAATATTATTATTATTTTGTCGTGTGTTTTTTTTTTGTAGTTTTTTTGAATTCCTGCGCTTGTAATTTTCCCAAGCTTTTTGGGATTTTTTTTTTTTTTTTTTTTGATAAATAAAGGGAAGTTTATTATTAAAACCGTTCCTGTCTTTTCTCGATTGCATTGGTTGTGCCCTTTTGAGGGGCTGCCTACGTATCCGCAATTAGCAGAATCAAACCAAACGTAGTTCAGGCTTAGGAAATTGCAATCTCGAATTACACCAAGACTATTGGTTCAAGATGTTTTGCGACAGTAGAATAAATAATTCTAGCTCATTGACTTGCTTTTTGTAAAATAAATGATTTTGATAAAAGTTGCTAATGACATTGAGAAATGGCTAAGGGTAGTAACGCTTCAGCTGGTCCAGGTTGGTTGGGTTGACAAACTCATTCCCGTCCAGGTCCGTCAGCATTACCGCTCCCCCTGATAGGATTTTCTTCACCAGATATGGCCCAGTCCAGTTGGGTTTGAATTTTCCCCTTGGGTCCACTGGTAGCAAGGCTCGAACAGACTTAAGGACCAGATCCCCTTCCTTAATGTTCCTGGGCCTTACTCGCTTGTTGAAGGCCCGTTGGATCCGTTTTTGGTAAATTTGAATGTTGTTGAGAGCGCGGGACCGTCGTTCGTCTAGTAGAACCAACGAATCGTACCGTGCTCGAACCCAATCAGCTTCGGGTACTTGACTTTCTAGCAGAATTCTGAGGGAGGGGACCTCTAGCTCCACTGGTTGGACGGCCTCCATCCCATAGGTTAGGTAGTATGGTGTCGCTCCGGTTGCGGTGCGAATTGACGTCCGGTACCCCCATAGGGCAAAAGGTATCTTGTCGGGCCAGTCCCGATAATTATCAGCCATCTTTTTGAGTATGGTGATAATCGTTTTATTGGCCGCCTCTACCGCTCCGTTTGTTTGGGGACGGTAGGGCGAGGATGTGTGCCTTTGAATTTTATATTTGGCCAGCAGGGCCGCGGTCTCAGCTTGGAAATGGGTTCCATGATCACTGATAAATTCATGCGGGATTCCGTACCGGCATATTATCTTGTTCTGGATAAATTTGGCAACATGCTTAGCATTGAGGATGCGATATGATTCAGCTTCGACCCATTTGGTGAAATAGTCGATAGCTACCAAAATGAAGCAGTGTCCACCCGTACCGGAGGGATTTACTTTCCCGATTATGTCGATACCCCATGTCGAGAATGGCCAAGGTGACGTCATGGTATAGAGCAGAGATGGCGGCATATGTTGCACATTGCCAAAGATTTGACAGTTATGGCAATGTTTGACATATAACTGGCAGTCGGCCTCCATGGTGTTCCAGTAATATCCGAGCCTCATGATTTTTCGGACCAGCATGTGAGCATTCATGTGTGGGCCGTTTTCACCATCATGCACTTCGGCCATTACTTTCTCGGCCTTATATTTGTCAACACAAAGGAGAAGAGCCCCCTGTGCCGTCTTTTTGTACAGTTGTCCGTCATCAGTACGGATGAACTGGGTGGCTAGCCTTCGTAAGGCTTTCTTGGCTCGGCTTTCCGTCCCGGGGGGATACTCTCCGTTGGTCAGGTATGCCAACACGGCCTGGTACCATGGTTCGGGATCGGTTATCTCGATGTCTTCGATGTCATAGACATATGCCGGCTCGGACCGTCTTTCGACGCAAATTGGCATACTGGTCATATGGTCAGGAATGTTCAGTAAAGATGCTAATTTTGAGAGTGCATCTGCAAACTGATTCTCTTCCCGAGGCAGGTATATGTATTCTACCTTTTGGAATTGTTTCTCGAGATCTCTTACTCGTGCCTGGTAGGCCACGAGATTAGCATTCCGAGTCTTCCATTTTTGAAGTGCTTGGTTAATGACCAAGGATGAGTCGCCATGTACCCGGAGATTTGTAATCCCTAGGTTGGCGGCGGCTTGTAGCCCATAGATGCATGCTTCGTATTCTGCTGCATTGTTAGTGACGTCAAAGTCTAGTTTGATGGAGACGGGAGTATGCTCCCCTCTTGGTGAAATTAGGAGGATCCCGACTCCGAACCCTCGAAAATTAGACGCTCCGTCGAAGTATAAATCCCATGTTTCGGCATCGGTATGGAAAATATCTTCGTCTGGGAAGGACCAGGTATCGGTGTGCCCTTCCTCGGTTACCGGGCTGTCGGCGAGGAATTCAGCTACTATTCGCCCCTTAATAGCTTTTAAAGGTACAAATTTTAGGTCGAACTCTGCCAACATTAGAGTCCATCTTGAAATCCGGCCGTTGAGGATGGGTTTTTCGAAGAGGTACTTGATCGGGTCCATCCTGGATAGAACATGGACCTCATAGCTGAGCATATAATGTCGGAGCTTCTTAGTGGCCCAGACTAGAGCCAAGCACGTCTTTTCGAGCATGGTGTATTTGCACTCATACTCTAAAAACTTTTTACTGATGTAATAGATGGCTCGCTCTTCGGAGTCAACTGTCTGAGCCAGCATAGCCCCCATGGCTGTCTCGGTCGTTGTTAGGTATAACGACAGAGGCAAGCCGGGTTGAGGTGGCATCAAAACCGGCGGTGCAGACAGAATTTCTTTGATTTTGTCGAAAGCAGCTTGGCATTTGTCATCCCATAGTACCCGTTCCCCTATTTTCAGTTTCTTGAAAATTGGTTCACACACCATGGTTAGCTTGGAAATAAATCGACTAATATACTGGACTTTCCCGAGAAATCCCCTTATTTCTTTTTCGGTTTGAGGAGCTTGCATCTCGGTAATGGCTTTGATTTTAGCTGGGTCGACTTCGATACCTCGTTGGCTAACGATATGACCCAGTAATTTGCCTGACGTTACCCCAAAACTGCACTTTTGAGGGTTTAGCCTCATGTTGTATTTGCGCAATCGGGTGAAGAATTTTCTTAGGGCGGTGATGTGACCGTCCCGTTCTTTGGATTTGACGATCATGTCGTCTACATAGACCTCTACCTCTTTATGCATCATGTCATGTAGTAAGGTGGTAGCGGTCCTTTGGTATGTTGCCCCGGCATTAATGAGACCAAATGGCATGACGGTGTAGCAGTAAGTACCCCAAGGTGTAGTGAAGGTAGTCTTACTCATATCTTCTTCCGCCATCTTGATTTGATTATACCCGGCATACCCGTCCATGAATGACAGAAGGGCATGATCGGCCGTGTTATCCACCAGTATATCGATGTGTGGTAACGAAAAATCATCCTTCGGGCTTGCCTTGTTAAGATCCCGAAAGTCTACGCATACCCGCACCTTACCGTCCTTTTTAGGAACCGGCACGATGTTTGCAACCCAGTCCGGATACTCGGACACTTGTATGAAGCCGGCTTTGAATTGTTTGTCGACTTCTTCTTTTACTTTGAGAGACCACTCGGGCCTCATTCGACGAAGCTTTTGTTTGACCGGTTTGCACCCATCTTTGATAGGTATGTGGTGCTCGGCTATTTCCCGGTCTATCCCCGGCATGTCCTTGTAGGACCATGCGAAGACATCTTGGAACTCTTGGAGGAGGTTTATAAACTGTTGTTTCTCCCCGGGATCTAAGGATAACCCTATCTTAAGCATCTGAGGCTCTAAAGTTGTTCCCACGTTTATGGACTCGGTCTCTTCAATTACCGGATTCCGGGATTCCCTTTGCTCTAGTTGCTCGATCATATGTGGAGGTAAGGGTACCTGTTCGTCGGATTTCTCAATGTCATAGCATAAATCATTTTTGAAAGCAGGATTTAAAAGAGACAAGTCGTAAGCAGAACGGTTGTTATTATTAATTGAAAATTTAGAAAACAGCTCAAAGAGAGCAGCCATCTGATCATCGGTCAGAGGCGGAATTGGTAAAGCACTTGGGACAGACCCCGAGGTGCTAGCAGCAGGAATGATAGAAGGGAGGGGGGTTACAGGAGTGACTCTAGCACCGACTTCTCTAGACTCGACCTCAGACTCTGACTCAGACTCCGACTCAGACTCGGACTCAGACTCAGGCATGTCTCCCTCTCCGGCGACCAGCTTGTAGATCCTTCCTTGACTGTCAGTCCACTTGACAGTCTTCCTCCAGGCCCTTTTTCCCGTCTCGGAGCCAACATCCGAGATCAGCTTGGTCGGGTCAAACCTGTTGCTGCGGAGAATCAGGTTGACCAGGTCTTCCTTTGGAGTCGGGGCTACGGTGTCTTCCCCGAAGAGTAGCCCCAGCGCGGGCTCGGCATCGTCCGCTCCGTCGGATTGGGTGAGGGTGAACACCTCATCTGGGATGTAGTTGCAATCCCGGGCCAAGTGGGTCCCGAGGTGCGTTGCATTGGGTTGGTATAGTCCAACCTGGACAGCCCCGAATACGGGTGTGACAAAGTAGTCAGACAATCGTGGGCTATAAGGGCTCAAGTAGGTACCCTTCATGATGTCGCAGGCTTTTTCAATTCCTGCTCGGACGACGTTGTCCGGAGTGAGGGCATAGCCAAGGCCGAAGTGAGAGTCTTCGTCCTTAAGGACCTCGATGATCTTCCCAGCTGGAAGGTCGGGTCGAGAGGTAGCCCCCGGAAGGTACCCTAGGTTCTGGAGCATCGTGTCAATGCTCGTGGTGAAGTAAGGCCTAAAAAGGTACTCTTCCTCGATCATCCCCACAAAGTCGAACCCCCAGAGGTCCGTGCGGCCCGTGGCGTTACAGCTAGCCACGGTCATTGGGGTCGCCTCTAGAGTAATAATACCGTCGAGTAGAGGCATCTTGATCTTGCGGTGGAGGGTGGAGGACACAGCTTTTACCGCGTGAATCCATGGCCTTCCTAGAAGTAGGTTGAATGAGGAGGTGACATCAATCACCTGGAATTCAAGCTCCTTTTCTACTGGGCCCGTGATGACGGTCAGTTTCATGGCCCCAGCTACTGACTTTGGGCTCCCATCAAAGGCTTGGATGGTTTGAGCAGTCGGGATATAGTCAGCCTCGGTAATGCCGAGGGCTTTGGCGGTCCTTAGAGGAAGGACATTCACGGCTGACCCGTCATCAACTAGGGTCATCGGGAGGTATTTTCCCCGGCAAATCACCGTGATGTAAAGGGCCAGGTTGTGGGAGGTCCCGAATGGCGGTAGATTGGCTTCGGAAAATGTGATCATTGGGCCTCCTACTTTAGCCTTACCCTTTAGGTGGGGTAGGATCGTGGCTACCATTTCAGCGGGGGTAGCCAGAGAGTCGATCTTGACTTGATCGAGAGCCTTTGTAAGTGCCTCTCGATGTTCTTGAGAGCTAACAAGGAGTTGCCATATAGTGAGGTCAACTCGGGTTCTCTTCAATTGCTTCACGACGGCCGTTTCGGCGGTCGGCTCTTCAGGGGCGACTTCCATCCCGAGTGGATCGGTGATGGTTGTCGGGATAGGGGTGTCCCTAGTGCTTGTGGCTAAGTAGGGACGACCAAGGTTGTTGCTGGCTAAGACTCGAGTTTTGACCTCTCGAATCTGTTCAGGGGTGATGGGAACGGCTTCCCCTTTAGCGAGGTAGATATCATCCTCGTCGTCAAACCAAATCCCGTTCACTTGCGGGATGTAGGGGGAGATAAGGTGAGAGCAGTCGATCACCTCCCCGGTAAAGATGGCGTGGGAGCTGAAAGGGTTCTCCTTGTTGCTGGGCTTATCTCCGGGTAGCGGGATTTTTCCGCTTTCAATCAGGTCCTGGATCAAATGTTTCAGCTTCCAACACTTCTCGGTATCGTGCCCATTGCCCCGGTGGTATTGGCAATAGGCCTGGGCATTGTAGTTCTTGGAGCGTCGCTCGACCGGAACTTCAGGAGTTGGGCCTATCGGTTGGATTAGGCCTTTGGAGGATAGCCTTTGTAAGGCATAAGTATAGGTAGTACCTATATCAGTGAAGACCCGAGGTGGGGTGTTCTTCTTGGACGGGGCATCTAGTAGATTGACCGTGTCAAAAATGCTGCGGGTTGTAGCCTGGGGCTTAGTGGTGGAGGAAGAGGCCCCTTGGTACCCTTTGCTAGCAGCCTTAGTGAGGCTTTCTAGTCTCAGGTCGTCTTCGATCCTCATACCCATTTCAGTAAGGGTGGTGAAATTGGGTATGACTGCGTACCGGAGGTGAACCCGGTAGGAGGGGAGGAGGTTCTTGACAAAAGCCTCCACCAGAGTCTTCTCATTGGGCTTATCGACCAATTTCACACTCTCGGCCCTCCAGCGTTGAAGGTATTTAGTGAAACCTTCTTTTGGCTCTTGGGCCATGACCTCCAGAGATCGCATTGTGGTTTGGATCTCGGTGTTGTCAGCGTAGTTCCGAGCGAACTCGGTAGCCACATCATCCCATGTAGGGTATTTTTTCGGGTCTAGCCTATAGTACCAGGCCCGTGGGTGCTTCTCAAGGGATGCAGCGAAGAGGTTCTTGAACATGGATGAGTCCACTCCCTTGATGGCCATGAATTCCTTGAAGGCCCGCACATGTAGTAACGGGTCCTCAGTTCCTTCGAACATGGGCAAACCTGTGAGGTTCAGGTTTGCGGGCAGCTTGTCACTCACCGTGGAGTACTCTCGGCTGTTCTCCCGGTGGATATTGTTACTCCCAGTCAAATGGACTTGTTCTTCTAACCGGCGCACTGCGCTGACCAGTTCAGTTATGGGCCCAGTAGTCCCAACGTTAGGGGTCCCTTGCTCAACCGTAGCTAGGCGAGCAACAATGGCCACTTGGCCAGCCCTCATTTCGGTCAGTTGGGCCTCGATGTCGGTCTGCTTCGCGACCATGGCGTCCAAAGCGGTTTGTAGACTGTTCAAAGTAGCCATCCTTCGAGCGTGTCTGGTTGCCGGCGGCCTGTCTGTAAGAACACCGCGTAATCAGAAACTGAACCCAGATCTCGGAAAAGGAAAGGAAAAGTATATCCCGAGCAACACTAGGAAAGGAGACTAGAAACTCGAGAAAGACATCTAGACGGATGACTCGATGGGTGGTATAACTTCCTTAGGATTTTGGCTTTGTGGGCCTAGTCCCGTTCGAAGGAAGGTCCACGTGAGACTTTTCCCCAGACTTTTGACTCGAGTGTATGGACGGACTTTCCTTTGTAGGGGTATGCCCTACGCGGGTCGGTCGTGCCTTGACTGATAAGGCGGACTCGGGAAAGGGGGGAAACTCGTGATATAGGATCAGCGGAGTTTCGACGCTATAGACCTTCGACATACTATGCAAAGACCCGACACACGACTAGACGGTAGGTCCTATAATAAGGAAGGTTTACTAGGATAGTTGGATGTTTGAAAATTGAATATTGAATGAGCGGAAAAATTTCCGGGAGCTTTGAAAAAAAAACGGAATTCCGAAAACCAAGATTAGAATTTTGAAAAATTCAGAGAATCGAGATGGTGTTGGAAATTCACGGATTAAAATGGGCAGCATGCCGACTAGAGAAAAAAGGATATTTTGAGTCAAATCAGTTGATCCTAAATTTCACGGCATTCCGAGTTTTGAAAATTGGATATTTTGAAAAGACGGGTCCCGAAACGGGCAGCATTTCGGGTTTTTCAAAATTTGGGTGTTTTTGGAAAGATGCATTTTTTTTGAAATGACGGTTTTTGGAAAAACGACACGGAAACCAAGTAGCATGTAGTCAAACAAGCATTATAACGACGCTTATGTATGCTTTATACTAAGTCTCGGTCGGTCACAAAAGGGTCTATACCAACAACGATCGCATTCTCACGAAACGGGACGGACTTCCTAGCCGATTTGGAACTAGGACCTGCCGTAAAACCCCGTTGAGTTCCGCCATCGAAGTCTTTAGCGCACCCATGTAGGAATGCACCGTGGTATAGTGGGACGTCGGTCACAAGTAACCGGCCCGGGCAAAATTGGGTTATGCATGAATCATTAAACTAATGCGCGCACACTAATATTCGAACGATTTCTCTTCGAGTCTCACCCTAGGAACCCCGATGACATGTGGTACATCAGGTATCCCCAGCGGAGTCGCCAAATTGTGGACATGACGTAGGTCCACCCCGACGCGGCCACGCGCGGGTTTGGGTAGGCGAATGAATCTCGTGGTGAGATTGTTCTCGGGTTCGAAATTTAAGTCAAAATGGAGTCGCCACCGAATTTTGTGGTTATTCGGAACCATACGAGCCCACTCTATGTCGTCATGGGCTATACACAAAGTAGGCCCACTTCGATTTCAGAGTTCATTGGGCTCGTCCCTTTGCATTGCAATATCGATACCGTCTAAACCGGCTTTCGTATATAGAATGACTCTCGTGCGCCAAGGGTTTCGGACATCCGGAAACCAAAGGTTCTGAGTAAGGGGTGAGGGTACGTGTTGGGAAGCCCACTAAGGACACCCAACCCCGCCCGCACATGGCGGCCTCTACTAAGACATCGTTCGTGTTCGTGTGCGCGTGCTAGTAAAATGATTAAATGATATGCAAACATCGTTTTCGGGCTAAGCATATTAATAGTATGTGAACTACGTCATTTAATGCATCTTATCTTTGGTCAAAGTGGTTTAGCATATGATGTTCATTTAATGCAATAAATGGCAAACATCAGGAATAGAAAACTCGTAAATAAATTACAAATTACACGGGCGGAATACAACCCGGAATTCACAATACAACGAGCAATAAAATAGAATAATTGAATTAAATAAGGAGAGCGATAAATAAATACACGACTCGACAAAGACCCGTATATAATAAATACTCACTAGATCGTGAATTAGCTAGACGGACCAACCTTAATTAATTACGCATTATATTGCATATTAATCAAAGGACGGAGGTTCGAGACCTAGGCGTGATTCTAACCCGATCCCGAACCTCGATGTCTTGTCCCGACTTATCACCTCGAGAAATGAAGTCTAAACTAATTATGTGTCGGATACGACTAAAGAGTCGTCGACACAAAAATTAATAGTGTGAGACCGTCGATCAAAGTCGTTTTAAGTGTCGTGATGTGCATGAGTTTTGAAAATAGGAGAGTCACGTGATAGTCTTTACACGTGACGACTAATGTCGATAAAAGAGATGAGGCTTGAAAGGTGTGTCAAGGCCCTCGGTCACGGGGCTACAGGACTCACTCGGTCGAGTCATGGTCTGACTCGGTCGAGTGCGTCCTAAAAGAAGCTTCTGCCCACGGTTTGGGGTGTTACTCGGTTGAGTGGTAGGTGTACTCGGCCGAGTAGCACCTGTACGAGCTATGACTCGTGTTTTTATGTGTTTTAAATCGAGAGTTGGCCGAATTAAATTAAAATATGGACGAATTTAAATTTAATTCGGTTTGCCGATAATATAATCATGTCTCATATGATTGCAATACCGTTATCGGATTTTTGGAAAAGGAGTTGTCACGATAAACGTGGGTTTTAGAAAATGGATTCACGTGATTGGCTTTACACGTGTCGACTTAAGAGTCGTGAAAAAGACGAGGCTTAAATGTTGCATTTAAGCTCTCGGTTTTCTGGGTTACAGGACCCACTCGGTCGAGTCATGGCCTGACTCGGTCGAGTGTGCCCTCGAAAGGTAATCTGCCCAGTTTTATGGACACTACTCGATCGAGTGGCCTATGTACTCGGTCGAGTAGCCCCTGTACGAGTATCAACTCGTTCATTCTTTGGGGTTGAAAGCGACGGTCGGTCGAGTTAAATACAAATATCGCATGATTTGAATTTAACTCGACCTCCGGTGCTATAATCGTGTATATGTACGATTATAATACCGTTGGTCAGGATTTTATGAAATGTTTATGTTATAAAATTTGAATTAGTGACGAAATGCTTCCCTCTACGTCACAACATCGAAACTAACCCTTTCGGGTTATGTGATATCGGTTTTCGCGTCAATGGGTTTCGTACTAATTAAAATGGGATCGAATGCGTTCAACTATGATTAGTCGCGATCACGTCACGCCTTTGAGCACATTGGGGCGGGGCTCCTCGAAAGGGCTCCACCTCCGTCGTTGCTCGTAAAAGGATTAGACGGACTTTAGGCGACAATTATAGTCAAACGTATCCGAAACCGAAATTTCGATATTACTATATATATATATATACGCGGTATGATTATAATGTTAGTAACGAAATGTAAAAGTTAGTATGCAAAAAGTAAAATGTTAGAATGTTAGAGTTAGTGTTAGGATTGCAATACTAGTATAAGTATAATATTAACGATACAAAAATGTAAGTAAAAGCAATAAAGATTGAGATGGGATTTAGGACACCCTCAACATACATGCTTGGTAAGGACCTCGGAAACGGGCTCGCAAATAGTGACGGGACTATGGAGTATCGAGGATGTATGTAAGTTATGGTGTGTGTGTGTGTGTGTGTGTTGTCGGTTTATCGAGGGACAACGGACTCGGTCTTTGTATGTGATTGCTTAGGGTTGTAGAATGAAGAGTGTGGCTGAGATGTAGGGTAAATGTAGGGTAAAAATGGATGTGTAGAAAGTTGGTAAAAGTTGAGAAAAGTTGGTCCTTGAAATGAGTGAAGGTCATGGGGTATTTATAGAGTTTACCCCACGACCTAGGGTCACTCGATCGAGTGGCCCTAGTGCACTCGGTCGAGTGCCCTAGAAAATGGGCCTGATCCGGTTTTTGACGCTCCACTCGACCGAGTGGGTCAATCCACTCGACCGAGTGGATCAGGTGATCCGAGATAAAAGAGGAAAGGTTGACTTGGTTTGATTGTGTGATCTTTTTTGAAAATGTGGTTGGGCGCCATCTTCTAGAAGATGTACTTGGGCTGATTTTGTGACGGGTTCGTCTTTGACCGGGTTTTGACCCGGTCGCCAAAAGACGGGATTTATTTTTGGTGTCGGTTTTGGCCCAAATTAGTCTTATTTTGCTCGGAACGACCCACTGGGCCTGAATTTGATGTCTGTTTTGTGAGATTTGCACTCCGCTAAAAGTCCATGTCAGATATTATTGATTTCGGGCCCAAATCCGAGGATACTAAGTCACGTTTGCGTCCGATCATCATCGGGTGTTTGTCGGGAACTGCTATAGACACTAGCAGGCAAAATGCGGGTGTCTACAGGAAGATACAAAATAAATGGAGGAATTAACAAATTATTAAATAAAGGTAACTCAAAAGTTTGTGATCAATTAATAATATGATTAATTAAAAAATTAATAAACAAAAAATTAATAAGTCATATAATAATGGAGAAAATTAACAAATAAATTAAAGGTAAATGAAAAGTTTGTGATTAAAATATTAATTAATAAAAAATTTAATAATAAATTCAAATGAAAAGAATTTGATAAAAACAATTAATAATGTCATTAATAAAAAATCACGTGACTATTATTAGGTTTTTGTTAGAGTACGTATATTAAATTAATTTTAGTGTTTATTTAGTGATACACGAAAATATATTTATATTTGCATAACTAAAAAGATGGTGTAATCTTTCTCAAAATCGCGAATGCAGTGTCATTCTTTGTTCCTCGAAAATTTATATATTTGTTTATGTTTCATTTATTCACCTTTGTCTTTTTAATTTATAGTTTCCGTATTTGTTATTATTCACATTTCCTACCTATATAATTTATAGTATGTTACTTTGAATTAACATTCAAGATGATGTAATTTTTTCTCAATCATGTATTGTTAATTACTTAATTTTTCACATAAATGAAAGTTCACTCTTGTAAATAGAAAACTCATTTAATTTTAAGTTTACTCAAATTATTTTTACAAACATACAGAGTAATTGATTTAAAACAGAGTAAAAACATAATATTATACCTTAAAATTGAGTAAGTGCAGACTTGGGAATTATTGCATATATTCTCTTAATGATAATAAACCAAAAGACAAAATTAAAATTAAAATTAAAATCTAAAAACAACAAATTAATTTCTTAAAAGAAGTGAAGATAGTTTTGATAAGATTAAGGAAATTACATGTGAATATGAATTTTCAAACTATGTACCGTGTGTCATCCTCCCAATTATGTATCAGTCCGGATCATCTGTTTCACAATTTTGTCTCACTACCTGTGCCACCAACCAAAGAAAGATTAATCAAGAGCAATAAAGATGAAGGATAGTTAGCTACGTACTCACAATTTATAGAGAAAAAAACAATAAATTTAAGTATCTGACAGTTGCTTTCGAAATTTTCATATGTAGTATAAGAGAAGAAGAAGTGCAGTGAGAGAGAAAAAGAAGAGTGTAAACTACAAATCCCGGCACGTGACACCTCTTTTTTTGACAGAGGTCTCAGTAGCACAGGTAGTGGGATATAATGACGAGTTTTGTTTTGGCCAAAGTAATGGCGCTAAAAAAAATGATTTTTGAAAACGGTAAGTGTGAATTTAGCCAGGGTGATGGCGCTAAGGTGTCTTTGAAAATAAGCCAGAGTAATAACGGCGCTGAAAGGTAGTTTTGAAAAACGATGGCCTTTTGAAAACGGAGTTTGGGTGTAGTTAAATATGTTATCGTGGTTGAATCCATATTTTAATGTTTTATTCGGGTTGTCACAACACGCTACACATAACTAGGAATGCATTCACTCATGCAGGATGCAGACGCGGGTAGGCTAGGGTAGGCTACTGCCCACGAATAGTCTTTGCTTAGGTGGCGATAGGTCACCGGGGGAGGCGAGCGTCGTCCCGTTCGCTCAGTGCAGTTCACTTGGTATATTCACGGAATGCGTGACTAGCTTGGATGGCCGAAGCGTCAATCGAAGATCTCCCCGCGACTCCAATTTTGGCATACACCCAAAATTGGCTTGGGTGGGCTTTTTAGGGCCAAAGTCTGTAGTGACCACAAAAAAGGACCTAGGAAATGGGCTTGGCCGACCTCGTTCGACTTACACCACCGCTAGAAACTTGTTTACAATTCCCCAGTGGAGTCGCCAAACTTGTTTCCAATTCCGATCTCTCTTTCGGGACGATGTGTCGGACCTCAATTTGGTTGACGATTTGAATTGTACTAGACAGATGTGTGGACATCCGTGTTTCCGTTGGAATCGATCGAGACGTGGTTGTAAATGTTTAAAGGCCGATATGTTTGGTCTGAAGACCTTTTTAGTGAACTGAATTCGTTGCCAATTTGTGGAGTCGCCACCGAGTAATTTTGCGAACTCAGAAACCGTTCAAGTCAACTTTAATCCTTAGCCGACTCAAAGCTGAGTGACATGGGGACCTAAAGATAAAGACTTGTACCCTTAAGCATTCGATGTCTAGAATGACTCTCATTGCCAATGGTTTCGGCCATCCAGAAACCGTAGATGAGTAAGGGGTGAGGGTACGTATTGGGAAGCCAACGTCCGATAGAAATCAACACCCGATCCCGCCCGCACGTAGCGGCCTCTACTAATCAATAGGTGGGCTGATAACTTGCGTTCCTTAATTATGATGGAAGTACGATAATATCCGTTATTTTAACTCTATGTCTTTGCTATGTCGGTTGTTTAAGGACAAGTAAGCTTTTTGTCGTCGAAGTAATTGTTTTTATATTCTTTGCATGCGATTTCACGTGACAAGCAGGCCATGAAAAGATGCAAGTAGGAGAGTAGAGAGTACTAGATATTATACGTATTAGTAAATCAATTTTAACGTGATAATACCAATATTAGTCATTCTCATAGTATACCTTACCTAGTATTCTGCTTAAGGTGTGATACGTGCGATTTATATATGATTATTTCGTCTTTTACGCACGCATTTTCATGCATATCGAGTAGCATTGTCTACTATTTTCCCCCGAATTTGATACTTTGTGGTCATGTTGCATCTTATGCAGGTTTGAACCCGTGGACGCATAAACAAGGCAAAAATCGTGTTTAAAGATGAAAACTTTTGCGGAATAAGAAAAGAGAATGATTGTTTCCAAACGGGTCTACTTAAAACGTGAATGTCCTGTATTTTAAAACTCCAATTGAGCTGATTTTAGTTGCGTTGGAAAGCTCTTTATCTTGTCTTTCCAACGGTATATTACACGCTCGATTTGAAGAAGTAACGAAGAAATGGCAAGCGTTTGAAGTTGAGCGCGCAGTGCTGAGAATGGAAACAGGTCAATAATAGTCGAACGACTATCAAAATAGTCGACCGACTATCCAAAATAGTCGACCGACTATTCTCGAGACTGGACAAAAACGAGACTTTCCTAATTTAATGTTTAGGGTTAACAAGACTTTTGGGCTTTTGTTTTAACTTAGTATTTAAGAAACTATTAAAATAGAATTAGACTATCTCTTCTTTTATTCTTTTAATTTTCTTTAGACTACTCTTTCTTTTATGTTTTTAATTCTCTTTAGATTTCTCTTTACTCTAAAACTTTTAGATCTAGATTTATGAATTCTTTTCTACTCTTCCTTTAAACTCGGTAATCTAATTCTTTCTTTGTTCTTTCTTATTCTCTTTGTTCTTAATTCTTTCTCTTTTAATCTTATTAATTCTTTTATTCTTAATTTCTCTTTAGATCTATTCGCTATGCTTAATTAATTTATCATCTTTAATATTGTTGTTGTTGATTTAATTATGAGTAGCTAATTTCCTTCGCTAGGATTTAGGGGATCTGCGAATTGAATGTGGTCGCTAAATAATTTATAGATCTGTCAATGATATTGTGTTTGAGTTGTCAATTGTAGCATTTAATTGAGATTAATTGATTAAGTCGACGTAATTGATTAATTGAACTGGTAAACTTGAACCTAAGATCGGAAGCCTGGTAACAGTTAGACCTGCTACAACACATTAGTTTGCCCTAATAAGATCGGCAGCCTTTAGACGCATACTAGGGTGAATAGCGGACCGGAAGGACCTTTTCATTACCCCTTAGACCAATATCTGCAGTAGACCTGTGACTTAGACCGTGACCATATGAGATTCGTAGTGAACCGACGATCCTAGTTTTCCCTCTTTATTTATTCATCGTTATTCATCTTGTTTCTTTTAGTTATTCTTCTTTTTACTTCTCTTTCTTCACTACTTTTAGATTAGTTAACCACAATCAAAACCCCCCCGATTTGTTGCTTAGATAGACTTTAATTGCGAGTAGAATTTATTTGTCTCCTTGTGGATACGATCCTGACTTCCCTAGCTATATTTTTGGTTAAACCTAAGTTGGTTATCTTTGATAGGTGTACGATTAGCTTATCAAGGTGCGTCGGCTCGGTATTAATAAGGATGCATCAAACCACGTGTGAGAGGTGAGCAATGGGATTAATAGGGAGCCCGACCACCACTTGTTCAATTTTAGTTTGTTTACGTTTTGAATTTCGTGTTAGGTGATTTAGCATGCAATTATAGTCATAAAAGCGATAAATCATACGAAAGCGGTAAATGCGAAATATAAGTAAATCAAATTGTGAGGAGTTGCACCCTCATAGTGTACACTAAACTAGACACAATGCGTAGATGGTTGAGAACGGATCTCATGACAACTCGGGTTTAGTTAAGGTGTTTTAGTGCTAATTGTTGAAGTTGTGGACGTTACGTATGTTTATGACGCGTCGTGGATTTAGTATCCACATGAGTCAGACTCAACATTATTGAAGTGCATAAGTAAAAAGTACGGCATGTAAAGTTGTGTTTAGATGACAACCTGGTGACTTCTATCGGCAGATCCTCCTAGCTGTCCTGCGGCAATTCCGGCAGAGCTTCGCTATGGTAGGCTTGAGTTGGCTAGTCAAACACGAGTGCCCTTTTTCGTTCGTATCCAGCCAATGACTCGAGGAACTATGAAGAGTAGTGTCAATTCATGAATCGGAGAGAAAATGATTGAGTAGATCGTGCGTAATGTCGGAGTGTGACGACGCTAGAGAGAAGCAAGGAGCTCGTAGAGAGGAGGAGAATATGAATTTTTCGAATTGTGTGTCGAAATGAGCGGAGATGGGGGGTATTTATAGTTTTTCTCATAGTTCAAGTCGAGATCTCAGGCGCCTAGTGGCATGCGACCCAGGATTGGGGCGCCTGAGTTGAGGCGGTGCAATTCTAAGGGGCCTGGAGTGAGGCGATCGAAAGATTGAAGATCCGATTTGAAAACTTTCCAAAGCGGAGATTATACGTAATCGTATGTTGCTTGGTCATTAAGTGTTCTCCCTTGACCAAACGCGTTGTGCGCCGATGGGCCTCGGGCGTGCGTCTCGAGGCTCACTCTGCCTGACGCGATGACTCGGGTATGACTTTGCGTGTTTCGGGACCGATTCAGAGACCCAATGTCGGAATTGACTCTAAATAGTGTCGACGCGACCGTAATGACACGATTAAGACCGTCTTGATGTTAAGTTAATTTTCCCGAGTAATTATTTGATCCGTTCTATAGAAAAACCATCTAAAACATTGTAAAATCACGTTGTGTTGCAGTCCGATCATATCATCGGGTGTTCGTTGGGCACTCCTGCGGCCACCAGGTCCAAATCTAGGTGTCTACAGTTATAACCAACTAACCTAGGCTTGGTAGAAAATGGCAAGTAAGGTCGATCTCCACAGGGAAGGGAATTCAAGCTAGAGAATGTTATAATTCTAGACCAAATGCTAGCGAAACAATGGTGATTGATTAAATGGTCTCTATGGCTGTAGGTTAAGAATTCCCGAAGAGTATCTCCTTCCTTGATGAAAAAGGATATGAACATGAGGTAGTTGTTGATTATGAATGGTTCCCCATTAAATGTATTAAGTGTGGAGGGTTGGGGCACGAAGAAAAGGATTGTCGTAAGGGACTACCAAAATGACAATGGAGGAAGAAACCTATGGAGGATGCAACTTCTGAACCACAGATTGCAGAGATAGAGATGCCACTGGTTCCAGTATAGACCCCACAGATGTTTCCACCCCTAGATAATAGCGTTAATCTTACACCAGCACGAATTATTTCGCGAATTACTAGGCATGATAACCAACATTTTCAATAAGGAGGGACTATAGTGAAATTTGCGGATATATTTGCGACCTCAATGCATAAACATGGTATTGGGGGTAATATTCTCAACTCTGACATAGAGAATGGTTAGCCTTGGCTTTTGGAATGTACGGGGACTGAATAGTGTCAATAAATAGCGAGATATTAAATGGTTCTTTCATAAGAATAGTGTTGGTCTCTTTGGTTTGCTAGAAACTAGAGTTAAGGCTGCAAATTGGTTGAAAATTAGGAATAATTTGAGTGCCGATTGGTCCATCTGTACGAATAATGCTCATCATCATGAGGAAGAATTTGGCTTATTTAGGACCCTAATATTTTTGTTGTTGACATTGAGGATGTTTTAGCACAAACTATCTTAGCTATGATCAAGGATACATCTGGGAGAAAGACTTACTGGGTTACTATAGTTTATGGTTTTAAAAAGCAAGCAGATAGGAAACCTCTATGGAGCAAACTCAAGGGGTATGCAAGCAAGACGATGCAATGGGCCTTGGATTATAGGTGGGGATTTTAAGAATGTGTTGAATGCAGGGGAAAGAGTGGGATCCAATATTAGTAGGGTTGATATTAAGGATTTCAATGAATGTGTATATGAGTGTCAAGTTCAAGGCCTGAAGAGCAATGGTTCGTTCTATACTTCGAACAATAATCATGGGGATGACACACGAGTGTTCAGCTTGATAGACAGGGTATTAGTGAACTTCGAGTTCATTCTAGAGTTTCGTAATATTGAGGAGCATTTTCTTCCTGAAGGTGACTATGATCATTGTCCCTGTTTGATGAATGATTGGGGTGAGGATGAGAAAAGGAAAAGACCATTTAGATATTTTAATATGTGGTCACGGTCCCAAGAGTTCTTACCACTGATTCAAGAGAAGTGGCAGATTATGGTGTATGGTACACCAATGTTTAGGCTTACTAGGAAGCTGAAGCTGCTCAAGCAACACATGAAGAAGTTTAATAGTGATGTTTTCCATAAAATTGACAGTGTTATTATATAGCAAAAATGGCATTGGATGAGATACAAGGCAGATTGAATAAGGATCCTAGGAATGTGCAAATTTATGATGTGGAGAAAGCTCTGATTGCTGAATATTAGATGGTTAAGAGAGCATATGTTGAATTTTTGCAACAAAAAAGCAAAAGCTAAGTGGATGCAGGAAGAAGATGAGAAGTACTTCCATAAGGTTATTAATAGAAGTTGTGCTAGTAAGAAGGTGTTTCGCATTGCGGACATGGAGGGGAAGGTTTATACTGAACCAAATCATGTGAATCAAGCGTTTGAAGAATACTACAAGCAATTACTTGGTACTAGTATGAGAGTGAAAAAAATGCATATTGAGACTGTCAAGAAAGGGCGCAATATAAATGAAGAGCAAAAGCTTAAATTACTAGCACCAGTCATACTAAAGGAGATAAAAGGTGCTTTATTAGACATTCCAACCCACAAAAGTCCTGGACCTGATGGATATGGCTCCAAATTCTTTAAGGATGCTTGGAATTATGTGGGGAATGACGTAATAGCTACAGTGCAGGACTTCTTTGAGAATGACCGACTATTGAAACAAATTATCCATACTACTATTACCTTGATTCCTAAGGTGGATATGCCTACGAATGTTAGTCAATTTTGACCTATTGCGTGTTGTAACACGATATACAAGTGCACTTCCAAGACACTTGCACAAAGAGTGGGAGATATACTGCCAGACATTGTTAGCCCTAACCATGCGAGGTTTATTAAGAGGAAGGATATAGTTGAAAAGATAATGATATGCCAAGATTTAATTAAGTTGTATAATAGAAAGACATGCTCCTCCCGAATGATGATGAAGATAGATCTACAAAAAGCATATGATTCGGTGGAGTGGGAGTTTATTGATGGAATGTTGATAGCACTGGATTTTCCTCATAAGATTGTTGGGCTAATAATGGAATGTGTTCGAACAACTTCTTTTTCTATTGCCATGAATGGAATGCAGTTTGGATACTTTAAAGGAGGACGAGGGCTGAGGTAAGGCGACCCTATGTCACCATTACTCTTTGTGATAGGCATGGATCTTACTCGGATTTTGAATGTAGTATAGGAGAAGGAAAAATTCTGGTTTCACCCTAAGTGTAAGAGTTTGACGCCCATGCTTTGTCGATGATCTGATAATGTTTAGCAAGGGGGGCTTAGCATCAGTGTTATTGTTGTTGCGAGGATTTACTACATTCACCAATCCATTTGGATTGCATATGAATGTACTCAAGTCCAACATCTATATGAATGGAGTGAATCAAGAGATGAGGAATGCTTGCCTGAAGATGACAGGTATGAGACCTGGAGCACTACCTTTTAGATACCTTGGGAGTGCCTATCTCCCCTAAGAGACTTGCTCTACTGGACTGCGCTATCTTAACTGAGCAAATTGTTGAACATATTAGAAATCTGGGAACAAAACACCTGTTGTATGCCGGCAGATTAGCCTTAATTCAATCTGTTCTTAGTAAGCTACACACATATTGGGCACGAATCTTTATATTGCCTGCAGCAGTGTTGCGAAGAATTGAGTCCATATGTGGCACATTTTTGTGGAGTGGAAATGCTATGAACAACAGTCATGCCTTGGTCTCATGGCAGAAGGTTTGTACAGCGAAAGACAAAGGAGGCCTGGGATTACTCAATATCAAGCTGTGGAATAGAGCGAGCGTGGGGATGTATTGCTGGTGGATACATAGTAATGTGGAGAAACGTTTTTTTTGGTAAAATGTAAGTATATTGATATCAACTCTCCAAAAACATCATTCCAATTACATCATTCAATAAAGTTCAAACTATATGACATTATTATTTATTGCTTAACATAATATTCTCTATCCAATTGCTATCTTTAATCTTCAATCTCCCTGTGATTTTGCTTGGAATTCGCTCCCTGATCTCCTTTTTTATCAACTTGTAGCAGTAACCTGGAGTTGCGAGCTTCCCCTCTTGCCAACAGCAATTTCTTTGATTCCAAATGTGATACACGACCGCATTTAGAATACTATTGATCACTCCTTGCTTTAGTTTAGAATATCTCATTTTCTTCCTCCATACTTGAACATCAGAAACAGGTAGCATTACACCCATCCACTCCTGCAATAGGTTCAAGACCTGTTTGTTTTACTGACTGGAGAAAAACAAATGATGCACCGTCTCCCTGTCTTGCCCGCAGATGCAACAATAGTCGTCAGTAGCAATCCCCCATCTCAGCAGCTTGTCTCTTGTGTTCATGCTCCCATGTTGATACATCCATGCTATGAAAGCACAGTCCATTTATTCCATATCTGGCAGAACCATTCTACCTTAGGTCGAACAGGATTCAACCAATTATAACCCTTGGCAATGCTATAACCATTGCCTCTTGTAGCATCCCACTCTCCCTGCTCTTATGGTTGCTTCATCAAATTCCTTATCTTACAAATTTTCTTCCACACCCACCTGGTGTCTCGAGATGGTTGATAAGTAGCCTACTCTTTGCCTTTTAAATAAGTATGTTGGACCCATTGCACCCAAAGTTTAGTAGGGTGAGAATAAATCCACCAAACCAATTTTCCCACCGCTGCTTTATTCCACTGACTGTCATTTTTCACCCCCAGTCCTCCATTTAGACCCGTGGATATTTTGCTCCAAGCGATTGGAGGAGACCTTACGTACTCAGCCCCTCCATCCCACAGAAAGTTCCTGCACACAGCCTCTATTTTAAGTATGATAGCTTTAGGGATGATAAACATAGCTGCCCAATATATATGAAGCGTCTTCAAGACTGCTTTAACGAGCACTAATCTTCCTTCATATGACAGTTTCTTATAAAGCTCTGATTCCGGTAAGCACTTTGTCTATTAGAACCTGACAGTCCTTGATGCTTAGCTTGGATGGCTTGATAGGTATTCCAAGATATCTGAAAGGCATTTGACCTTCCACGCACCCTGATATGAGGATAATATCCCGTTTAACTGTTTCTGAAACCCCATTGAAATAGACATTAGTCTTTCCTTTACTCATAAGCAATCTCGAAGCCTTGGAAAAAGTAGCAAAAGTTCTAATGAGTATCATCATAGAGCTAAAGTCCCCCTTAGAGAATATATAAGAGGAGATCATCAACAAACATGAGACTACTCAATTTGAGGGGTTTGCAAAGAGGGTGATACTAAAAATCCATTGTGGAGGTAGTATAGGCTAAGAGTCTAGCTAGTCAGGTACTCCATACAAACAGTGAAGAGAAGTGGCGATAGAGGATCCCCCTGCCTAAGTCCTCTCATCCCTTTAAAGAACCCAAAACTGTCCCCGTTCAAATTAAGGGTGTATGAAGGAGTAGTCACACATTCCTTGATCATTGTTATGAAGTGTTGGGGGAACTCCAGGGCCTGAAGCATCTGAAAGAGGAAGTTCCATTCAATGGAGTCATAAGCTTTCTGAAGGTCTACCTTAAACATACATCTAGGAGAGACGGATTTCCTCCCATACAGTTTTACCAAGTCTTGACAGATGAGTATATTTTCCAGAATATGTCTTCCTATAGACACCCAGATTTAGACCTGGTGGCTGCGGAAGTGCCCGACAAACACCCGATGACGATCGAATAGAAACGCGACACGAGATTGCGATGTTTTAGATAATTTTTCTGTAGAATGGATCAAATATTTACTCGAAAAAATTACTTTAATTAACATCAAGACAGCCTTAGTCGTGTCATTACGGTCGCGTCAACACTAATTAGAGTCAATTCCGACACTGGGACCCCGAATTGGTCCCGAAATATGCAAAGTCAAACCCGAGTCAACACGTCGGGTCGAGCAAACCTCTAGACATGCGCCCGAGGCCCACCAGGCGCTCGATGTGCTAGGGTTAACAGGAAGCCTTAATTCCAAGAAAGCCCAAGATACGCATCTTCTCCATTTTGGAAAGTTTTGAAATCGGATCTTCAAAAATTCAATCGCCACACACCAGGCTTCCCTGAACTGAACTGCCTCACACCAGGCGTCCGAGTTCTGAGTCGCTGGACACCAAGCGTCCGAATAGTCGATTTGAACTGCGCAAACAACTATAAATACCCCCCTCATTTCACTCATTTACACACAAATTCACGAGTTCGTGCCTACTTCTACACAACTCGCTCTCCCTATCTTCTTCTCTAACTTAGGTTCGCACTCCGACCCTAAGTAACAATCCACTCGATCGTTGTCCCGATAAGCAAATCGACGCTACTCCTCACCTTCGAGCACCCCACTGGGAACCGAGGAGCACCTGCACTCGCCAAGCTAGCCCCGAGAATAGTAGGGAAGCTCTGCCGGAATCACCGCAGGACAAGCCAGAAGGATCCGCCCCGAAGTCGAACCGTCACGAGGATGTCATCTAAACAAAACTTTACATTTCTGTACTTTTATTATGCACTTCGATAATGTCAAACGTGGACACTAGGTCCATGGCACGTTATAAACATACGTAACGTCCCAAACTTCAACCATAAACACTAAGAGACCTTAACTAAACCCGAGTAGTTCTGAGATCCGTTCTCAACTATCTACGCATCGTGTCTCGTTTAGTGTACACTCCCAGGGTGCAACTCCTCACTATGTGATTTACTTACATTTCGCACTTACTGCTTTCGTATGATTTATTGCTTTTATGACCTTATAATCGCATGCTAAATCACCTAACACGAAATTCAAAACCTAAACAAACTAAAACTGAACAAAGCGATGATTGGGTTCGGTATTAGTCCCGGTGCTCACCACCCGTGGTTCGACGCATCCCTATTAATACCGAACCGACGCATCTTAAGCAGAATACCAGGTAGGGTATACCATGAGAACGACTAATATCCGTATTATCACGTTAAAACTGATTTGCTAATACGTATAATACTTAGTACCCTCTACTCTCCTATGTGCATCTTTTCATGGCCTGCTTGCCACGTGAAATCGCATGCAAAGAATGTAAACGTAACAACTTCGACGACAATAAGCTTACTTTTCCTTAAACAACCGACATAGCAAAGACATAGAGTTAAAACAATGGATGTTACAGTACTTTCGCCACAATAAAGGAACAAAGTTATCAGCCCACCAATTGATTAGTAGAGGCCGCTATGTGCGGGCGGGATTGGGTGTCGATGTCTAGCGGACGTTGATTTCCCAATACGTACCCTCACCCCTTACTCAGAATCGATGGTTTCCGGATGTCCGAAACCTTTGGCAATTGATGGCAGGAGTTTGTCGTCTATCCTACCGATCGATCAAAATAATATCAACGAACCTAAGCTAGGTAGCTAGGGTAAGTCGAGTCGAGTCAATCCTCAGGGATGGGAGTTCCAAACTAGAGGGTGCTATGGTCTAAGACTAGTTCAAGACAAACTTGGGTGATTGACTAAGATTAACTAATGACTAAACTAAAGTCTATAACATGAAAGAAAAAGGCAAAACAAGCAACTAGTGATAATGGAAAGCGAGGTAAATCAATAAGAAGAAACTAGGGCTAGTTCAGGTTCATGGATGCCAAGAAGATTCAAAAGGGAAACGGGGGTGCTAGCAAGGTTTCGTAGCCTAGGTTACATTCGGGCTCTCGCTACTTAAATGACCTAGGGGTCACCTCACCACGCTCTCGCTCCTAGTAGAGGCACCAAACCTATCACCAAACAAGAACATGCAAGAGAAGAGGCAAGAAAAACAAGGAGTGATTGTCTCAAGTCTCACAAGCATTTTATCGAACATGTAGAGTGCAAGGCATTAGGAAACAACAAAAACAACAACTAGCATCACCCATCTCACCCTAATCATCCCTAATCACACCCAATCCCCCTAATAACCCTATGGGGAGACTACTCACACATATCTAGAGAACTATCAACACTAACAAGTGAAACCCGCGACATAAGAACAAGAGCATTCATAATGAAGAACAAACAAGAAAGAACCATAAACAAAAGATAAAGATTAAAACTTAACTAACAACGAAAGATTAAGAGAAAGGAGAAAAGTAGGATTATACCCAACTAGAAAGAGAGATGAAAAGATTGAAACTTGCATAGAAGAAAACCCAAATACATCCACCAAGGTTGTGAATCTTGGTAGAATCTTCAAGAAATCCAATAATACAAGAGTAACTGATCCGAATGAGGAAGCAACAACAAATCAGGATTTCAATGAGCTCACACTAGCTCCAAATGGTCCAAGTTCAAGCCCCTTAGTCCCTCCTTCAAGTCTAGTGGTGTGCCTTCTTCAAGTGCTAAACTAGCTCTTGTGAACACCAACTTGGACCGAATAAAAGAGTTGAAACATACATGGCCCTATTCTGATTTCCAAGTTCAAATAACAAGCAATTGGAGTTATTGCTTTCGTACATTAAGAAGACTCATTCACACCTCCAACCAGCCAAAGCACACCAAGAGAAAAGCACCAGATTTGGAGTATAACTAGAGGATGAATTTAGTCATTTTAGTTCAATGTATTTACTTTGTTTTTATCACTTAGTAGTTTGTAACCCTTAATGAGGCTTGACTATTCTGGTTGGAGCCTCATTTGGGACGTGTTGCTTAGTTATAAATAGCCAAGTACTTGATGAACAAAGCATTCAACTTTCATCAAACAAATCTGAGTTAAGCTTTGCTTTCCTTTTCGTCTTTGTAGTTCACAAGACAAAGTATTAGAGTTAGTCGCGTTACAAGCTCTATACTCGCTATTTCAATCGAGTGTTTGAATTAGCACCCGCTTTGTTGAGGTATAGGTCTATCTCACTTAGCACACTATCCTTGGTTACATCCTATAATTCCTTTACAGCAACTATCTCAATCTGATTTCGTTGCTTGGTCTCGTTTATTTCAAATTACTATCAATCTCCAAATAACTTGTTCAAAGTTCATTCTAACTCACATCATTAGTGGTATCAGAGCTTTGGTCTTCCTAAGACGTAAGGCATGGCAGGAGGAGTGAACTTTGACGACCCTAACTTCTTGGAGCACCTAAAGAAAGCATTGGAGAACTACCTGCCCATGAATTCTCGTTTCCAAGCAAGAAGAGAGCCGGTGGACAGAATCAAAGTGAACGAACTCCCTGAGTTCATTGGAGGTACTGATCCTGAAGTTTATTTGGAATGGGAAAGAAACATTGAGAAGCTCTTTGACTTCAAAGACTTGGAGGACGAGGAGAGGTGCAAGTACGCAATTCTGAAGCTAAGCAAAGGGGCTTCTCTTTGGTATGAAGGGCTGAAAATACAACGCACCAGGGATGGAAAGGGTAAGATTTCTTCTTGGGAATCCTTGAAACGAAAGCTACGCAAGAGGTATGTTCCAACTATGCATAAGTTATCCTTATACAAAAAAATTGCTAATCTCATACAAGGAAGGATGAGTGTTAGCGAGTACATTGAGGAGTTTGAGAACTTGGTATTAATGGGGGAAGTAGAAGAAAACGAAGAGATAAAAATGGCTAGGTTTTTACGTGGGTTAAATCATAGTATTGCTAATACAGTTGATTTATGTCCATACTCTGATTTTGATACTTTGTGTGGGTTATGTTTGAAAATTGAGGCACAAGGGAAAACTAAGTATGAGAGTGAGTCTAGTAAGAGTCATACCTGGTCACGAAGTGAGGGGAGTAACAAAGCAAATTCAGTTAACACTAATCAACCTCTTACCATTAAGAGTAACCCGACTCAACCCACAATTAAGACACCCACTGAAACTAGTTTGTCCAAAGTACGTTGCTTCAAGTGCCAAGGCTTTGGTCACTATAAAAATGCTTGTCCTAATAAGAGAGTCGTGACCTTGAGAGAAATAATGCCTTTCAGAGATGAGATGTGGGAGGAGGAGCAACGCATAGGGGCTATGATTAATGAGGGAGAAGAAGAAGAGGATGAGGAAAGAGAGGATTATGAACCCCCAACGTATGATACTGTTTTGGTACTACGTACACTTCATGCCAATCCCGTCCCTCACAACACTGAACAAAGGGATCAACTCTTCCACACTAAATGTCAAGTTAACGACAAATGGTGTAGCTTGATAATTGATGGGGGTAGTTGCACAAATGTCGCCTCAACTGAAATGGTAAACAAATTAGGCTTAACCACCACTAGTCACCCTAAACCTTATGCACTACATTGGTTGGATGACGAGAACAAAGTGAGGGTTACTAAGCAAGTAAGAGTTGGTTTAACAATGGGGTCTTATGTCGATGAGGTTTTATGTGATGTCATTCCTATGGATGCGTGTCATATACTTTTGGGACGTCCTTGGCAGTTTGATAGGGATGTAGTACACCATGAGAGGAAGAATGAATACGAATTGAGGGATAAGGGAAATAAAATCGTGCTAAAACCCATGACACCTCAAGCTGTTCGTGCAATGGCAGCCAACAAAGCTAAGAAACCTAACCTCACTATATTTGCTAGTGAGAGTGAAATAGAGCAGGCCTTGCAAGGGGGGGGGGAACGTGTCTTTGTCATGGTTGCTAGAGAGGAACCCATAGTAGTTGAGAATGGGCTTGGGGGAAAACCATTTGAGGAATTGCTACGTGAGTTTGAGGACGTTTTTCCTAAGGATTTACCAGCTGGTTTACCACCTATTCGAGGCATAGAACACCAAATTGACCTCGTTCCAGGAGCGGCCTTGCCAAATAAGGCAG
This sequence comes from Agrostemma githago, assembly GCA_958450325.1. Classification (NCBI taxonomy): domain Eukaryota; kingdom Viridiplantae; phylum Streptophyta; class Magnoliopsida; order Caryophyllales; family Caryophyllaceae; genus Agrostemma; species Agrostemma githago. The sequence goes on along the minus strand of OY288243.1, from coordinate 34,456,312 downwards.
CCTATAGATGTAATCCAGAGGAGACTAAAGAGTTGCAAAGGCAAATTGATGAGTTAATGAGTCGAGGGTATGTTCGTGAAAGCCTTAGCCCTTGCGCTGTTCCAGTCCTTTTAGTACCTAAGAAGGATGGAACTTGGAGAATGTGTGTGGATAGTAGGGCAGTTAACAACATTACCATCAAATACAGATTTCATATCCCAAGATTGGATGATATGTTGGATGAGCTTCATGGGGCTGTGGTCTTCTCCAAAATTGATTTGAGAAGTGGGTATCATCAAATTAGAATGAGACAGGGGGATGAGTGGAAGACAGCATTCAAGACTAAGCATGGGCTCTATGAATGGACGGTCATGCCATTTGGTCTCACCAACACTCCAAGCACATTCATGAGGCTAATGAATGAAATACTCAAGGCCTATTTAGGTCGATTCACTGTGGTTTATTTGGATGATATTCTTGTTTATAGCAGGTCTTTGGCGGAGCATATGAAGCACTTAAGGCTACTGTTTGAGTCACTATGCAAACAGCAACTCTTTGGCAAGAAGGAGAAGTGTGCTTTCTTTGTAGAAAGTGTGGTGTTCCTTGGCTATGTCTTATCCAAAGATGGAGTATCCGTTGATCAAACCAAGATAGAATCCATCCGTACTTGGCCAATCCCTTCTACCATAACTGAAGTAAGATCATTCCATGGGTTGGCTTCTTTCTACAGGAGGTTCATCAAGGACTTTAGCACCATCACAAGTCCTATCACCGAGTGTTTGAAGAAGGGTACGTTCGTTTGGTTCAAGGCTGCCCAAGTTGCTTTTGAAGCCATCAAAGAGAAGTTGTGTTCCGCTCCTATTCTAGCTCTTCCTGATTTCTCTCAACCATTTGAGGTTGAATGTGACGCTAGTGGAGTAGGAATTGGTGTTGTCCTCGTGCAAAACAGGCGCCCCATTGCCTATTTTTCAGAAAAACTCAATGGAGCAAGGTTGAATTATTGCACTTACGACAAGGAATTCTATGCCATAGTAAGAGCTCTTGATCATTGGAGTCATTATCTTCGTACTAACCACTTTATTCTCCATTCAGATCATGAGTCCCTAAAGTACATCAATGGCCAACAAAAACTAAGTCCAAGGCATGCCAAGTGGGTGGAATTCTTGCAATCCTTTCATTTCTCTTCAAAATACAAGGATGGTAAGAGTAACGTGGTGACTGATGCATTATCCCGCCGCTACACTCTATTGTCCACTTTGGATGTTAGATTGCTTGGATTTGAAACTCTAAAGGATTACTACAAAAGTGATGCTGATTTTGGTGAAGCTTTAACCAAATGCAAGGAGGGAGCCTTTGACGAGTTTGTTTTGCAGGAAGGATTTCTTTTCAAGGGAAATCGACTTTGTGTTCCCAAACATCCCATTAGGGAGTTGCTGGTTAGGGAAGCTCATGGGGGAGGTTTAGCAGGTCATTTCGGCATCACAAGAACATTGGAAGTCTTAAAAGAGCACTTTTTTTGGCCAAGAATGCAAGAAAGTGTTCAACATGTAGTGAGCAAGTGTGTAACTTGCCAATTTGCTAAGAGTTCTTTCAAGCCAGGAGTTTATATGCCCTTACCCACACCTAAAAGACCATGGGAAGATGTGTCCATGGATTTCATTGTGGCCTTGCCAAGAACAGCTAGGGGGAAGGATGCTATCATGGTGGTGGTGGACCGGTTCTCAAAAATGACTCACTTCATTGCTTGTCACAAAACCGATGATGCTAGCAATGTAGCCGATTTGTACTTCAAAGAAGTGGTGCGCCTCCATGGAGTACCTAAATCCATTGTTTCGGATCGTGATTCAAAGTTTCTTAGCTATTTTTGGAACACATTGTGGAGGAAGGTAGGGACCAAGCTCTTATTTAGCACCTCTCATCACCCACAAACAGATGGCAAACCGAGGTTACCAACCGCACTTTAGGCACGTTGCTAAGAGGCCTGGTGAGCAAGACTCAAAAGGATTGGGATGTCAAGCTAGCCCACGCTGAGTTTGCTTACAATTGTTCTCCTACTTATGTTACCTCTCATTCTCCTTTTGAGGCTGTTTATGGAATCAACCCTTATATGCCTTTGGACCTAATTCCCCTAGCTAAGGATGAGTTAGTTCACAAGGACGCAGAGTCAAAGCTCAAATCCATGATAAAACTCCATGAGCAAATCCGAGAAAGGATCAAGGAAGTAAATGAAGCCTACAAAAGAAGATCCAACAAAAACAGGAAACCAAGACTCTTCCAAGAGAAAGAACAAATTGATGCCACGAGCAGAAGGTCCATATAAGATCATATCAAGGGTAAACGACAATGCCTACAAGGTGGAGTTACCGGATGATTATGGAGTTCATGCCACGTTCAACGTGGGAGATCTTTCTCCTTATCTTGATGATGACGGCATTTCAGAATTGAGCACAATTCCTTTTCAAGGGGGAGGAGATGATCCGAATGAGGAAGCAACAACAAATCAGGATTTCAATGAGCTCACACTAGCTCCAAATGGTCCAAGTTCTAGCCCCTTAGTCCCTCCTTCAAGTCTAGTGGTGTGCCTTCTTCAAGTGCTAAACTAGCTCTTGTGAACACCAACTTGGACCGAATAAAAGAGATGAAACATACATGGCCCTATTCTGATTTCCAAGTTCAAATAACAAGCAATTGGAGTTATTGCTTTCATACATTAAGAAGACTCATTCACACCTCCAACCAGCCAAAGCACACCAAGAGAAAAGCACCAGATTTGGAGTATAACTAGAGGATGAATTTAGTCATTTTAGTTCAATGTATTTACTTTGTTTTTATCACTTAGTAGTTTGTAACCCTTAATGAGGCTTGACTATTCTGGTTGGAGCCTCATTTGGGACGTGTTGCTTGGCTATAAATAGCCAAGTACTTGATGAATAAAGCATTCAACTTTCATCAAACAAATATGAGTTAAGCTTTGATTTCCTTTTCGTCTTTGTAGTTCACAAGACAAAGTATTTGACGCGAGTTCATTTTCCAGCATTTTTTTGATTGGTCCATATCTCGAGTTATACTTGGAATTTCGTAGTCATTCAAAATGGAGGAGATAGATTTCGAGCTTATCTTTCCAATGACTGCTCATGAAGGTTCATTGAACAAGTATTGACGAAGTTATGCCCCAAACAAGTCAGCTATGCATTGAAAAACGCTGTTGTTAAATTCTTTGACGGAATTGTTTCTTTTGCCTCGATTTTCTTTAAAGCTTTCAATAAATTCCCGAGGAGAAGAGCTGCTATTTTCAAGTCCGTTTAATCAAAACTACTCAAGCAAACAAAGAAGCATGCATCTGAAATGGAGCAAAATAGTGGCTGCTAGTGTTCACACTTGTTCATTGTATCTAGTTGTCTAAATTCTTTTCCCTTTCTTTGTTTGTATCACCCACTTTAAGAGGCTTGACTATTCTGGTTGGCCTCTCTTTGGGTCATTTTTTAAGCTATAAATAGCCAAGTACTTGATGAATAAAGCAATTCAACTTTCATCAAACAAAATCTGAGTTAAGCTTTGCTTTCCTTTTCGTCTTTGTAGTTCACAAGACAAAGTATTAGAGTTAGTTGCGTTACAAGCTCTATACTCGCTATTTCAATCGAGTGTTTGAATTAGCACCCGCTTTGTTGAGGTATAGGTCTATCACACTTAGCACACTATCCTTGGTTACATCCTATAATTCCTTTACAGCAACTATCTCAATCTGATTTTGTTGCTTGGTTTCGTTTATTTCAATTTACTATCAATCTCCAAATAACTTGTTCAAAGTTCATTCTAACTCACATCAGTATTAGAGTTAGCCGCGTTACAAGCTCTATACTCGTTATTTCAATCGAGTGTTTGAATTAGCACTCGCTTTGTTGAGGTATAGGTCTACCTCTCTTAGCACACTATCCTTGGTTACATCCTATAATTCCTTTACAGCAACTATCTCAATCTGATTTCGTTGCTTGGTCTCGTTTATTTCAAATTACTATCAATCTCCAAATAACTTATTCAAAGTTCATTCTAACTCACATCAGTAACTAGCTAAATTAAGGCTTAATGAAAAGTGATTAAGGAAGGATTAAGCTAATCTATACTTAATCAAGCTAATCTAACCTAAAGTAGTCTAGGGTTTTGTGGTTCCTTAAACAATACAAGAGGGGGGTATATATAGGGTTCCACGGGTAAGGGAGGCGAAAGAAATGACGAAAGAAATGAAATCGGGCAGAACTGGGTCCTTCCCGGCTGGGAAGGAGGTCATCCCGGTCGGGAAGGGGCCCATCCCGGTCGAGAAGGTGATGATCCCGGCCGGAACCAACCTCCAGTAACTTGTTTCTTCTCGTCTTCTCATCCTGGTCGTGATGGTTTCTTCCCGGTCGGGATGGGTCCTTATTTGCTCTTCCTAGGCTTCTTATTGATGCTTGGTGCTTGGGATATCATCAAGTGGGCTCCATGGGACTCGGGATCGAGTCTAAGTCACCGAATCATCGTCGCTTCTCTTCATTGGGTCCATATGCGCTGGAAACGAGTCGGAATCGTTCCATTTCTCCAAGATAGGCCTTAGGAACCTAAAACAAGCTAGAAGAAGCATAAGTAGCCTTGAAACCGCTCTAAAGAGCGATTCCACAAGAGAAACCGGGATCAAACACGAGAAATAAACACTACAAAACACATTTATCAACTCCCCCACACTTAACCCTTACTCGCCCTCGAGTAAGCACGAACTAACTACTAAACTAATAAAAACTAAAATACTGGCCGAGCAGGTATTAGCGCACCCTACGCCCTTTCAACTCACGCGAGAACACTTAGAGGAAAGGTGCTCTCTGCAAGGCAAGTGATGTCTTGCGACAAAACATTGGATACAACCGAACACGAAAACACACAAACAAACAAACAAACAATCGGTTGCATCCAAGAAGAAACAAATACCGCTTCCCTCAACAAAGCGGTGAAAGAAGCACCGGTTAAGGACTCAAGGCAAGTGACAACGTTCCCAAGCTAATAACACAAACCGAAATGGACAAAATCCTAATAGTATGACAACAAAGCAATAAAAACGTTGGTAACTTACCTAGGTCCTCCTAACCTTCTAAGAACGTACTACGGGACGATAGGCGGAATGGAAAAAGGATGAACCACGGAGTTAGTCGACACTATAGGTAAAGTGAAACCCCGTCTCCTTTAGCGATAAGCCAAGAGGGTCGTCTCATGCTCAAAAATAGCCTAACTAGTCCAAGTAAAAAGGTGGATATGGTTGCAAAGTGAGGACATACCGACCATTGCCGCTATCATCCTTCCTAGGGACTCGGTCCTTCGGTAGGCTCTTCACGATAACTCGGTCCAACTTGGTTGTAAAAGGCTTATTTTTTAGGGGTAAGATTTTATTGTGAAATGATTTTCTTGGCATTTTTCTTTTGTATTTTGCTTTTGATTTGCTATGTCATTTCTTTTTCTTCTTTTGTATTTTGTTTTTGATTTGTTGTGCCTTTTCTTTTTCTTCTTTCTTTTCTTTCTTTTCTTTTTCTTTCTTTTTCTTGGTTTGCCCTTTTGGCCAAATCTTGTTTTCTAGGCATTCATCACAACCAAGTATAAAAACTCGATAAAATGCAACCTATTTGTGAGATATGTGTAGAAGGTAGGAAAATGGGTAAGTCGGGCACGCTTTCCCTTCAAACCCACGAAAAAGGGGAAAACTTGGACTAATCAAACAATTTCGAATCATGGTCACCTAAGAGGACGGGACTCGGCAACCAGGGCCTTTTCACTCCGTGGGTGGTCAAAGTGGTCAAAATGCAGATCCCGCAGTAAATCCCTGGTAGACTAGGTGGACACAAGGTAAAGAACCAACGAAACTATTGATTTAAAGTCATTCTACTAGACTAAAGTCCAAGAATCGATTCATGTCACTAGAAAGGGAAAGTAAACACTTGTGCACTAGCCTCAAAACCGGGTTTTCGAAAACATTTTCTACACTAGACTCACAATTGAAGTGTAAGGATGAAATGATAGTGGCAAAGGAAAGTAGGGAGGGGGTATAAAGCGGTGGGGTGGGGCTTAAATGAAGAGAAGAAGGCGAAGACCACCGAAAGGACCCCTTCCCGGTTGGGAACATCTCTTCCCGGTCGGGAAGCTCACCCTTCTCGAGCGGGATGGCCTCACAGTTAGCTATATTTTAGTGCACAACTCGTCCCGGTCGGGAAGACACCCATCTCGAGCGGGATGCTTCTCTAGCTCTTCATTCCCCTAGATTCAACCAATTCTTCCACCCTTAGAACGCTACCAACTACGGGATACAAATCCCGTACCCAAAAGCTTATAAAAAGCTCAAAAATCGACTTCCTCCACCAAGCTTCAAAGCTTCTATCATCCATAACCTTTTCTAATTCTTCATCTTCACTTCAAACCTATCAATCAAACTCAATAACCACATCAAAGATCCCTCCCTCACATCACTCAAGAAAACTCCAAAAGACAAGAACTCCACAAAAACTTACAAATCCTAGAAACAAACAAACCAATCACACAAATACAAATACAAAAAACACAAAAGAAGAGGAAAAAGATATTTACAACATGATACTCTCACCGTCTACGATCCCATAGCCATCAAGGGCTCGGAGGAGTTGATCAAATGCTCTAGCAACATCTTCATGGGGGCTCATGTGGCCGAGCCAAGCTATCTTCAAAAGCTTCCAAGTCGGAGGTAAGAAGCGATCATATTCATGCTCGGGTTTCTCGTGATCCCCTGGGTCTTTCCAACCAAAAAAGTAACGACTCTTATGACCATCCGGTAGGTATAGTGGTCTAAGGTCATGCTTGGCGTTATGGGTTGGGAGATCACACCCTAAGGGTGTTGCGTCTTCTACGGGATGAAGAATAAATTTCTTCTTTTCTGCCCGACAAGGATCCAATTCATCAACCGTCTCACAAGACAAGGGACTCGAAATCAAGTGCGATAAAGGAGCTGAAGGCATCAAGTTTTATTCATTGGAGGCTCTAGGGGAGACCTCATCGTCGTCCTTACTAGAATCCTCACCATGAGGAAATTCAAGGCCTTTGATGGCGGCCTCAATTTCTTCGACGGTTTGGTCTAGCATAGCATCTCCAAACCCCCAATAGGCTCCCCCAACTTCCCATTCAAGGCAAGTTCTAAGGCATCTATCTCTTTCTCTGAAGTATCTCCTTAATTTTCACTCACCTTGTCAATTTGGTCTAGAGGAGTCTTATCTTCACTTGGCTTTGGATTTTCACTCATGATCTCTGATGCGAGTTCATTTTGCAGCGTTGTTTTGATCAGTCCATATCTCGAGTTATACTTGGAATTTCGTAGTCATTCAAAATGTAGGAGATAGATTTCGAGCTTATCTTTCCAATGACTATTCATGAAGGCTCATTGAACAAGTATTGACAAAGTTATGGTCCGAACAAGTCATTCGTGCATGTGATGCGAGTTCATTTTGCAGCGTTGTTTTGATCAGTCCATATCTCGAGTTATACTTGGAATTTCGTAGTCATTCAAAATGGAGGCGATAGATTTCGAGCTTATCTTTCCAATGACTATTCATGAAGGCTCATTGAACAAGTATTGACAAAGTTATGGTCCGAAAAAGTCAGTTGTGCATGGGAATTTCGCAGAAGTTATTTGACGAGACTGTTTCTTTTGTATCGACTTTCAATAAAAGAGCTAGTGGATACTTTGCTCTAATCTGATTTACAGGTCAAATAATCAAGACCATATGGATGCAATAACTTGGGTTCACACTCATTCAAGCAAGGGATGTGCACAGGAGTTAGTAGGCTGATTGTAGCTTTGTTTGTATCACCCTAGCTTTGTTTGTATCACCCTAGCTTTGTTTGTATCACCCTTGACCATTCTGGTTTGGGGACGATTTGTAGGCTATAAATAGCCATCAACTTGAATGAATAAAACACACAAGATTTATACACAAAACTGAGTAAATCATTGCTTTCTTTTACGTCCTTGTTGCTTACAAGACAAAGTCTAGAGTTAGTCGCGTTACAAGCTCTAAACTCGCTACTTCAATCGCGTGTTTGATTTAGCACCCGCTTTGTTGAAGTATAGGTCTACTTCACTAAGCATACTATCCCTTGGTTACGGTTTATTCATCATCACAAACTATCCTTACAATCTATTTTGTTGCTTTTGTTTACGTGCATTTCAGAATACTATCAACCTTCACGTTTTTGTTTCAAAGTTCATCTTAACTCACATCAATCTCTCCAAAAATAAGATCCGGCTCATCAGGAAGGAAATCATATAAATCCAATTTAATGGCCAATACATTGGCTTCCCAAGAATTAATTTGAGAATCATGTTCAATTTCCTCCTCAAGATCAACCCTTGAAGCTTCAACTTCCTCCATTATTCCCATAGCTTCACCATCCAAGCAACTCTCAACAGTGATCTCTTGGTTGACCTTCCCTTCTTCATTCGTGGCTTCATAATTGGGTTGATTGCCTGGTGGAGACAACCAATCTTTTTGCCCAAATGAACCTTCCTCAACAAGTTGCGGAGCTCAAATGGTTAACATCGTGTAACGAGCATGAGTGCATTAATTTGAGCACCTTGCACCTCTTTTTGGGCCATGAACTCCTCTTGGTCCCTTTGCATTTGAATCATCATCTCTTGTTGACTCTTTTTTATTTGAATCATCATTTTGACAAAGCTCAAAGTTGGGGATTTTTTGGTTGTGGGTTACGTGAAGGTATTTGGTAATTGTGAAGGTATTTGACGTTGGAATGATCCTTGACAACTTCCATGGTAACTAAATGAAGGGGGTTCATAAGATTGTTGATGAGATTGATATAGTTGGTAGAATTGTAAGTCATGGTAGCTTGTCCAATGACTGTCCCATGATGATTGATAGTAGCTTGGATGCATAACGTTGCCTTGATACATTTAATGAACTAGAAACACTTGAGCAAACGTTAAAAGCATAGTGCTTTTGAGGCAATAGAAAGAGAGAAATAAGCACCCAAGAAGTAAGAACGGAGGTACACAAGGAGAAGAAAACACAAAAATCAAGAATAAAGTCTAAAACTAAGCACACAAGAGTCTAAACTACGCCGTCCCCGACAACGGCGCCAGTTTGATGGCAGGAGTTTGTCGTCAGTCCTAGCTACCGATCAAAATAATATCAACGTACCTAAGCTAGGTAGCTAGGGTAAGTCGAGTCGACCCTCAGGGACGGGAGTTCCAAACTAGAGGGTGCTATGGTCTAAGACTAGGTTCAAGACAAACTAGGGTGATTGACTAAGATTAACTAATGACTAAACTAAAGTCTATAACATGAAATAAAAAGGCAAAACAAACAACTAGTGATAATGGAAAGCGAGGTAAATCAATAAGAAGAAACTAGGGCTAGTTCGAGTTCATGGATGCCAAGAAGATTCAAAAGGGAAACGGGGGTGCTAGCAAGGTTTCGTAGCCTAGGTTACATTCGGACTCTCGCTACTTAAATGACCTAGGGGTCACCTCACCACGCTCTCGCTCCTAGTAGAGGCACCAAACCTATCACCAAATAAGAACATGCAAGAGAAGAAGCAAGAAAAACAAGGAGTGATCGTCTCAAGTCTCACAAGCATTTCATCGAACATGTAAAGTGCAAGGCATTAGGAAACAACAAAAACAACAACTAGCATCACCCATCTCACCCTAGTCACCCCTAATCACACCCAATCCCCCTAATAACCCTATGGGGAGACTACTCACACATATCTAGAGAACTATCAACACTAACAAGTGAAACCCACAACATAAGAACAAGAGCATTCATAATGAAGAACAAACAAGAAAGAACCATAAACAAAAGATAAAGATTAAAACTTAACTAACAACAAAAGATTAAGAGAAAGGAGAAAAAAAGGATTATACCCAACTAGAAAGAGAGATGAAAAGATTGAAACTTGCATAGAAGAAAACCCAAATACATCCACCAAGGTTGTCAATCTTGGTAGAATCTTCAAGAAATCCAATAATACAAGAGTAACTAACTAAATTAAGGCTTAATGAAAAGTGATTAAGGAAGGATTAAGCTAATCTATACTTAATCAAGCTAATCTAACCTAAAGTAGTCTAGAGTTTTGTGGTTCCTTAAACAATACAAGAGAGGGGTATATATAGGGTTTCACGAGTAAGGGAGGCGAAAGAAATGAAATCGAGCATAATTGGGTCCTTCCCGGCCGGGAAGGAGGTCATCCCGGTCGGGAAGGGGGCCATCCCGGTCGGGAAGGTGATGATCTCGGCCGGGACCAACCTCCAGTAACTTGTTTCTTCTCGGCTTCTCATCCCGGTCGCGATGGGTCCTTATTTGCTCTTCCTAGGCTTCTTATCGATGCTCGGTGCTTGGGATATCATCAAGTGGGCTCCATGGGACTCGGGATTGAGTCTAAGTCACCGAATCATCGTCGCTTCTCTTCATTGGGTCCATATGCGCTGGAAACGAGTCGGAATCGTTCCATTTCTCCAAGATAGGCCTTAGGAACCTAAACAAACTAGAAGAAGCATAAGTAGCCTCGAAATCGCTCTAAAGAGCGATTCCACAAGAGAAACCGGGACCAAACACGAGAAATAAACACTACAAAACACACTTATCAGCAATGAGAGTCATTCCAGGCATGGAGTTCTTAAGGGTACAAGTCTTTATCTTTAGGTCCCGTGCAACTCAACTTTGAGCCGGCTAAGCATCAAAGTTGACTTAAACGGTTTCCGAGTCCCCATAATTGACTCGGTGGCGACTCCACAAATCGGCAACGAATTCGGTTCACTAAAAAGATCGTCTTGCCAAACATATCGGCCTTCAAACATTTAAAACCACGACTCGATCGTTTCCAACGGAAACACGGGTGCCCGCATCCGTCTAGTACAAGTCTGAATCGTCATCCTAATCGAGGTCCGAAACATCGCCCCGAACGCGAGATCAGACCGGCCCCGACCGGGAGGAGGTCGCGTGGGTGGCCGCCGCGATGAAACCGGGTCGGTCCCACGCGGGCGCGCACGGGGTGTCGGGCGGTTCGGACAGACGTCCACAGTTTGGCGACTCCGCTGGAGATTTGGAAACAAGTTTCCAGCGGTGGTGTAACTCGAACGAGGTCGGTGAAGCTCATTTCCTAGTTCCTTGTTGTGGTCACTACAGGTTTTGGCCTAAAAAGCCCACCCTAACCGATATTATGACCAATCGACCTCTTCGCAGTAAGATCCTTACGGACACGCGGAGAGACCCTCGATTGACGCTCCCTCCGTCCAAGGTAGCCGCGTATTCCGTGGATATACCAAACAAGTGGTTATAAGCGGACGGTATGACGCTCATCTCCCCGGGTGACCTGTCGTCACCTAAGAAAAGACTATTCGTGGGCGGTAGCCTACCCTAACCTACCCATGTCTGCATCCTGCATGTGTGTACGCATTCCTAGTTATGTGTAGCGTGTTTGAACAACCCAAATAAAACACTAAAATTTGGATTCAACCACGACAACATATTCACCCACACCTAACTTCGTTTGCGAAAAAGAACATCTCCTTTTCAAAACCACCTTTCAAGCGCCGATACCTCGGCCAAATTAAAATTATTTTCAAAAACATTTTAGCACCGTCACCATGGCAAATTTTACACTCCACATTTTCAAAAGACCCTTTTGAGCGCCATTGCTTTGGCCAAAGTAAAAACTCGTTGTTTTTAAGCAACAACAAGGACCGTTACTATCACCGAACTCCCGACTAATGGGACCAAGGCACCTAAAATGGTTACATTTGATTTTTTTAAACATTTTTTTCACACATACCGTTAACACAACCAAAACTTCAATTAAAGTCAAGGAACCCAAAACGGTTATACCCTCAGAATATTTTTCACAACGCACCACCACCACCGACGACATGCCAATTAGTGGAATCGGCAAGTACGGGTCGCCCTTTTTTAAAAGTTTTTTTTTCTAAAAACACTTTCACTACCTTGATTATGTAATAAGAATTTAGTCACACGTTCAAAGTACCGTCACAGACACCACGTTCTCCCACGAACACCGTCTACACCGTAAATGTCGAACTAACTAATTAATAGTAGTCTCGATAAAAAGCACGACATCGTTGTTTTCAAAACCGGTTCCTTTAGAACCGCGCTTCTTTTGCAAAACCACCATTTACACTTTTGCTATCGTCGAGTCCTCGACACTCACATAGTAACACTTTTCACATCACAGACGATGTCACTAAACCATCGTAACACCAATTGTACAAACTTCCGCTTTCGAAAAAAAAAGGTTTATTTTCAAAACCCATCCGTTTTCAAAAGCATCAAAACTCTTTGATTCCGAGTCGGGATCAAGATCAATTCCTTACGTCGTACAACCGTGTGATTAACAGTCTGTGTTAGTTACTAGGGTCGCCTCCGACCGAGGTTTTACATTTTGGGTCGTCTCGTCTCGAGAAGTCCTCTTTCTTAAATCTCAATTCCGAGATTTGTGTCAAACCGTCTCGTTCTAGAGGCACCAGTCTATCAGGCGCTGAGCCAAATACACCAAGAGTCTAAAGCACCTGAGTCCCTAATCCAATGACCGAAAACACGCGCGGATCAAGGGTCTCCTTTCTGTGTCGCTCGATCAAGAGCATTCCTTGAGTCTCTAGGTCGTCTGGTGGATCCGTCCTCATCAATATCACCTTTTCTGCAGTCATGTCAGAAGATTCAAGCGTAGATACAAGTAACCATAGTGGGAACAATGTCGGACAATCCGCGGATAACATCGTAGGAACCCTAGCCAACATGATCCGAGACTTGCAAGCCATCATCATTACCATGAAAGCATCTGTAAACAGTATTGATTCCCGCCTAGGCCACTTGGAAGAAAAGGCCTCTGATGAACACCATAACCGGATCCTCAACGAGGTCCCTCTAACCTCTACACCATTAGGTGGCATTCCGGCCGGGGTTACCCCTAATGACCCCACTACACCCCCTCAGGACGACATCCTACAGTCCGCCGTGAGTCGCATAGACTTCCTTGAAAACCAAATGCGCCTAAACCAAGGCAATAATGTCCACCTCGAAAACCATCGAAAGTTTGAGATGGTAAACGACCAACTACCAGAAAATTTTTCCCTTGCCGACATACCCAAGTTCAAAGGAACTGAGGACCCCCTTAATCATATCCGGGCCTTCAAAGATTACATGGGCATTAAAGGGGTCAAGTCCAGCCTCTTCACTAGGATATTCCCATCCTCATTAGGTGATACACCACGATACTGATTTTATTCCCTCGACCCCAAAAAGATATCCACCTGGGACGATATCTCCATAGAATTCGCAAAACAATACGCGGATAATTCCGAAACACAAGTCACCATCCGAAGTCTCGAAGTCCTTTCCCAAAACGAGAAGGAAGGCTTCTCCGAAACTTGATATTGTGATCTTTCATCAATTTCACCATTTCTCAACACTCCATCCTCAAACAACTTCCAAGGATTCAACTATGGCTACACTTGGGTCCCATTCTCAACCATCTATTGAAGAGATTTCTTCACCCGTCTTCATTGGAGCCATCCCGGAGAGTTTCGAGCTTAAACCTTCCATCATCCATTTAATTCAACAACAAATTTTCCGAGGATTGCCGGATGAAGATGTGATAGAGCATGTTTTTCTTTTTAAGGAAAGTCTTATTGGTGTCAAGCTTGAAGGTGTCACCGAGTGCCAACTACGTCGGATCCTCTTTCCTCGCACCTTGCGTGATGGAGCAAGGAGATGGATTAAGAGCTTCCCCAACAATACTTTTCGCACTTGGAAACATTTGAGCAACGCTTTCCTCAAAAAATACTACCCACCATCCAAGACCAACAAATTCCGAAGAGAAATTCAAACATTCCAACAACAAGAAAATGAGAGCATAAGTAAAGCATGAGACCGATTTCAAATGTTGCAACGGAAATGTCCGCACCACGGCATCCCTAGTTGGCTTTTACTTCATATATTCTTCCACTCGTTATTGGATAATGCCAAAGATAATTTTAATGCGGCGGCAAAAGGCGATTTCTTTTTGTTAAATGAAATCGAATCTACAAAACTCATTGAAAGGATAGCCAAGAATGATGAATACTCCGAAAATGATCTACATGAGGAGCTAAGTGGTGATTCGACATCGTCAACCGAGAGGAGAACCGAACTTGAAGCTAGAGTTGAGGAGTTGGTCAAGCAATTTGAAGTGTATGTTGCTAGAACCAATTTTCCACCCAAGACAAGAACATCTCCACAAAGATCATCTCCACCAAGAAGAGTGATTTCACCTAGACGATCATCCATTTCACCACCTAAATTGTATCGTATTGAAATTCCATGTGATCATTGCGGGAGATATGACCACGATTCCGAATTGTGTATGGGAAAGGAGAGTGCTTACCAAGCCAACACCCAAAGAACCCATGAAAAATCTCAAACGAACAATCCTAATTCGGGGACCGGATTTTATTCCATGCCTACTCAAGGATCATATCCTTTTCCAAGAGCCCCCAATCAAAGGGTGTATTCTAATTCACATGGTTTCTATTATCAACCGAGACCTCCTCACACAAATCAATTCAATCAAGGTTATTACTATCCTCAAGGATCGCCTAGACCAAACTATGTTCCTCCCTTTGGAACCCATCCTCCATTCAATCAAGGTCCTCCCTTTGGAAACAGTTCTCCATTCAATCAAGGTCCTCCAAGGAACTTTCAAGGTAATTCTCAACCCTTTTATGACATTCAACAAACCATCAATTTTCTATTGAAAGAAAATGCGTCAAATCGAGCTAGACTTGAAGCTTTAGAGGCACGTTCGGCCTCACAAGCTCAATCTTCTCAAGAGCCAACCGATTCTTTCAATCATGCATCCGTGAATGCCATTAAGGTAATGAGCAAAAAGGAACCGGTGAAACTCTTTGACCCACAAATTACATCTCATCCCTCAATCAATGAAAATGGTGAGAAAGTGGTCAAGGATGTAACCGAAAGGGAAAGAAGAGATCCATCAAAGTACCTTGTAGGAGACATTGCGTATGTTATTGAACAAATTCCCATAGAGAACACAAATCTAGTGTCTAGGATCAAAGGACCACCCTTCAATGACATGCCACAAACCCCATCCAACAACCAAGCTTTGGGCATGATAACATTCACCGATCTTATCAAGAATATTGATACAAGCACATCCATGCCTACCCCGTCCGATTACATCCGAGACATCATTTTGAAACCCACCGAGAAGGAAAAAACTCCCGTTTCTCCAAAGACCAACCCTAGAGTCACAATTCTCATCAAACTAGGAGATCCGGGTAGCTTTGCCATTCCATGCTCCATCGACCATGTCTTAATAGACCGGGCTTTGTGCGACCTTGGCGCCGACGTTAGTTTGATGCCCCTAGCCATTGCTCGCACTATTTATATTAAAGACTTGGATTATTTTCCCGTGAATGTGCAAATGGCCGATGGAACGAAGGAGCCCTACGGATTGGCCCGTAACCTCATGGTTAATGTGGGGAATTTATATATCCCCACCGATTTCGTCATTTTAGACATGCCAATTGAGGAGAGAAATCCTATCCTTTTGGGACGGCCTTTTCTAGCGGTAGGGTAATTATCGATGTAAAGAGAGGACGTTTATCTTTCAATGTCGCTAATGAAATGGCCCAATTTGTGCTTCCCGCGTTCCTTCCCAAAGATCCTCCTAATACGGAGTTTTGGAACCAAACGGTAGAGTTCCCATCAAATGAAGAGCCTTCTACCGAAGATCTTGACTACGATGATGAAGAAGACGACGGTGCCCTATTCATACTTGGTTCTACCTCCGACGAAGATATTCCCGAAGAATTTGCAATGCTTCCCGAGGTAGCACAACTTATGAATATGCCGGAGTTTAGAGAAAAGCTCAAGATCGGTAATGTGGAATTCGAAGTGAATGATCAAGACCCTCCGGGTTGCTTTTCAAGCAACCCCGATTAAACTCAAACTATTCAATTCGGTTTGGTGGTGTCCATAATAACCACCTTGTAAATATTTGTATATCCTTTTCTCTTTTTACTTCTCCTTGGACAATAGCTTTTGGATTTTTCTTTTGGAGCGTGTTTGGTACCTGCAGGAACCGTGAAGATTTCTTTTGGAATTTTTGGGATACACTATGAATTTCGAGATTTTTTCTCCGTGTAGCTAATGCATGGAGTGAGAGGATTAATTTTATTGAAGAATGATTTTCGGGCCAAGTCGAAGGGAATCTTCGTAGCAAAGTCTTATTTTGAATTGGATTATTTTACCGGGTGAAATTTCACCCGGTGGCGACTTTGCTCGAACTAATGGAATTGACGGAAAATCCGTCGGGCAAAATTTCACCCGGTGGAATCTCACCGGGTGAAATTTCACCCTGCGGTAAAAATATTTTGCGACTTGGAATTTGACGGAAATCCGACCGGGCAAAATTTCGCCCGGTGGAGTCTGACCGGGCGAAATTTCGCCCGGTGGTGAAATAGCGCGAAAATGCCAATTTTGACCCGAACACCGTCGGGTGAAATTTCACCCGGTGGGACCACCGGGAGAAAAATCACCCCGCCGCAACCTTTACCCAGCAAATGAAACACCCCACATTGATTGAAGATGTCCTATTTATGAGCTTTGCTTAAAGGGATTTGAAGTACTACTCATATCAACAAAGTGCACTTTCTTTTCTGGTCATCCATGCAAAAGAACTCCGCAGTTAAGCGTGCTTGGCTGGGAGCAATCTTAGGATGGGTGACCTCCTGGGAAGGTTTCCAGGATGCACATGAGTGAGGACAAAATGCGCTGGAAAGGACTCGTGTTGGTCTGTGGGACCAGTACAAAGCCTGGCGAGCTACCGCGGTTAACATTTCCGGTCCTAGGATTGGGCCGGGGTGTTACAAATGGTATCAGAGCAACCCTGCGACCGTGCATTTGGCATCTAGCGGGGGTGGATTCTGGGTCAGCGGTTATGCTGCCAGGCGCAACGAGGACGTTGCGTTCTTCAAGTGGGAGTGATTGAAACACCCCACATTGATTGAAGATGTCCTATTTATGAGCTTTGCTTAAAGGGATTTGAAGTACTACTCATATCAACAAAGTGCACTTTCTTTTCTGGTCATCCATGCAAAAGAACTCCGCAGTTAAGCGTGCTTGGCTGGGAGCAATCTTAGGATGGGTGACCTCCTGGGAAGGTTTCCAGGATGCACATGAGTGAGGACAAAATGCGCTGGAAAGGACTCGTGTTGGTCTGTGGGACCAGTACAAAGCCTGGCGAGCTACCGCGGTTAACATTTCCGGTCCTAGGATTGGGCCGGGGTGTTACAGCAAACCCCCCTTCCCATCTTCATTATCACACTTTTCCTCTCTCTCTCCTCAACCAAACCCCAAACAAACCCCAAATCTACCACCTTAAACCACCTCTAATCCCTCCATTCCTCCACCAAAATTCAATCAAATTATATATTCTTCATCCTCATCACATTCCTAACACTTCCTTGGAGTTTGTTTTTAAAAATCGTTCAAGTTCCGACAAACCCCAAACCTAGACCGTCAACAACTTATTTATCAAATTCAAGCATCAAGAATGAGAAGGGTAAAGCAAATGGCAAGGAAACGGATTTCTTCAATGCTTAATAGGAATTCGGGGTCAACATCGTCCTCTAGGTCGAAGGAGACGACCGAGGCTCGGGATGAATCTGTCCTGATGCCGGTTCAGACACAAAGACCAATACCGCGCGAACAACCTGTTCCACTTGAGGTACGTTACCCGAAAATTCGCCGTAGTTTCCGTCATGCTGAATCTGGTTTATATTTCGCTAAAAAAGCTCATGTTGATAAATGTAAAAAATTTTGGGTCTGTCGTCTCGAGCCGACTCGTTGGGCGGCTCGAGATGTACTTGAGCGTATGGGTATAGACACACAGGTGCAAGCAATGTGCCAAACCCTTGGTCTTGGCAGGTTTTATGCCTCCGAGGAGAAAACTTTTCAGAAGTTGACGTGCGAGTTTTTCGCAACTTTCGAGCTAAGTGGTGACGATAATGCCACTGTCTCGTTTCAGTTGCAAGAAACTCTGTACGTCCTCAACTTAAGGGACTTTGGTGCACTGCTTGGTTTACCTTCTTCGGTCCTTGGAAGGCCTAGGGCGGGACAGACTCGGGACGATAAATTCGGCCGAGATCGATTCTGGTTAAAAATAGCCCGCTAGAGGACTTTCAAGGGATGGAAGATGCGTTCTTTCTCTATTCGGAACCCCATCCTTTGATATTTGGCACGTATCATAGCCAACTCATTCCTGACAAGCTATGATACGCACCATAACTGTAGTGCCACAACTGTACAGTTGTTGGAGGATGCGGTGTTGAACAGAGGCCCGTCTATTGATATGTCCGAGGCCTTAGCTACTCATTTCGCCCAGGTTGCGAGGGGCAGCCGCAAGAAAATTTCTTGTGGCGGTATTGTAACGATGATAGCTAGAGCCTTGGACATTGATTTTAGCGATTTAGCACCAGTTGGCGGAGCGGGACTTTTCATAGATGAAGTTTATTGTCCTTTCCTTGTGTGGCCCCAGAAAAGGGATTACGACAATTTTTTCTTGTATAAGATTACTGAAATGAGAGTCATTGCAATGCCTAACCACGAATGGGTTAGGCTAGATATAGAAGAGAACTTCGGCATGCCGAAGAGGTCTGGGGAGTACATTCGGGATAACACCCGAGGTAAGTTTTATATGGTTCAATACCCCGATGGACCTTTAGATTATGGCGACGATGATATTGAGGTCGTAGACGTGTCGGAGGAGGAACCGGAGGTTGAAACCTCTCGGGATGAGGGTCATAGGACCTTACCGTCATCATCACATGGACCCTCTTCCTCCCATCAGACCGAACACCAGACCTCCCAGTTTTTCACACCCGACTTTACACCGCACAGACACTCCACGTTCACCCAGTCTACCCCAGGTTTTCAGGAGGACGTCAACATGAGTCCTCCACGACACTCCTCGTTCTTCGGATCGGAGGACTTTTATAACCAGTGGGGGAAGTTTATGACCGTACACGTCAGACTTGGGAGAACTCGACCACCTCTCTGAACTTAGCCCAGGATGCCTATAATGTAGCCCGGGATGCGCGCGATACTGCGCATGGTTCTTACACGTACTCTAGGGAAGGCTTTGAGTTTGCCCGGAGTAGTTTTGAGATGGCTAGGGACGCTGCTAGGGACGCCCAAGCAGCGAGGATGGCGGCGGAGGAGAACCAAAGGATGTTGCAGCAGCAATAGAGCCTTTTTAATCAACTTTTCGGTGTCTCCGCCAGGGTCTTACTACCCACCACCTCGTCCCCCAGGTCCGATGTGAGTGGTCGAGTGTCATCAGTGTTGGTGTGGGGTGTTGGATGTCAGTCGTCAGTTGTCCATAATCTGTTCTCTGATCTCAGTAATCTTTGTCAGTCTTGCAGCGCCAATTTTTGGCATTTGATAATTATGGTTGTTGGTTAATTTGTGATAATATTTTGGTTGGTTTGGTAGATTGTCAACCCCTCACGTGATCCTACTTGGGTCATTACAAACGTGAGGTTTATTTGCAGGTACCTTAGGGAAGAAGGACCTGGTTGTTGCTCCCGGTCTTAGGTGACTTGATCGCACCAAGACCAATTTGAAAAATCCAAAATTTTCTTTTTCTTTTGATTTCCCCGATTAGTGCGGAATTCGGACGAAGTGACGTGATTACACCTACGCCCTTTCCCATCTTATCGATTTTTCCTTTTTCTTTTCATTCTCCTTTTATTTTCTCTTCTTTTTCTTCATTTTTCATTTTTCACCTCTTTTCTTTTTATTCTATTCATTTTGAAAAATCGAAAATCCAAAAACATTTGAAAAATCATAAAAATTCAAAAAGATTTTCCGTTCTTTTCTCTTTTTATTCTTTTTCGATTCTTCCTCTACTTGTGCATTGGGGACAATGCACGGTTTTAGTGTGGGGGAGGGATCATACTATCCTTTTTCTTCCTTTCTTTTTCATTTTTCCTTTAAAACCCAAAAAAAATTCATTTTAGTTTTCTTTTCTCTTTTATTTTTGTTTTTGTGCCACTTGTATTGCCTTGCATTCTCTTCTTGTAGGTACACCGCCAACCATTTAGCATGGATACGTAAGGTAGCGGAAATGAAATGAAGATCGCGCGGTAATACTTTCTACCTTCGTTTTTACCCTTTCTCTTATGCATGGGAGTTTGGGCGTATATGCTATTTGGAGGTTCACTTGGTGAACATTTTGGAATTGGTGGTTGTGGATTGTGTTGACTTAATGGAGTTCGGAGTGCTTGGCTATATTTGTGATTTTGTTTTGTTTTCTTGTGTTTTTGTCGTTTTGTGTGTTCTTTTTCATTGTGTGTATAGTTTGTCTAGGTAAAGTTTTCGAAAACCCGATTTTGAGTTTAGGCCGAATGTTTATTACTCCCTTGTTAGTGACCCTTTTTTTATTTTTGGACATGTTTCTAGTAGAATGACCTTGAACCAATTTTTTCATTGGATTTTTACCATAAGTCCATCTTTTCTACTAGGAGTCTACACCGAGATTTGCATTTGACCACCTTGACCACCCATGGAGTGATAAGGCCTTGGTTACCGTTACCGTTCCCCGTTCTCTTAGGTGACCTTACTTGAGAAGCCATTTCTTTAGTCCAAATTTCCATCCTTTTGTGGGTTCGGAGGGGGTGCACACCCGACTAGCCTATTTTTCTACCATTCACCCATTTCCACAAATAAGTTTGCAAGAATATGCTTTACCTTGATCTCAAATGAACTATCCAGCCAAAAAAAGAGCTATTCAAAAAGAAAAATGGAAAAATGAAGAAGAAGGGCGTTATGTTATGGAAAAAAAAACCTCGATCGAAATAATGGGGAAAGAAAACCGAAAAGAAAATCAAAATCTCAAAAAAATCGTTCCCAAATCCAGATAATCCCTTGATTGACTTATTGCCATGAAATGCCTACTAGAGGACCGAGTCCCGAGGAAGGAAAATAGCGGTAATTTGGCAATCTTTACCATTTTGCAAACACTTGTCCTTCTTTTTGGTCTAATTGGCTTTCTCGAGTTTGGGACGATCCTCTAGGCTTAGCTTAGGAGACGGCATAACACTTACCGACAGTGCTTACTAACTCCATGGTTCTCACTTATCCACTCCATTTATCGTCCCGTTGTAGGCATCTCTAGTGGAATTAGACGGACCTTGGTAAATTTTCAATGCTTTTATTGATTGATTGTCATCCTATTAGGATCTTGTCCATGTCAATTTGTGTTACTAACTTGGTAATGTTCTCGCTTGTCTTAACCTCAAATCGGTGCTTTCTCCGCCGTTTCGATGAGGGATTCGGTGATTTATTTTCTTATTGGTTGCGACTATCTCTTTGTGTGTGTGTCTTCTTTGTTTTTGTGTGTTTGTGTGTGTGTTAGTCGCAACCCCAATTTTGAGCAAGCCCCAACTTGCCTTGCATGGAGGTACTCTACCTCATGGGTATCTCGATGTGAGTTGAAGGGACGGAGCGGGCCCGTTAATTGCCCTGTATCGGCTTAGCATAGTCTAGCTTAGTAGTAGTAGCTAATTTCTTTTTGGGTCTTTGCTCGAGGACGAGCAACGGTTTAGTGTGGGGGAATTGTTGTGTGCCAAATTTGGACCGTTTTTCCTCCCATTTAGACCTGTTTTTCCTCCGTTTTGTGAGAATAGAGTGCGATTATTGCCATATTTTGCGTAATTCTCGCATTAGTGTCTTTCTTTTGCATTTTACGTGTTTTTGGTAGTTTTCTGGCTATTTTGATAGGATTTTTGACCAAAAACGTGTTTGAGCTTTTACAAGCATGAGAGAGATACGGTCCAAGAGCAAAGCACACAACCGAAAGTTTAAATAATCCAATTGATCAACGAAGAAAAAGACCAGAAAAGAGGAGAAATACCACCGGGTGAAGTTTCACCCGGTGAGTCATCACCGGGCGAAGTTTCGCCCGACGACATTTTCCACCTCCCCGAAGAGTTTCATGGCACCCACGACCAGGCGAAATTTTGCCCACCGGGTGAAATTTCGCCCGATGGAGAGAACAGGCCGAACTTGCGTTTTGAGAAGAAAATCTCACCGGGTGAAATTTCACCCGGTGGGTATTATGACGAGCCGCAGGGTGAAGTTTCACCCCATGAAGATGCAAAGGGTGATGGTCTAGCTAAATGAAGAGAAATTGGATTACGGGCCTTAACCTTGTGTGGCCCATTAAGAATTCTATAAATACTTAACCTAGGGTTTTGTGCCTCCTAGAGCCTTGAGTGTGCCTTGAGTGAGCCTTGGGATTAGCCCTTAGGAGTAGGAATAGTGTAGAGAACTCACTAGTAAGTAGTAGTAGATTGTAGTAAGTTTCTTAGAAAAATCTCCAAAACAATTAGTAGATCTACTTAGTATTAGTATAATTACTCTATAATTAGTAGGCAAGTTTCCATCTTTGTTGAAGATTATTGAAGATTAAAGGGTTTTGCAAGGGTTTATGTGACAAAACTCTTGTATTATTTCTTGAAGATTTATATTGCTTATATTGAAGATTGAAGATTTATGCATGGATTGGTGACAAATTCTTGTATATTTCTCCCAAGATTCAATCTTTATTATTTATCTTCAACTTTCTTCTTAGTTTCCTCCATAGTTGGTAAAATTCTCTCCTCTCCCTTTACTCCATTAGTTAGTTTATTTCTCTTTAGTTTATGTGTTAGTTAACCTCTCTCCTTAGTGTTAATTGTTAGTGTAGTTGTTATGCATGCTCTAGTTAGATTCCCCTTAGTTAGTGTATTGTTGATTATCACCATGATTAGTGAGTAGATTTTCTTGTTGGGGAATTAGGGAGGAGGATTTGGATTATTTGATTCAAGGGATGTTGGTGGGTTGTTTATTTGTTAATTATCAATTTTAAGGTTTTTGTGTCTTTGTTGACCTAGAATCGCGACTAGGCCGACCTTGACTCATTTCTACCAATATGGGGAAACTCGGGGTAGAAATTACTTTAATTTGAGACTTACCCTTTCGTCGCGAAAGCGGGTCTAGGTAGGTTGGGCGAAGAAATCGAAAGGTGGCATTCTCCCTTTTTAACGTTGTAACAAAAACTCGATCCCGAGACTTTAAAGACCCCATTTCCGAATCCCGACTCTCCCCAACACCTTTCCCTATTATTGTTCATAGCCTTAGTAGTGTAGTTCGCTAGCAATAGTTCGACCTCTCTCTCAACCCAAATCCCCCATCTCAATCCCCCGATCACGATTAGACTCTAGACTTGACCAATACGGCTTAACCCCTCTCCCTGTGGATCAATCCCGACCTACCACTACTACATTAGTTAGGTTAGTCGGAGTTAAAAATATTGTTTGATTGTGCGGGTCGCGACGCCCGCGCATCACACTACTAAGGTCAATAACTCCTAAGTTGAACATCTTAGGTGTCTCATGGCCAATCCTGATGACTCAGATTCCGACTCCGATAATGAGGTACAAAAACTTAAGGCTAAAGTTAGAACTTACTCCAAAGAAAAAGTTTGCAAGTTGCTTGATAGTCTTTTTTATAAGTGTCGTTCTCAAACTAAAAGGTCTCTTGCCATGCAAGAAGAAATTGAGGAAATTGCAATTGAGAATGTCCAACTTAAAGAAATACTTAAAGCAACAGACAGTGTGACTGTTACTGATGAAGTTAAAAACGAGCTGAAAAATTTGAGAAAGGTCAACAAAGATTTGTCTAAAGAGTTGCTTGATCTGAAATTTGTCACAACCCAACCTACTGTTCCCGATGAGTCTCCCAACCCCCAAACTATTGAATTGACCAAAGAGAATGAACGTCTCAAGGTCGATCTTGATGTGACTAAAGAAGAGTTGAGGAAACTCCAAAAGAAGCTTGTTAGTAATGGTACTCTAGAGTCTAGATCTTCAAGTGCTAGAATTTTCTACTTAGAGGCATGTAATCTCAACCTTAAATGCTTAATTGAACAAAGAGACAAGAGTTTGCGTCAGTTTGAAGTTAAGTGTATCACATCCGAACAATTGCTCAAACAAAAAATTAAGGAAAATGAGAGTCTCACTCACTCTATTCAAGACACTATTAATGAACTTCTTGAAGCTAGAAGAGTCCACAAAACTTGGGAAGGAAGTCAAAATGTGCTAAATTTTCTTACTAATCAAGACAACTTGTGTCGTGAAAAAGAGGGGCTCGGGTTCAAATGGAATAGACGTCATGATTGTAAACTTCACAACTCCAACCCCACTAAAAGAGACTTTAGGAAAAGAAAATATGTAACACTTCCCGAGTACATCATTTGTCATCATTGTGGTAAAACGGGTCATTTTCTCAATGCTTGTGAGAAAAGGGATCAAAGTATTGATCGTGGTATTAAAGTTACTAACAAGACATGGGAACGAAGGGAATTAATTAAGGATGCTTTAACTAAGGGACTCAAATCTGTTTGGGTTCCTAAACTCTCCTTTTAATTTCGTGTAAGGCTTGGTGATGGTACGCCGTGATTGGTATCTTGATAGTGGATGCTCTCGTCACATGACGGGTGATAGAAGCCAATTCCTCTCACTAGAAGCGTATGATGGTGGCACGGTAACTTTTGAAGACAACAAAAAAGGTGAAGTCATAGGACTTGGAAAGGTTGGTAAGTCTTCATTGGTTTGTGTCGACAATGTGCGGCTTGTCAAAGGTTTGAAACATAATCTTCTAAGTATCTCTCAATTATGTGATCGTGGTAATTTGGTTGAGTTTAGTACTAGTTTATGTCGTATTTTGAATGCCACTACCCGTGAAGTTGTTCTTGAAGGTAGACGTATCAAAGATGTCTATTTAACCGACTTGAATACTTTAAATGGTCAAACTATGTCTTGCATGAGCGTAATGAAAAATGACCCGTGGTTATGGCATAAAAGATTTGGACATGTTAGTGCTAAAACTCTTAATACACTTAGAAGACTTGATCTTGTTGATGGTTTCCCTAACATGAAATTTGAATTTAATAAAATGTGTGATCAATGTGCTAAATGCAAACATGTTAGAAGCTCCTTTAAATCCAAAAAGATAGTCAGCACGTCACGACCACTGCAACTGTTGCATATTGATTTGTGTGGTCCTATGAGAGTTCGTAGTAGAGGTGGTAGTCGCTATGTATTGGTGATTGTTGATGATTACTCTAGATTTGTATGGGCATTATTTTTAAGTTCCAAAGATGAAGCATTTGATGAATTTCTAATATGGTTAAAAAGGGTTCAAAACAAACTTGATCTAAAACTTGTGTCAATTAGAACCGACCATGGAACCGAATTTGAGAACTCATCTTTTGGTGCTTATTGTGATGATAATGGAGTAGATCATAACTTTTCGGCCCCTAGGACACCTCAACAAAATGGCGTCGTAGAACGCATGAATAGAACTCTTGAAAGCATGGCTAGAACTATGTTGTTATGTAGTAAGCTACCTAGAAACTTTTGGGCCGAAGTGGTAAACACCGTTTGCTACATTCATAATAGAGTCATAATAGTATAATAAATAAGACTCCCTATGAGTTGCTACGTGGTAGAAAACTGAATATTTTCTATTTTAGATGCTTTGGAAGCAAGTGTTTTGTGCATAATAATGGTAAAAATAACTTAGGGAAATTCGACCCCCATAGTGATGAAGTCGTGTTCATAGAGCATGCCGATCATAGTAAAGCTTACAAGGTTTATAATAAAAGAACCATGATGATCGAAGAAAGTGTGCATGTCATATTTGATGAATCCAGTCTTTTTTAGCAGGTACAACATGATGATGAAGAAGATGAAGAATTCGAAATAGGCCTTGCTCGAAAAGAACACACACTTGAAGATAAGCTAAACGAGCTGATGAGCAACAATCTGCCATACTGTTACCTGAAGACGAAGGCACAAGTTTAGGGGGAATTAATGATCCTCCTGAAAGTAACCTTCAAGGAGATAATGGTGAAGCAGCAGCTAATGCCCAAGGACCAGAGGAGTCCTTAGAATCTGGTATGGAAGCATCGACTCCTAGTCCAGAAGCAACAGTCGGAAGGACTGTTACAGTCGAGGGGGAAGATACTTTCATTCCAAGGAAGTGGAAGCATCAAAGCTCACACCCCCTCTCAAATATGACTAGTGACTTGAAATCTGGAGTAAAGACAAGATCATCCCTCAATAATTTCTACTCTTGCAACGCTTTCGTTTCTCAAATCGAACCGCCCAATGTCACAGTCGCTCTGACTGATGCCGACTGGTTGATAGCAATGCAAGAAGAGCTTGTTCAATTCAAGAGGAATGAGGTATGGCATCTTGTCTCTAGGCCCTCTAATCGTACCGTCATTGGGACTACATGGGTCTTTCGCAATAAGCTAGACGATTCTGGTGAAATCGTAAGGAACAAAGCTAAACTAGTGGTGCAAGGTTATAATCGACTATGATGAAACCTATGCACCGGTAGCTAGACTTGAGGCCATAAGGCTCCTAATAGCTTTAGCAGCTCACAAAGGCATCAAACTTTTTCAAATGGATGTTAAAACCGCTTTCCGAAATGGTTATTTAGAGGAAGATGTCTTGGTGGAGCAACCTCCGGGTTTTATAGATAATGATTATCCCGAACATGTTTTTAAACTTGACAAAGCACTTTATGGTTTAAAACAAGCCCTGAGAGCTTGGTACGATCGCTTGTCAATGTTTTTGCTTGAAAATGGTTTTCGTAGAGGTTCGGTGGATATGACATTATTTATAAAGTCACAGTCAGATGGACTGTTGGTTGTCCAGGTATATGTCGATGACATTATATTTGGAGCAACTAGTGAACTCCTTACTCTTTATTTTTCTAATCTAATGAAATCGGAGTTTGAGATGAGCATGATGGATGAACTCGGATTCTTTCTCGGCCTTCAAATCAAGCAATCAAAAGAAGAAATTATGATTCACCAACAAAAGTACATCAAGGAGATTCTAACTAAATTCGGGATGACCAATACTAAGCCATACACTACACAGATGGTATCATCGTCCAAATTGGACAAGGATGAAAGTGGTAAGAATGTTAGTGAATCGATGTATAGAGGTATGATAGGCTCACTTCTCTACTTAACCGCAAGTCGTCCCGATATATTATTTAGTGTTTGTTTGTGTGCTCGTTTCCAAGCAAATCCCAAAGAATCTCATTTCAAAGCCGTAAAACGTATTCTTCGGTATTTGGTTGGAACACAAGAGCTTTATCTATGGTACCCCTTAAGTTGTCCATTTGATCTAATAGGTTTCTCGGACGCAGACTATGCGGGGTGTACGGTCGATCGAAAGAGTACTTCGGGTGTCGCTACCTTCTTAGGTCCGTGTCTCATTTCATGGGGTTCGAAGAAGCAAAACACCGTTGCTCTCTCTACGGCCGAAAGTGAATATGTGGCCGCCGCTCATTGTTGTTCTCAAGTATTGTGGGTTCGACAAAAACTTGTCGATTTTGGTATGATTTATGACTTTATTCCTTTAATGTGTGATAATACGAGTGCCATAAACATATCTAAAAACCCGATTCAACATTCTCGAACTAAGCATATAGATATTCGTCACCACTTTATTAGAGATCACGTAGAAAAGGGTCACATTAAGCTAAATTTTTGCAATATAATACCGAAGACCAAATTGCCTATATATTTATTAAGCCACTAGCAAGAGACCAATTAGAGAAGTTTCGACTCGAAATTGATTTGATTAATTGTTCTAATTGATTATGTGTGATTTATCGTTTTTCCTTGCATGATTGGCTAGACGAACCGATAATTCTTATTCTAGTAATTATGCATGTGACTTAGTCCTTAATCTTACTTAATGAATTAATTGTCATTCTTATGTGATGAATTTTGAATTGTGTGTATTAACCATTGTCTTTTTGTTTTTGGGAAGTTGTCAAAAATAAAACTAATATCTCACATATTAACCATATCCCCCATATATAATCTAGTAAGTAATATTTTCTATTATCCCCAAATATTTCTTTTACCCAAAAAATCTTTCTCTCTCTCCTCTTTCCTATTCTTCACGCCACTTCTACCTTTCTTTTTAAATTTTTCATCTTTCCCAACAACTGAAAACTTACCCATCTTTTACTCTTTCTCTCTTTTTCAAACTCTTTTTCAAACTTCTTTTCTCTCTCCTCTTTATTTCTTCCTTTTGTTTTCCATCATCATCACTCTTCTTATCTACTTTTTACCTTCCCCATATTTAGTTACCTTCCCCATATTAAAATATTTTCCCCATATTTAATTATCTTCCCCATATTTAATTACCTTCCCCATATTCAAATATCTTCCCCATATTTAATTACCTTCTTTCCTCTATTTCTTCCTCCTATTGTACCTGATTCGAAAAAATCGAAAAAAAAATCGAAAAAGGAAAAGTAACGTATGTCAGTAACCATCCTCTTCCCTTTTCATTATTAAAACCCATCCTCTTCTTTAACCCTTTCATTTTCATTTTCCTTCTTTCCCCTTTTACCTCCATTATCATGCCTCCAAGAAATACTAAAAACACCAAATCCATACTAACTCCTCAAATACAAAGAGAGCAAATGGAAGCCATATCAAATCTTCCTACTTCTCAAGATTCATCTTCCCACAACACTTAAATTACAAAATCTTATCCGAACCCTAATCCCAAACAATGATAGAGATAAATATCAATCTCTCAACACTACATCCTCTATTGATGCGAATGCGGAAGCGGTTTAGAATAAGAAATGAAAGTTGGTTCGAAGGTTAATGTAACCTTGGGTGATGACATGGATTTTGGAGTGAAATTGTACTAAGGTTAATGTAACCCTGACTCGTGGTTAAGGTCGTTTGTGGCACGCTTATTTTAGGAAAGAAAATACTTTGAATTACGTAAGGATTTTGTGATGAAATAAAGACAACGTAACCAAAGATATTTAGCCCGAATTCGACCTTGAATCCGAAACTAATAACGTAGAGATTGGCGCACCAATTCCTCAACGCAATTTCGAAGTACTTTCTCGAAATATAAAACACAAGAGTTGATTTAAAATCAAAACGTTGCTGAAATTTTATTGCTTAATTGTTCAATGATGAAAAATGCTATGGAACATGGCTTTTATAGCCTTACACGAATATAATCTCAAATATACTACGAGATTCTTAGCCTATTTTACGAGATACATAATCAAGGAAAAATAGCAACTAATCTAGAAAATATAGTATTTTAATCCTAAGAATATCTCGAAATGATCTTGAGGAGATCATTGTTATTTGTGTTGCTTAAATTAACTAAGATTGTATCCCTTTATTTGGAGTATGGGATACCCGAAATCTTCTTCTACTCTTCAGAATATTGCAGCCAAATCTTGTTTGCTTCTTGATTGATCTTCATGCCTAGAATATTCATATCTTGATATAATATTCTTATTTGTGTTGCCAAGTTGGAGGAGATTGTATCTATCTATTTGAGGGAGGAGATACATGCATATCTTCATGTGAATCACCATCAAATATGAGTGAGAATTATCTCCTCTTATTGCCAAAATAAGAAGATTGCCCTAGCTTGTTTGAAGTAAGAATATCACGCATATCTCTAGTAAGGGAGGCGTGATCTTTGGCTGCATATCCCACGTGATCTGGGCTATTTCGGGACATGTGTGATTATACACACACCAAGTTTGATTGGGCTTGGTTCGAATAACCCAAGCGAGTGTATGATCTCGTTGTGGGCTTTATTCGGTCCTAGCACAATCGGGCCGGGTTTGAGCTCACCCGTATCATCTATCACCTGATCAAACAAAAAAAACAAAAAAAGATCATCAATCTACCCGTCCTAATGCTACATTGTACCCATCTTGCCCAGACTCAACTTAAGAGTCGAAAGATGCTAAGGGTGATTGTTCTAAGTGGAAAAAAAGTTCAAAAGAAGTCACAACTAATTATTCTCTATTGGTTGAACTTGTCGGGTTTGCGCTGAAATTTTGGGTCGGTTGGACAAATTGGATGCAAGAATGGATGAGATGCAAGGAAACATCGGGGTAATTTCTGCTTCGGTGAAGGTAAAAGGTGGTGAAATGGATACTGATGCTGATGATGATGAGGATTCTGATTCTTAATTAATCTCTCTTTTAAAAATCAAAAACTATTTTTATTAATATCTTTTGAAATACAATGGTTTGTATGAATTTTTCTGGATTCTGTAACAGTCCTGGTGACTGTTGCCCATTGAATGCTTTTTAATTTGTTTTCGTAATGTTATGTGATGTGTTTTCTACTGTGTCCGGAATTATGACAGGTTCTTTGATGATGTCAAGAGGTCAAGAGGGGAAAAAGGTAAAACACATGTCCTCAAGAACGAATTCTTGATCCTTCCTTGATAGTTCTTAGTTCTTATATCTAATATTCTGTCTAAAGTATTGTTAGTTCTCCTTCTAACCTTTTGAGGGGGAACTTGGGACATTAAGTTTTTTGCTTAGGCTTGTCATCATCAAAGGGAGAATTTGTTGGGTTTGTTGATGATGATAATGCCTATTTAACTTGTGCTCTAATTTAATCTTATAGGTTAATCGTCATTAGTGTGATAATTATCAAATGTGCTAATTCAAGAATGATGATATCAAGACAAGCCAAAGTTACCCAAGATAAAGATCAAGAATTTCAAGTGAAGAGAATAGAATCGAGTCTAAGTCCATAGTCACCAAGAATGACAAAGTGTGTGTTTTTCGGTACAACAGTATGTAACAGTCAGACTGACTGTTACATCGTTCGACAGCTCTTATTGATTCAAAAAAACGGTTTTGATTTCAAAAGTTAAATCTTCAGAAAAATCTTTTTACAAATTTAAATTGACTTTGAAAAAAATCTGATTTCTTTTAAAAAAAAGGGATTGTTTGGTTTCTTGTAAAACAATGCATTACTTCTCCAAGGTTTTCCAAAAATGGTTCTTCACTTTTGAAAGTGAACTTGAATTGTTTCTCCTTTCAAGTATTACCTTTCAAGTTAACACCTTCCCTTCAGTTTTGGTAAACCTTAAGCATGCTTCCCTTTCTTTTTGAAAAAACTTTCTTTTTTAACTAAGTCAAAGGTTTCCTTTTAATCTTTGGATTTTTCAATGAGGCACATTCTTTTACCCATTTCCACATCTACTATAAAAGAAACTCATTTGCCTCATTTATTTCTCAAGGCTTTCAAACTAAAACTTCATTTATTGCATTTTGTTTTCAAAGATTTTTATCTTAAAAGCATTTTGCAAAGTATTTTCAAAAGAGAGTCTTCAGTAATTTCAAAGTCACAGTCGAACACACTGTCACACAGAATCACACACACACTCTTGTCTAACTCGGTTTTCAATTGTAATCTTTGTAACTTTCTAAGTTATTAAGAGTCGTAGCTGGAGTAGGCTATTGGTCGTGACCGGAGTAGGTCATTGGTGAGTTAGAGACGGAGTAGTCTTGTAAACTCAAATCGCAACCGGAGTAGGTTGTTGGTCGTAACCGGAGTAGGTTATGGGTCGCTTTTCATTGTAAGGGTCTTTTGATTTCGGAGTAGATTTCTAAAGAAAAGCAATAAGAAAAGCATTAGACGTAGGCCCTTAGAGTGTTGGCCGAACCAATTCAAAAATATCGTGTTTTATCGTGTTCTTTACTTTTTCGCTGCATCTTTCGATAAAAGCATGTTATTTTGTTTTTCTTTTATTTGCTCAAGCTTCAAACTTAATTTTAGTTGTGCTATTTCTTTTCATACAACAGTCGCCCATATTGTGACATTCGTCTGTAACTTCTCATTCTGCTAAGCGAATTGAATATAGTCTGACAACAGTCGCTCATACTGTGGCTTTGTTCTGTAGCCGTACTCCTTGTTCTGTAGCCGTACTCCTTCACATAATTGTTTTCTACTTCCACTCACCTTACTTTATTTAATCAATAAAGATTAAGTTAAATTTTTAAAAAGCACCTCTCCCCTACTTAGGATCCTAAACTCTTCGGGTATCATAATACAGTAGTAAAGAAGAAAAGCAATCAGAAAAACAACTATGGAACAAAGTGAACTAAAGAGATGGGATCAGGCTGCCACTCCTGCCAGGACCAAATTGTCCATTCTAGATCGATTGCTTCGTTCTTGTGACGGAGCTGGTCTCATAAATCGTAGCGTCTACGGGCCATGTTTGATCCGTCGTCGCTAATTTCACCCTATTTTCTCAAAACGTATCATCCCCTCCTCCTCCTATCTTCTTCTTCTTCTTCGTCTTCTTCCCATTTCTTTTCTTTCCCTCCCATGTAAATATATGCTATTATTCCATGCCTTACGCTGAGTAGGTTTCAGTTTTCCCTTTTCGATTGGTTAGTCAGTTAGCTATCATTCATTTCCATATCTGATATACATACTCCCTTAATTATCTCGTATACAAAATTTAGTCTCTATTTTCTGACTGGATTGATGGTTGGATTGAGGTGGATGAGGGTATTTGGTTATTTTCCCAGGTAAATACATACTATTACCCCAGACAAAGAGACTACATAGCTTCTTCATATTTGATTGTTGTTCAATCAAAGTTTAATTCAGTTTCTATGATTTTGTTTTTCATTAGTTTTGTCAAGTGACAAGTGTTATCATTATATGGATGTCCATTGCTTGCTTCTATGTTACTTCCACTTGCTTCTATGTTACTTCCACTTGGCTGCCTACTGCCAGTATTTTGTGTTTCGACAAGATTCATATTCAACTTTGGTGCGTCTTGTGGGTTTTGGATGTGAAGGGAAAGGATATGATGGTGATAAGTAAAAGGTTTGAGCAGGCATGTATGTTGTCGTGGGCTGCGACTTACTCACTTACAGGAAGAGGGCCCCTGTCCTTGTACAAGTTATACTGTGACATTCGCAACCTCTTCTACAGCAAACTATGCTTATCTGGTTGAAAAAAAGGCATGGCTGCATTCTACTATTGAATGCATGTCTAGACTTCTCCCGTACATTCTTCCCCACCAATACTTCCTGCATTTGATAACAAATCTGTCTTCTGATCCTTCCCTTCACTACACCCGATCATCCAGATTTATTATATTACCATTTCTTAGGCCTTTTTTTATCTACTATGAACTTGAAAGTTGTGTATGAGACGGTTCAATATGTGATACTTGAGCCTGGCTAAAGTCTTTTTTGCTCCTCATTTATTAGAGGCAACTTGTTCTTGCAGAAGTAAACAAGATTACAACCCGTTTCCCTATTGAAAGCCCCCTAGGGATTTGCTTTATTAAGCACACCTGCTTTAGCACTTACTGTGTGTTTGTGTGGGTCTCAACAAAATATGATATGCATTCAAGGAATTGGACTATTGGACTACATGTTTTAGTAGAGTTGGCCTAATTTTTTTGTTGTAAACCTGGATTGTCTAGCATAGATAGTTGTTTCCTTTGAGGTAGTAAATGCAATTTAGGGTGTGTTTGGTATGGGGTATTTGGGAAGGGGAAAGGGAATGGAGGTCTTCCTTCCCCCTTAGGCACTGACGAGGATGAAATGGGGTCCACGGTGGTGGCCCGATGGAGAATTCCAGTTTTGGTGGCTGTGGGTTCTTCAGGTGGTGTATTGCTTGGGTGGTGGTTTTTACTTGGTGGGTGTTGCGTGGGTACCATTCTTTATTACTTTGTCATAAACTAAACAACCATCTTTTTTCAGGTCTTTATTTTTACTCCGTAGAAACTATTCCACAACTCATTATTATGAAATATTTTAGTGAAACAATTGCATTAGTTAGCAATCACGAAGAGGTGTAGTTGAACCCTACTTTCACTTTGCCTCATCTAGTTTTTTTACCTTTACAACTGGATTGGTTTTGAAAATGAGCAACAAAATTAAAATGATGCTATATCCCGTCAGGGGATGGAACAACTGATTAGTGACTGTCCTAAAGAGAACAATGTTAGTGTCGAGATTAACAAGCCTGATCATCAGGTGAAGGATGATCAATGAACCTTCAGTTTTTTTATTCATGAGAAAAGATGCGAAAGCAAACTGTAAGAGTACCTATTAGTTTGCTCAGAAGACCTCATTACCTCCAGTTATTTAAAATTGTCTGTAACGGAATCGTGCGACACAGTGGAACTTCGTGGTCTGTGCTGTTATCATGGGAAAGTAAGATGGCGACTTGGATGAAGAATTGGTTTCTACTTTCAAGTTTTCAATTAGTGCTGCTGATTAAACTTTGACGGCTCTGTCTTGTTGCATCAATGTGACTGGCTTAACGTCTTTTGAGAAGATCAAGGTTAGTTCTATGCAGTCAACAAGCAAGAAGCTTGTCGTAGACTGTACCATTTTCTTCAAAGATGAATATTGTTTGACTGCAGTGCCTGCAGTCTTTGATATGGTGATGTGATGTTGCTGTTATTGGATCACAGAATGAATAAGAGCAATGAAAGAACTCAATAACTTCTTCGAAAGTGCACAAAACTTCATACAAGTGAGAAATGTTTATATGTACTGTACACAACCATTAGTTTCTTATTTTTTTTACTCTAGTGTAGAAATCTGTAAATAGAAGCTGGATGAGTCTTACTCATTGTCATCTTTGTAAAGAATCAAAATTGTGAGCATCTTAGATGATGTCGGACTTAAGCTCAATTCATTTGGAAGGTAGATGTTGTTGGTATCTTCTCTGTGTTTCTTATCATAGATAAGACCTGTAATACAACTGTTGCAGCAATGAGGGAGCCTAGAAGAAATCCATAGCCAATCTTCCATTGAGGTCCCGCACCCCCAATTTGGATCCCGAGTGCTATATTTAGTGCTCCGAAGAAGAGGGTAATTACTCCAAACCAACGGTGGTATGCTGCCCATAACCCACGTAGCTTGGTATCCTTGCCTGGCCTTATAAAGAATGCCAGAATCTAAAAAATATCTAAATTAGAACTTGCTGCGAAAATATTTCTTGGGCTTTCAGCATAAGTTGTGTCCAGGAAGGTCCAAAAAAAATTACCTGAAGAACACTGAGAGTCAAAGCAAAATATCCAATTCCTCTATGAGCAGGAACCTCTGCATGAATTTGGTTGTAAAGCGCTTGGCCAACCACAACCCCGGCCAGTGCAATGATAAACCCGGTAAACTGAATAACAGTGTGGAGGTAGTACCACAGGGGATCCTTGTGCTTTAGAAACCTGGCTACTAATGCTCCAACAGGCAGAATCAACCCCCATCCAAGCATACCAAGTACCCCGTGACTCCTTTTCATCTTGTTGAAATCTCTGCCCCCACTGTCAGTTGCAGTGAATCCTGTTTCCCTTAAAGTATGAGTTCTCTAGTTACAGTTCAGTTCTTTAACTCTCAGGATCCACTTGTACTCTTGTGTATTGTTTGGCTTACTAAAAAAATTGATCCTAGTAGTAGTGTCTCATTTGGGTATGATAATTACTTGGGTTAGAATCAAATGATATAAGTAATGATAAGTACTGACCTGTTGTATAATCAATCTGTATTGTGGTTTTATCGTCATGCATTGAGAGCTTGTGGTTGATAGGAAACTTGCTTCCAAAAGCTAGCAGGGTTGGTTGCTGCAGGACAGGAGCATTAAACTGAAGCTGGAAGGCAAGGTAAATGTTAGCACCCTCAAGCACCACGACTGGTGGAATGTTGGTTAGGTTGAGTTCCCCCTTTCCTGGTTCGACCTTGGATGATGTCTGTCCTTTGAGATAGTACTGCTTGATTTTGGCGTGCCCAGTTTTGCTGATCCAGCCAACCATGGCACTTCCATTCACCATCATTCCGTCTTTCGAGAATCCCATTCCTACCCATCCTCCTGTGTATAGTGATGATAATACTATGGTTACTGTATGTTCCTGCTGGCTCTGGTAATACTGCATTATCACGGAGTATTAGGCACAACTTGTTTGGATTGTTTTGGGGGTAAGACAGTCTTACGAGTAGTTACCTCAAACATCTGTAATTGAGATTTTGAGGTAATTTTCCCCCCTTCCAAACTTACTATAAGACCGTCTTTACCAAAACCTTGCCACAAGATATATAAAAGCGAAGAAACTCACCCTGAGAACGAAAGTCTCCCAGACGTTTCGACAACTGGAATAGGAAAGATTGCCATACGGGGGAGGTAGGAAAGTTGCTAAATCAATATTGCAGAACTGTGATCTTTGATCAGGAACCACTGATTTTGCTGCTTCATCAGCATTCACAGTGTGAACGGAAGCTATTGCAATCAAAACCCATAATTCGGAAAACAGGAGGATAATTCGATGCCTCCAGTTCCACATTATTATAATAGTAATAGTAGAGCAGAAGTATGTTGCTCTGATGTTTGTGGAAATCGATGAAGTTTGTTAAGGCAAGGAAATAGATGGGTAGAAGAAGAGGAGACAATAAAAGGAATGGAATTGGGTGGGGGGTAATCAAGTACGGAGGTTGGGATGTAACAGTCTCGTGCTTTGAAAGCTAAAGAGTACTCCGTATGTCAGGATATCTATGCTGTGTGCTTGAGCTATGACCTACTCTGTTGGTCTCTATAGAAAATTTTTCTTTTTGGTATCTCTTATGATCTTCTTGGTTAACATTAACAAATTGGTTGAGAAGATCAAGAATTTTTTAAAAAATTTTAGTTGATGTGACAAACAAAAATAATATGGATACATAGAATATATACAAAAAAAGATACGAATAGATGCGACCCCCTCCTAGATATTTGATACTTTCTTTTACAAAAAAAACTTGTAAATCTTTTATTTACACTACACATTTCTACTCGCCTAATTCTCACAAAAAATGTGAGGGACCCTTTTAATAAGACTGAGGGAGCATGAGGTTGAAATGGGGTAAGGTGGTTGGTTTTGGCGGGTAATCATCATTAGTTCAATGCCTTTTCTTGCTACTTCAATTTCTGGTGTTTTGACCCTCTAAACAATTATGTACGCTCTCCTTTTCATCATGTTCTTCCTATTGTTTTTGGGTACAAATTTTAAGGGAAAAAGAATATGTGGTGAAGGAGGTTAAAAGATGGGTTAATATTAGCAAATATTTTGTGTCAAAAAAAAATAGAAAGATCTTTAAAAAAATAACACAAAAAGAAAAAGAAGAAAATCTTAGTGAAAAAGAGAGAGTAGTACAAAGCATATTGTTTCGTAAAACAAAATAGGAGTACAAATTGTGGAAAAGAATAGTTTTCACTCGTCAATTGTAAAAACTTAAAACTCCCTATATTTTTGTGAATTGTCGCAAAAGTTGTAAGTGAGTTATTGTACTTTGGAGTATAAACTTTTTACTCAAGAACAGCCTGTCATTGTGGTAATATTATTGCATTCACCTTACTGTATAGTTTTATACTCCTCTTCGAGGGAACCAAAAGAGGTTAATTAGATGAATTTCAAATTTTCATTTTTATTTAATTAATCATATTGATTAATAATAATAAGTTTTATTTTAGTTTTATCTTTTCTTTCACCGCAGAAGAATAAAATATTACGTAGGTATTTACTTCTATCATTAGTATTTTCAGTATCTTTTATCTCGTTTCATTAAAAAGATTTCTCAAAAATAATGATGAAATATATATAGCTTTGTCAGAGTAGTATTTTGATATTGATGTCTGAACGTCAGTCATGCAACAACTAATTTGCTTCAAAATCCATTATAATCACTAATCACCTACCATTGAACTATTGAAGTATTAAGTTATTCATTGGGTTACGCTGTTTATTAGCTTATATAGACCATTAATTTGCATCAAAATTATGGGATCAACATCAAAAATGAACATTTGTAAGTTTCATTACTCGAAAGTAATCTGAATACATCGTTAAATAGAATCACTACTCTTCTTTGGCTATTTGGGTGCTGCAGAAGTGCAGCATACATCTCAGAGCTAAGCTCGTTAATGAGCTATAATGTGGTGATAGTATAAAAGTAGTTTAGAGGTGAACTAGCGGTAAATTTTCCCTCAACCTTGTGCGAGAGACATAATTTCCGTCACAAACTTATAACATGTCAAATAAGAAATATAAGGCAAAAAAATGCTCCTAAATAAAGTAAATACTAAAAGCGAGCAAAAGAATTGTTCTATCTAGCTAATCAAGCGACATATTATTTGAACTATTTTAATTTCAAGATGGATAAACCATCTAAAGAAAAATCAATGTAAGGCATTGAAACTGCGGTAAAATAATTAATTAATTTTAATTATTAATTAGGTGAGAGTAGATTGATTAGAGAGATAGGCAACTAACAACCTCATTTTGGTGAGTTGTCAATTTGTCCATGTTTGTGGATGCTTACGTGATTCTTCTTTGAATCTCTTATCTTGCTGGCCATGACTGATGAGCAATGAATGAATTAAGGTGCGGGGAATTGAACTCCGTGCCTCTCGCACGCGAACCGAGCACTCTACCATATGTGTGAGATATCAAGTCGTATATAAGGAATTAGTTATAAGGTTGTCACAATAAGTTAGAAGAGGTTATAATCATTAGTATAAATACATACCTCAATCGATTGTATTACACACGATAATTGAATATACAATTACATTCATCTTTCC
Source organism: Agrostemma githago (assembly GCA_958450325.1). NCBI lineage: Eukaryota > Viridiplantae > Streptophyta > Magnoliopsida > Caryophyllales > Caryophyllaceae > Agrostemma > Agrostemma githago. Next base: position 34,417,747 of record OY288243.1, on the reverse strand, counting down.
TTTTCTCTCTCTCATATCACATATACTCTAAACACTAAGCTTACAACCTGAACATCAATGGTGAGGAATTAGGTTTCACATGGTATCAGAGCATCCGACAACTTTCTTGGATTCGATTTCTCAGTTTTTTGCTTGGTATGTTGTTCTTCTCGCTTCCGCACTAACTAATTCGTCCTTCTTCATCATTGTTTAGTCTTTCTTGCTGCAATTTTTCTTCTGTCTTGCTACAATCATGGCAGAAAACCCAATGTAGGGTTACAACCCTTAAACCAAGGACCTGTTACAAGCGAAAAGACACAAGTAGAGGGATAACAATTATACCTTATATATAGCGGAACAACGTATCTTTTATTATTAAAAGAGGAAACCATCCAGTCCTATGTGGCAACCCATATTCTCTCAATTCTTCCTTCCTTGCGTCTCAGCAGCCTCCCCTAATCAGTCTCCTAATTCTTACTTATTGCTAAACAGTCCCTCCCATTTTTCCAACTTTACTACTGTTTTGGTAAAATTTTACCGAAACAATTTGGCGCCCACCGTGGGGCATAGTGATCGTTTGCTAGCCAAAATCCTGCGGAGATTCAACCTACCATCATGTCTGGATCCGATCAAAACCCTGCTGGTAACCAAGATGCCTCCACCCAGTCTGCTGGAGGAACACCATCCTCGGGTACAGCAAGTCAGCCAATCACACCATTCACTCAGGCTACACCTGTCAGTCTGGCAACAGGGCCTGTACCGATAACCTCCAGACCACCTCAAGGGCTCCCGACATCAAGAACGCTCGATCCCTTCAGGACCAGTAAGGAGGGAACGCCGTCGAGGACGCCGGCTCATGGAGGGCCGTTTGGGGATGCGCTCAGGGTTCCGTCAGCCCCAGATCCTATGATGGAAATACTTCAAGGGATCAACACTCTGCAGCAAGCGGTGAAGACCCTGCAGAAGGATAACCGTGACATCAGGGCTCAGATAAAAGCGGTGTCAAGGCCACCGCCTGCTCCAATTCCGTCACCACCAGAGATCCTGCCCATGGCATCTGGGGAAGACCCAAGCCTACACAGAGAACACGCCGTCAGTGGGCAAGCATCAAGGGCGATTCCTCAGGAGGTGGTCACTAGGCTGGATCTGGAGCTATCACCACCCGTCCAAACCATAGTGCCACAGGGGCTAGGCTACCTGACCCACGGGCCCACACCCGACAGATCGCGCGTTTCAGGTAATCTCTTCTCCAGCATTGAAAACCGAGAGACTAATGCGCTATCTCTTGCAGGTACCCTGGCCCACCCGGCGCTGAGATGGCAACCAGCACAATCATCCGAAGTGTGCCCCCTGTCCAACAGCCAACCCTATGGAGGAGCATGGGCAACACCTACTCTCAACCAGCAGACACCAGAGTGGCAACCCAGGCCTGAAGCAGTTATCTTCCCTTCACTACCCCCTCCTAGTAGTCTGCATCATGGGGGACCCCAAGCAGGAAGTGCGCCTTTCCGTTTCCTTCCCCCTGCTTCCAACCCTCCTGCAGGGGCCAACAACGCGGCAGACCAGCAGTCTCAAGAGCTAAAGGAGCTGAGGGAACTGATCAACAAAATTCCTGGAATGCCACGCCCCCTGGAGAGAGCAGCCAGAGACAGTTATGCAGACTCACCCTTCACAGACGACCTGGCCTGTGTTGCTGTGCCCAAGGGCTTTGTATCACCCGCCATGACGCTCTACGATGGCACGGCAGATCCCATGGACCATGTCAATCAGTACAAGCAGAAAATGATGGTGATAACCGCCACAGGACCTTTGAAGGAAGCTTGTATGTGTAAAGGGTTCGGTTCCACCCTCTCAGGAGCAGCCCTTCATTGGTTCGTTGGCCTGCCGAACAGAAGCATCACCTCCTTTGCTGATCTGGTTAATGCTTTCAACCAACAATTCGCCAGCAGCAGAAAGCCGGAAAAGCAGACTAGCGACTTGTATCGGGTGGTGCAGAGGTTCGAAGAGTCAACGCGCGATTTCCTCAACCGGTTCAACAAGGAGAAGGTGACTATCCCCAGGTGTGATGTGGCCACCGCCATCGAAGCCTTCCGCCAAGGGCTCCTCCAGGATTCAGATCTTTACAAAGATCTCACCAAATATCCTTGTGCTACATTCGAGGATGTGCAAACCAAAGCACTGGCAGCCATCCGGTTAGAGGAGGATTCGGGACCCAGAAGGGCCACTTATGGCTCTGAGCATGTTTCCAAAAAGGCACCAGCAGAGAGGAGGAGCGAAAGATCCAAGCCCTACGACAGAAGTGTTCACAAGATCTCTGAGGAGAGGGATTGGAAAGAGAACCCAGGACTCCCACCCAAGATAAGCGAGTACGGGTTCTCCACCAATCTAGCTGGTCTGCTCAGAGCCCTAAAGGAGTTGGGGCGTAAAGTCAGGTGGCCCAGGAGACAAGAATACACCAACGACCGTAGGGACGCAAGCAAGAGGTGTGAATTCCACGATGATATAGGTCACAACACCGAAGAATGCGTCCTCCTCAGGAAAGAAGTGAAGTACCAGTATGATCAGGGAAACTTAGATCATTTGGTGCCAAGAAGCTCCAGCAGGGTAAACGCAACAGAACAAGTGCTACCTTCACCTCCTCCCCTGTGCACCAGAATTGTAAATGTAATTACAGGAGGATCGGAGTTAAGCGGTCTAACCTATTCAGCAGCCAAAAGACACGCTTCCCACTCCAGAGGAGAAAAGCCAGAGTATTCCTGCAGAATTAGCTGCCCAGACCTCCCAGCCGTCACCTTTGATGAATCTGATGCAGAGTCATCTCCAGAATCTCACCACGATGCCCTGATCATCACGCTCTCCATAGGAAACTGCACTGTAAGGAAGATACTGGTGGACACCGGAAGCTCCGTCAACCTTATCATGCTAGAAACCTTGCAGAACATGGGATTCAGTGAAGAGGACCTGAGCAAGAAAGCAATCCCTCTCATAGGCTTCAGTGGGGAAACCAAATACTCCCTGGGGGAGATCACAATCCCTACCTACGCAGGAGGCGTGAACAAGCAAGTGCGGTACCTGGTCATTGATGGTCCCTCCACTTACAACGTGATCCTGGGAAGACCGTGGATACACGAAATGAAGGCCATCACCTCCACCTACCACCAGTGTTTGAAATTTCCCACGCCCTGGGGAGTGCAGAAGATCAGTGGTGACCAGAGGGAAGCCAAAGACTGCTACAGAGTGGCGCTGAAGAAGACGGCCAGCCCCCCAGCATAGCAACTACAGAGCCTTCATCTGCCTCTGCAAGAGTACTTAGAGCCCCCTCAGGCGGAGATAGATGAAGTCAACCTAGACAAGCAACACCCAGAGCGAAAAGTGCTAATCGGTTCAGAATGCACAGGTAATATCCGACAAAATCTTGTTGAATTATTAAAAACTAACATGGATTGTTTTGCGTGGTCTCATGATGATATGGTAGGAATAGATCCGAGTATCATAACTCACAGATTAAGCGTGGACCCGAGCTACAAACCAATCCAGCAGAAGAGGAGGAAGTTTGCCCCAGAGAGGAACCAAGTCATCAACCAAGAGGTAGATAACCTGCTGGCCGCCGGAAAAATTAGGGAAGTCAAGTACCCAGAATGGTTGTCCAATGTGGTAGTAGTCCCAAAGAAAAACAGCAAATGGAGAGTGTGCGTCGACTTCACCGATCTGAACAAGGCATGTCCAAAGGACCCATTCCCCCTGCCACACATAGACGCCATGGTAGATGCCACAGCAGGCCATGAGATGCTGACCTTCCTAGATGCATGGAGTGGGTACAACCAAATCAAGATGCATCCATCAGATCAGGAGAAAACCGCATTCAGGTCTGAGAGAGGTATCTATTGCTACAACGTTATGCCTTTTGGTTTGAAAAATGCAGGATCTACCTACCAGAGGTTGGTTAACATGATGTTCAAGAAGCAAATCGGCAAGACCATGGAGGTGTATATCGATGATATGGTTGTCAAATCCAAACAAGCCTCGCAGCACACGGCACATCTGGAAGACGCCTTCAATACCCTGAGGGAGTACAAAATGAAGTTGAATCCTTCAAAGTGCACGTTCGGGGTATCCTGTGGAAAGTTTCTTGGGTACATGGTCACCCAGAGGGGAATTGAAGCCAGCACAGAGCAGATCAGAGCCATCCTGCAACTGGAGTCTCCACAGAAACCAAAAGATGTGCAGCGGCTAACCGGAAGAATCGCTGCCCTGAGCCGATTCATCTCCAAGTCATCAGACAGATGCCGCCTATTTTATGATGTCCTGAAGAAGGCACAAAGATTCGACTGGACGGAAGAGCACGAGAAGGCATTCAAAGAATTAAAACACTACCTTAGCACCCCGCCACTCCTATCAAAACCAGAACCAGGGGAGCCGCTCTTTTTGTATTTATCAGTGACCGAGGTGGCGGTCAGTGTGGTGCTGATAAGGGAGCATGAGGGAGCGCAACACCCTGTCTACTACGTCAGTAAGTCTCTGCTCCCTGCAGAGACCAGGTACACGTCCCTTGAGAAACTCGTACTCGCACTCGTTATTGCATCATATAAACTGCGTCCCTATTTTGAGTCACATATTATATCCGTAATAACAAATTACCCGTTAAAAGCTATTATGAGAAAACCTGAGTTGTCAGGAAGGATGGCGAAGTGGTCTATGCACTTGAGTGGCTTTGATTTGAGGTTTGTCCCCAGAACAGCAATCAAATCCCAAGCATTAGCAGATTTCATTTCAGACTTCAGTCCAGCACTGCAGACGCAAGCTGAGAAAGATGTCATCCTCCTGGAAGAGAACAGGGACGAGCAAGTATGGAAACTCAACGTAGATGGTGCTTCAAACATGAGAGGATCCGGAGCAGGCTTAGTGCTTAGATCACCTCAAGGAGATCTCATAGTCCAAGCAGTTCGATGCGAGTTTCGAACAACGAACAATGAAGCAGAGTACGAAGCTTTGATCCTGGGTCTCCAGTTGTCCTTAGACCTTAAAATCAAGCAGCTGGAGGTGTATGGTGACTCCCAACTGGTAGTCAACCATATGAACGGTTCGTACGCAGCCAAAGACACAAAGATGATGGCTTACCTTGAAGTGGCGAAAGATCTTTCCTTGAGATTCACAAAGTTCTCAATAAATCAAGTTCCGAGAGAGCAAAATGTGGAAGCAGACGCCTTGGCAACTCTGGGGGCAACCTTTAAAGCAGAAGAAGTATCCTCCATACCTATAGTCCATGTGCTACAACCAGCAATCCGGAGGGGTGCACAGGAGCAGGAAACGTCAGAAGGAAGCCCATTAGATCAAGGTCTGCAGTGGTTTCAGGAAGCGAGGATCCACAGCACCACAGCAGAGCAAGAAGAAACCTCCGACTGGAGAAAACCCTACAAGGATTGGCTGCAAAATGATATCTTGCCAGCAAACAAAAGAGAAGCTCGGAGTTTCAGAATGAAAGCATCCCGATATACCCTTATCGACGGTATACTATTCAAAAGATCCACAGCAGGGCCATACCTGAGGTGTCTAAACCAAGAAGAGGCAGAAGTGGTAATGCATGATCTCCACAGCGGGGAATGTGGAAATCATGCAGGGGGCAAGAGTCTATCCAACAAAGCACTACGCCAAGGTTACTACTGGCCGACAATGCGCAGGGACGCCAGAGAGCATGTTAAAAAATGTGACGCCTGCCAAAGACACGCACCAGTCAACCACCAACCAGCAGAACCACTACATCCAATTATATCTCCCTGGCCCTTCATGAAGTGGGGAATGGATATAGTGGGCAAATTACCAAGAGCACCAGGAAACAAAGTCTTCATGCTCGCAATGACCGACTACTTCTCTAAATGGATAGAAGCAGAAGCATTCCCTCAGGTGACTGAGAAGCAGGTAATATCCTTTATTAAACGTAACATCATCTGCAGGTTCGGAGTTCCCTCAGAGATCATCTGTGACAACGGGTCCCAGTTTATCGGCAAAAAGATGGAAGCCTATTGCGCCAAGTGGAACATCACCCTCAACACGTCCACCCCCAGAAATCCGCAATCTAATGGTCAAGCAGAATCCAGCAACAAAATCGTGATGGATAACCTGAAGAGAAGGCTGGAGGAAGCAGGGGGCAGATGGGCAGAAGAACTCCCTTTGGTACTGTGGTCCGACAGAACCACACCTAAGGTGGCTACTGGGCAGACACCTTTTAGCTTAGTTTTTGGTGCTGAGGCGGTCATTCCTGCAGAGGTGAAGGTACCCACTTACAGATATGGTTGCACAACAGAAGAAGGGAACCAGGTCGAGATGGCAAGCAGTTTGGACACCATAGATGAACTCAGAACTGATGCTCAGATCAGAATGGCCTCCTACAGACAAGTAGTCGCCAGAAGCTACAACAAGAATGTTAAAATCAGAGTCCTGCAAGAAGGAGACCTGGTCCTCAGGAAGGTATTCCAGAACACCAGAAATCAACAGGCGGGGAAGTTCGCTTATAATTGGGAAGGACCCTACCAAGTAGAGAAGATAATTGGAAATGGAGCATATCGACTTATGACCATGGAGGGAGAGATCATCCAAAAACCTTGGAACATAATACACTTGAAAAAATACTTTTTCTGAAAAAGTAGTGTCATCAGAAACAAAGGCCACTGTCGCCAGAACACGGGCATCCAAATCTGCCAGATACGCCTCCATCAGAAACCAGGTTCAAACTGACCCCTCATACTTTTAATCTACTTTACCTTTCAAAGGCACTCCCTGCTTATAAATATGGCAAAACTCCCTCCACCCTTTTGAACCTTAGATAATTTTCTTGTATGTACCTTGGAACGGAACGCAACTTTTATGAAACTAAAGAAAGCTAATTAGGTTCTTGCCATTCTCAAAGTTAGAAATTTGAGACCCTTTTATGAACCCTTAGGATCCAATTTTCTTAAACTCCCTCTTCACATGTTTTCAATTTATCCTTCTTTTTGTGTCACTAAAATCGAATTTCTTCCACTTACCACACTCTTTATGAAATGTGATTTTTTCTTTTATGACTTTTTTTTTACCAAATATGACGAACTTTTATCAAAATTCTTTTAAGTTAATGTCTGATCTGGTGGAGCGTATAACTTCCACAGAAGGCGTGCGTCTTGTGCTGATTGCCTACAACCAGGGCATTACAAGTCCCCTGCGTCACTCAGCACCCACGCAAAGTATGGCACCTCTGACTGAGTGGGCAAAACAAGACCCCAGGCCACCAACCATCATAGGTCGACCATACGGACAAAGGCATCCATACAAACAAAACAAACGAAACAAACATCACAGAAGTAAGGTAAACAAATTCCACAAACAAGTTCAAAATAATTCTGCTCCCATGAGCAGAAGAAATTCGGGTACCCTGCTCCCTTGAGCAGAGAAAAAGGTTTGAAACATAGCAAATTTTTTAACGAAATATTTTTGACCACACAGGGCCACAGACAACAAAAGATAAAAGGCTTAACAGCCTAAGCTTTGTCCTCAGGAGGAAGGGAGGCGAGAGGTTCCACCACAGCTGCATCATCAATGGCCGCCGCCGATCCAGGCATCTCTTGAGCAGCAGGAGGAGAAGAAACCGACTCCTCCACCACTTCCTCTCCCTCTACAGCCAGCATCTCCAGGTCGAAGCCATTAGGAAACTCCTTCTGCATCCTCCTTTCCAGAACAGCTAAGTCCCAGCCCGTATGCTTCCCCTTGGTATAGGCGGTGACCATTTGGATCTCAGTGCTCAAAGCGGACCAGCTGAGAGCTCCCACCATATTCTCCTGAAGTGCCGCCACCTTCTCCTGGAGGTCAGAGTTGGCAGTCTGAGCCTTAGCAAGCTCAACCTCTATCCCCTCAGCAGACGCCTTCTGCTCAGCAAGCTGCCCCTTAACCCGCTCCAGCTCCCTCCTCAGCTCACTGGTTTCCTCCTCCAGCTTCATAACCTTCTCCTTGGATTGACCAGCCTCCTCCATCAGTCGAGCCTTATCCAGTTGAAGCTGACCCCCCAGATCCTTAAGATGAGATATGCCGGCTTTCACATAGATAGCCATCTGGAGAATCTGAGCAACATCGCAACAATCAGCAGCAGAGTTTAGACAGAAATCACCTCAAAGCCAGAAAATCAGAAATTACCTCGAAGCCATGTGCAGCAATATGGGCCGCCGACTCAATCAAAGGCTCTCTGGCCATTATAGCCTCAGAGCCGGGAAAGAGAAACTGATCCAGGACGGACAGGTCCTCCAAGTGCCTGATGGTCCCAAAATCCTTAGGAAAGGTCATGGTAACTTCATCAGGACCACCTCCAGCAGAGTGGGGGGCAGAAGGCTGAGGAGAATCAGGAATGAGAGTCACATGAGGATTCCCCTCAAAGTCGACTGGTGGAGAAGGAGAAGAGCTGCGCTTCCTCTTCGAACTAGTCGACGGAGCGGGGGAAGAAGCAGAGCCCTTTCTGGAGGAAGAACGGGTGGACATGCTTCTCTTCCTAATCCGATCCAGAGTCAAGGGAGCTTTGGCACTACCTAAGAAGAACAAACGCACAGTTTAAAGTTTTACGGAAACCAGCGAAAGGGAAGTTAAACACAAATGTACTCGGCAAAGACGATCCTCACCAGAAGACATCGTAGCAGCAAGAGGAGGACAGGCACCGTTGGCAGAAGGGATGAACAAGCTGGAGAAGGAGAGTTGTCCGGAGGTCAAATCGGAAATTTTAGCCGCGAAATCGAGGAGGGGTGTAACTTTATCCGGTTGCTGGAGACCTGCGACACGAAGTCAATAAGAACCATAAGAAGGCGAGAAAAATACAAAGCTGAGAGCACGACGAATACCTGTGACAGTCCCCCACTCAGAGAACAAGTAATCACAGGAAGGAGGAGAGAGAGAGTCGGCCTTCACAAATACAAAGTCCCTAAACCACTCCGCATCAGGAGGATTAGGAGGAAAGAAGATACCAAGGAAATGCTTATCTTTTACCCTCATGGTCACCTGTCCGCATCCCAGGGATCGCACCTGGAACACGGAGCAGACATCAAGCAACGAGAAGCTCTTCTGATGACGGAGATTTAGGACACAGAAAGACAAGAGCACTCTCCAGGTGTGGGGAACTAGTTGGCAAGGGGCCAACTTAAAGAGGGTTAGAAATTCCTGGACTAGGGGGGGAAAGGGGAAGCGAAGACCTAGGAGGAACGGGTATGCGTACATGCAGATCCATCCAGGGCAAACATAGTCGGCTTGTTGCCCCGGAGAAGGAAGATGGACCACAACTCCGTCCCCGAAGCCAAAAATCTCTCTAACGAGGGGGAGATCCCCGTCAGAAAAGCTAGAGTCGCAAGAATGCTTCTTGCCCAGGATAAAAGAGGGGGAAAAATTCATCAGTGACGTCGATGGAGAAAGGGCAGAAGACTTACCTCAAGTTGATTTGGGAGCCATAACCGAAATTAAAACAACAAGCGAAAACGGAAAAAATCACCTGAAGAGACAGAAAGTACGGCGAGCGACAACGATGAACGACGAAGGAAGAAAGATGGTTTGAATTTCGAAGAAAAGAGAGAAGTTTGAGTTATGAAAGGGGTAGAGGGAGTAGGAATAAATGAAGAGGAGGTAGAGTAAAATGGAATGAAGAGAGAGAAGAGGCACCGGGAAGTGTGAGCAATTATGAGGGTAGGGGTTAAAGTCATCATGAGGGAGGAGAAGAGTCAGTTAGAAAAACGAGAAGTAGCAAACTCCAGAACAAACTCTGTGGGAGAAAACCGTCACCAAGCAGAAATTCCCGCCTAATATGAACTTAGTCGGAAATTTAGGGGCAATTGTTTGGGATAAATCCGCACCCATCGGAATGACGTGGAGCTTCCCAAGTCAAAGAGTCAAAGTCAAAAGTCAAGAGGTCAGAAGAGTCTAACAAATCCGAAATCGTACGAGTCGTGAGATCGAGACGGGAAAAAGCAACAAGACAACGAGATAAAGCCCAACAGCAGAATTAGGCCAGAGAAAGCAACAGAGGCGAAGTGGGCCGAAGATAGCCCAACTGCTCGTAATCCATCAACCCTAAAGCAAGACCTTGTCAAACCCAACTACCCCCTGAAATCCAGGAGTCGCCTCCAGAGCAGGAGAGAAATCAGGGAACAAGAAACGGTTAAGGAGAGAAGAGAAGATATAAGGCAGAAGAACACAAAAAAAGAAGCACACGACCTCCATCCGAAATAATACTTGTACTCCTGTTCATTTGCTCATTCATAGTAAACGTTTGGCGGGATTCTGATTCCCCCCGCGGTTTTTCCCACATTGGGTTTCCGCGTCACCATTTCTTGCGTCCCCTCGCTTTCTTTTTCCGTTTGCTCATTCGTACGTTTGAATCCTTTGTTCTCTCGCAAAACGTTGGCCCGATCACTATAACCCGCATACCATTACGTAACCCGGTAAAATTTTACCAAAACAACTACCTGCTCCCCATTCACACTTTCCCAGTAATTAGGATTCATTCAATACCTCAATTCAATCCCCCCATAAATCACCTCGGCAATACAAGCCTTGAACAAAGAATCAACCCTTCGATTCTCAACAATTCAATTTCAAAACTATCAATCCTCTGCACCGAATTACTATAAAACGGAGTCAGATTTCGGTTATGCTATTCAATCTTCACAGATCGTATCATTCATCAATATTTTTACAAGATTCAAGCAACAATGTCGTCTGAGAAGTTTGTCACCATATCTGAATTGAAAGATGGCGATAGGATTGAAAATCGAATCACTCGAGGTTTTGTTGATTGATGATACGGTATTTTTCTTAAAACCGTTCTTTTAATTTCTTTGTTGGTTATATCAGTTTTCTACTCGAGGTTATGTTGTTTTTTTATATTTTTCTTTATGTATTTGGAGATTCTTTAATGACATGAGATTTACAACATACTGATGATAAATCTTGAGACATCGAGTCCTCTCATGTCATCTAAATAAAAGATAATGATGATAAAAAGACGACAATGAAGAGAGTATTCGAGTATTCTTGAAAATCACATGTCATTAAATCTTCTAATTTAGATCTAATTTTGTATTAATCTTCTACTCTAAATCTTTCAATCTGATTATAAAAATAACTTTTATTTTGTTTTTCATGTTTTTTCAGTCCTACTTCATTCGGATTTGGGTCCATGAAATTAATTCAATCAGGTACAGTTTTTTTTACCAATATTCACTTCTTTGTTTATCAAATTTGAAATTATGAGTTTACAGTTGTGATTTATAACAATCAGTAACACTTTTTATGTGTTTTCATGTTTTTAGTATTTCAGATTTAAATTTTTAATTTTATATTTTATTTGCTATTGTATTGCATAAGTGAGAATCTTATAAAAAAGGTAAAAGTAGGAGGATTGAAGGTCTTATATTTTCTGAAATGTGCATGAATCTTCTCCTGAAAAAGTAACGTTCTTTCCTTCATTTAATTTAATTAATTTGATTTATTTTGCATATTTTAATTTTGTCTTCTCATTTTATTCTTTTTGGCAATTCGAAAAAAACAAAAATAAGCATCCATATTGTTGATGTTTTTTTAAAATGAAATTTAATTTTCAAAGATGGTAACCGAATTTTGCTTACTATTTTGTGGTTGGGCCCAAAAGCTTCCGGATTGACTTCAAATCGTCAACCTTGGTATGCCCGCATGTCTATAATTATTGGAATTTTTTAAATTTTAATGTGATTAAAAATTTAATTATCCGAATAGTAATTTAACTCCTTTTTATTTTTTCTCAGATTTTTAGACGTTATGAGCCGATATAAGGGTCATTGAGCTTGGTTTATGGCCCAAGTCTAGAATTATTGTTGTACTTCGTTTAAATTTTTTATCAAGGTTATGTACAGACAAATTTGTGATAGGGATTAACTTTTGTATGTTTTGTATGTATTATACATTGAAATAATGATGGTCACATTTATGATTTTTAAGGTCATGTACTTTGTATGTTTTTTTTATCCTATAACGTTTCAATTTTTTCTATCATTGTTAACTTGATAGATATTCATTTATTTGAATATAAAATAATCAAATGAAAAGATTTGCAAAAATCAAAAATTTAAAAAAAAAACCTGCAATTGCAGCTCTTAATTGAGTCTGTTACTCCTTCCATTTTCCTATATCTTGAGAAATGAATATTTCCTTTCCCTAAATAAATTATGATCTAATTTTTTAATCAAATTAAATTTCAACTTTCCCATAATTTTTTATTTCTTCCAAATTTCTCTTCCCCACAAATTTCTATTTCCAATACATTTCTCCTTCTTCCACTTTTTTTTTCCATTCCATAGTTTTCCTTTCTCCATATAAGTTTCAACTTTTAAATCTGAACATTATTTGGCGCTATACGGATATAAAGATTTGTTTGACTCACTGAGTATAATACGGAGTACTTTGTTTTGTCTTACTGACAATTTCAGATGCTGGAGTAGTAGTATTTCGTGTCTTATTATCATACAGAGTAGTAAATTCTAACAAATTAGTTTATACTACTCCGTATTGAATTAATACCATATGACCATATCATTGTTCCTCTTAAATTATAGTATTCTACTAAATTGTAAGAAAATATACAAATCTGCCGTATATCGGATTGTATACGTAATTTAAATTGATATACAAATATTTACGGTATCTTTCAAAATTATTTGGAGAGTCATTTATGGAGATAGTCATCATTTTTTTACGAGGGACCCGTAGCTGTTACCTTTGAATCATATCTTACGTTAATACCGTAGTACTACAAAATTATCCAATTAATGGATTATATGTTCTATTAACACCGTAATATTTGACGATTAAAATTACAAAATATTTCAATAATTTCCATTAATGCCTTGAGATTATCTTATTTAAGTGTTAGCTTTAGATTATTGATATTCAAAATCTTTTGAATTGGTATACAATATTTTCGGTTGGTTTTCGAATTGGTATACAATATTTACGGTAAAGTTTTGAATTGATACAAATTTTTTTGACAGTATAACGAATATTTTAGAAATTAAATTAAAAATTAGATAATCTTTTATTCATCAACATCTACACTTATTTACGGTCGCTCCTTTTTAGGCATCTATTGTTTATCTTATTGACTGTTATTTAAGGTAGCTTTTTTGAATTGATATACAATTTTTATTGAATTAATATAGTTAATTCGTTGTAATCTTAACTTTTCGATTTTAACACCCGAATACATCTTAGTTTCAAGTGTGTAGAGTTGATTTTGAATGTACTATTCGACTTAAGAAATTTCTAATGTACAATATGTTCAATTTATGTACCCTACATCATTTTCGAACTATCATAAACTTACTTAATCTAAAAATATGCCGAATTTGTTCAAAGTATTGTTAGTTAACCCGTGATTGAATCACAGGTTTGTTAAATACTTTATAAATGTATGAATTGTGTGAAACACATGATAATTATATGTTTGATTATCTTTCACATAGACGGGTCGAATTGACCACAATGTTATAATCATATGCATCAATATTCACTTCTTTTACGTTATTTTCTATCAATACCGTCTTTTCGTTCATCCTCATATGGATAGTGATTTGGCACAATGATGAAAAGAAATGTTTCAACCTCAAGAATTTTCATGGTATATCAAATCAGCTTTGATTAAAGTTCATTTTCTTTTTGTTTGGTTAAATGTAAGAAATACAGTGACTATACCAAAACATTAAAGTTCATTTTCAAAATGTCCTTTCAAAACTATTAATTTCACATATTTAGCATAATTATAAAGTCTTCACGCAATTATAAAACGTGGCACCTAATTACTTCATCTACATCGGATATGCTTCAATATTACTAACTTCCAATTATTTAGAATAAAAAGTTTACAATCCCGTGACGTGTCACGGGTATTATACTAGTTAATAAGAAGTATAATAAACCCATAAATATATATAATCTCCACGGACAGAATAAATAATTTCCACGGACAGAATAAGGCACCCCAAACGTGATCCCTCCTTTGGTATCCACACGGGCACAGAACTGCGACGTATATGCTAGTATAAAGGTACGTGATACCGTCTCACAACTTCTCTCTATATCTCCCTTATAACTCTTTATAAGACGAATATATTATATTATGAGTCAATACTCTTAATTCCATATATTGGTTCATCATATGAACCTCCTTATATAGGAGATAAGAAGGTAGAATTAGGTTATTTCCATAACTCTAATTACCATAATTAGATTATTAGTATAACTCTAATTACCATAACCCGACAACGCAGCTGAGTCCGTATTACTACTGACCCGATATAATTAATATATCGATATATATATATATTAATAATATCCCGTACACATTTGTGTGTGACCCAATGGGCCCACTTAAGACTACCAGACACGTAACCTATATACATGTCAACCCGACATCGATCTCTAGCAAAGCATATCGGATACATAGACTTAAGCAGGTTAATCCGTATAGTACGGTGGACATAACTCCTTCAGTCTCCTACTTGTACATGTTCTCTCAAGAATGGCGTTAAGTCTCTTTGCTACTATTGTCTCCAATTGAGAACGAGGTAAGAAGAAGTGTCATCTTCGCATGTCTCAATCTTTTACTCGAATCTTTGAGTTGACTTGTTAAAAGAGCAGATAGATGACAATCATCCTATCTGAGCGCGGCCACGCATTTGCACAAGTCACACTCTTTGAGTGGCCAAGAAACAATAAATTTCCTTCAATAAAGGAAGAACAAATCCCCTCTTGTGTAACCACATACTATCACATGATCCATGTATGCCCAATAACCATCCATAGCCTCCTTTCACAGCTGACGAGGAATAGCATCAAAGCATACACATCACATGTACAGTATAGTCAAAGACTCAGGTCTAAAGACCGTACAAGTTCATAACTTGTAAAGAACTTTACTGACACTAAGCGAAATCTTAGTAAAATCCTTTTTTGCGGGTCTGTCTAATGCATGTTCTTAACATACACCCGTGTGTCTGGTTTAGTATCTCAATACCTATGACTCAAGGAACTTAGTCATCAACCAACTCACACACTAGTCATTTAAGGGTATTCAAATGTCCCAACACAATATGATAAGTGTAGTTTGTAGTGCCTATTTGTTGTGTTTGATCCCGGTTTCTCTTGTGGAATCGCTCTTTGGAGCGGTTTTCGAGGCTACTTACGCTTCTTTTAGCTTGTTTTAGGTTCCTAAGATCAATACTGGAGAAAGGGAACGATTCCAACTCGTTTCCGACACATTTAGAGCCAACAAAGAGAAGCAACGATCACTCGGTGGCTTAGACTCGATCCCGAGACCTTGGGACCCATTCCCGAGCCCCTTAGACTCGATCCCGAGCACCGAGAATCGATGAGAAGCCTATGAAGAGCAAATAGGGACCTTTATGATCGTATTGGAGGCCTACAAGACCCTTCCCGGGCGGGAAGAGTAGCCTTCCCGGTCGGGAAGGAGTGCAAAGCAAAGACGGCTTCTCGAGTGTCATCCCGACCGGGACCAAGCTCATCTCGGTCGGGACCATCTCGTCCCGGTCGGGACCACCACCATCCCGACCGGGATGGAGCAGCTGTAACCCGCGCTTCCTTTTTTTCTTCTCCTTTGCTCTTGTAACCCTATAAATACCCCCCTCTTGTAATCTTATGCTGAGGTTAGACATTACCCACTAAACCCTAGACTACTTTAGCCTAGATTAGCCTAGATTAGTGTAGATTAGTCTTTAGCTAATCGTTAATCTTAATTTAATCCTTGTATTAAGGGAATTCTTGAAGAATCCAACCAAGATTGACAACCTTGGTTAATGTATTTGGGTTTTCTTATTATTACAAGTTTCAATCTTTCCTTCTTACTAGTTTGGTATAATTTCTCTTCTCCTTTCCTTTAATCCTTGTTTTATCATTAAAGTTTCATTCTTTGTTCATTGTTCATTGTATTGTCCATTGTTCATCCTTGTTGTTTTCCATTGTGTTTGTTCTTGTTCTTGTGTTTGTTTTTCATGTTTGTGTTAGTTTAAGTTTAGATATGTGTGAGTAGATTCTTGCTAGGATTAGTAGGGGAATTGGGTGTCGTAATGGGTGATTAAGGATTTGTGTAGATTGTTGGTGGAACTTTTGGTTGCTTCTTGGTTAGATGCATAGAACATGTTTGATGAAATGCTTGAATGACTTGTAGTTGCAAATGCTTGTTTTTCTTGCCTTCCTCTTGTGGTCTTGTACGTTTCTAGGATGGGTTCTTGCGCGAAAGCGAGGAATCTCTAGGTCGGTTTAAATAGCGAGAGCCCGGACTATACCTAGATAACTCGACTACCCTTCACCTTAGCTCTTCCTTGATCATTCCATCACCCTTGAAACCGACCTAATCCTAGTTCTTTTCCTATTTGTGTTCCTCTTCTTCTTAGGTACTATTCCTTTAGTTAGTTGATTCCCTAGCCTTAGTTGTTACACTTAGCTTATTCTTAGTCTTAGTCTCCTCCCCTTTTCATCGTTTTAGTTAGTTTAGCCTTGAGACCTAGTCAAGTCTTTAGGTGAAACTTGGTCCAAACCCTCTTTACCGTCCCCGTGGACTCGACCCAACTTGCCCTTTCTACCCAGTTAGGATTAGTTGGATATTACTTGTTGGTAGGGATCCATGGCAAATCCCTCCCATCACAATACCCTGACTAGAGACAAAATAATTACATCATCCAAATAGAGTTCCAAGACTAAGTCACGTACTTAGTGATCTATTTCATCAATGTAAATTATTTAGGGACAAAACTCGGTTACATTAACCAAATGACAATATGTCATACATATACTAATTATCAAAATAACTCCCACTAAACCAAACACCTCTAAAAGTACTAAGACCACTCGCACATGCGTCTTATACAATCATAACAATATGATCTTTATGTAGAGGAGGTTTCGGGACATACAACATTTGTATCGGTTATTTACAAGCATATGATCAATCTACCTTCTCTCGATTAAGGCAAACTGTTAGTTTCATAAGCAACAAATTGCTTCATAAACTTTAAAGTTGAGTGTGTGCTTGATTCGTAATCAAATGTTTCTCTCTTTGCTTCAAAAGCAATAGAACACTCACTCTAGTGATAATACTAGTCACAAAGTTATCATTTGGAACCGTTCCAACACACAACTTCTCATCCAAAATAAAATATACTGAGATTACAATCTCATGTCATCTTTGTCTATTTGGAAATATGAATCGTTGTAACTTGTTTACAACAATCTGCTTATCACATCATGCGCATCTCTTAAATAATTTCCCTTTTTTGCTTCTTAAGCGCAAAGGAACAATTCTTAGATAGCATTCTAGTGACACTCACCAAATTAGTATATACTCGTCACACGAGCACATAATAAACAAATTTCTTGCAAAGTCTCATAGACTAAAGCAATCAAATGTTGTTTAGTTAGAGAAGTATGTTACTTACATACCAAATCATAATGATAAATGCACTCCCACTAGCCTCTTGTACATACTCTGTCTCTCTCCATCTCAAAGGAAAACAAACATCTTTGAATTACCACATTAAGAACGAAGATACTACTCCATAATACTTGCTCCAATCAACTTGGTTCATTCACATTTGTCTAGCAATTTTGATAATATGAAATTCATACGATGAGTCGCACACACATCATATTGCATCTCTTTCAAGAAATATATTTCACACATATATGTCCAAAACTCATCAAATGAGTGATGACAATCAAAATGCTAAATCGTTCCTAATAGACTCAAGCATAGTGTTGTAAAAAAGAGTTTTTCCATAGTCATTACTATGAGATCAATCCTTAACTATCAACTATGCTTCATAGATACTCTTATATCAATCTACATCATCTTTATATTGAAGACTATCCTTCACTATAAGACCCATTTAACCAAAGTCAATACCTGGTAGTTATGGTATATAGAATCTATTAGATTTTATGTGACTTTTGGAGTCTTTGTCCATTATTGTTTCATCATAGGTCAAACCTATGTAGGGTAATATTTTACAGCTAAGATGATCAGGACTTTTCATGGATGCATCAATATCCTCTTCAACAGTTGTAGAGAATTCCTGTTAATCTTGAACATTTCAAGGTCGATTCTACTCCCACTGTTTCTTTTAGAAATCACATCTCTTTAAAAGAAACATACCACTCCATGCAACAAAACAGTTTTGTTCTTTGGATGGTTTGTAGAATTAACATAATACCACTAATAATAAAACAAATGTCATAATTGAATCTAAGTTCTAGAAAACAATTTTCTCTAAACTTTAAGACTTGATAATTAAGAAAAGACTATTTTAGAACATTTTCAATCCATATCTCACATGATGTCTATTCTCCGATTTTCATGGACAATCTCATCAACATTGTACAAAACACTTTCACTACTTCTAAGATGATCACAATCTTTTAGTTCAATTCCTCCCTGTTTCAATCGTATCGAACAACTCGTACCAACTTATCAAGTTGATCTTGTACCTTGAACAATTCAAAGCATTCAGTTTC
This sequence comes from Agrostemma githago, assembly GCA_958450325.1. Classification (NCBI taxonomy): domain Eukaryota; kingdom Viridiplantae; phylum Streptophyta; class Magnoliopsida; order Caryophyllales; family Caryophyllaceae; genus Agrostemma; species Agrostemma githago. The sequence goes on along the minus strand of OY288243.1, from coordinate 34,399,213 downwards.
AAATTTCATCAAATGAACAAAACCATATGTGTTACCCATTTTGCAACATCACTAGTTAAACTCGCACGTATCTATATATGTGTGATCCAACTAGTCTAAGTACCCTCCCACTACAAATAATAGGAGACACTTCTAATGTCATTTATCCGTTTAAACAAAATCCATTTACCTCAGTTGATCCTTATCAATAAGGTTTATAATTTCATCATTATGAAACTTATTTTTATGTTTCTTGTCACATGGATTAAGGACAATGCCATAATAGGTAAAACTAGACTCGAGGGACTTGAACCTTTTGGTTATTATGTCACAAATAAAAGCATTCACTACTAGGAATGAAGAGCTCAACAATCATGTTTGCCTTATTGTACCTCATATTCTTGCAAGGTATAGAGCAACAATTGTTCTACTTTTATCAAAACTTTTCATGCCCATACATGAAACAGAATCAATGTCCTTGCTTATGACTAGTACAAGAATAACAATTATTCAATTCTAGTATTCAGATTTATGGTAAAATTAAGTGAATTTTTTTATATATGAAGCAACAACGTTTGTCCAATTCAATCATAAAACACTATACCAATATTCCACCCTCTTTGAGTCATCACATCTACAATGTAATAGTTGCATTTGGTATCTTATACCAAAACAGTAGAATGCAAGTAACAATTACTTTAGTAACATATACACCTGAAGTCACACTTCTACTGATTTGCAGATTTTCTAGACACTTCTAGAAAGCTATCTACCAATGTCATATATTTGTCATTACATTAATGACTGAATCACTACTTAATGATAAATAATTTCGTACCTAATCTAAACTTAGGAACAAGTTTGGGTATGACAACAATTATCCTTCCCTTACTTTAACCAACGTCTTAGATTCATTAATCATTATCTCAGACAATTTTCTTAATGAACTCATAGAATATTAGTATTATTTGCCTTCTTGATACAATGTTCAATCGTCTTTTAACATCTCATGCTAAAAGGTGAGAAACCTTATTACGTCACATGTTTATTCATAATAAAGTGACCTAAACCTAGGACTAATTGAAACGATTTCAATTCCTAAATCTCTAGAAAGAAGCATCCAAAATTTCTTGATTATTAATATAATCACGTCATTGTATGACATGGATTAATTAGATCATTTTCAACATTTTCTCACTAAATGGGAATTGTTCCCTTTTATTGAAACAATTGATTTTGGTACTTATAGTCATCTTCATGACTCTAATTATACAGTCCATACTGTACATTATCATTGGTTATAATCTATTGAAATTATTCTTCATCACAAGGACAAAATCTGTATCTCTAATTTTGAGAACAATTCTCAAGATACCAATCGACGAGGTTGAACAATTCAAACTCATCTTTAATAAATGTGATAACGGTGACTTAAATACAACTACAAGTATATGCAAAGTAAAACGATAGTTAATATTAACAATCTTAAACAATTTTAAGATAAAATCATGAAAACTACCCTCAAGTTCGCATAATATTCCAAGATCCTAAATCTTTTGTCGCTCAAGTGAACTTGGGCTCATAGCTCAAGCTCCAAAAGTAAAGGTAGACAACAACATTGTCAATTACATCAATATGTAATTCTTGGTTCGTCGCAATTAGTCATCATATGACACCAACTATTTCCCTCAAAGCCCAAGTCTGACTTGATAGCAATGTTAAGCAAACCAGACTGAACTTGTGGGTAACCGTTACCCACCTACTCAGTCCACACACATCAGCAAAGCACCGCTTAGGCAGTCACTTCAACCAATGGTATGAAATTGTTGCAGTGGTCAATTCTGGAAAAGCAATACTTAATATTTGTGTGAGGTATTAAATGCATATGGGTCCTGACCATGCCACTAGGTCAACTTACAAGGCGACCTATCAGTTCTAAGCACACAAGTCACAAGTCTCAAACAATGAAATAATGCATCGTATGACATAATAATTCAATTGTTACTAGTTATTTGTGCATAAAACAAGTTAAAAGATCCCATATTTTGATTCATAATCATATTACAATTCATAATTGCAATTTGGTTTGAACAATTTCACCAATATCTTTCATTTTTCCAACTATGAAAAACAATTCCCCACCCGAAAAAATTGAACGGATATACAAAACTCGATTCACAATCAATCTGCAACTTATAATTGTCATATAGATGAACAATTCATCAAAATCAAATAAGACTCGAGAAACTCTTTTTCTGATCTATTTATGATAATATGATAATTAAAATGCATAACATTATTTACCGATTTTGAAAACTAATTTTTCATTGATTTGGAAAAATAAAAGTATAATCCATGTTTGATTCATAATCAACACTCAAACGCAAGAAAACAATTTTTCTTAAAAGCGTCACCTGACCCGACACCATGTCGTCCGAGTAAATATTGTGTCGTCTTGGTCAAACCTTTGCCGCTCGGGTCATCCCGTTCCAACCGGGCATATCCGTGCCGGCCGAGTCACACTCGTGCCCACTGAGTCATACTCGTGTCAACCGGGTTGGTCTCTTTTCGTTCTTATTAGGCCTCATCGTCAACAATAAACTCTAATAATTTTACGTTCCCAATTTCAATCGAGTCTTGACTAATCTAATTAGTCTCATCGTCAACAAGGAAATCGAGGATTATGGTGGGTCAATAAAATTAAAACATAATCTCTATTATATCTTAAATTTAACAGTAAATTTCATAATTTAACAATTTAAATTCGTAAATTAAGACACCCTTAACATAATCGACAATTACTAGACTAGTCGCATATGAAGTAATACGTTTTCAGATAATAATCTTGAAGTGCTCGATCAAACTCAATGTTTTATAATCAACTAAATTGATTAGAACAGAATAATAATCAAAGTATTACAAACATACGGAGTGAGGAGTGGAAAAATAACTTGCATAAGCAAAAATTTCTCAGACAATCAAAGAAGAAATCATCATGATGACATCAACAATAACATGGGTGAAGCAATAGTATATGATAGCATATTACGCAGAAAAGCAACATGCATATAGCAACGTGTATCAACATGTAGCAACATATATCAAGTGGCTGATTCAGACGTTAGCATGTGAATCGAGAACAGTTCTCATAAAACAAATTAACACGCGTAATTGAATCCCTCATAACCATTTATGAGACATAGATTCAGGTCAATTTGATTAATACTATATAACAGAAGCTCTGATACCACTGTAGGGTTACAACCCTTAAACCCAAGGACCTGTTACAAGTATTAATCGAAAAGACAAAAGTAGAGAGATAAAAATTATACCTTATATGCAGCGGAACAACGTATTAATAAGAAGTATAATAAACGCATAAATATATATAATCTCCACGGACAGAATAAATAATCTCCACGGACAGAATAAATAATTCGCACGGACAGAATAAAACACCCCAAACGTGATGCCTCCTTTGGTATCCACACGGGCACAGAACTGCGATGTATATGCTAGTATAAAGGTACGTGAGACCGTCTAACAACTTCTCTCTATATATCTCTTATAACTCTTTTATAAGACGAATATATTATATTATGAGTCAATATTCTTAATTCCATATATTGGTTCATCATATGAACCTCTTTATATAGAAGATAAGAAGGTAGAATTAAGTTATTTCCATAACTCTAATTACCATAATTAGATTATTAGTATAACTCTAATTACCATAACCCGACAACGCAGTTGAGGTATTACTACTGACCCGATATAATTAATATATCGATATATATATTAACAATATCCCATACACATTGTGTGTGACCCAATGGGCCCACTTAAGACTACCAGACACGTAATCTATGTACATGTCAACCCGACATCGACCTCTAGCAAGGCATATCAGATACATAGACTTAGGCGGATTAATCCGTATAGGGCAGTGGACATAACTCCTTCACTCAATTCCTATTAATTCTGCAAATTCATCCTATGCACTGCTTGATGATCCACTTTATATTACCCCCTCTGATCAGCCTGACTTACAATTGGTAGCATATAGATTCAAGGGTGACAATTTTTTTCAATGGAAACGTGATGTTTTAATGGCTCTAATCGCTAAAAACAAAGAAAGTTTGTCAAGAACCGGCTAAGAATGATAAGACATATCACTAGTGAGTAAGATGTGATTTGCTTGTTAGGAGATGGATCCTTAATTCTATGGAACCTGATTTGGTCCTTAACTTTCAGTATTCAGGATCCTCTAAGGAATTATGGAGTGATGTTCTTGAAACATATGTGCAAACAAATGGGTTGGAAGTATATTAGCTTAAGAAAGAACTCTCACAAATTTTACAAGCCAATACATCTTTAGTGGAGTATTATAGCAAAATTAAGAGTTCTTGGGAAGGTTTAGATGAAATTGATCTTATGCCCAATTGTTCTTATGGTGCCCTGAAAGTTTGTACTTGTCAATTGCTCAAACGCCTTCTCGATAAACAATCTCAGGCCAAGTTAATCCAATTTCTTATGGGACTGAATAGCGGTTACGAACAGGTCAAGACTACAGTTTTGTCAATGGAACTCCTTCCTCCAATGAATAAAGCTTAGGTTTATTGCAGATAATTGAGAGGCAAAGACAAATATCAGAAAGTCAGGTTTCTATCCCCGATGCTAATGCCTATGCAGCTCGCCAGATCGGTTATAACCAAGTGTGGACATGACGTAGGTCCACCCCGACGTGGCCACGCGCGGGTTTGGGTAGGCAAATGATTCTCGTGGTAAGATTGATCTCGGGTTGAAATTTAAATCGAAGTTAGGAGTCGCCACCGAATTTTTTGGGAATTCGGACCCGTTCGAACTCACTCCACACTTAGGCATTTTGTGTACAAAACACGTCCCGCTTTCGGTGCTAGAGCTTGTGAGTTCGTCCCTTTGCATTACGATACCGATGCCGAGTTATCAGATATTGTGCATCGAATGACTCTCGTGCGCTAATGGTTTCGGACATCCGGAGACCATGGTTCTGAGTAAGGGGTGAGGGTACGTGTTGGGAAGCCCACAAAGGACACCCAACCCCGCCCGTTCTTACGCAACCTCTACTAAGATTACGTTCGAGTTCTTGTGCGCGCGCTAGTAAAATGACTAAATGTTATGCAAACAACGTTTTCGGACAAACATGCGAATTATATGTGAGCTACGTCATTTAATGCATTTAGTTCACGTCAAAGTGATTTAGCATGCGATGTTCATTTAAGGCAATAAATGGCAAACATCGAAAATAGAAAACTCATAAATAAATTACAAATTACAAAGGCGAAATACAACCCGGAATTTACAATACAACGAGCGATAAAATAATAATCGAAATAGAAAACGGTAAACATTAACTATAAATGGACCCGTAAATAGAAAATGTAAGCTAAACCGTAATTTGAATAGATGGACGAACTTCGATTAAATACACATTATGTTGTGCATTAAACGGAGGACAAAGACTTAATACGCGCTTGCGTATAGGGTCGTAGCGTGGTGCTAGCTCGATCCCGGGCCTCGAAGTCTTGTCCCGACTTATCATAGCAAAACGGAAATGTCTCAACCCGTCCTATATTGGATACGACTAAAAAGTCGCCAACTTAGGACTAGTCTTGTGAGACGTGGCTCAAAGACGTAAAGGTGACTAGAATAAAATGTGATGCAAGGCTTTTGAAAATGTAGGCACGTGATTGACTTTACACGTGTCGACCGAAGTCATAAAATATTTGACGAGACTATATGATGCTTAGAAGCTCACGTCCTAGCACAAAAAGGGACCACTCGACCGAGTCATGAGTGGGATTCGATCGAGTGACCCTGCACAGATCCCCTGCCTCGTTTTTGGGGTGCTACTCGATCGAGTGGCCTATGGCACTCGGTTGAGTGCTCCCTGTTCGAGCTGCTGCTCGATTTCGAAATGGTGGCAATTTTGAGATTTATAATTTGTTTAAAACCGATTGTCAACCGAGTCGAATATAAATATGGCATAATTTATATTCGGCTCAATTTTCGGTACCCGTAACATTTTTTATGATTACGAGACCGGCATCGGGATTTTAGAAGAGAGTGTTATAAAATTGTTTTGAATCGGATTAGGACGAAATTAATTCCCTCCGCGTTACGACATCGTTACTAATCCTTACAGATTACGTGATGTTCGGTTTAGCGTCAACGAGCTTCGTACCAATCTTGAAAATGGTATCGGACGCGTTCAACTACGTACGATCACGATCACGTTATGCCCTTAAGTGCTGATGCGAATGCGGAAGCAGTTTAGAATAAGAAATGAAAGTTGGGTCGAAGGTTAATGTAACCTTGAGTGATGACGTGGATTTTGGAGTGAAATTGAACTAAGGTTAATGTAACCCTGGTTCGTGGTTAAAGTCTATGAGGATTTTGAGTTTTGTGGCTCGGCTATTTTTGGGAAGCAAAACGCTTCGATTTTCTGTATTTTGTGATCCGATGTTAATCGATGAGTAACCAAAGGATATTTAACCCGTAGTTCAACCTTGAACCCGGAATTAATAGTTCAGAGTTTGGAGCACCAACCCTCTAAACACTTCGAAGCACCTTCTCGAAGTTTAAACACGAGATTAACAAATTAATCCAGAGTTTGACAAGTTGTTTGTAAATTCATAAATATTCCATGTTTTTATTGAATTAACGACTATGGCTTATATAGCCTACATGCAAGAAATCAACTCGTGATCACGAGTGATATTCTACCCTACAATATTCTTACGATATTTGGAAACAATCTAATATAAAATAATATACTAATATCTATTGAGTAATTCTTGCCAAAGATGTGAGATGTTTGATACTCTTTCCACTTCCATGAAATCACGCCACCTTTAAGGATTATCCACTTGATTTTATTCCATTGGATTTGATTCTCCATATCACCTTAAAATAAGTATGATTTTCTTGGTTGATTGTGATTGCAAATGACGTGTGAATGTGGCTAGGTGGTGGAATGAATCTGGACACCCACTTCTTGGATAGATCACCAACACTTTCACTTAGTTGGCAACAATCCACATGATCTATTCTCCATATATTGGAGATCACAAAATCCTTGATTGATATATTAAATATATGAAGACCCTCTTGTTGCCTTTTATTCACAATTAGCCTATCATGAGAGATATCATCCATATCTCTCTTTATTTTCCCATTACTATCGTGGATATTATGCCATCCCCACGAGATCCTCCATATCTTCCTAGGATGGACAATATTCTCCAACGTGATCCTTTGTGTAATTGCATGAACCTGGACGTGTATGAGCCACGACACGCCTATCCGTAGTAACTTGGGATTGATTAATCCAAGTCCGTGGTTGGTTGACTCTTTTAGTCCGTTGACTACCCTTTCGAGCTCCACAATCGGGTCAAGTACTTGGGGCGGCGCTCCTCGAAAGGGTGCCACCACCGTCGCGACTTGTAAAGGGATTAAACGGACTTGGAGCGGTAGTCGTAGTCAAACGTGTTCAATCCGAAAAATGATATTATATATATATATATATATATGTATATATATATATGTGTGTGTATGTAGAGGTAGGTTCAAATAAGGTCAACTATTTTTTTAAGTCTATATTAAAGTTACAGATGACATACGTTAAAGTTGCATTTTTCAAAATTGATATGTAACTATAACATTGAGCACTTTTATCACTTCAATTGATAAAGTGCAACTTTATCACTCATCTCGTGTAACTTTAAACACTTTTTGTGTAACTTTAACACTTGAACTTAGGAACTTAAAAAAGTTGTTGACCTTATATATATATGTATGTATATATGTATGTATGTGTATATATGTATATATGTATGTATATATATATATATGTATATATATGTATATATATATGTATATATATGTATATATACATATATATATATACATAAATATTGATGGGGGATAAAACCCCCTGACGCATAGGCCCGACCTCCTTTACGGGTAGCCATCAACTGACCCAAAAAGACCTATCTACTGATCACTATGCTGATGTCATGGGTGACATCACCCAACTACACCCTTTCCCCTATAAATACCCCACTTAGGGTGAGGGGAAAAGGGGGGGACATTTAATTCCATTCACATATTCCTCCCTACTCTCTCTACCTCTCTGATCTCCCTAAATATCTATATTCAGTCATACATTTTACTGACTTGGGCGTCGGAGGCTCCGCCCCGGGGGTTCCCCTCGGGCCCGGAGTTCACCTTGCAGGATCACCGTCGGCACGCACCCGGAGCCGAGGAGAACCGCGAGGCTCAAGGTCAGGGACCCGTTTCCATACCGGAACAATTTGGCGCCGTCTGTGGGGAGAACGGTTGTGCTCACGAATTACCCACAAAAATCAACCACTCCCAAATACAATTCTTTCCAGATCTATTATCACATCTTTGAGATAGATTTACAAAAATTTGAACCATCTAATTAATCCGTGAAGGAGGATTCACAGCCGACGGAATTCCTACAAAATAGATTCAATAAAATCATACATCTACTATATTTTATTTAAGTTTCCTAAGGAGATTTGAAGATCAAGCCCTTTCTAGTTTGTATGCGAACAAGCCTTCAATTTTATTGAAGTATAGTGCAGAGAGAGAAAGGGATTATCAAAGTGAAGAGATGATGCGCACAAAAATTCCGAGCAACATGATGGAGTGAGCAGCCGCAAACTCGCTAGAGTCAAACCCAGAAAATGAATTTTCTTCAGATCTGTTCTTAACTGTTTGAAAAAGAACGATGAATGGAGGTGGCACACGCCAATTTGCAGTATGTTTTTTGGTACCCACCTTTCTGGATGAAACTAACCTCGACCGCAATAAACTTCGGTCGGCCAAAATTTATGGTCAATTTTATGCGGGTTGACCACCTAAACCAGCAAAGTGGGTCGGCCATTTGGATTTTAACCTGAGGCAGCCACCTGATTCATCGTGATAAGTCAGCCACCCGAGTCGACAAAAACTCGACTTGGGTCGGCCACCCGAGTTGACCTGCTGAGTTGGCCACTTGAGCCAGCGAATGATCAACCTGGGGTTGGCCACCTGTGTCAGCATATCGGGTCGACCATCAGATTCAGTGAAAAGCTGACTTGGGTCAGTCACCCAAGTTGTCGGATAAAGACTAGAAAATCCATTATAACAAAAGAGGTGTCGTCGAAGCCCAACTGTTTAGCGTTCTCGGTAAGAGTGCCTCAGACATGGGCCTCAACTCAAAGTAAGGTTAACCATTTATTTAATTCACTTTATGGAGCATAAAACAAGTAGCATGTTGCAGGCCTACCTTCTTTAAATTGTAGCGCCAATCCATGTTTTTGAGCCTAGCCTTGTATTAGATAATGGTCATTTCGGCTTAATTTGTTTTATGTGAAATAGGCCTACTAAAGCCAATTATACAAAAGGATGTCTCAGCTCACAAAATTTATGTGTATGACACTGTTGAATATTACAACCCATTAAAAGCCCATGGTATCATCCATCTGCGTGAGGAAGTCCCCCTTTGACGCTCTTACCTCATGAACAGAATTACTCACCTCCAACCTTTTGATCCCTCCACATATATTCACATATACTTCACAAAAGTTAGCAAAAAATGATCGAAGTTGTGAAACAAAAAATGACCCAATTTTTTGCCCCATCACAAAAATTTACCCGAAAAATGGTGAAGATAAGTGACAAAAATGGGTATCAAATGAGCTGAATATTTTTAGCTTGACAGAGACATGGCCCAGCCGACTTACGGCTCGGCCAAGATGCCGCCTTGCCGATTTACGGTCCGGCCCTGCCGACATACGGCTCGGCCCTACCGACTTACGGCTCGGCCAAGATGTTGCCCTGCCAATTTACGGTTCACCCTGCCGACATACGGCTCGGCCCTACCGACTTACGGCTCGGCCAAGATGTTGCCCTGCCGATTCACGGTTCGCCATGCCGACTTACGGCTCGGCCCTACCGACTTACGGCTCGGCCAAGATGCTGCCCTGCCGATTTACGGTTCGCCCTGCCGACGTACGGCTCGGCCCTACCGACTTACGGCTCGGCCAAGATGCTGCCCTGCCGATTTACGGTTCGCCCTGCCGACGTACGGCTCGGCCCTACCGACTTACGGCTCGGCCAAGATGATTCCCTGCCGATTTACGGTCCGACCCTACCAACTTACGGCTCAACCTCAGCGTCTGCAGAGACCGCATAGGTCCGCCAACCACCATGTGGAATTCTACGAAGACAAGACTAATATATACCAATCACCTGTTCATTACTCTCACAGCTAATGGGCAGGGGGCAATAGGGGAGGAGCCCCTGTTGCAAAACCCTGAGAAAATAGACCCCCCAACAAAAAATAAGGCCTGATACACATTCAGCCTTCTACAGAGCATAAGTCCCTCTGTCTACCTCTGGGCAGACAGAGGGCAGGCCCCCTGGACTTCGACCAGAAGCCAGGGTCAGGCCCGGCCCCATGCGCCGAACTACAAGTCCCTCTGCCTACCTCTGGACAGGCAGGGGGCAGGCCACCTGGACTTCGACCAGAAGCCAGGATCAGGCCCGGCCCCATGCGCCGAACTACAAGTCCCTCTGCCTACCTCTGGGCAGGCAGGGGGCAGGCCACCTGGACTTCGACCAGAAGCCAGGGTCAGGCCCGGCCCCATGCGTCGAACTACAAGTCCCTCTGCCTGCCTCTGGGCAGGCAGGGGGCAGGCCCCTTGGACTTCGACTAGAAGCCAGGGTCAGGCCCGGCCCCATGCGCCGAACGATAAAGTCAGGTAGGGGGCAGGCCCCCTGGACTTCGACCAGAAGCCAGGGTCAGGCCCAGCCCCATGCGCCGAACTGCAAGTCCCTTTGCCTACCTCTAGGCAGGCAGGGGGCAGGCCCCCTGGACTTCGACCAGAAGCCAGGGTCAGGCCCGGCCCCATGCGCCGAACGATAAAGTCCCTCTGCCTACCTCTGGGCAGGCAGGGGGCAGGCCCCCTGGACTTCGACCAGAAGCCAGGGTCAGGCCCGGCCCCATGCGCCGAACTACAAGTCCCTCTGCCTACCTCTGGGCAGGCAGGGGGCAGGCCACCTGGACTTCGACCAGAAGCCAGGGTCAGGCCCGGCCCCATGCGCCGAACTACAAGTCCCTCTGCCTGCCTCTGGGCAGGCAGGGGGCAGGCCACCTGGACTTCGACCAGAAGCCAGGGTCAGGCCCGGCCCCATGCGCCGAACTACAAGTCCCTCTGCCTGCCTCTGGCAGGGGGGGCAGGCCCCCTGGACTTCGACCAGAAGCCAGGGTCAGGCCCGGCCCCATGCACCGAACGATAAAGTCAGGTAGGGGGCAGGCCCCCTGGACTTCGACCAGAAGCCAGGGTCAGGCCCAGCCCCATGCGCCGAACTGCAAGTCCCTTTGCCTGCCTCTAGGCAGGCAGGGGGCAGGCCCCCTGGACTTCGACCAGAAGCCAGGGTCAGGCCCGGCCCCATGCGCCGAACGATAAAGTCCCTCTGCCTACCTCTGGGCAGGCAGGGGGCAGGCCCCCTGGACTTCGACCAGAAGCCAGGGTCAGGCCCGGCCCCATGCGCCGAACTACAAGTCCCTCTGCCTACCTCTGGGCAGGCAGGGGGCAGGCCCCCTGGACTTCGAACAGAAGCCTGGGTCAGGCCCAGCCCCATGCGCCGAACAGCAAGTCCCTTTGCCTGCCTCTAGGCAGGCAGGGGGCAGGCCCCCTGGACTTCGACCAGAAGCCAGGGTCAGGCCCGGCCCCATGCGCCGAACGATAAAGTCCCTCTGCCTACCTCTGGGCAGGCAGGGGGCAGGCCCCCTGGACTTCGACCAGAAGCCAAGGTCAGGCCCGGCCCCATGCGCCGAACTACAAGTCCCTCTGCTTGCATCTGGGCAGGCAGGGGGCAGGCCCCTTGGACTTCGACCAGAAGCCAGGGTCAGGCCCGGCCCCATGCGCCGAACGATAAAGTCCCTCTGCCTACCTCTGGGCAGGCAGGGGGCAGGCCCCCTGGACTTCGAACAGAAGCCAGGGTCAGGCCCGACCCCATGCGCCGAATCATAAGTCCTTCTGCCTACCTCTGGGCAGGCAGGGGGCAGGCCTCCTGGACTTCGAACAGAAGCCAGGGTCAGGCCCGGCCCCATGCGCCGAACTACAAGTCCCTCTGCCTACCTCTGGGCAGGCAGGGGGCAGGCCACCTAGACTTCGACCAGAAGCCAGGGTCAGGCCCGGCCCCATGCGCCGAACTACAAGTCCCTCTGCCTGCCTCTGGGCAGGCAGGGGGCAGGCCCCCTGGACTTCGACCAGAAGCCAGGGTCAGGCCCGGCCCCATGCGCCGAACGATAAAGTCCCTCTGCCTACCCCTGGGCAGGCAGGGGGCAGGCCCCCTGGACTTCGAACAGAAGCCAGGGTCAGGCCCGGCCCCATGCGCCGAATCATAAGTCCTTCTGCCTACCTCTGGGCAGGCAGGGGGCAGGCCCCCTGGACTTCGAACAGAAGCCAGGGTCAGGCCCGGCCCCATGCGCCGAACTACAAGTCCCTCTGCCTACCTCTAGGCAGGCAGGGGGCAGGCCCCCTGGACTTCGACCAGAAGCCAGGGTCAGGCCCGGTCCCACGTACCGAACTACAAGTCCCTCTGCCTACCTCTGGGCAGGCAGGGGGCAGGCCCCCTGGACTTCGACCAGGAGCCAGGGTCAGGCCCAGCCCCATGCGCCGAACTACAAGTCCCTTTGCCTGCCTCTGGGCAGGCAGGGGGCAGGCCCCCTGGACTTCGACCAGAAGCCAGGGTCAGGCCCGGCCCCATGTGCCGAACGATAAAGTCCCTCTGCCTGCCTCTGGGCAGGCAGGGGGCAGGCCCCCTGGACTTCGACCAGAAGCCAGGGTCAGGCCCGGCCCCATGCGCCGAACGATAAAGTCCCTCTGCCTACCTCTGGGCAGGCAGGGGGCAGGCCCCCTAGACTTCGAACAGAAGCCAGGGTCAGGCCCGGCCCCATGCGCCGAATCATAAGTCTCTCTGCCTACCTCTGGGCAGGCAGGGGACAGGCCACCTCGACTTCGACCAGAAGCCAGGGTCAGGCACGGCCCCCAAGACCTAGACGAGGCCCATAAACTACCCTGGCATGCCTCTGGCACCCTGACACATCCGTATGAGATGTACCAGGGCATGAGCGTTGACCACAGGACTTAGTGATTGCCTGGTCATGTATAGAATAATAAAATCCCATGTACACCTCCGAGTACACAAAAGGCACGACGTCTGACGCCCAGACAGAATCCAGACGATGCTAGGGCAGACGCACCCACAAGGCCTAGTGAATGCTTGGCTTTGTATGAAAAACAAAGTCCATCATTTAGTTTGTCGGTCCAATCATGCTTGGCACCGGACCCGCATACTCAGTATCCGACTCCGCTGAGGGCAAATTGATGGGGGATAAAACCCCCTGACGCATAGGCCCGACCTCCTTTACGGGTAGCCATCAACTGACCCAAAAAGACCTATCTACTGATCACTATGCTGATGTCATGGGTGACATCACCCAACTACACCCTTTCCCCTATAAATACCCCACTTAGGGTGAGGGGAAAAGGGGGGGACATTTAATTCCATTCACATATTCCTCCCTACTCTCTCTACCTCTCTGATCTCCCTAAATATCTATATTCAGTCATACATTTTACTGACTTGGGCGTCGGAGGCTCCGCCCCGGGGGTTCCCTCGGGCCCGGAGTTCACCTTGCAGGATCACCGTCGGCACGCACCCGGAGCCGAGGAGAACCGCGAGGCTCAAGGTCAGGGACCCGTTTCCATACCGGAACACATATATACATATATACATATATATATATATACATATATACATATATACATATATATATATACACACATATATACATACATACATATATATATATATATATATATATATATATATATATATATATATATGTGGACATGACGTAGGTCCACCCCGATGCGGCCACGCGCGGGTTTGGGTAGGCGAATGAATCTCGTGGTGAGATTGATCTCGGGTTGAAATTTAAGTCAAAGTTGGAGTCGCCACCAAATTTTGTGGGAATTCGGACCCGTTCGAACCCACTCTATGTCGTTGTGGACCGTACACAAAGTACGGCCCATTTCGATTTCAGAGTTTATGGGGCTCGTCCCTTTGCATTGCGATACCGATACCGTCACTATCGGTTATCGTGTATTGAATGACTCTCGTGCGCCAACGGTTTCGAACATCCGGAAACCGAGGTTCTGAGTAAGGGGTGAGGGTACGTGTTGGGAAGCCCACTAAGGACACCCAACCCCGCCCGCACTTAGCGGCCTCTACTAAGACATCGTTCGTGTTCGAGTACGCGCGCTAGTAAAATGACTAAATGATATGCAAACAGTGTTTTCGGCTAAGCATGCGAGTTATATGTGAACTACGTCATTTTAATGCATCTTGATTCACGTCAAAGTGATTTAGCATGTGATGTTCATTTAAGGCAATAAATGGCAAACATCGAAAAAAGAAAACTCGTAAATAAATTACAAATTACACGGGCGGAATACAACCTGGAATTCACAATACAACGAGCGATAGAATATAATAATCGAATTAGACAGCGGTAAACATTAACTATAAACGGACCCGTAAATAGAAAATGTGAACTAGACCGTAAGTTAAATAAATGGACGAACTCCGATTAAATATACATTATGTTGTATATCAAACGAAGGACAGAGATATGGGACCTAGACGTGGTGCTAGCCCGATCACGAATCTCGATGCCTTGTCCCGACTTATCACATCGAAAAATTGGCGTCTAAATTAGTCATGTATCGGATACGACTAAAGAGTCGTCGACACAAAACTAATTGTGAAAGACATCGATCAAAGTCGTAGAAGTGAATTAAAATGCATGAATTTTGGAAAATAGGATCATGTGATTGTCCTTGCACGCGACGACTAAGTCGTAAAAAAGACGAGGCTCGGATGATGCTTGAAGCTCTCGGTTTATTTTGAACAAAAGGACCCACTCGATCGAATCATTGCAAGGACTCGATCAAGTGAACCCTTAGAGGAGCTACTGCCCGATTTTTGTAGTGCTACTCGATCGAGTAGCCTATGGCACTCGATCGAGTGCCCTTGTATGAGCTGCTGTTCACTTCGAAACGTGATGGTTTTTTTTTTTTATTATTTAAAATCGATGGTTGACCGAGTTAAATGAAAATATTGCATGTTTTAAATTTAACTCGGCTTCCGGTGCAATAATCGCGTATTATACGATTATAATATCATTATCGGAACTTTACAGAAAATGTTGTTATTGGATCGAAAATTTGATTAGTGACGAAATTGTCTCCCTCCGCGTCACGACATCGATACTAATCCTTACGGATTATGTGATGTCGATTTTTGCGTCAATGGGTTCCGTACTAATCTCGAAAATGGAATCGGACGCGTTCAACTATGTACGACCACGATCACGTTACGCCCTTGAGTGCTTGGGGCGGCGCTCCTCGAAAGGGTGCCACCTCCATCGTGCCTCGTAAAGGGATTAAACGGACTTGTAGAGGTCGTCGTAGTCAAACGTGTTCAAATCGAAAAGTGATATTATATATATATATATATATATATATATATATATATATATATATATATATATATATATATATATATATATATATAGAGAGAGAGAGAGAGAGAGAGAGAGAGAGAGAGAGAGAGAGATTCACATAAGGACAACCCTCCCTATAAGTCCATAAGTCCACATCTAAGTCCTTGGATGAGGTGAGGATGGATGGCTGAGATTTAATTAATCATAATTAATGCACTTAGTACTCCCAAAGCAATTAACCTACTAAACAAATACCAAGACAACCCAATTTAATACCCTCTCTCTCCAACCCAATTTAATTCTCATCGATTCGGGGTATACGTTCTTGTTTTCTACACCAATTCAATAATACGGACGAAATCCCGCTTCTCCGTTTTTGCTTGGAGTTGAAAGTATTTGTACAATAAGTTTATCTACGAATTCCGTTTATTCAGAGATGAATTAAAGTTGCAAAATATAAGAACTAAAGTTACAAAAATATATGAACTGTTTCGAAATAAAGTTACAAAACATGACCGGAGTTTCAATATATGATCTGAAGTTACAAATTAAACCAAAGTGACGTGATATATAAACTGAAGTTACAAAAATATATGACGTGATTAGAATTGAAATTACGGAAAATGGATTGTGGTTACAATATATGATCTGAAGTTACAAAATATATGAACTGAAGTTACAAAAATATGTGGAGTGAAATTACAAAAATATATGAACTGGAGTTACAAAATACGATCTGAAGTTACAAAATATGTGAACTGAAGTTACAGAATATGTGAACTGAAGTTACAAAATATGTGAACTGAAGTTACAAATATATGGACTGGAGTTACAATATATGATCTGAAGTTATAAAATATGTGAACTAAAGTTACAAAATATGTGAACTGAAGTTACAATAACTTAAAATTAAAGAACACAATCCAATTAAAAACAACACAACAAAGACACGATTTATGATCTGAAGTTACAAAAGATATGAACTGAAGTTACATGATATATAAACCGAAGTTACAAAAATATATAATTAAAAAAGAGACAACAATTAGGCATCTTTCTGGGTGAAATCAACCACTAAACATGAAGACCTAATAACCCAAAAAATTTCAGTAGACACGATACTACGAAATTGATTAAGAAAAATATTATTCAATAGCCCCAAAAAAAACGTTATTCACAAAACGCAAAAAAATTGAAATATTCAAGAACCCTAATTTGCAGACCGAATTTACTCAAAAAACGCAAAAAATTGCAGACTGAATTTACTCACTAACTAATTTAAATTCATCTAAACCCTAATTTGGTAGTCACTAACTAATTTAAATTAGTTTAACTAATTCGATACCGTATAGAACATATACCCAGAATTAAAATTGAAATTAACGAGATTGAAATATAAAACGTATAAAAGTAAATTATAACGATTGTATTCCGAGTTGATCTTGATGGTGTTTTATTTTCAATCATCTCAGGCGATTGAAAATTTTCACAAAAAAAAAAATACAACTTTACCTCAAAAAATAACAAGATCGATTGAAGATGAGTATGACGACTTTGGAGATTTTTCTTCAATGGATGTTGGGTAGTAGATGAGAGAATATTAGTTAGTAAATGAATTAGAGAATAAAGATTGAGAAAAGAGTGAGAATGAAGGAATCAGTAAATTGTGAGAAAAATGGTGGGAAGGGTGGGAAGATTAATTAGTATAGGAATGAATGAATATGTGGGAAATTGCAAAGGGTGGGAAAAAGAGACGTATACTATTTTTTTTTTTGAAAATTAATAAGCTCTTTAATCTCAGCCATCCATTGTTTTTTGATCCAAGGATTACAAATGAGACTTATGGACTTATATGGACATAGGAACCTTATATGATCCCTTCTATATATATATATAGAGTTGAGATCGGGTGAGAACTGTTACCATGGTGAGAACCCTTTATTTCAGCCTTTATTTTTTTACGTGAAAGCTAAATTTAAGTTGGCAGGCTCCCTCTCTTGTTTCCCTCTATTCATTCCTTCGCCCCCTTCTTTTTTACTCAGTTATTTTTTTTTGTTCATCAATTCACCAAAAATTGAAGAACAATTTCAACAAAATTCACCAAAAATCAAGAAAATGCAGATTAAGCTTCATTCCTAAATTCAAATCAATTAAACGAGGTTTGTTATCTAATCTGAATAAATTAGGGATAGGGTTTTGATTTCAGTTTTGATTTGATGATTGATTTTGGTTTTTTCTTTGTTTAATTCTACTGATCCCAGCTTAAAATCGTTAATTAGAGTGCTAGAATTGTTCTTAAAATCATTAATTAGAGTGCTAGAATTCCAGCTTAAACGTTGAACGTTGAACGTTGAACTGACATGTACGCTCAAATTTGTGAATCAACTTGTGATCAACTTCCCCAATTTGTGATTACTGTTCTTCCCCAATTTGTGATCAACTTGGTTCATGTACGTTAGAATTTGTGATTACTGTTCTTCCCCAATTTGTGATCAACTTTCATTATTCATAATTCTTCTCAAATTCTAAAACTTTATTGGTTTTTAATGGTGGTTTAGATAAAAAAAAGTTGTTGCTGTAAAAGGGTAAGTAAAATGGTTTGTCTGATTCGATTAACTTATTGTTCTTAACTGTTCGATTAATTCTACTGATTCGATTTCAGTTTTTTTTTGTTGTTTGATTGCCTGGTAGAATATGCAACATTAGTGCGAATTGTCAAAGAGTACACTAAAATTGAAAAAGGGTACGTTGAAATAGAAAAAAGGGTACGCTGAAATAGAAAAAAGGGTACGCTGAAATAGAAAAAGAGTACGCTGAAATAGAAAAAGGTACGCTGAAATAGAAAAAGAGTACGCTGAAATAGAAAAAGGTACGCTAAAATAGAAAAAGGGTACGCTAAAATAGAAAAAGGGTACGCTAAAATAGAAAAGGGTATGCTAAAATAGAAAAAGGGTACGCTAAAATTGAAAAAGGGTACACTAAAATTGAAAAAGGTAATTTTTCACGATTCGTCACATTAATTTGTAGTAATTCTTCACGATTCTGTGTTTTGTTGTTGTTATTGTTTAATGTTGACGAATTACTTAGGTAAGAGAGGGTTATATCATACCATAGCAAAACTTACCGAGGCTTGGCAAATTAATTTTTCTGCTTCTTATTATCGCAGTACTATAATGGATTCAGAAATTGTTGCAACTGATACAAGTGTTCCTCAAGTTAATTCAGTAGTATCCTATGCTTCTTCAAATGTGGTCGTGACGGAACAATTCACAGAAGAAAATACTATTATATCAGACACAAGCATTGAACCGATAGAGGTTGAACCATTATTAACAATGATATTAGGTATATTTTGTATGTTAATTTAATATTTTGATTACATTCAATCTTCAATAAATTATGTATACTAAAAATATATGTTTTGCATACACAGATGATGATGATATAGCAGATGATGATGTAGTGGGAGAAGGTTCATCAACAAACATCGATAGGATCTTTGAGTGTCCCGATCATCTTAAGCCAACTATTGGTAAGGTTTTCGCGAATTTTCAAGTTGCAATTGATTTTTATGAAGAATATGCGAAAGCGAGTGGGTTTGTGTCGCGATTAGGTGGTGATAAAAGGGTCAAGGGTGTTATTACACATAAAAGATGTTTGTGTAATAAGCAGGGAGAATCTAATGCGACAGGGACAAAACAAAAGAGGCAATAGACTAGGACAGACTGTAAAGCAATGTTTAGTTTTAAACATCGTCCTAATGATGAATATGAAATTCATCGCTTTGTTGAGGGTCATAATCACATGCCTCTCACACCTGTGACAATGGAACATATGAAGCAATCAAGAGAGTTGAGTATTGTCCATAAAAAAATGATAATTGACAATTCGAAGGTTAATGAAGGGCCGACTAAAACCTTTAGAATGTTTAAGGAATATGTGAGAGGCTATAATAATATTGGTGCTTCATTAGAAGATTTTAAAAATTTTGGAAGAGATGTGAAAGAGTTTTTGTCACAAGCTGATGCTCAAATGCTTATTGAGCACTTCATGAGAAAAAAGTCAATGTGTCCTTCATTTTACTTTGATTTTGATATAGATGATACAGGTAGATTATCTCAAATTTTTTGGGCAGACCCCATTAGTATTAAGAATTATTTGCTATTCGGGGATATGCTTTCATTTGACACTACATTCAAGAAAAATACCTATAAGATGATTTTTGCGCCTTTTACGGGGGTAGACCATCATAAGAGGTGTGTGACTTTCGGGGCGGGGCTCTTAGTTGATGAAAGTGCGGAATCATTTTCTTGGTTGTTTGAGCGATTTTTAGATGCTATGGGCGGTCGTTATCCAGCTTGTATCATAACTGATCAAGATTTGGGAATAAAAGGAGGAATAAAAAAAGTGTTTGGTAAGAAGACAAAACGTAGGTATTGCATGTGGCATATATTGAAAAAACTGTCTGATAAGGTACCATCTGCAATACTGAAAGATACTAATTTCTTGAAGGATTTAAGCGCTATCGTTTGGGGTGAGGATGTTGAACCGGCTGAGTTTGAGGAAAAATGGTCCAAAATCATGGAATCTTATGGATTGAGATAATGAATGGTTGAAAGATAAGTTCGACATTAGGAAAAAATGGGTGCTGGCTTACTTTCGTGACTTGTTTTTAGGAGGTTTAATGAGAACCACATCAAGGTCCGAGTCAGAGAACAATTTCTTTAGTAAGTTCACTAATCCTAACTTGACACTCGTTGAATTTTGGATGAGATATGAGACTGCCATGGATGCTCAAAGATGGACACAAGCAAGATTGATTGCCACATCAAAGTACTCATTCCCTAAGTTATCGACTCCTCTAGCCTTAGAGAAACAAGCATCGGAAACCTATACCCAAAAGATATTTTATGAGTTTCAAGAAGAGTTAAAGGAGGCTTGTTACACATGTGATGTTGAGGGCATAAGAGATGATCCAAATTCTGGAATTGAATTCATTTCTATCGTAGATCATTTGAGGAATCATAAAGTGTATGTGGTTACTTTTATGTCCGATGAAGAAAAATTGGAATGCACGTGCAAGAAGTTTGAAAGACATGGAATTCTTTGTAGGCATGCTCTCTTGGTTTTTAAAGGTCGACGACATGAAAAAATTCCTAGTCAATATGTAGCCGCTAGGTGGACAAAACTAGCTACTTGTCGTCAAATTTTTGACAATAATGATCAGTTGCTTAAGGATTGTAAAACTATGGATGTGCAGAAAAATAAAATTGGGGAATTATGGTCTGAATTGTTTACTTGTGTCTCACTTGTTGAACATAATGAACCATATACTGATGAGTTGTTGGACATGCTTCGTGGATTCAAAGAAAAGATACTTGAAGCGGACATCAATGTAGATGGGAAGAAAAAGGACAAGAACGCGGAAATTGGAATGCTTTTAGGAACAACCATCCCTGATGAAATTGTAGTTTTGCCTCCAAAACAATGTAAGAACAAAGGCTCGGGGAAAAGATTGATATCACAAAGGGATAAAGCTGTGAATGAGAGCAATAAACCGAAAAGAAGATGCAAGGCTTGTGGGGAAATGGAGAATCATGACAGCAGGAAATGTGACAAAAAGTAGTTGATACCAGATTTGGTGTACGTATTTTATGATTTAATACATACCCTTTCTTTTATTTCAATGTACCTTTATTATTTCAATGTACCCTTGAGAAACTGTTTAATTGTTCTTCATCCACAGGTTATTTGCAAGGTCTAAATTACCTCATCTCCTCCACTAGGTATCAATCTTACTTTGAAATTCATCTCAAAGTAGGTTATTATTTCACGTCCTACATTTTTATTATAATTTATCTTTTGAAGTTAGAACCCGCAGCTAAGGGTTGTATTTGTATTAAATTGGCAGATTGACAAAGATGGTGCGGAAAGGAAATTCTACCCGGGTGATAAGCTGCAGTTGTGGCATGAACAAATGGAGCCTCAAAACTAATTGTTAGACATATGGGGTGCTGTTGCTACTGAAATAGATGAATAGAATCTCTGCTCACCGTTCATTTAGCTTTGTGACTCAGTCTAGTTAGTTGTATTTCGGTTTCTTAGAACCCGTTTGTATTTTGCATTTGCACATTTTAGATGCCTTGATGTTTGCTCAATGTTTTTCAAAGATAATGTAATATTGGTCAGATTATTGTTTTTAGTTTCATCCAAAATCCTATGACAGCTAGCATACGTGAGTAGTGAGGTAGATTGTCATGAGTGGTATACTAAAATTGAAAAAGAGTACGCTAAAATAGAAAAAGAGTACGCTAAAATAGAAAAAGGGTTACATAATCTGTTTAGTCGGTTTGAGTTGATAAGAAATAATCCGACCCGATTATTTCTTATCAACCCCACGCTGCAAAGCCACTTATAACTTACTTGAGTAATGTTAAATATTCCCAAACTAATTTATATAATACTCTTATGAGCATTACCAGATTTATCTATTTTATGAGCATTCATGTGAGATCATATCCTAACAATTCAATTGTCACAAGATTTTTTTGATAAGTTACTAGTAGTACATTTTATATACTCCTGTAAAATATTGGAAGAGAAGGTTTCTCCATAAGTTATTGAGAGACTTACTTATCTGTACCACGTTTAAGTCTTATTTGTATCTATTTTATGATTAGATGTATTTTTAAATGATTAGATGTATTTTTAAAAACAATCAATTGAAATCATTAATTAATTCAAAAAATGTATTGAAAAAGACGGTTAAAAGAAAACCTACTTGATAAAAAAATTAGGCGAGATGGACATGGCCTAACACGTGCCCTGCTCACTTTAATAGCCGAGATGGACATGGCCTAACACGTGCCCTGCTCACTTTAATAGCTGAGCAATATAAAACATGCAAGATACGCTAAAATTGAAATTTGAAAAAGGGTACGCTAAAAGTGAAAAATTGTACGCTAAAATAGAAAAAGGGTGCGCTACAATAGAAAAAAGGCACGATACAATAGTAAATACTGAAAAAGGTACGATACAATAGAAACTGAAAAAAGGTACGATACAAGAGAAACTGAAAAATGGTACGATACGCTAAAATTGAAATTGAAAAAGGGTACGATAAAATAGAAAAAGGGTACGCTACAATTGAAAAAGGCTACGCTACAATTCCAAAATCTAATTCTAATCTTAAAGAAAAAATCAACCCGGAACAAATTCCTTAAGAGTTGCACTCTTGTTCTTGTTCTTATCCCATCTTAAGAGTTCAACGATCTTTTCCTTCCTATATGATTCCAAACTCTCACTCTGAAAAGAAAACAAAAAATATTAACTATCCAACTAAATGCATATATAACGTACTGTGAAAATGAATTGACTAATAATTGACTAAATCTATAGTTCAATAATTGACTAATAGCAAAAAAGACATTAAAAACTACTGCTGAAATAAAGGCATACAGTAAATGTGTGACAATATGATCTTTGACAAAATAAGATCTTACTTTACGAACCCATTCGAAAACTTGAGTTAATACTCAGAAGTTGCCAAGGCGACACATATTAGCTTAAGAGAAATGGAGCAAAAACTCAGATCATTTGTGAAGCTCCAACAGCTGGATTTGGGACAATTTTAAATACTCTCTGACATAAGACTATAAGAGTACACGAGGGTATTGAACAGCCTTTCAGGTTAACTAATACTCTCGGATTCAAATAGGGGATGTGGGACAGGAAGACAATCAAGAAAATGGGTATTAGTACCTTAAGATATTGCTTGCTCGTCCACTGAGAACTATTGTAAACTGACTCCAACCACTTCAAAACATAAGCTCCGCAATCAAACCTATAAATTTTGTATAAGTATTTGTATCCATTGGAAAAAAAAATCACATAAAAAGGGAAAATTTACCCGTTTTGTTGTTGAGGTACACAAAGGGTTGAAAACTCGAACTTCTTTATCTCAGCCAACTTTGAAAAGTTTGGTTCTTTAACGACAATCACATCAATTGCACCAAAAACCTTAAACCCAGAAAATAAAAAATGATGATTAGGAAATACACCAAAATAACAACTTCTTGAAATCTTTTAATCTTGTGAAATTAAAAGAAGAAATGTTCATACCACTTCCTTGGCAAGCTTAATTCTGTTTTCTGGTCGTCTTTCTTGGCAAGAGTCTAGTATATAGTTAATCATTTCCTTAAAATCACATATCAAAACATACCAATGCACACCCGTACATATGGGGAAAAACACCTGAACAACAAATAAATTAGGTTAACATGCATTAGGAGAAGACAAAATAGACCGTAAATCATATCCTGATTGTTGCAATATTTACTTTCTGTAATTTGGACTGATTTTTTCCCATATAATGAAGCTTGATGTAATTGTTGTGCATACAATTCTTATTCTTCATATCCTGAAATCATTAATCAAAACAAAGCAGCTGACATTCAAAATCATAAACTTCTGAAAACATAAATTCATAAACTTCTGAAAATCACAAAGAAGTATAGTCGGTATCTAACTTCATAAATTCAAAATCATAAACTTAATCAAAACAAAGCAGCTGACATTCAACACGAAAACACGAATCTATTTCAGGAAAACTGCTGAAAACATCATATTGTTGTTGTTGTTGACATATATAAAAACACACAAACCTTGGTTGTTGTTGTCATATATAAAACACCAGCTCTTTCATGTGTAACATAAATCCCAAACAAATCAATAACTATGTCATAAATCATGCGTCCAGTTTTCAAGCTGGAAAGTCCTTTCCGAGTTACTTGTATCCATTCCGTATCAATAACAATTTCACTGAAAAACAAAATTAACGTTTTAATATATGATAAAGGTTGTGATGATGTCAGTATATGATAAAGGTTGTGATAATGTTTTAATAACTTACCTATCATCTTTCATGTCATCAACAACATATTACAAAATCTCTTCATCAGTTAATGATTTGATAAGGCGGTCCTCTTTCACTACCAATCTACTTAAGAAAAAAATTGGTTAGCTAAATAATAATATGAAAAGTAAATAACAAACATATGTATACTCTCAATAAAGAGAAACAATAATTATACCTTTCTTTGAAAACATACTTTTTCGATTCTTCAATAGCAAAATCTTTCAATTCATTGCCTTCAAATGTAATTATTGAATGACAATATTTCACACTAAGCCTTTTGACAAAGTTCTCTGGTCCCACCTTTTTCTATATAGTAAAAAGAAACAATACAATTAAATGAATCCAAAATTGACCTAACATTTAAAAGGTACACAAAATTGACCTAACATTTAAAACATATTTTAGCAAATACTATAAACTAACTGACCTCTCTCAATCCAGTAACAAAATTTCTTTTGTTACCAACATAGATTTCCATATGCCGCATTAAACAGGTTCCATTGTCATCTTTCACATTTGAGTAAGTTTTCGGAATGTACTCAATTGTTTTGAATTCACCATATTTATGGATCCATGATGAGAAGTGTTCAGCCATGTTATCTTTTAAATCATTTCCCTTCAAAAAATAATAACATTTAAAAATTAAATAAGAATAAAAAGAATATCAAATTATAATTAGTTTTTAAAAATATCAAGTAATATAAAAATATACCACAAAATCAACAACAGAAAAAGATGGAACTGAATCTGGATTAATTTGTATAACTTCTACTTTGGACTCCCTTGGAAGTACACATATCATTGCTCGGAAAGATGGTGAGACAACGGGATAGAAAATCATGGTTACTTTATCAAATTCAACCCCATCACAATTGACCTGTTAATAACATAGAAAAGGTAAAAATGATAGACAAATATAATCGATAAAGAAATAAAGAAAAGGGAAACTTAAACAAAGAAAGAAGACTTACACGAGTATTGGTAGACAAATATAACCGGTAAGAAGATTTACTTGATCTTAAACGCTCACGCTTGTTTAATATTTCGCACCATACATCTAATATTTTATGCGAAACTTCATTTCCACACATTAAAGTCTTCAGATCAAGCAAGTTCAACTCAGATTGGCTTCTATACACAACCACACTGTATTTATAAGTAATTTTGTTAAAAATGACTGAGGAGCCGCCATGGTCCCCAAACCCTAAACCTACACCTTAGTCATGGTACTCAAATTGTACCCTAAAAGTGAAAATGGAAAGGATACGCTAAAATTGAAAAAGGGTACGCTAAAAGTGAAATTAAAAAAGGGTACGCTAAAATTGAAATTGAAAAAGGGTACGCTAAAAGTGAAAAAGAGTACGCTAAAATTGAAAAAGGGTACGCTAAAATTGAAATTGAAAAGGGTACGCTAAAATTGAAAAAGGGTACGCTAAAAGTGAAAAAGGGTACGCTAAAATTGAAAAAGGGTACGCTAAAATTGAAAGGGTACGCTAAAATTGAAAAAGGGTACGCTAAAAGTGAAAAAGGGTACGCTAAAATTGAAATTGAAAAAGGGTACGCTAAAAGTGAAATTAAAAAAGGGTACGCTAAAATTGAAAAATGGTACGCTAAAATTGAAAAAGGGTACGCTAAAAGTGAAATTGAAAAGGGTACGCTAAAATTGAAAAGGGTACGCTAAAATTGAAAAAAGGGTACGCTAAAAGTGAAAAATGGTACGCTAAAAGTGAAAAAGGGTACGCTAAAAGTGAAAAAGGGTACGCTAAAATTGAAATTGAAAATGGGTACGCTAAAATTGAAATTGAAAATGGGTACGCTAAAATTGAAATTGAAAAAGGGTACGCTAAAATTGAAATTGAAAAATGGTACGCTAAAATTGAAATTGAAAATGGGTACGCTGAAATTGAAAAAGGGTACGCTAAATTTGAAAAAGGGTACGCTAAATTTGAAAAAGGGTACGCTAAAATTGAAATTGGAATGCTAAAAATGAACTAAAGAAATGAAAGAAAGTACTTAATAAAAAATATACAACCAATTACCTCTCATCGGTCTCCTCTGAAAATACATAATTAGCCACTTCTTTCTCAGATTGTGTAAAATCGGAGAAAATCATGATATTTCGTTGAACGTACGAAGATTTAAACACTGCTGAAATTTCTCTAGTTCTTTTAGGCATGGCAGGCTGATTCGGAGAGGGAGGCTGATCAGGAGAGGTAAGGTCAATGTGTACTTCAGCAGACGTACCAACTGGAGGTTCAGGAGTTTTTAAATGGTCTTCAGGAATCTCCTTCTCAAGCAAATGTGGATTATCAGAAGGATCAGAAGGTATAGGTTTTTCCTCCTCTACTGGTGGTAAATGAGGTGAAAGGGAAGATACTGGGTTCATCTCATTCCCAGATGAACTGACAGTCTGAGATGAATCTAGCAAATCATCATCAGAATCTAGCAGACGCATTCTTGGCATCATTGGGTCTCTTTCCCTTTTTACCTTAACACGTTTACGCCTTTTAAGCATAACACCAGCAGCAGTAGCTCCTGCAGCAACAGCAGTATCGGCAACAGTTGGTTTAAATGCATCTTGCAAGGCAAAAAGACTTTCCAAAATCTTTTCATTCCCCCAAAATGCATCATCGTCCCAATCTTGCTCTTTTCTCTCATCCTCATCCACTTCCCCTTCTTTGTATGACCCTCCAACAACATCAGCATCAGCATCATCTAAATCATCACTCTTTTGTTGTTGAGATAAATGAAAACCATCAACAATAATAGAGGACAAGAAAGAAGACATCTTATGAACAGCAATTGAATTTGGTAGCTCACGCATTGCCTCATTTGCACAAGCCTTGAAATCATCAAAGGTATCAGCAAGGTTTTTCGCCGAGGAAACTAGTTTGTTTACACAAACCTCAGCTCGACTCCTAGTACCCTCCAATTTTTCATTTTTCATTTCATTTGCATCTAATTTGATCTTAGAAGTTGCACCTGTTTCATTGTGAGCAGCAACCTTTACAAAACGACTTTCCACAAAACCTTGACCAAAAGATTTCTCCCTAAGTTCCGTCTTTATCCTCTCTGATATATTCTTCTTTGACCAAGTTGCAAGTGTAGGGAATTGCCTATCACCGGACCTAATTTTAATGACAACTCTATCTAAATATATGAAAACCAAAATCATGATGGCACCTTTAAATGTTGTCACACGTCTCCCATTAAGAACATTCTTTTGCCACAATTGAATATTTTTGAGCAATGAACCCAAAGTATAAGAACACCAGTTATAATTTGGGATTTGTGAAGTATCTGCAAGAATATTCAAAATACGGAAACCTAGAATAGCCCCCTTCACACCTACTAAGAAAGTGGAATTGACAAATACAATGAAATTTCTTTTAAAATCATCTCCACCTTCCTTCTGGGACTTCAATTTCTCCAAAAGAACGTTTTTTGTGATTTTTTTCTTATCAAATTGTTCTGCCCAACAATCAAATATTTCATTTTGTACCTTCTTTTCAACAGATTTTATTTCCTTTTCAATGTTTAGAGGTCCCATCGGAATACCAGTTGCTAGATGAACATCTTCAGCAGTAACATGTAATAACCCATCCATTAAAGAAGAATTAAGAACATTAAAAGTTGACACCAGCCAATGTGCCAACTTACCAGGAACCTTATCAGTTTTCAATAAAAGCAAACCCCCGAAACCCATAGAATGAATATCAGATACTTGCCTATCTGATAGACCGCTTTGAACAAAATCAAACAGAAGACTGGGGTCATCCTTGATTTGAATGATGCATCAGCTAATGTCAATGGTTTACCCTCTCTTTTTCCTTTTCCTTTTTGTACACCTAAAGAAAGAAAATGATAAGGATACACTAAAAACAAGACATAACCAAAACCACCGACAAACATAGAATTAATCAAAATACAGAATCATAGAATTAAACTAAACAATATGTGAAAAGTTACAACTAATCAAAAACACCAACAATTGTCATCAATAAAACTTCAATAAGGTCAAGCAATCAATTGAAAAAGGCTACACTAAAATTGAAAAAGGATACGTTAAAATTGAAAAATGATACACTAAAACTGAAAAAGGGTACGCTAAAATTGGAAAAAGGTACACTCAAATTGAAAAATGGTACGCTAAAAATAAAAAAATGGTAAACCAAAATTAAAAGGGTTGGAATAAGGTCAAGTAATCCATAAAACTTCAATAATACCTTTTTGCACTTCACTTGAACCGGCATCATCCCTTGTCGTCATTTCCTCATGCTTTCTTTTGTTTTTAGCCTCCATGCCTGTGAGCAAAAAAAAATTAAACAAAACAATTAAACAATTATTATTTTACAAAGTGTAAGGTAACAATTATTAGTGGTATTAATCTAAAACTTGTCATTTACCTAATCTAAAGACAGGTTCAAAAGCACACACAACATATTCATAAGCAAATCCTATAACAGTGTCAGTGGGTGATCAAATGACCCACTGAAAAGCATTCCCAAAATAGAATGGTAAACAAAGGACCGCCAAAAATGAAATAGATTAACAAATGACGGGACGGAACGGAGTACTAACTAGCTTATCTCCTGCCCCCCTACTTCTAAGTTCTATCAACCATTGTTACATCGAATCTCGAATCCGATTATGTCACTAGCTAAAAATACACGTAACATATACTCTATAAGAGTGAATCGGGAATCGGTGGCAAAAATTCGTGGCAAGTCCGGTAACCATGGTCAATACCTCCAAAATTTACAGTATCATAACAATTACTCCAAATCCAAGTGACCCCGCATGCATAAAATGTGTGATAGCATTTACATTAGGTTTACACTTTACAGAAAATACAATTCCACAATGTCAAACTACATAATTGCAACAATCTACATCACAATTCACAATACTGACAAAATCCCCAAATATGAAGCATACTGACAAAATCCCCAAATATCGCACATTCTAATGAAAATAAACTTGAACATATAATTTCACAATTGAACTCTAAAAACAAGTAGAATCAAACACTGTCTTACAGCAAGCAATGAAATATCGTCGTGTACTGCAATTATAGAGCAAATAAAATGGTTTGTTGGGACTCAATTATGCCAACGACTCAATAATTTGTTCACTTGTTCGTTTTCACTCAAACTTCAAAGGTGGCAAATATCATAAAAAGACGATTCTACATCGAGCAATTCACATCACATGCAAATGATTGACGGAATTCCTCCAACGAATTCCGTCAAACAGTTTAGCTACATTCAATTGCAACGACTCGCAAACTACTCATTTTTGAAACGCAATCGAAACTAAATTATCTAAAATTCATATCGAACAGAGGAATTTCATATACTATATCACAATTCATATCGTTTCTTCTTTCACAGAGGAATTTCATCAAACAGATAAGCTGCATCTCATTTCTCACCTTCCTTTCAGCGTTTGCTCTAACTCGATCGACGACACTAACTCACGCTTCAATACCTTCAATTTCCTCGCGAAATCCTCCTCCAATTGCTTCTGCTTCTAATCACACACATCACAATCAAACAAACAAAAAATCATCAGAAAAATTCAAAAAATCACACAGAATTAAGAAAACGCAATCAATTGCATTAGTTGTTTAAAACAATTCGACTAGTCAATTCGAATTATCAACATAAAACTAACCGATCGTTCAGGTTAATCGATTTGGGGGAAATTGGGGGAAATCGTTCAATTCGGGGGAAATCGGGTTGAGGAAATTTGTTCAGTTATGCGTGGAGAATGAGAGTTGGATAATGTTAGGGTTCAGGTTAATCGATCGTTCATTTGGGGGAAATTGGGGGAAATCGGGGGAAATCGTTCAATTTGGGGGAAATTGGGGGAAATCGGGTTGAGGAAATTCGTTCAGTTATCGAGGGTATTGCGTGGTTAATCGGGGGAATAAAATTAATCGGGGAAAGTTAATCTCAACCATCCATTCACATAATAATATATGTATTCCAATCTGATGGCTGAGAAGAGTTCTCACAGTTCTCATTGAGTGGGTGGTTCTCACATGAACCTAAATCGAACCTAAATCTATATATATATATATATAGAGAGAGAGAAGAGATCAAATAAGGTTCATTGATCTTTATAAGTCCGTAAGTCCTATTTCTATCCCTTAGATCATACATTGATGAATGACTGAGGTTAAATTATGTTTATTAATTTTTCAAACAAAAAACAATGAAATGCACATCTTCCAACTATCTCGTTTTTCTCCCCCCTCAATATTTTCACCATATTCATTTATGCACACTTCCCATATTCATTTATGCACTCCCCTCATTCAGTCATAATACTTCTCTCCCATCTTAACATACATTCCATTTCTATTCTTTATTCTCACCATTCACTCGTTACACTCTCAATTTTATCTCTCTCTCATTTTTTTTTCTCTTTTTAATTTATCTTCCACCATTAACATTCATCTTCATCAAATAAAATATTGAATAATCGAGCCATTTTCCCGTCATTGATGCACATCAATGGTTGTTATTGAGGTTTGTTTATTTTTTTTATTGTTATTAATTAATTTATTCATAAAACTTTAATTGATTGTTTTATGTTTGATATTTTTTTTCAATCCTTTTATTGTTTGTTTGATATTTGAATTGATTTTATATTGTAATCTTGTGTTTTTTAGTTGATGGGTAGATTTTGAAGTTTGAAATATAGTGATTTTTATGATTATTTTTTATTGAATCATATATATCTTTTCAAATTAATAATTGTAGATTTTTGATGAAGATGAAGAATCAATTTCTGGTGGTAATATTGTTCCTAATAGTTTTTATGGTGTTTAATCAATTTTTTTTATGATGTTTACTGATTTTTTCTGGGTTTTTGTTTCATTGGATTTACTGATTTATTCTGGTTTTTTTGTTTCATTGCATCTTTATTTTCATCTTTTTCATTTGTTTTCACTATTATATGGTAATTGATATTTTTTCATTATGTTTTTGATTTTCAATAAATATAGTATGTGTTTTCAATTAATAATTGCAGATTTTTGATGAAGATGAACAATTAAAAATGGAGATGAAGACGAAGAGGAAGAATTAAAAATGGAGATAAGACCGGACGAGCTTCGTAAATGAGTTGCTTTTTATAGATATTTGTAACTTCGGTTCACATATTTTGTAACTTCAGTTCATATATTTTGAAACTTTAGTTCACATATTTTATAACTTCAGATCGTATATTGTAACTTCAGTCCATATATTTGTAATTTCAGTTCACATATTTCGTAACTTCAGTTCACATATTTTGTAACTTTGGATCGTATATTGTAACTTCAATTCTAATCAGTTCATATATTTTTGTAATTTCACCTCACATATTTTGTAACTTCAGTTCACATATTTTGTAACTTCAGTTCACATATTTTGTAACTTCAGATCGTATGTTGTGACTCAAATCCATTTTTGTAACTCCAATTCTAAATATATTTTTGTAACTTCAGTTAATATATCACGTAACTTCAGTTATTATATTTTGTAACTTCAGATAATATATATTGTAACTCCAGTCATGTCTTATAACTTTATTTCGAATCAGTTCATTTATTTTTGTAACTTTAGTTTTTATATTTTGCAACTTTAATTCATCTCAATTAATATTTAACTCAAAACTGTCAAATATGATGAATACAAATTACGATTGAAACTCCAAACATCAAATACTAAAATTCAAAAGAAAACATTCAAATATTCTGATTTATGTTAAATATTTATTGGGTTTGAGAGAGTGTATTAAATTGGAATGAAGAGAGTGTATTAAATTTAGTTGGAAAGAGAGTATATTAAATTTGGTTGGAGAGAGTGTGTATTAAATGCTAGTGTATTAATTATGATCAAATTAATCTCAGCCCTCCATTCTCACCCCATCCAAAGACTCAAAAGAGAACTTATGCACTTATAGGGAGGGAAATCCTTATGTGAACCTCTCTCTCTCTCTCTATACATACACACACACACACACACACACACACACACACACACACACACACACACACACACACGGTATTAGATATAGATGATGATAATAAAAATGTTAACGTTAGCGTACATAAAAAAAATGTTAGATTAGAGAGTTAGTATACATAAAATTAAAAGTTAGTGTGCTAATAATAATAATAATAATAATAATAATAATAATAATAATAATAATAATAATAATAATAATAATAATAATAATAATAATAATAATAATAATAATAATAATACAGTATTGTAGACACCCACATTTGGCCCCTAGGTGTCTATAGCAGTTTTCAAAAAACACCCGATGATGATCGGACGCAAACGTGCTTTAACGCGCTCGAATATGGGCTCGGAATCAGTAATGTCTGGCATGGGCTTTTAGCGGAGTACAAATCTCACAAAACCGACCTCAAATTCAGGCCCAGTGGGCCGTTTCTAATAAAATAGGACTAATTTGGGTCAAAACCGACACCAAAAATAAAACCGTCTTTTAGCGACCGAGTCAAAACCCGGTCAAAGTTGAATCCCGAGACGAACCAGCCTCACATTATGTCCAAATACACAAAATGAATCAGGTCACAACAACCAAATCCTTTCAAAAATGGTCAACAATCATTCCCTATTTACACTCCCTCCGTTCACACACACTCGATCGAGTGGTTCACACTCACTCGGTCGAGTAAGGCCATGAACCCGCCAAACCGGACCCAAGCCGGGCACTCGATCGAGTGCACCCGCGCCACTCGATCGAATGACCCTAAACCGGGTATTTCTTCTATAAATACCCCGTCACCCCAAGCCATTTCACAACTTTTTCAATCATCAATCACCCTTCAACTTTATACATTAACAACCTCTACCACCTTTTCAAACTCATTCAACCTTCACACAATACATCCCTTTGAACTTGGCTTCAAAGTCACACACAAATACATACATATTCAAAATCCCGAGATCAAAACTCGTAAAAGACCCAGAGCAAAACTCGTTAAAATCCATCTCTACAAACCATACACACCATCAACTCCTCCTACGTATCTCGACGCTCCCGCGCCCTTGCCGCCATTTGACGAGCCCTATTCCGAGAAGCAAAAGTACGTAGGTTGAGGGTGTAACATTCAAATCCCGACATCCTTTCCTTTCTCCTTTCTCTTTTTCGATTATATATATATATATATATATATATATATATATATATATATATATATATATATATATATATATATATATATATATATATATATATATATATATGTACTATATATTATTATTATTATTATTAATATTATTATTAATATTATTTTATTATTATTATTATTATTATTTTTTTTTTTTATAATAAGGAAAATTTTATTGATGAATCAAAAAGCAGTTTACAAAAAATTGGTGGGTAGCCGAGATACAATCTGGGCCCCCACCCCCTTAGCTATAGCAAAGCTAAGTCTGGTAAAAATAAAAGGAGCAGCGCGTGCTCCGGCATCCTGTGCTATCGAAAATTTTTTAATCCTCTTTAGTAAACCGATAGCATCCGCCTCCAATTCCCCTAGCGAAGAAAAGGAAAAAGGCACAAACCCATACCCAAGCCCAGAGCATTGATAAGCGTTATTTATATACATATTTGGATCCTCTTAATTGTTAGTTTTATCTCGGTTTTCGTGCTTAACTCGTTAAAAATGATGCAATATGCTTTGAATGTCGATACTTCCGTATTTGTGTGTATTTTGTAGATTTGGATGCATTTGGAGCTAATAAGAGCATTACGGAATCGATAATTGAAGAATTCACATCTAAGCGTGGAATCGAAGGAAGAAGATGCGGAATATACGAAGAAACAAAGACCCAAGAAGGAAAAGACACAAAACGAGATGAGAGAATGATCGCCTACACAAGGGTCAACTTCAAACGTTCATATCTTGAGTTCTACAACTCCAATCAAAGTGATTTTAGTGGCGTTGGAAAGCTCTTTCTCTTATCTTCCCAACGGTATATTACACGTCCAATTTGAACAAGTAACGAAGAAATGAAAGCTGTTTGAAGTCGAGCGCGCGATGCTGTGACCTACAGCGCTACTCGATCGAGTGCCCCTACTGCACTCGATCGAGTGCTACTTCGTGAAGCTCCTGCCCATATTTGGGTGTGTCACTCGATAGAGTGCCGTCAGGCACTCGATCGAGTGCACCCAATCCGGGCCATGCGTCATTCTTATTTCGACTTAGAATTTGGGCCTGCTTTTGAGTCCAACTGATACTCTTTATATATCAGTTGTTTGACTCTTGTTTGGGACATCTTTTATCTTTTCTTTTACCTTCTTCTACACACTTTTTATTATCTTAGTTTTCTTAGTCTAGTTTACTTTGCGAGATACATTGAACCTAGTTCTCCGTCTCAGATCTTGAATTCTCCGGTATTATTATTCTTAATTTTAATTTCAATTTCAGTTTCTACTTTAATTTCTTAATTTATTCTTTGTATTGTTTTATAGTGTAGATTTATTATTGCTTCCGTAGATTAATTCGTATCGTTTTCGTCATGTTTAATTGCAATTCGTCTTTTGTTAGTCCGATTATAATTAATATGCGTAGCTAGATTTCATCTAGGGTTTAAGGGGATCGATGCGTATTATTAGGGTGATAGTCAATTGACCTGTTTCTAATCGTATGAACTATTGCCTGAATATCGTTTAAACTCTGATTAATTGTTTGATGCATAATTCAATTAATTAGTATCGCAAATTAGGACTTTTCGCCGACCGGGTTAAGAACTAATTAGGACACGATAGTTTGGGTAGATTGACTTAATGCTAGCGATCGCAGGTTAAGTTTAGATCTAAAGGTTGTAGTGTACCGACCGGACCTGCACCTTAGGTAGTTCGATTATTGACCTGTTAGTTGACTCCCTGACCCGAGTAATATTCATTGTGAACCTGAGACCCTAGACTTTTTTTCCTTATTGATTTATTTATCAGTAATTAGTTATTAGTTTACCAAACCAACCAAAACTGTGACCTATAATCTAGAATCTAATTCTTAGGATAAATAATTGAATTCTCATCTCCTTGTGGTTCGACCCCTGACTTCGCTATCTACATTAGTTAGTGACCTTAGGGTATCTTTGATTAGGGATACGACTAACCCTGTCAAGCATAGACCCATGTACTTAGCGCATTTGCGCCGAGCAGCGTCGCCCACCGCACGGCCTGGCGCGAAATCAGAGAGCCCGGACTGAGTCAAAGGAGAAGACCCGGTAAGATCTACACAAACGTCACGCCCCCTGTCCCACGAATAAAGAAGCAAATCTGCAGGACGCAAGGATCTGTCATGATCATCAATCAAGCCAATATCGTTCTCCTTACCAGCCGAGACCCCGGAACGGAAACATATATCCAAAAGAGTGTCATGAACGAGGTTATGTCGATGTTTAATTCCGACAACCCCCGCGCAAGACACGGCATGGTCTCCAAAAATATCGTCGCCAAAAACCCGAGAGCAGGCAGAACACGGTCCAGGCACAGAAAACAAAGGAATGCCCAACCGATAGCTAAGCACACATCTGTACGTCCGACCGTTCATAGTCTGGCCCAGTCCAGAAATAGGGACAGCGCGAAGCCAATCAGAAGCATGACGGCCTTGCTGAGACTTCCATAAGGCAACCTGACGGGAGGTCAAGGAGAAATCTGATTCTGCAGTAGCCACAACCCTCGTGAAATATATATCTGCCAAAGACTTCATAAGTTTGGGGGCAGCGATCTCACTTGGATTACACTCAACAGAACCCAGAACCTCCTTAAGCCTACGCAAGGCTTCATCGAAAGCCGGGCCCAGGGTCAGTACGCCCGCAGCACGAAGCAACGTAGCTTGCAAACCTGCAGATTGCAGTCGGGATGCCACAAAAGCATAATGTAGGACATCTCCAGCAGCATACACCCCAAGCCCCCCAAAGAAAAAGGGAAGGGTGGCAAGCCGCCACTGCCAATCCCCAAACCCAGGCCCAGACGCAACAACAACACGCTCTAAATGAGAACGAAGTGCCGAGTCAAAAGCAAGCTGAGCCGACTCAAAAACAGTCGGTGGACAAGTACGCAAGGCAAAATAAAGTTTAGAGATACCAGTACAGGCCCGGAGCAACAGCAACTCACACTGCGGATCATCAAGCAGAGCGACGGAACCCATAAGCGCGATAGTTCTGGTCACCCTACTCATCACGAGCTCACTGCTGAAATCATGACTCGCACTAACAGGTCCACCAAGGACTTTGACACCACGCATCGGTCTAGCGATAGTAGGGGGAAGACGCCGGGGAGCCTACTCCTAGGATCTTCCGAAGGCCAAAAAATCTCGGTTTTACTGACATTTAGATGAAGTCCCGAACGAGGACCATCATCCAAAATCAGCTCCAGAACCTTCCCCAAAATCAAGGTGTCCCCAACGATGGTGCCATCATCCAAGTACCAAGCCTGCAGCCTCAGATCAAAAGAGTCCCGGATCTTACAAACCAAGGGATGTAACACCAGAGAAAAAAGCAGAGGACCTAAAGGATCACCCTGCTGGACCCCCTGACAAGACCACAGGCTGTGCTCACCATAATATAAACGGGCAGGACTAGAATAGCAAAATTCCACCCACCGGGAGAGAACAGGGCAGTGGTAACGAACCTCTCGTAACATGATTTCACGATCAACCATGTTAAAAGCGTTCTGAAAATCCACCAAAAGCATGGAGAGACCCACCTCATCACCTCGGTCCTCAACAAGCCGGTTCAAGGCATGCAAAATAGCCTCGCCTCCCCCAGAGACCCCAACCCCAAACTGAAGACCAGAAAAATAACCACTCAGCGATGGACCGATCAGAAAAGCACCAACCTTAGAGACAATCCGTCTCCAAATCGTTCCAACAGCAATTGGACGAATACCGCCACCTGGCTTAACAAGCGGGGTAAGCGGCGCACTAGCAATGTACTCTCCGAGGACTTGCGGGCAGCTACCCTCGAGAAAGAGATTAACCACCCGAGTGACAGAAGCAATAAAATCGTCCGAAAGAGCAACTGCGGCACCACTTAAACAATCCAAAAGATGTTGAGCACGAAAACCGTCCCTCCCACAAGAAGTGCCACGAGGGAAACCTCTAATCATATCCAAAACCACCGACGCGGAGGCGACGAGGGAGTGATGATTACCAGGCAAGGGTGGCAGAGCGGGAGAAGGGACGACGGGGTGCTTATCCTTCAAAGCCACAAGAGTATCATCGGTATAAGGAGCAACACCAGAAGAAGAAAGCACACGAACAGCAGCAGTATAGTGCCCGTCGCAAATCTTCCTACGACACTGCCTAACATTAACCTCACTCAAGTCGAGATCCTCATCCACATTAAAAGAAGGAGCAACCTCAGCTAGAGTATCCTGCAGGAGCGACAACCGACCACCCGGCTCATCCCAACAACGAATGGCACTAGAAATACTCTCCTCCTGCCGCTGCCGCCGAATAACAGATCGACACTCAAGGTTACTCCGAGGGGAGAAAGTCTTAAGTATGCACAGCGGCAACGCAAGCAAGGTGACCCAACACGTGAGGTCACGAGGAGAGGCAGCCACATCATCAAGAGCACCCCGAAAAACCCGAGAAAACCCTAAACGACACTTTGGAGGGATGGATTTAACAGTACGTAACCCCTTAGCCAACAATTGATCTAGAGAAGTCACATTAAACCCAACAACCGGGGGATCAACCACACCACTAGAGGACGAAACTGTAGGGGCAGATGGTCGGGGAAAACCATAAAGAACATAGCGGATAACACCATCACCACAATTAGGGGCCTCAACAAAAGGCTCTGCATCGTGTCGACAGCCTTTGTTATGAGTATGTGTCCGAAAGCAAACCCCACACAGCCAAACACCCATACGCCGAAAAGTAGACTCAGCAGCCAAAAAAATAGGTAAAGAAGCAAGAGATTCCCGTGTGATGTCCCGGGCACCCCCCTTACAGTGATGATCCCGGAGATGGACAAGTAGAGAATTTTTAACAAACCCCTTACCCCAACCATCTCTACACTTACCGAGGCCCACAAAAGGACAGTGGAACCGCACGAGGTCAGGCATACCGAGATAGAAGCATCGACACCAAAAACCGAAAAACACAGAGACGACCCAAAAGAAAAAGAAACCCAAGCAAAGTAAAGAAGGAAGCAAGCGAAAACCGAAAAACCGAAAACCGAAAACCGAAAAAGAAAAGGAAACATAATCCTACCCACGAGGAAAGGATCCACGAAAAACCGAATCCCGGCGACGAACCCGGAACCACGCCACGCAGCACCGGAACTCCGGCGAACCCACGTACGGCGACCCCAGGCGACCCAGCACAGGCACCCGACACCGGCAACCGGCCCAAAGACTCCGGCGACGCGTTCCGGTCGCGCACTAGGCGATATGCGCAAAAAAAAGAGGAGCAACCCCTCTCCTCCCTCAAGATCGAACGCCGGCAAAGGGTGGTTGCCGGCGCGCGGTGACGGTGGCGTGAGGCCTGTGGTGGCGTGAGGCCGAAAAGCGGGCTGGTGACGGCGGTGGTCGACGAGTACAAAGCCGGTGAGCCCCCTGCACCCAACCGGACCCCGCCCTGCCCCTCGAAAACCTCCCCTCTTACACACTAGTCAGGCGCCGACAGGCCGGTGACGGCGGACCGGCAAACCGGCGGCCGACTGTGGCGGACGCAGTGAAGGCACTAGGCCCTAAATGCAGAGTGCCCTAATCGCCCTCCCCTATTATTACTATTATTATTAGTCGATATTAACGACACTAACATTTTTATTTCTTTATTACTAACACACTAACTTTTAATTTCGTGTATACTAACTCTCTAATCTAACACTTTTATTTATCGCAATCTAACATATTTTTTTATTTATTGTATCTAACA
Source organism: Agrostemma githago (assembly GCA_958450325.1). Lineage (NCBI taxonomy): Eukaryota > Viridiplantae > Streptophyta > Magnoliopsida > Caryophyllales > Caryophyllaceae > Agrostemma > Agrostemma githago. The sequence goes on along the minus strand of OY288243.1, from coordinate 34,359,760 downwards.
CCTAACATTTTAATTATCGCTCATTTACATTTTGTTATATAAATAATACCGTGTATACTTACCAACAAAACTATTTTCAAAACGATCCGAGCAACGTCCGTTGAGGCTAAATTAATGATCGTAGGCCTTAAGGCCAAATTACGATATTAAAATGCCGAGGACTTAAGTTTGCGACGACGGTCGAATTTTCGGGTCGAATATGTTTAATTACGAATTCCGTCTAAAGTCTATTTAATCCCTTTACAAGTTGCATTGGAGGTGGCGCCCTTTCGAGGTGCGCCGCCCTAAACACTTAAGGGCGTAATAGATCGTGGAGATTCGTCGTTAAATATGTCCGACCCCATCTCATTCAAAATATTATTCTAAAAAGGTCATCGACAAATCGGATTAGGACAAAACCCGTTGACGCCGAATTAACTGTCACACGATCCGAAAGGATTGATTACGACATTATGACGCGGAGGGAATCGATATTTGTTCTAGTCCGATCAAACTCGATTTTGCAAATTTCGCTTTAACTACTAGATAACGGTTCTATAACCGAATGTCGAGTAGGACGAGCCATCGAAATTTACACTAATATAAATTAGACAATATTTATATTTAGTGTAATTACATGTCGATTTCAAAATCAATAAATCGGAATTGTTACCTTTTCCGAATCGAGTAGCACCTCGAACAGAGGTTACTCGATCGAGTACCTTGGCTCACTCGATCGAGTGACACCTCGAATAATAGGCAGAAGGCCTCCACGAGGGGCACTAGATCGAGTCTCCCCCATGACTCGATCGAGTGTCTTGTATCATGCCTAAACCGTGAGCCTTCTAAATATCGTAAGCCTAATCAATTTCTTTTTTCCGACTTTAAGTCATCACGTGTTAATTCAATCACGTGATTCCTTATTCAAAACTCATGCATTTCATTCTATTTTACTACTTTCACGACTTTGACTAATGTCTTGCACGACTAGTTTTGTGTAGGGGTGTGCAAAATCCGGGTCGGACCGGAAAAATGGACCGGACCGGACCGGAATCTACCGGACCGGACCCGGAATAAAAAATTCCGGTCCGGGTTCCGGTCCATCATTTTGGGCGATTCCGGGTTCCGGTCCGGTCCGGTCCTGACCCGATTTTTTCCGGTCCGGACCGGTTTGGACCGGAAAGACCGGAATTATGCTTATTTCTTAAAAATTCCGGTCTAACCGGTCCAAACCGGTCCAACCGGTCCGGAATTTTGGACCGGAATTTCAAAAAAAATTGAAAATTCCGGGTCAACCGGTCCGGTCCGGTCTTGGACCGGAATTTTTCCGGTCCGGTCCCGGTCCGATTTTTTTTTACATTTCGGTTCCGGGTCCAACCGGTTCCGGTCCGGGTCGGACCGGATGCACAGCCCTAGTTTTGTGTCGACGACTCCTTAGTCGTGTCCGACGCATAACTAGTCTAGACATCAATCTTTCAATATGATAAGTCGGGACAAGACATCGAGACCCGGGATCGAACTAGCACCACGCTTCGGTCCCATACGTGAATACGTATTAAAGTCTCCGTCCTCCGCTTAATGCACAATATAATGTGTATTTAATCGAAGTTGATCCGGTTATTCAATTTACGGTCTAGCTTATATTTACTATTTACGGGTCCGTTTATAGTTAATATTTACCGTTTTCTAATTCGATTATTATATTATCGCTCGTTGTATTGTGAATTCCGGGTTGTATTCCGCCCGTGTAAGTTGTAATTTATTTACGAGTTTTCTATTTTCGATGTTCGTCATTTATTGCCTTAAAATGAACATCGCATGCTAAATCACTTGGACGTGAATCAAGATGCATTAAAATGACGTAGCAACCCTTTCGATATTTATATCTTTTAAAACGTTGTTTGCATAACATTTTACCGGATTACTAGCACGTGTATTAGAAAGTCAAACGATGTCTTAGTAGAGGCCGCTAAGTGCGGGCGGGGTTGGGTGTCCTTAGTGGGCTTCCCAACACGTACCCTCACCCCTTACTCAGAACCTCGGTTTCCGGATGCCCGAAACCGTTGGCGCACGAGAGTCATTCAATACACGATAATCGGTAGTGACGGTATCGGTATCGCAATGCAAAGGGACGAGCCCAATAAACTCTGAAATCGAAGTGGGCCGTACTTTGTGTATGGCCCATAACGACATAGAGTGGGCTCGAACGGGTCCGAACTCCCACAAAGTTCAATGGCGACTCCATTTCGACTTAAATTTCAATTTGATCCATTCTCATATGGAGATGCATTCGCCTACCCAAACCCGCGCGTGGCCGCGTCGGGGTGGACCTATGTCATGTCCACAATTTGGCGACTCCGTTGGGGATTAACTGATGAGTGACTAACCATCGGCATCCTCAGGGTGAGACTCGAATAGAAATCGTTTGACTAGTACAATACACGTTTTAGTTTTACGGTTCATGCATAACCCATATTTGCCTGGGCCGGTACTGGTGACCGACGTCCCACTATACCACGATGTATTCCGCCTTGGATACGTTAAAGGTGTTCATAGTCGATTCGTATTGACTTTGCGGCATGTTTAAAGCTCAACTCGACTTAGGAAGTCCGTCCCGATTCTCGTCTAGACTATGAGCACTGGTATAGACCCCATTTAGACCGACCAAGACTTAGTGTAAAGCATACATGGCGTCGTTATAATGCTTACCTGATTATGTGCTACTTGGTTTCCGTGTCGTTTTCAAAAATCGTCATTTCAAAAAAAATGCATCTTTCCAAAATATTCAATTTTCAAAAATCGGAATGCTGCCAAAAATTAGACTTACGATTTGACTCAAAACAAGCCTTTTTTTAGCCGGCATGTTATCCATTTCAAAAGTCGAATTTTCCGATCCACCATTCGATTTTCGAATTTTCAAATTCCATTTCGATTTTCAAATTTCAAAATTCCATGTCGATTTTTTTTTTCAATTCCTCGAGATGCGATTCTCGATTTTCAAATCTCCGAGATGCCGTTTTCGATTTTCAAATCTTCGGGATCTTATTTTCGATTTTCAAATTTTCGGAAATTTATTTTCGATATTCAAATTTTCAAAATTCCAAATATTCAACTTATCAAAAAAAAAAAAACTCGGCCCTGTCGGCATGCTGCCAATTTCAAAAGACGGGATCGCCTCCTCAATTATCAAAACGCGAAATTACTCACAACCATTCTAACATTTCAAAATGCTCGGTCCTATTGGCCCACTGCCAAGTTCAGGACTGTCTTCTCAATTTTCAAAATTCAATCATTTTTCAAAAACCTTCCTTATTATAGGACCTACCGTAATTAGTGTGTCGGGTCTTTCGTAATACGTCGAAAGTCTCGTCGAAACTTCGTCGATCTTACATCACGGGTTTCCTCCCTATCCCAGTCCGCCTTATTTGACTAAGGCATGGCCCACCTACGTAGGACATACTCCTACCAAGGAAAGCCCATTTAAACACTCGAGTCCTAACTAGGAAGTCCCGCGCGATTTTTTCCTCCAGCAGGACGGTCCTCATGACCTGTCCTAAGGGAATTTCGCCCATCTTTCAATCCGTTAGTCGAGTCATCCTAATTCAAAAGTCCTTTAACTTAAGGGTCTACCCTAATCACAGGGTCATCCTTATTCAAGTCAAGTCAAGGGTCTCTAGCGTCGAAGCACTGCCGATTTGACATCGCAAGTTTCTTCCCCTATCCGTCTGCCTTTCCTTGAGGCCCAGTCAACCTTTTACAAGGCATAGCCCTATAACAAAAGGTTCGTTATTCTTACATCTAAGGGTCACTCGTCCGACACTCGAGTCTTAACAAAACCTTCGATTACACTTGGGGGCTACCCTTCAGCAGAGCGGTCAATCACGTTTGCTCTAAGGGTCATGTCTTACACGTGTTGTCTCACGTACCCCACTTTTGAATCACTTAGATGTCACACCATCTGAGTCCTTTTAGAGTCCTCGGTCTCACTCGGGGGCTACCCTTCAACAGAGCGATCAATCACAGTTGCTCTAAGGGTCATGTCCTACACGTGGCGTCTCACGTGTGCCACTTTCGAGTCACTTAGATGTCACACCATCTGAGTTCTTTTAGAGTCCTCGGTCTCACTCGGGGGCTACCCTTCAATAGAGCGATCAATCACGGTTGCTCTAAGGGTCATGTCCTACACGTGGCGTCTCACGTGTGCCACTTTCGAGTCACTTAGATGTCACACCATCTGAGGCCTTTTAGAGTCCTCGATCTCACTCGGGGGCTACCCTTCAACAGGGCGATCAATCACGGTTGCTCTAAGGGTCATGTCCTACACGTGGCGTCTCACGTGTGCCACTTTCGAGTCATTTGGATGCCGCACCATCTGAGTCCTATCAGAGTCTTTAGTCTCACTGGGGGCTATCCTCCACCCGAACAGTCAACCACAGTCACCTTAAGGGGTACCTTACGTTCATCATACACCGGCGTCCTTATGATGTCTTCTTCGAGTCGTACCCATGCTGCGAACACTCGAGTCTCCTAAAGGTTTAGGTCGCCACGGTTGGTCCGAACACGTGACGCGATCAAACACGGTCGCCCCATTTTCGGACTCACCCTCGTGCAGCTTGAGTCTCATCGTCGAGTCCAAGCCATGGTCGTAACCTCGTCTAGGTCAATGTTCGAGTATCCCGGTCCAAGAGTCTTTGTCGACCCGTCACCCCGGGCAGTCTATGGTTTGACTTCCTCTCTTGCATTTGCGCAAAGTCGAGTTTAGGCGTCGTGGCACCTGTCATTTTCTCCAATCAAGGACCTTACCAAAAAGAACATATACCACCGAGCATCCAACAGTCCAGATTTGATTTGAGTCTAAATCTGAGTTCGAGTCTAGGATACCCTACATCCTCATTTCCAAATCAGAGTTAGAGTCTTTTGCATTCTGTCTTCTTTTCAAAATTCAATAAAAATCAGCTTTCAATATTCTATCTCCACTATATGCTTCCTTATGTGTTTCCGAGAACGTGATGAACACTATCATACACTGTGAGCACACGCACGTGACTATTATAGGCACATCTATAATGACTGCAGGAACTGAGACCCGTGTTTTTCTTTACTTGTTCCATGTCTGGTATAGAAAGCCACATAACTACCCTAGCAGGAGCGGTGTCGAATCCTATGACAAATCTAGGTAGTCTCCTAGTTCGGGTTCAAGACGGAAGGCTAGCCCACATCCCACAATAAATACCCTTCCAATAAGACTAACCAATCCCTACCTTAGGTGTTAGTCTGACCAGAAGAAAAAAGAAGCATCGTGACTCAATAGACGAGATGCCAAAAATACCCAACTCGGGACGATGCTCCCACCAAGCCTGCTCGGAATTATGATGACAATACCGAGATCCAAACTACAATGCTTACAGTAGAGTACTCCACCATGAGTTGCACTCACACAAATACCAACTAGGCTTACACCTTACAAAGGTTTAGCTCCGCATCCAACCGATAGGCCCAACCCTAAATCCACCCACAACACCATAGGAGGAGAGTACCGTGAAAAAAAAAAGAAAAAAAAGAAAGAGTTGGACAAAAAAATCAAAAGTCCAAGGAAAAAGCAAAAGGCCAAAACAAAAGAGCTGGCCATAAAAAAAAACCCCTCAACATCCCCCGACCAGATACGGTCAATCCCTTGACCGGGGCACGGTCAACTCAAATGAAGAATCCCACGACCGGGGCTAAGAGGTCAACCCAAAAAAAAAAGAATTCAAATACCCATTATCGTGGTCAACGGTCAACTCAAGTGAAAATCCCTTGACGGTCAATTCAAAAATTATCGATGCACATACCATCAAATAGAAGGGTGACAATCAGGCTGTTCAGATAACACCACATTTAGCCTTCCCACATTACAACCCTCAAGACCTTCTCGAGACCTAGGCTAAGAGACAACCCAGAATTTTGAGGATTCAAGCTCCATAGGATACCCCTAACCATTAGGGCCAGACATGGAAATCAGATCCCACATTATCAACCTACCGCGATCGAAGTTCGAGTCATTATTACTCAACTTCCCCATTTCCTACCACATTACAATACCTTACCCTCGAAGCCTTAGCTCCAAAAAATCAAGCTCCAGATGTCAAAACATCAAAGCCACTTACGACCTGGCTCCACATTTCCAAAAAAAAACATCCAAACCAGTTACCAGCCCCAAACACGGGACTCAACCTGCAGTCGGCATAGAACATGCCCAAATAGTTCACACCACCTCTGGGGGCTACCCCGGAGAACGCTCACAGTCACGGGATGAACACCCTAACTGTTCCAGCCCTTTGATCAAGACATCATTGGGAATGCACCTAGCCTACACCGTCGATACAGGCTAGTTACACACAAAGCCCTAATAAACTAGGCACCATAATATATCTTCCAATCCACTGAACTACGGCTTGGTTTGATTTCCCTACACGTGAATACGTAGGCAGTCCTTCAAACAAGGGCACAACCACCCACATTGACACAAATATAAAAAAGAACCATCATTCCTATCACGACACTGTCATGTTCTCAACAGCTGGCTTTGTCGTCCTGAGGGCTTCTCTTAGGCAGAATACTCCCATCCACTCACATAATCCAAATAATTTTCAAAAACTAGCCTCCTTTCTATAGAGTATCCTAGTACTCGGCTCAGTCGAAGACGAGAATTTGTCAGGGACTCGAAGCGATACCCATTTTGGGACTGTCCCCCAAAACCAAAGATCCAAAAGAGCACCAGACTATAACATTGCTACTACTAAGTCCTGTCGTTACAGTCTCGTTACAGACTACTGCAGCCACCCTATGGCACATCCTTCCCATTTCGATGTTCGACCGTATTGCCACTCGCCTAAGCTACGGAATAGCGTAGCTTAAGAGTTTTGTCATCTTCGGTGGCCCACCCCCCTACTGAGTCGCGGTCCAACCCCTCGAGAGTCCAGTCGTGTCCGTCAACTCGTCCTGTCGCGTCCAGAGTCGAGTCTGTCGATATGTCTCTCTCTTCAAATTTTTACTTTGAAGTTTGCAAAACTTAGCCATTTGAGAAAATCCTTTTCGACAAGGTCAAATTTCAGTCTATTTAAACTGCAAATTTCTTTTCTACCCCTTTCAATTTTGAAAACCTATCTCCTAGCACGTTTGCTGCTATCAAGACTTCGATTTCAAAATTAAGCAAAAATCTTTTCCCCAGCGCGAGTCAGTCTATAGATGCTAACTGCATTTCTTATATGTTATCTTGCTACCTGCTATATTTGCTATTTCTGCCTATTATCTAACATTTCAGGTTCCAGCTTGGCTTCCCAACGGAACATCCAGTTTTTATTCCCCAGCGTGAGACGGAGTTTCATTTAAAATGGCACATGCAAATTGAGATGTGTTTGCAAACAAGCACACCCAAGGCTTCTTAGGCAAGCTCCCGCGTAATTCAAATTGGGATGTGTCTGCAAACGGGCACACCCAGGGCTTCTTAGGCAAGCTCCCGCGTAGTTCCGAATTGAGATGTATCTGCAAACAGATACACCCAGGGCTTCATAAACAAGCTCCCGCACAACTCACTAAGCTCCCCAACGGAAAACCCGAAGTGACATTTCTCCCAAAACAACACGGGATGCACCTACATACAGGTACACCCAGGACTTCGAAGGCAAGTCCGATTCCCCACGGAGCTATCAACACCAACTCAGGTATGACTTCTATCTTTTGGCTAGCGAGCCCTTTTACGCGAGTCTAATGGACTATAAACGACCCGACCGGAAGTCTGCCAGGTCTTAATCCTGGATTGGCCTTGTAGCTACTCTGACTTTCGCCTTGTCCAAGCCTCAGTCAGAGTGGGGGCTCTGTAGACACCCACATTTGGCCCCTAGGTGTCTATAGCAATTTCCAAAAAACACCCGATGATGATCGGACGCAAACGTGCTTTAACGCGCTCGAATATGGGCTCGGAATCAGTAATATCTGGCCTGGGCTTTTAGCGGAGTACAAATCTCACAAAACCGACCTCAAATTCAGGCCCAGTGGGCCGTTTCCAATAAAATAAGACTAATTTGGGTCAAAACCGACACCGAAAATAAAACCGTCTTTTAGCGACCGAGTCAAAACCCGGTCAAAGTCGAATCCCGAGACGAACCAGCCTTACATTATGTCCAAACACACAAAATGAATCAGGTCACAACAACCAAATCCTTTCAAAAATGGTCAACAAGCATTCCCTATTTACACTCCCTCCGTTCACATACACTCGATCGAGTGGTTCACACTCACTCGGTCGAGTAAGGCCATGAACCCGCCAAACCGGACCCAAGCCGGGCACTCGATCGAGTGCACCCGCGCCACTCGATCGAGTGACCCTAAACCGGGGTATTTCTTCTATAAATACCCCGTCACCCCAAGCCATTTCACAACTTTTTCAATCATCAATCACCCTTCAACTTTATACATTACCAACCTCTACCACCTTTTCAAACTCATTCAACCTTCACACAATACATCCCTTTGAACTTGGCTTCAAAGTCACACACACATACATACATATTCAAAATCTCGAGATCAAAACTCGTAAAAGACCGAGAGCAAAACTCGTTAAAATCCATCTCTACAAACCATACACACCATCAACTCCTCCTACGTATCTCGACGCTCCCGCGCCCTTGCCGCCATTTGACGAGCTCTATTCCGAGAAGCAAAAGTACGTAGGTTGAGGGTGTAACATTCAAATCCCGACATCCTTTCCTTTCTCCTTTCTCTTTTTCGATTATATATATATATGTACTATATATTATTATTATTATTATTATTATTGTTATTATTGTTATTATTATTATTATTATTATTATTATTATTATTATTATTATTATTATTAGTCGATATTATTATTATTAGTCGATATTAACGACGCTAACATTTTTATTTCTTTATTACTAACACACTAACTTTTAATTTCGTGTATACTAACTCTTTAATCTAACACTTTTATTTATCGCAATCTAACATATTTTTTATTTATTGTATCTAACACCTAACATTTTAATTATCGCTCATTTACATTTTGTTATATAAATAATACCGTGTATACTTACCAACAAAACTATTTTCAAAACGATCCGAACAACGTCCGTTGAGGCTAAATTAATGATCGTAGGCCTTAAGGCCAAATTACGATATTAAAATGCCGAGGACTTAAGTTTGCGACGACGGTCGAATTTTCGGGTCGAATATGTTTAATTACGAATTCCGCCTAAAGTCTATTTAATCCCTTTACAAATCGCATTGGAGGTGGCACTCTTTCGAGGTGCGCCGCCCTAAACACTTAAGGGCGTAATAGATCGTGGAGATTCGTCGTTAAATATGTCCGACCCCATCTCATTCAAAATATTATTCTAAAAAGGTCATCGACAAATCGGATTAGGACAGAACCCGTTGACGCCGAATTAACTGTCACACGATCCGAAAGGATTGATTACGACATTATGACGCGGAGGGAATCGATATTTGTTCTAGTCCGATCAAACTCGAGTTTGAAAATTTCGCTTTAACTACTAGATAACGGTTCTATAACCGAATGTCGAGTAGGACGAGCCATCGAAATTTACACTAATATAAATTAGACAATATTTATATTTAGTGTAATTACATGTCGATTTCAAAATCAATAATTCGAAATTGTTACCTTTTCCTAATCGAGTAGCACCTCGAACAGAGAGTACTCGATCGAGTGCCTTGGCACACTCGATCGAGTGACACCTCAAATAATAGGCAGAAGGCCTCCACGAGGGGCACTCGATCGAGTCTCCCCCATGACTCGATCGAGTGTCTTGTATCATGCCTAAACCGTGAGCCTTCTAAATATCGTAAGCCTAATCAATTTCTTTTTTACGACTTTAAGTCATCACGTGTTAATTCAATCACGTGATTCCTTATTCAAAACTCATGCATTTCATTCTATTTTACTACTTTCACGACTTTGACTAATGTCTTGCACGACTAGTTTTGTGTAGGGGTGTGCAAAATCCGGGTCGGACCGGAAAAATGGACCGGACCGGACCCAGAATAAAAAATTCCGGTCCGGGTTCCGGTCCATCATTTTGGGCGATTCCGGGTTCCGGTCCGGTCCGGTCCTGACCCGATTTTTTCCGGTCCGGACCGGTTTGGACCGGAAAGACCGGAATTATGCTTATTTCTTAAAAATTCCGGTCTAACCGGTCCAAACCGGTCCAACTGGTCCGGAATTTTGGATCGGACTTTCAAAAAAAATTGAAAATTCCGGGTCAACCGGTCCGGTCCAGTCTTGGACCGGAATTTTTCCGGTCCGATTTTTTTTTACATTCCGGTTCCGGGTCCAACCGGGTCCGGTCCGGGTCGGACCGGATGCACAGCCCTAGTTTTGTGTCGACGACTCCTTAGTCGTGTCCGACGCATAACTAGTCTAGACATCAATCTTTCAATATGATAAGTCGGGACAAGGCATCGAGACCCGGGATCGAGCTAGCACCACGCTTCGGTCCCATACGTGAATACGTATTAAAGTCTCCGTCCTCCGCTTAATGCACAATATAATGTGTATTTAATCGAAGTTTGTCCGGTTATTCAATTTACGGTCTAGCTTATATTTACTATTTACGGGTCCGTTTATAGTTAATATTTACCGTTTTCTAATTCGATTATTATATTATCGCTCGTTGTATTGTGAATTCCGGGTTGTATTCCGTCCGTGTAATTTGTAATTTATTTACGAGTTTTCTATTTTCGATGTTTGTCATTTATTGCCTTAAAATGAACATCGCATGCTAAATCACTTGGACGTGAATCAAGATGCATTAAAATGACGTAGCAACCCTTTCGATATTTATATCTTTTAAAACGTTGTTTGCATAACATTTTACCGGATTACTAGCACGTGTATTATAAAGTCAAACGATGTCTTAGTAGAGGCCGCTAAGTGCCGGCTTGGTTGGGTGTCCTTAGTGGGCTTCCCAACACGTACCCTCACCCCTTACTCAGAACCTCGGTTTCCGGATGCCCGAAACCGTTGGCTCACGAGAGTCATTCAATACACGATAACCGGTAGTGACGGTAGATAGCAATGCAAAGGGATTAGCCCAATAAACTCTGAAATCGAAGTGGGCCGTACTTTGTGTATGGCCCATAACGACATAGAGTGGGCTCGAACGGGTCCGAACTCCCACAAAGTTCAATGGCGACTCCATTTCGACTTAAATTTCAATTCGATCCATTCTCATATGGAGATGCATTCGCCTACCCAAACCCGCGCGTGGCCGCGTCGGGGTGGACCTATGTCATGTCCACAATTTGGCGACTCCGTTGGGGATTAACTGATGAGTGACTAACCATCGGCATCCTCAGGGTGAGACTCGAATAGAAATCGTTTGACTAGTACAATACACGTTTTAGTTTTACGGTTCTTGCATAACCCATATTTGCCTGGGCCGGTACTGGTGACCGACGTCCCACTATACCACGATGTATTCCGCCTTGGATACGTTAAAGGTGTTCATAGTCGATTCGTATTGACTTTGCGGCATGTTTAAAGCTCAACTCGACTTAGGAAGTCCGTCCCGATTCTCGTCTAGACTATGAGCACTGGTATAGACCCCATTTAGACCGACCAAGACTTAGTGTAAAGCATACATGGCGTCGTTATAATGCTTACGTGATTATGTGCTACTTGGTTTCCGTGTCGTCTTCAAAAATCGTCATTTCAAAAAAAAATGCATCTTTCCAAAATATGCAATTTTCAAAAATCGGAATGCTGCCAAAAATTAGACTTACAATTTGACTCAAAACAAGCCTTTTTTTAGCCGGCATGTTATCCATTTCAAAAGTCGAATTTTCCGATCCACCATTCGATTTTCGAATTTTCAAATTCCATTTCGATTTTCAAAATTCCATGTCGATTTTTTTTTCAATTCCTCGAGATGCGATTCTCGATTTTCAAATCTCCGAGATGCCGTTTTCGATTTTCAAATCTTCGGGATCTTATTTTCGATTTTCAAATTTTCGGAAATTTATTTTCGATATTCAAATTTTCAAAATTCCAAATATTCAATTATCAAAAAAAAAAACTCGGCCCTGTCGGCATGCTGCCAATTTCAAAAGACGGGATCGCCTCCTCAATTATCAAAACGCGAAATTACTCGCAACCATTCTAACATTTCAAAATGCTCGGTCCTATTGGCCCACTGCCAAGTTCAGGACCGTCCTCTCAATTTTCAAAATTCAATCATTTTTCAAAAACCTTCCTTATTATAGGACCTACCGTAATTAGTGTGTCGGGTCTTTCGTAATACGTCGAAAGTCTCGTCGAAACTTCGTCAATCTTACATCACGGGTTTCCTCCCTATCCCAGTCCGCCTTATTTGACTAAGGCATGGCCAACCTACGTAGGACATACTCCTACCAAGGAAAGCTCGTTTAAACACTCGAGTCCTAACTGGAAAGTCCCGCGCGATTTTTTCCTCTAGCAGGACGGTTCTCATGACCTGTCCTAAGGGAATTTCGCCCATCTTTCAATCCGTTAGTCGAGTCATCCTAATTCAAAAGTCCTTTAACTTAAGGGTCTACCCTAATCACAGGGTCATCCTTATTCAAGTCAAGTCAAGGGTCTCTAGCGTCGAAGCACTGCCGATTTGACATCGCAAGTTTCTTCCCCTACCCGTCTGCCTTTCCTCGAGGCCAAGTCAACCTTTTACAAGGCATAGCCCTATAACAAAAGGTTCGTTATTCTTACATCTAAGGGTCACTCGTCCGACACTCGAGTCTTAACAAAACCTTCGATTACACTTGGGGGCTACCCTTCAGCAGAGCGGTCAATCACGTTTGCTCTAAGGGTCATGTCTTACACGTGTTGTCTCACGTACCCCACTTTTGAATCACTTAGATGTCACACCATCTGAGTCCTTTTAGAGTCCTCGGTCTCTCTCGGGGGCTACCCTTCAACAGAGCGATCAATCACAGTTGCTCTAAGGGTCATGTCCTACACGTGGCGTCTCACGTGTGCCACTTTCGAGTCACTTAGATGTCACACCATCTGAGTTCTTTTAGAGTCCTCGGTCTCACTCGGGGGCTACCCTTCAACAGAGCGATCAATCACGGTTGCTCTAAGGGTCATGTCCTACACGTGGCGTCTCACGTGTGCCACTTTCGAGTCACTTAGATGTCACACCATCTGAGGCCTTTTAGAGTCCTCGATCTCACTCGGGGGCTACCCTTCAACAGGGCGATCAATCACGGTTGCTCTAAGGGTCATGTCCTACACGTGGCGTCTCACGTGTGCCACTTTCGAGTCATTTGGATGCCGCACCATCTGAGTCCTATCAGAGTCTTTAGTCTCACTGGGGGCTATCCTCCACCCGAACAGTCAACCACAGTCACCTTAAGGGGTACCTTACGTTCATCATACACCGGCGTCCTTATGATGTCTTCTTCGAGTCGTACCCATGCTGCGAACACTCGAGTCTCCTAAAGGTTTAGGTCGCCACGGTTGGTCCGAACACGTGACGCGGTCAAACACGGTCGCCCCATTTTCGGACTCACCCTCGTGCAGCTTGAGTCTCATCGTCGAGTCCAAGCCAGGGTCGTAACCTCGTCTAGGTCAATGTTCGAGTATCCCGGTCCAAGAGTCTTTGTCGACCCGTCACCCCGGGCCGTCTCTGGTTTGACTTCCTCTCTTGCATTTGCGCAAAGTCGAGTTTAGGCGTCGTGGCACCTGTCATTTTCTCCAATCAAGGACCTTACCAAAAAGAACATATACCACCGAGCATCCAACAGTCCAGATTTGATTTGAGTCTAAATCTGAGTTCCAGTCTAGGATACCCTACATCCTCATTTCCAAATCAGAGTTAGAGTCTTTTGCATTCTGTCTTCTTTTCAAAATTCAATAAAAATCAGCTTTCAATATTCTATCTCCACTATATGCTTCCTTATGTGTTTCCGAGAACGTGATGAACACTATCATACACTGTGAGCACACACACGTGACTATTATAGGCACATCTATAATGACTGCAGGAACTGAGACCCGTGTTTTCCTTTACTTGTTCCATGTCTGGTATAGAAAGCCACATAACTACCCTAGCAGGAGCGGTGTCGAATCCTATGACAAATCTAGGTAGTGTCCTAGTTCGGGTTCAAGACGGAAGGCTAGCCCACTTCCCACAGTAAATACCCTTCCAATAAGACTAACCAATCCCTACCTTAGGTGTTAGTCTGACCAGAACAAAAAAGAAGCATCGTGACTCAATAGACGAGATGCCAAAAATACCCAACTCGGGACGATGCTCCCACCAAGACTGCTCGGAATTATGATGACAATACCGAGATCCAAACTACCATGCTTACAGTAGAGTACTCCACCATGAGTTGCACTCACACAAATACCAACTAGGCTTACACCTTACAAAGGTTTAGCTCCGCATCCAACCGATAGGCCCAACCCTAAATCCACCCACAACACCATAGGAGGAGAGTACCGTGAAAAAAAAAAGAAAAAAAAGAAAGAGTTGGACAAAAAAATCAAAAGTCCAAGGAAAAAGCAAAAGGCCAAAACAAAAGAGCTGGCCATAAAAAAAAACCCCTCAACATCCCCCGACCAGATACGGTCAATCCCTTGACCGGGGCACGGTCAACTCAAATGAAGAATCCCACGACCGGGGCTAAGAGGTCAACCCAAAAAAAAAAGAATTCAAATACCCATTATCGTGGTCAACGGTCAACTCAAGTGAAAATCCCTTGACGGTCAATTTAAAAATTATCGATGCACATACCATCAAATAGAAGGGTGACAATCAGGCTGTTCAGATAACACCACATTTAGCCTTCCCACATTACAACCCTCAAGACCTTCTCGAGACCTAGGCTAAGAGACAACCCGGAATTTTGAGGATTCAAGCTCCATAGGATACCCCTAACCATTAGGGCCAGACATGGAAATCAGATCCCACATTATCAACCTACCGCGATCGAAGTTCGAGTCATTATTACTCAACTTCCCCATTTCCTACCACATTACAATACCTTACCCTCGAAGCCTTAGCTCCAAAAAATCAAGCTCCAGATGTCAAAACATCAAAGCCACTTACGACCTGGCTCCACATTTCCAAAAAAAAACATCCAAACCAGTTACCAGCCCCAAACACGGGACTCAACCTGCAGTCGGCATAGAACATGCCCAAATAGTTCACACCACCTCTGGGGGCTACCCCGGAGAACGCTCACAGTCACGGGATGAACACCCTAACTGTTCCAGCCCTTTGATCAAGACATCATTGGGAATGCACCTAGCCTACACCGTCGATACAGGCTAGTTACACACAAAGCCCTAATAAACTAGGCACCATAATATATCTTCCAATCCACTGAATTACGGCTTGGTTTGATTTCACTACACGTGAATACGTAGGCAGTCCTTCAAACAAGGGCACAACCACCCACATTGACACAAATATAAAAAAGCACCATCATTCCTATCACGACACTGTCATGTTCTCAACAGCTGGCTTTGTCGTCCTGGGGGCTTCTCTTAGGCAGAAGACTCCCATCCACTCACATAATCCAAATGATTTTCAAAAACTAGCCTCCTTTCTATAGAGTATCCTAGTACTCGGCTCAGTAGAAGACGAGAATTTGTCAGGGACTCGAAGCGATACCCATTTTGGGACTGTCCCCCAAAACCAAAGATCCAAAAGAGCACCATACTATAACATTGCTACTACTAAGTCCTGTCGTTACAGTCTCGTTACAGACTACTGCAGCCACCCTATGGCACATCCTTCCCATTTCGATGTTCGACCGTATTGCCACTCGCCTAAGCTACGGAATAGCGTAGCTTAAGAGTTTTGTCATCTTCGGTGGCCCACCCCTCTACTGAGTCGCGGTCCAACCCCTCGAGAGTCCAGTCGTGTCCGTCAACTCGTCCTGTCCCGTCCAGAGTCGAGTCTGTCGATATGTCTCTCTCTTCAAATTTTTACTTTGAAGTTTGCAAAACTTAGCCATTTGAGAAAATCCTTTTCGACAAGGTCAAATTTCAGTCTATTTAAACTGCAAATTTCTTTTCTACCCCTTTCAATTTTGAAAACCTATCTCCTAGCACGTTTGCTGCTATCAGGACTTCGATTTCAAAATTAAGCGAAAATCTTTTCCCCAGCGCGAGTCAGTCTATAGATGCTAACTGCATTTCCTATATGCTATCTTGCTACCTGCTATATTTGCTATTTCTGCCTATATATCTAACATTTCAGGTTCCAGCTTGGCTTCCCAACGGAACATCAAGTTTTTATTCCCCAGCGTGAGACAGAGTTTCATTTAAAATGGCACATGCAAATTGAGATGTGTCTGCAAACAAGCACACCCAGGGTTTCTTAGGCAAGCTCCCGCGTAATTCAAATTGGGATGTGTCTGCAAACGAGCACACCCAGGGCTTCTTAGGCAAGCTCCCGCGTAGTTCCGAATTGAGATGTATCTGCAAACAGATACACCCAGGGCTTCATAAACAAGCTCCCGCGCAACTCACTAAGCTCCCCAACGGAAAACCCGAAGTGACATTTCTCCCAAAACAGCACGGGATGCACCTACATACAGGTACACCCAGGACTTCGAAGGCAAGTCCGATTCCCCACGGAACTATCAACACCAACTCAGGTATGACTTCTATCTTTTGGCTAGCGAGCCCTTTTACGCGAGTCTAATGGACTATAAACGACCCGACCGGAAGTCTGCCAGGTCTTAATCCTGGATTGGCCTGGTAGCTACTCTGACTTTCGCCTTGTCCAAGCCTCAGTCAGAGTGGGGGCTCTGTAGAAACCCACATTTGGCCCCTAGGTGTCTATAGCAGTTTCCAAAAAACACCCGATGATGATCGGACGCAAACGTGCTTTAACGCGCTCGAATATGGGCTCGAAATCGGTAATGTCTGGCATGGGCTTTTAGCGGAGTAAAAATCTCACAAAACCGACCTCAAATTCAGGCCCAGTGGGCCGTTTCCAATAAAATAAGACTAATTTGGGTCAAAACCAACCTCGAAAATAAAACCGTCTTTTAGCGACCGAGTCAAAACCCGGTCAAAGTCGAATCCCGAGACGAACCAGCCTTACATTATGTCCAAACACACAAAATGAATCAGGTCACAACAACTAAATCCTTTCAAAAATGGTCAACAATCATTCCCTATTTACACTCCCTCTGTTCACACACACTCGATCGAGTGGTTCACACTCACTCGGTCGAGTAAGGCCATGAACCCGCCAAACCGGACCCAAGCCGGGCACTCAATCGAGTGCACCCGCGCCACTTGATCGAGTGACCCTAAACCGGGGTATTTCTTCTATAAATACCCCGTCACCCCAAGCCATTTCACAACTTTTTCAATCATCAATCACCCTTCAACTTTATACATTACCAACCTCTACCACCTTTTCAAACTCATTCAACCTTCACACAATACATCCCTTTGAACTTGGCTTCAAAGTCACACACACATACATACATATTCAAAATCCCGAGATCAAAACTCGTAAAAGACCGAGAGCAAAACTCGTTAAAATCCATCTCTACAAACCATACACACCATCAACTCCTCCTACGTATCTTGACGCTCCCGCGCCCTTGCCGCCATTTGACGAGCTCTATTCCGAGAAGCAAAAGTACGTAGGTTGAGGGTGTAACATTCAAATCCCGACATCCTTTCCTTTCTCCTTTCTCTTTTTCGATTATATATATATATATATATATATATATATATATGTACTATATATTATTATTATTATTATTATTGTTATTATTATTATTATTTTTGTTTTTATTATAAACCGGAACTTGTATTAATAACGAAACAAATTACAAGAAGTTAGTGGGTAGCCGAGATACTATCTGGGCACCCACTCCCTTAGCAATAGCGAAACTAAGTCTAGTGAAAATAAAAGCAGCTGCGCGAGCCCCTGCATCCTGAGCGATAGAAAATTTCTGAATCCGCTTGAGCAACGCAACAGCCTCTGCATCAAGCTCCCCAAGTGAAGAGAAGGAGAAAGGCAGGAACCCATAACCAATCCTGGTGCACAAATCTCCGTACTTGGCGCACTTAAGCTGAGCGGCGTCAACGACCACACGACCAGGCAGGAAATCCGTCATCGCAGACTGAGTCAATGGGGACGACCCTGTCAGATCGACACACACATCCCGCCCCCTATCCCAAGAATAAAGAAGTAAATCCACCGGGGGAAGGGGCTTGTCATGCCCATCAATCAAACCGACATCCACCTCTTTTATTATTATTATTATTATTATTATTATTATTATTATTATTATTATTATTATTATTATTATTATTATTATTATTATTATTATTATTATTATTATTATTATTATTATTATTATTATTATTATTATTATTATTATTATTATTATTATTATTATTATTATTATTATTATTATTATTATTATTATTATTATTATTATTATTATTATTATTATTATTATTATTATTATTATTATTATTATTATTATTATTATTATTATTATTATTATTATTATTATTATTATTATTATTATTATTATTATTATTATTATTATTATTATTATTATTATTATTATTATTATTATTATTATTATTATTATTATTATTATTATTATTATTATTATTATTATTATTATTATTATTATTATTATTATTATTATTATTATTATTATTATTATTATTATTATTATTATTATTATTATTATTATTATTATTATTATTATTATTATTATTATTATTATTATTATTATTATTATTATTATTATTATTATTATTATTATTATTATTATTATTATTATTATTATTATTATTATTATTATTATTATTATTATTATTATTATTATTATTATTATTATTATTATTATTATTATTATTATTATTATTATTATTATTATTATTATTATTATTATTATTATTATTATTATTATTATTATTATTATTATTATTATTATTATTATTATTATTATTATTATTATTATTATTATTATTATTATTATTATTATTATTATTATTATTATTATTATTATTATTATTATTATTATTATTATTATTATTAGTCGATATTATTATTATTAGTCGATATTAACGACGCTAACATTTTTATTTCTTTATTACTAACACACTAACTTTTAATTTCATGTATACTAACTCTCTAATCTAACACTTTTATTTATCGCAATCTAACATATTTTTTATTTATTGTATCTAACACCTAACATTTTAATTATCGCTCATTTACATTTTGTTATATAACTAATACCGTGTATACTTACCAACAAAACTATTTTCAAAACGATCCGAACAACGTCCGTTGAGGCTAAATTAATGATCGTAGGCCTTAAGGCCAAATTACGATATTAAAATGCCGAGGACTTAAGTTTGAGACGACGGTCGAATTTTCGGGTCGAATATGTTTAATTACGAATTCCGCCTAAAGTCTATTTAATCCCTTTACAAGTCGCATTGGAGGTGGCGCTCTTTCGAGGTGCGCCGCCCTAAACACTTAAGGGCGTAATAGATCGTGGAGATTCGTCGTTAAATATGTCCGACCCCATCTCATTCAAAATATTATTCTAAAAAGGTCATCGACAAATCGGATTAGGACAGAACCCGTTGACGCCGTATTAACTGTCACACGATCCGAAAGGATTGATTACGACATTATGACGCGAAGGGAATCGATATTTGTTCTAGTCCGATCAAACTCGATTTTGCAAATTTTGCTTTAACTACTAGATAACGGTTCTATAACCGAATGTCGAGTAGGACGAGCCATCGAAATTAACACTAATATAAATTAGACAATATTTATATTTAGTGTAATTACATGTCGATTTCAAAATCAATAATTCGGAATTGTTACCTTTTCCGAATCGAGTAGCACCTCGAACAGAGAGTACTCGATCGAGTGCCTTGGCTCACTCGATCGAGTGACACCTCAAATAATAGGCAGAAGGCCTCCACGAGGGGCATTCGATCGAGTCTCCCCCATGACTCGATCGAGTGTCTTGTATCATGCCTAAACCGTGAGCCTTCTAAATATCGTAAGCCTAATCAATTTCTTTTTTACGACTTTAAGTCATCACGTGTTAATTCAATCACGTGATTCCTTATTCAAAACTCATGCATTTCATTCTATTTTACTACTTTCACGACTTTGACTAATGTCTTGCACAACTAGTTTTGTGTCGACGACTCCTTAGTCGTGTCCGACGCATAACTAGTCTAGACATCAATCTTTCAATATGATAAGTCGGGACAAGGCATCGAGACCCGAGATCGAGCTAGCACCAAGCTTCGGTCCCATACGTGAATACGTATTAAAGTCTCCGTCCTCCGCTTAATGCACAATATAATGTGTATTTAATCGAAGTTTGTCCGGTTATTCAATTTACGGTCTAGCTTATATTTACTATTTACGGGTCCGTTTATAGTTAATATTTACCATTTTCTAATTCGATTATTATATTATCGCTCGTTGTATTGTGAATTCTGAGTTGTATTCCGCCCGTGTAATTTGTAATTTATTTACGAGTTTTCTATTTTCGATGTTTGCCATTTATTGCCTTAAATGAACATCGCATGCTAAATCACTTGGACGTGAATCAAGATGCATTAAAATGACGTAGCAACCCTTTCGATATTTATATCTTGTAAAACGTTGTTTGCATAACATTTTACCGGATTACTAGCACGCGTATTAGAAAGTCAAACGATGTCTTAGTAGAGGCCGCTAAGTGCGGGCGGGGTTGGGTGTCCTTAGTGGGCTTCCCAACACGTACCCTCACCCCTTACTCAGAACCTCGGTTTCCGGATGCCCGAAACCGTTGGCGCACGAGAGTCATTCACTACACGATAACTGGTAGTGACGGTATCAGTATCGCAATGCAAAGGGACGAGCCCAATAAACTCTGAAATCGAAGTGGGCCGTACTTTGTGTATGGCCCATAACGACATAGAGTGGGCTCGAACGGGTCCGAACTCCCTCAAAGTTCGGTGGCGACTCCATTTCGACTTAAATTTCAATTCGATCCATTCTCATATGGAGATGCATTCGCCTACCCAAACCCGCGCGTGGCCGCGTCGAGGTGGACCTACGTCATGTCCACAAGTATATACATACATATATATATATATACATATATACATATATATAATCGAAAAGAAGAGAAAAGGAGAAACGGGGTTTGATGACACCCTCAACCTACATGCTTAAATGGCCTCGGAAACGGACTCGTAGTAGCGGCGTGTGCGCGGGAGTGTCGAGATATGTAGGGTGAGTTAGGGTGTATATGGTTTGGGAGAGGTTGCTCTCGAGTCTTTGACGAGTTTTGATCTCGGGATTTTGAATGTATTTGTGTGTGTAGATGATGGATGATTGAAAAAGTTGTAGTGTAAGGTGATTAAGGTTGTGAAATGGGGGATGATTAGGGTTGTGTAAGTGTTGTGTAAAGTGTGATGAATTGTATGGGATCGTAAAATGTGATGGGTGATTGAAAGAGTTGTAGTGTGATTAGGGTTGAAAACTTGTGAAATGAATTGATGGGATGGGGTATTTATAAGGAGGACCCCGGTTTAGGGTCACTCGATCGAGTGGAGCGTGTGCACTCGATCGAGTTCCTGGTTCGGCCGGTTCACTGCTTTACTCGACTGAGTGGGTGTGATCCACTCGATCGAGTGGCTAAAAACGGAGGGAGTGTTTTTAGGAAAGATTTGTTGACAATTTTGAATGGGATTTGGTAGTTGAGACTAGCTTCTAGAAGCGCACTTGGCTGTTTTTTGTGTCGGATTCGTCTTTGACCGGGTTATGACCCGGTCGCCAAAAGACAGTTTTATTCACGGTGTCGGTTTTGGCCAAAATTAGTCTCATTTTATTGGAAACGACCCACTGGGCCTGGATTTGAGGTCGGTTTTGAGAGATTGGCACTCCGCTAAATGCCCACGTCGGATACTACTGATTCTGAGTCCGTATTCGAGCGTATTAAGTCACGTTTATGTCCGATCATCATCGGGTGTTTTGTCGGGAACTGCTATAAACACTAGCAGGCAAAATGCGGGTGTCTACAGAGCCCCCACTCTGACTGAGGCTTGGACAAGGCGAAAGTCAGAGTAGCTACCACGCCAATCGAGGATTACGACCTGGTAGCCTTCCGGTTGGGTCGTTTAAAGTCCATTAGACTTGCGTGAAGGGCTCGCCAGCCATAAGCAGAGGGTCATACCTGTCCTGATGATGATAGCTCCATGGGGAGTCGAACTTGCCTTTGAAGTCATAGGTGTACCCGTATGCCGACACATCACATTTTGGATGTAGCATTCCAGGAGAAACATCGACTCACGCTGGGGAGTAAAGTAGTTGCACGGGACTTGCTTCTGAAGTCTTGGGTTTACCCGTATGCTGACACATGACAACTTGCATGTAGCATTCCAGGAGAAACACTGCCTTTGATGTTCCGTTGGGAAGCACTAACTGGTACCTAAAATGTTAGATACATAGGCAGAAATAGCAGGCATAGCAGATAGCAAGATAGCACATAGGAAATGCAGTTAGCATCTATAGACCGGCTTGCGCTGGGTTAAATAATTTTTTGCTTCATTTTGAAATCGAAGTTTTGAAAGCAACTCACGTGCTAGGAGATAGGTTTTCAAAATTGAAAGGGGTAGAAAAGAAATTTGCAGTTTAAATAGACTGAAATTTGACCTTGTCGAAAAGGATTTTATCAAATGGCTAAGTTTTGCAAACTTTGAAGTGAAAATTTGAGGAGGGAGGTACCGACAGACTCGACTCTGGACGTGACAGGACGACGAGTTGACAGACACGACTTGAACTCTCGAGGGGTTGGACTGTGACTCGGTAGGGGGGTGGGCCACCTAAGATGACAAGACTCTTAAGTTGCGGTATTCCGTAGCCTAGGCGAGTGGCAACACGGTCGAACATACATCGAAATGGGAAGGATGTGTCATAGTCTGTAATGAGACTGCTTCTGCAGGACTCAACAGTGGCAATGTTGTAGTCTAGTGTTCTTTGAATGTTTGGTTTTGGGGTACATTCCCAAAGTGGGTGTCGCTTCGAGTCCCTGACGGATTCTCGTCTTCGACTGAGCCGAGTACCAGGACACTCTATAGAAAGGAGGCTAGATTTTGAAAGTCTTTGGATTTTGTGAGTGGATGGAGATCTTCTGTTTAAAAGAAGCCTCCTGGATGACAAAGCTAACTGTTGAGAACATGACAGTGTCGTGACCGGAATGATGGTGCTTTTTGAACGTGTGTCAACGTGGGTGGTTGTGCCCTTGTTGAAAGGCTGCCTACGTATTCACGTGTAGTGAAATCAAACCAAGCCCTAGTTCAGTGGATTGGAAGATATATTATGGTGCCTAGTTTATTTGGGCTTTGTGTGTAACTAGCCATAGCAATGGTGTAGGCTAGGTGAATTCCCAATGATGTCTTGATCAAAGGGCTAGAACAGTTAGGATGATGATGTCGTGACTGTGAGTGTTCTCCGGGGTAGCCCCCAGAGGTGGTGTGAACTATTTGGGCATGTTCTATGCCGACCGTAGGTTGAGTTCCCGTGTTTGGGGTTGGTAACTGGTTTGGATGTTTTTGGAAATGTGGTGCCAGGTAGAAAGTGGCTTTGATGTTTTGAAATCTGGAGCTCCATTTTGTGGAGCTAAAGCTTCGAGGGTAAGGTATTGTAATGTGGTAGGAAAGGGGGAAGTCGAGTAAAAATGACTCGAACTTCAATCGCGGTAGGTTGATAATGCGGGATCTGATTTCCATGTCTGGCCCTAATGGTTAGGGGTATCCTATGGAGCTTGAATCCTCAAAATTCTGGGCTGTCTCTTAGCCTAGGTCTCGGGAAGGTCTTGAAGGTTGTAATGTGGGAAGGCTAAGTGTGATGTTAGCTAACCAGCTTGATTGTCTCTCCCCTTTTTGATGGTATAGGTATCATTAATTTTTGAATTGATCGTACCCCGGTCAATGAGCTTTCACTTGAGTTGACCGTTAAACATGGTCAAGGGTTTTTGAATTTTTTTGTTTTTTTGGTTGACCTCTTAGCCCCGGTCGTGGGATTCTTTATTTGAGTTGACCGTACCCCGGTCAAGGGTGCCTCTTTTTGATGATGGCCTACTTTTTTTTTTTTTAGCCTTTTGCTTTTTCCTTGGACTTTTTTTTTGTCCAGTTTTTTTAGCTATCATCCCCTATGGTGTTGTGGGTGGATATGGGGGTGGGCCCATCGGTTGGATTAGGTTTGTGGAGTTAAACCTTTGTAAGGTGTAAGCCTAGTTGGTGTTTGTGTGAGTGCAACTCGCGATGGAGTACTCTACGGTAAGCATGGTGATTTGGATCTTGGTATTGTCATCATAATTTCGAGCAAGCTTGGTGGGAGTATCGTCCCGAGCTGGGCATAGAGTCACGATGCTTCTTTTTTTTGCTTCTGGTCAGATTAACACCTAAGGTAGGGATTGGTCAGTTTTATTGGAGGGGTGTTTATTATGGGGAGATGGGCTTGCCTCCCGTCTTGAACCCAAATTAGGATACTACCTAGATTTGTCATAGGATTCGAGACCGCTCCTGCTAAGGGTGGTTTTGTGGCTATCTATACCAGACATGGAACAGGTAAAGGAAAACACGAGGCTCGGTTCCTGCAGTCATTATAGATGTGCCTATAATAGTCACGTGCATGTGCTCACAGTGTATGATGGTGTTCATCATGTTCTCGGAAACACATAAGGGAAGCATATATGAGAGATAGAAAAGCTGATTTTTTTGAATTTTGAAAAGAGGACAGAATACAGTTGACTCTGACTCTGACTTTGAAATGAGGATGTAGGATATCCTAGACTCGGACTCAGACTTAGACTCATACTTGGTTGGTCATTTCTTTTTGGTAAGGTCCTTGATTGGAGGAAACAACGGGTGCCACGACTCGCCTAAACTCGACTTTGCGCGAATGCAAGAGAGGGAGTCAAACTAGACATGGCCCGGGGTGACGGGTCGACAAAGACTCTTGGACCGGGATACTCGAACGTTGACCTAGACAAGGTAACAACCCTGGCTTGGACTAGACGATGAGACTCAAGTTGCACGAGGGTAAGTCCGAAAATGGGGCGACCGTGTTTGACCGCGTCACGTGTTTGGATTAGACCGTGGCGACCTAAACCTTTAGGAGACTCGGGTGTTCGTAGCATAGGTACGACTCGAAGAAGACATCATAAGGACGCCGGTGTATGATGAACGTATGGTACCCCTTAAGGTGACTATGGTCGAATGCTCAGGTGGAGGACAGCCCCCAAGTGAGACTGAAGACTCTGATAGGACTCAGATGGTGCGGCATCTGAATGACTCAAAAGTGACACACGTGAGACACCATGTGTAGGACATGACCCTTAGAGCAACCGTGATTGATCGCTCTGCTGAAGGGTAGCCCCCGAGTGAGATTGTAGGTTTTGCTAAGACTCGAGTGTCGGACGAGTGACCCTTAGATGTAAGGACCACAAACCATTTGCTATAGGGTTATGCCTTGTAAAAGGTTGACTTGGCCTCGAGGAAAGGCAGACGGGGTAAGGGAAGAAACTCGCGATGTAAGATCGACAGAGTTTCGACGCTAGAGACCCTTGACTTGACTTGAATAAGGATAGACCCTATGATTAGGGTAGACCCTTAAGTTAAAGGACTTGAATTGGGATGACTCGACTAACGGATTGAAAGACGGGCAAAATTTCCCTAGAAAAGGTCGTGGGGACCGTCCTGTCGGAGGGAAAGATCGTGTGTGACTTTCTAGTTAAGACTCGAGTGTTCAGACGAACCTTCCATTTACGAGTGTATGACTCGTGTTGGTCGGTTATGCCTTTAGAAAAAGACGGACTAGGATGGGGAAGAAACCCGTGATGTAGGATCGACGGAGTTTCGACGCTAAAGACATTCGACGTATTACGAAAAGACCCGACACACGAATTACGGTAGGTCCTATAATAAGGAAGGTTTTTGAAAAATGATTGAATTTTGAAAATTGAGAGGACAGTCCTGAAATTGGCAGTGGGCCAATAGGACCGGGCATTTTGAAATATTAGAATGGTTGCGAGTAATTTCGCGTTTTCAAAATTGAGGAGGCGATCCCGTCTTTTGAAATTGGCAGCATGCCGACAGGGCTGAGTTTTTTTTTTTTTTTTGAATATTTGGAATTTTGAAAATTTGAATATCGAAAATAAATTTCCGAAACTTTGAAAATCGAAAATAAGATCCCGAAGATTTGAAAATCGAAAACGACATCTCGGAGATTTGAAAATCGAAAATGGAATCTTGAAGATTTGAAAATCGCGAATGGCATCAAGAAGATTTCAAAATTGAAATTTGAAAATTCGAAAATCGAAAGGGAATCGAAAATTCGAAATTTGAAATGGGAAGCATGCCAAAATAGGCTTATTTTGAGTTAAATCGTAAGTCTATATTTCGGCAGCATTCCGAGTTTTTGAAATTGGATATTTTTGAAAGATGCATTTTTGAAATGACGGTTTTTGAAAAAAAATTGACACGGAAACCAAGTAGCACATAGTCACATAAGCATTATGACGACAACATGTATGCTTTAAACTAAGTCTCGGTCGGTCAAAATCAGGTCTATACCAACAACGATGGCTTTCTCGTAAATCAGGACGGACTCCCTAAGCCGAATTGGTCTTAGGACATGCCGCGAAACCCATACGAGTTCGGCCATAGAAGTTTTTAGCGCACCCATTTAGGAATGCACCGCGGTATAGTGGGACGTCGGTCACAAGTAACCGGCCCGGGTAAAAATGGGTTATGCATGAACCATTAAACTAATGCGCGTAAACTAATATATGAACGATTTCTCTTCGAGTCTCACCTTAGGAATCCCGATGTCATGTGGTACATCAGGTATCCCCAGCGGAGTCGCCAAATTGTGGACATGACGTAGGTCCACCCCGACGCGGCCACGCGCGGGTTTGGGTAGGCGAATGAATCTCGTTGTGAGATTGATCTCGGGTTGAAATTTAAGTCAAAGTTGGAGTCGCCACCGAATTTTGTGGGAATTCGGATCCGTTCGAACCCACTCTATGTCGTTGTGGACCATACACAAAGTACGGCCCATTTTGGTTTCAGAGTTTATAGGGCTCGTCCCTTTGCATTGCGATACCAATACCGTCACTACCGGTTATCGTGTATTGAATGACTCTCATGCGCCAACGGTTTCGGACATCCGGAAACCGAGGTTCTAAGTAAGGGGTGAGGGTACGTGTTGGGAAGCCCACTAAGGACACCCAACCCCGCCCGCACTTAGCGGCCTCTACTAAGACATCGTTCGTGTTCGTGTACGCGCGCTAGTAAAATGACTAAATGATATGCAAACAGCGTTTTCGGCTAAGCATGCGAGTTATATGTGAACTACGTCATTTTAATGCATCTTGATTCACGTCAAAGTGATTTAGCATGCGATGTTCATTTAAGGCAATAAATGGCAAACATCGAAAAAAGAAAACTCGTAAATAAATTATTACACGAGCGGAATACAACCCGGAATTCACAATACAACGAGCAATAAAATAAAATAATCGAATTAGACAACGGTAAACATTAACTATAAACGGACCCGTAAATAGAAAATGTGAACTAGACCGTAAGTTAAATAAATGGACGAACTCCGATTAAATATACATTATGTTGTATATTAAACAAAGGGCGGAGATATGGGACCTAGACGTGGTGCTAGCCCGATCCCGAATCTCGATGCCTTGTCCCGACTTATCACATCGAAAAATTGGCGTCTAAATTAGTCATGTATCGATACGACTAAAGAGTCGTCGACACAAAACTAATTGTGAAAGACATCGATCAAAGTCGTAGAAGTGAATAAAAATGCATGAATTTTGGAAAATAGGATCATGTGATTGTCCTTGCACGCGACGACTAAGTCGTAAAAAAGACGAGGCTCAGATGATGCTTGAATCTCTCTGTTTATTTTGAACAAAGGGACCCACTCGATTGAGTCACGGCAAGGACTCGATCAAGTGAACCCTTAGAGGAGCTACTGCCCGATTTTTGTAGTTCTACTCGATCGAGTAGCCTATGACACTCGATCGAGTGCCCTTGTATGAGCTGCTGCTCACTTCGAAACGTGATGGTTTCTTTTTTTATTTATTTAAAATCGATGGTTGACCGAGTTAAATGAAAATATTGCATGATTTAAATTTAACTCGGCTTCCGGTGCAATAATCGCGTATTATACGATTATAATACCGTTATCGGAATTTTATAGAAAATGTTGTTATTGGATCGAAAATTTGATTAGTGACGAAATTGTCTCCCTCCGCGTCACGACATCGATACTAATCCTTACGGATTATGTGATGTCGGTTTTCGCGTCAATGGGTTCCGTACTAATCTCGGAAATGGAATCGGACGCGTTCAACTATGTACGACCACGATCACGTTATGCCCTTGAGTGCTTGGTGCGGCGCTCCTCGAAAGGGTGCCACCTCCATCGCGGCTCGTAAAGGGATTAAACGGACTTGTAGCGGACGTCGTAGTCAAACGTGTTCAAATCCGAAAGTGATATTATATATATATACATATGACGTTAATAAAAATGTTAATGTTAGCGTACATAAATAAAATGCTAGATTAGAGAGTTAGTATACATAAAATTAAAAGTTAGTGTGCTAATAATAATAATAATAATAATAATATATAGTATATACATATATATAATCGAAAAGAAGAGAGAAGGAGAAAAGGGGTTTGATGACACCCTCAACCTACATGCTTAAATGGCCTCGGAAACGGACTCGTAGTAGCGGCGTGTGCGCGGGAGTGTCGAGATATGTAGGGTGAGTTAGGGTGTATATGGTTTGGGAGAGGTTGCTCACGAGTCTTTGACGAGTTTTGATCTCGGGATTTTGAATGTATTTGTGTGTGTAGATGATGGATGATTGAAAAAGTTGTAGTGTAAGGTGATTAAGGTTGTGAAATGGGGGATGATTAGGGTTGTGTAAGTGTTGTGTAAAGTGTGATGAATTGTATGGGATCGTAAAATGTGATGGGTGATTGAAAGAGTTGTAGTGTGATTAGGGTTGAAAACTTGTGAAATGAATTGATGGGATGGGGTATTTATAAGGAGGACCCCGGTTTAGGGTCACTCGATCGAGTGGAGCGTGTGCACTCGATCGAGTGCCTGGTTCGGCCGGTTCACTGCTTTACTCGACTGAGTGGGTGTGATCCACTCGATCGACTGGCTAAAAACGGAGGGAGTGTTTTTAGGAAAGATTTGTTGACAATTTTGAATGGGATTTGGTAGTTGAGACTAGCTTCTAGAAGCGCACTTGGCTGTTTTTTGTGTCGGATTCGTCTTTGACCGGGTTTTGACCCGGTCGCCAAAAGACAGTTTTATTTCCGGTGTCGGTTTTGGCCCAAATTACTCTCATTTTATTGGAAACGACCCACTGGGCCTGGATTTGAGGTCGGTTTTGAGAGATTGACACTCCGCTAAATGCCCACGTCGGATACTATTGATTCTGAGTCCGTATTCGAGCGTATTAAGTCACGTTTATGTCCGATCATCATCGGGTGTTTTGTCGGGAACTGCTATAGACACTAGCAGGCAAAATGCGGGTGTCTACAATATATATATATATATATATATATATATATATATATATATATATATATACGCGGTATTAATTAAAATGAACGAGAAATAGATGACGATAAAATGAACGAAAAATTAAAAGGCAATAATAATAAAAATGTTAGTGTTAGTATCGTTATTATCGATTAATTAGTATACGTATACATAAATAAATAAATATATATATATATAAAACGATAAAAAGAAGAAGGGAGAAAGGGATGATGGGATTTAATGACACCCTCAACCTACATGCTTAATCGATCTCGGAAACGGACTCGTAGTAGCGGCGTGTGCGCGGGAGTGTCGAGAAATGTAGGGTGAGTTAGGGTGTATATGGTTAGGGAGAGGATGCTCCCGGGTCTTTTAACGAGTTTGATCTCGGGATTGTGTATGTATGTGTGTATCGAGATGGTGATGATTGAAGGTTGGATAGGTTGAAAATGTAGGGTTGTAAGCATGGAAAAAATTCTGAATTTGTGAAGGGTTTGAGGGGGTATTTATAGGAAATGCCCCACAACCTAGGGTCACTCGATCGAGTGGCCCTAGTGTACTCGATCAAGTGCCCTGAAAAGGAGGGTCTGATCGGTTTTGAAGACTGCACTCGATCGAGTGAGGTCAAGCCACTCGATCGAGTGGGTCAGGCGAAGGAGCCATTGTAGGAAGGTGGTTGACTTTTTTGAAATTTGAAATGTTGATTGGGCGCCTGCTTCTAGAAGCTCATCTAGCTGGTTTTGGGGTCGGATTCGTCTTTGACCGGGTTTTGACCCGGTCGCCAAAAGACGGTTTTATTTCTGGTGTCGGTTTTGACTCAAATTAGTCTCATTTTATTGGAAACGGCCCACTGGGCCTGAATTTGAGGTCGGTTTTGAGAGATTTGCGCTCCACTAAATTCCCATGTCGGATACTATTAATTCTGAGTCCGTATTCAAGCGTATTAAGTCACGTTTACGTCCGATCATCATCGGGTGTTTTGTCGGGAACTGCCATAGACACTAGCAGGCAAAATGCGGGTGTCTACAGAGTCACCACTCTGAATGAGGCTTGGACAAGACGAAAGTCAGAGTAGCTACCAGGCCAATCGAGGATTACGACCTGGCAGTCTTCCGGTCGGGTCGTTTATAGTCCATTAGACTCGCGTGAAGGGCTTGCCAGCCATAAGAAAAGGGTCATACCTGTCCTGCTGATTGATAGCTCCGTGGGGAGTTGGACTTGCCTTTGAAGTCCTAGGTGTACCTGTATGTCGGCACATCACATCTTAGATGTAGCATTCCAGGCGAAACCCCGACTCATACTGGGGAGTAAAGTAGCTGCGCGGGGACTTGCTTCTGAAGTCTGGGGTGTACCCATATGCCGACACATCACATCTTGGATGTAGCATTCCAAGAGAAACACCGCCTTTGATGTTCCGTTGGGAAGCACTAGCTGGTACCTGAAATGTTAGATACATAGACAGAAATAGCAAACATAGCAGATAGCAAGATAGCATATAGGAAATGCAATTAGCATCTATAGACTGACTTGAGCTGGGGAAAATGATTTTTGCTTTGTTTTGAAATCGAAGTCCTGAAAGCAACTCACGTGCTAGGAGATAGGTTTTCAAAATTGAAAGGATTAGAAAGTAAATTTGCAATTTAAATAGACCAAAATTTGACTTGTCGAAAAGGATTTTCTCAAATGGCTAAGTTTTGCAGATTTCAAAGTAGAAATTTAAAGAGAGAGGCCTACCGACAAACTCGACTCTGAACGCAACAGGACGAGTTGACAGACACGAACTAGACTCTCGAGGGGCTGGACCGCGACTTGGTAGGGGGTGGTCCACCTAAGAAGACAAGATTCTTAAGTTGCGCTATTCCATAGCCTAGGCGAGTGGCAACACGGTCGAATACTTGAAATGGGAAAGATATATTGTAGGGGGATTGCGATTGCGGTAGTCTGAGACTGTTTCTGCAGGACTTAACAGTGGCAATGTTGTAGTCCAGTGCTCTTTTGAATTTTTGGTTTTGGGGTACATTCCCAAAGTGGGTGTTCTTTCGAGTCTCTGACAGATTCTCGTCTTCGACTGATTCGAGTACTAGGACACTCTATAGAAAGGAGGCTAGTTTTTGAAAGTGATCCGATTGAGGAAGCAACAACAAGCCAGGATTTCAATGAGCTTACACTAGCTCCAAATGGTCCAAGTTTAAGCCCTTTAGTCCCTCCTTCAAGTCTAGTAGTGTGCCTTCTTCAAGTGCTAAACTAGCTCTTGTGAACACCTACTTTGACTGAATAAAGAAGCTGAAACATACATTGCTCTATTCTGATTTCCAAGTTCAAATAACAAGCAATTGGAGTTATTGCTTTCATACATTAATAAGACTCATTCACACCTCCAACCAGCCGAAATACACCAAGGAAAAAGCACCAGATTTGGAGCATAACAAGAGGATGAATTTAGTCATTTTGGTTCAATGTATTTACTTTGTTATTATCACTTAGTAGTGTGTAACCCTTAATAAGGCTTGACTACTTCTGGTTGGAGCCTGTTTTGGGACGTGTTACTTGGCTATAAATAGCCAAGTACTTGATGAATAAAGTATTCAACCTTCAGCAAACAAAATCTGAGTTAAGCTTTGCTTTCCTTTTCGTCTTTGTAGTTCACAAGACAAAGTATTAGAGTAAGTCGCGTTACAAGCTCTATACTCGCTATTTCAATCGAGTGTTTGAATTAGCACCCCATTTGTTGAGGTATAGGTCTATCTCACTTAGCACACTATCCTTGGTTACGTTCTATCATCACTTTACAGCAACTATTTCAACCTGATTTCGTTGCTTTGTTTCGTTCATTTCAATTTACTATCAATCTCCAAATCACTTGTTCAAAGTTCATTCTAACTCACATCAGAAAGTCTTTGGATTTTGTGAGTGGATGAAGAACTTCTGTCTAAGAGAAGACCCCAGGACGACAAAGCAGACTGTTGAGAACATGACAGTGTCGTGATAGGAATGATTGTGCTTTTTTAAATTTGTGTCAATGTGGGTGGTTGTGCCTTTGTTGAAAGGCTGCCTACGTATTCATGTGTAATGAAATCAAACCATGCCGTAATTCAGTGGTGTTCCGGTATGGAAACAATCAAACCCGATTTCGAATTCGGATCCCAACAAGTGCTGTTGATGTCTAGATGAATCGTGTTTGACTTCTTTTGAGCTCTCCTTCTTCTCACTCCGACGATCGGACCTTTCCCGGCGAAGATGGTTTGCCCCTGCACAATGAACGCACAGGGCCCCGGAGGTGTCCGGGGGAACCCTCTCCGATGCCTAAGTTAGTCCGTGAATTGCCTTTAGGAACCTAGCTCGTGAGGAACTAGGTGGCGGTTATAGAGTGAGAGTCTAGAGAGAGAAATTCCGACCTCTTTCTTGTGGGAAATGGAAGAATATTTATACCTTCCCACAAGAGAGAGAGAAGAGAGGGAGAGAGGGAGGATGGGTGGATGAGAGGGTGACAAGTGGCTTCACCTCATCCACCCATTCCCTATTACCTTAGGCAAAATGACGGGAGGGCCCCCGGTTTCCCCTGCCCCTGCTGGGGAGTGAACACCTCGAGGACCAGAGGGCAGGGGGTCTTGGTTGCCCTGTCTAGCGGGCGGTGCTGCCCTGCCGGGCAGGTGGGTGCATGGAGTAATAGCTCTTTGTTTAATGGCCTACCGGGCAGGCTCTTCTTCATTCCTGGGTCGGGCCATCCTGGGACCCAAATGGCAGGTGACCCATTGCAGGCTACCGACCCCCATCAATTGGCCCTCGCCGGCTAAGGGGAAGCAGGGCTCCCTTTGGTAGGCGATCTCTAGGATGGGAGGTTGACTCTTTAGCATTTAATGTGCCGCGTCTTCCCGAGGAAAGAAACTCAACTGCATTTGGGCATGCAAAGAGTTGGAATGTTCTTGCCTCATGATTACCTCTCTTGCAAAGAGGATTTTTGGGCAGCGTGTCCCTTCGGTGATTGGCTCTTCTTTCTACTGAGGTGGTTGGAGTGCCATAAATGGTGGGTCTTGCCTTTGTATAAATTCTGGTCTCCACCATTTTCACGTTCCATCCTCAATTTCTCTTCTAGCCTCATTTCAAAGAACAATGTCTTGGATTAAGAAAACAGTTCTTCATTACGGAGTCCGTGTGGGTACTTTTCGTTTTAAGGGTTTCTGAAGGTTGAGGTATCCAAGGGCGGCTTTTCTGGCCCTGCGTCGCAGCAGGCGACTTTAGCTTCGCTCTTCTCGGAATGCCAGGAGGAGAGCTGCTAGAAGGAGGGCTGCTAGGGTAGGCAAGCGCCCTATCCAACCCTCATCCCCACTTGGACCCATGCTTAAGCACTGTTCTGGCTGCTTTGATCGGGGGTGTTATACGTGTTTCCCCTGGCTACACCCAGAGCAGTTTGTTCCTAACTGCCCTGAGTTTAACTCTTCTCCTGAGCGGGCCCTTCTTCTCCTGTGAAGAAGGCGGGTTGTGGTTTCTGCGATGATGTCAGGACGGTTCCTTATGGTAGGGACTGGGACATCAGCAGCCGCCACTCCGGGGACAGTGAAGGTCGAGGCTACTCCTCCGGCGGTGGCGAGGATGACTTCCCTATTGATCCCTTCAAGGACTCTGATGATTGGGACTGGGGGTCAGCCCTCGATGACTACAACCCAAGGAATTACTCAGGCCCTGATGATGATTAGGCCTGCTCAGGATTCGGAGGTTGGTTAATTGAGCCAGAAAGCCAGGCTCCTTTTGTACTCTATTTTATTTTGTCTTGAATGTAACTTGCCCATCTTTGGGCCTTTTTCAATGAATGAAAGATCAGGCGGTTTTTTATGCGCTCTACGTTTTTTTTAGAACAAATGCGGGGATGACGTCACAGGATGATCAGTCCTCTTACATCCTTTGTCTTTTCGAGGCTTTTCTTGAGAAGAGGTGAACGGTTGGTTTTCAAAATGTGACACGTGGGGCAGTTTATGGGGCGGCACTGTTACAGGGGCGACCCTCCAGTTATCTGGGCTTATATAAGTCTCTCTCCTCCCCCCTATTTCCCTTTTTCACTCTTTTTCAAACTCAAAACCCTCTTCATTCTTCTCCATACTCTTCCATTGTCGAGAACTTTTCTTAAGACTGAGGAGCTTTTCCCTTCGGATTTTCAAGCGGCAATCATCGTTCTAGGTTAGAATCTTACCCTATATCCTCGTCTTTTAATTTCCTCATATTTTCCCTTCCTAAATCAATGTCTCGTGCTCGTATTCTCACATTCGTCGATCCGTCGTTTGAGAGGACGAAGGGTAGGGAGGAGGGTAGGGCTGACCTGGCCTCCTCCTCCGGGGTTAGGTCTACTGGGGAGGATCATTTTGAGGAGGGATAGGATGCTAACTCCCCTGACCCTGCTCCCTTTGATGTCATCGATTCCGACGATGAGGCAATGGAGATAAACCCCTCCAGAATTGCCGGTCCCCTTGTCCCCAGAGAGAAGGGGAGGACATATTACTTAGATAAGGCCAAGTACCAGATCCCTTTGAGAACTTACCCAGAAGCTAAAAATCGAGATTTAATTTTAGCACTTAACGCTGCTGGGGCTATTGAGGGTTTTTACAACTTCGGGGAGGGGTACACGATTGTAGTCCCAGGGGAAAAAGATACAGTATGTTGTCCCCCTGACGGCTGCATAGCCGTCTATCATAAAAGCCTGGAGTTCGGCCTACGATTCCCCCTGCATCCCTTCCTGGAGGAGGCCTTCAGAAGGATGAATGTGGCCATAGCCCAGTTAACTGCTACGGTGATCAGGTCGTTAATATCCTATACATGGACCTGCATCTTTCATGGAGGGCCCCTCCATTGACGCCCTGCGTTATATGATGGGGCTACAGATGGTGTCTTCATCAGGGGGAGATGGCTCCCTTGGGTACTGGTCCCTTCAAAGGCAAAAGGGATATACTTTAGTTTGGCCGGCTTTAAACAGTCTAAAAGACTGGAAGAACAATTTTTTATATGTACACAGCGCTTCCGGGTGGAAGATTCCTAGGCACTTTAGGAATCACGTCCATACTCGCCTGGAAACTCGTGAGGAGTACCATCCAGGTGTTGGGGGGAAAGCCCTGGAGTTAAAACTGAACAGGCTGGACGAGAAACTGAACAAGAAATTTGTGGCTGTTATAGACAAGTCCGGCGTTTGTGGCCCTGGCTTCTGGCTCCCTTATGCAGAACTCATAGCCCCAGATAACTATTTGGGCCGAGTGTGCCTGATTCCTGGCCTTGAAGAAGGTAGTTCAGGGATTTTCACCGGCCTTTGTCGCTTTGAAGCTTCTATTTTTCTATGTTTTTTCTTAATTGGTTATTCTTTTGCCCTGCAGATTCCAATTCTCGCCTTTGGTCAAGGAAAGAGATAAGGAGACTTGGCTTGAACGAGGATTTCCTGATTGTTTCAAAGCGTCCCTCCCTTCCTTCAAACTATAAGAAGGGTGAGAAGAATCTAATGAAGTATGTGAAGAGTCTTTCAGCCAGTCGAAGACTCCCCCTCCCTCCAAGACTGCCGCCTGCAAAGCCGACGGATCCTCCCTCTAATGTCTAGGGTGCAGA
The DNA here is from genome assembly GCA_958450325.1 of Agrostemma githago. Classification (NCBI taxonomy): domain Eukaryota; kingdom Viridiplantae; phylum Streptophyta; class Magnoliopsida; order Caryophyllales; family Caryophyllaceae; genus Agrostemma; species Agrostemma githago. The sequence goes on along the minus strand of OY288243.1, from coordinate 34,323,527 downwards.
GACGGAGGTTACCTCAGAGGCCACCCCTTCCCCCGCCGGCAAGCAGGGTGATTCCCCTGCAGGGACTCACACTCCCCAGGGATCACGCCCTGCTAATTCTGAAGGAACTAGGGAGAGCGTTCCCCTGGAATGCAGGAGGAAGAGAGATAGAGAACCTTCAGGGGCTACACATGTGGTTGATCTGGAGGCCGATGTTGAGACCCCTGAGCCCAAGCGACCTGCTCGTGACATTCCAGGCACCCTCTTCTCAGAGGAGAATACGGAATTCCACTACACTGCGGGCGATAGTGTGGACGTGTCTGCCCTGCTTTCAGACTCTGGTGCCGTCTTGGAAGATCGCCTCACCAAGTCTGTAACTTCCACCTCCAACCAAGTGATCCAGTACATCCAGCGCACCTCCAGGGTGCTGCAAGCCTCTGCTGAGCTGGCGGCTCTCATCCGCGTGAGTGATGAGGAGCTGGTTGTCACCCCTGGGGTTCCCCCTCCTGACCGTCTGGCCATGGTTGAGAGGGATGTCGCCCTGATCAGCAATTTGAAGGATAAGCTGGCAAAGCAGGAAGGCGAGCTGGAGGAAGCGAAGGGTCAGGCGACTCAATGGAAGCTTCAGGGGGAGAAGGCTGTGAGGGAAGTATCAAAGCTGGAGGCGGATTTGAAGGAGACCAAGCTGGCGATGGAGCAGGTAAAAAAGTCTTTGGCTGAAATGGAGCATGCAAAAAGAAGGGCGGTCGACTTGGAGGAGCGTCTGTCCAAGGCTGACTTAGAACTTAAGCAGGCCCAGGATGATCTGAAGATTAAAGGCGAAGAATGGCAAAAGGAGAAAGATGTCATTTTGGAGGAAACTGAAAACGCGGTGGATACAAGCTTTCAGGATGGGGCCAATTCTTTGTTGGAACTTGTCATGGAAGTAATCAGGGAGATGTTCCCTGATTTCAACGAGGATGCCTTCAGAAGCCTTTACTCTGTCAAGAATGAAGCCCGGGCCAACAGGCCGCATGAGGAGGCTGCTGGTCCCAGTCAGGATGCTCCCGACGCCTAATGTGCAGGGGAATTGTCTTCTGAGGGCTCATGTTCTGATCCTGCTGTGCTTTTATCCTTATGATAATTTTTAACTTTGCGCCGAGCTGTCTTGTAATATTTTAGTCCTCTTGTTCTTGGATCTTTTAATGCTCTCTTGTAAAAACACTTATCTGTTATGAATGTCTTTCTTTTATTTCTGTCTGTTTTTCCTTTTCTAAGATGTGGCCTGACCCTGGCTTCTGTTCGAAGTCCAGGGGGCCTGCCCCCTGCCTGCCCAGAGGCAGGGAGGGAGTTTTTGCGTTTTTTATAAAGGGTTGGGGGGATTGCCCCCAGTCCTTGTTTGTTTTGGCGTGCGAAGCCTGGCCTGACCCTGGCTTTTGTTCGAAGTCTAGGGGGCCTGCCCCCTGCCTGCCCAGAGGCAGGGAGGGAGTTTTTGCGTTTTTTATACAAGGTTGGGAGGACTGCCTCCAGTCATTGTTTGTTCGGCGCATGGGGCCCGGCCTGGCCCTGGCTTCTAGTCGAAGTCCAGGGGGCCTGCCCCCTGTCTGCTCGGAGGTAGGCAGGGGGACTTTTAAAATTTTGTTGGGGGTCTATTTTCCTTGGTTTCAGCAACAGGGGGGCCTCCCCCTATTGCCCCCTGCTCGTTTGTGTGTGAAAAAACTGCTAATTTGAACAGACAACGAGTATGGACTGCAAACTTTTCATTTCCTCAGAAATTGCTACAATCATTTGTGGTCGGAGTCGTCGACATTCTATTTTGACCGTCCTCCGCCAGTTTTCTTTGAAAGGTAAAGAGAGATACTTAGCTTCCTAGTATTAGACGTAGTATTTCATCAAAGTGTCGGCATTCCAGTGGGCAGCTAACTCTTGGCTTTCAAGGTTGGCGATCCTGTAGGTGCCTGGCCCCTTAATCTGGGTCACCTCGTATGGGCCCTCCCAGTTGGCGCTCAGCTTTCCATGCTCACGTGATTTTCCTACCGCCTGCGTTTTCCTTAAGACCAAGTCTCCTACTTGGAAGCTTCTCTCGTTTACCCTTCTGTTGTACGCCCTTCTTATTTTCTGCTGATAGGCAGCTATGTTAACGTTGGCCTCCTCCCTGACCTCGTGGACTAAGTCCAGGGCTTCAGCCATTGATGCTTCGTTATCCGCCCGGTTATCTTGTTGAGACCTCAGGGTTGGTATTCGGGCTTCTATGGGTGGCAGGGCCTCTGCTCCATAGACCAGGCCAAAGGGTGTCTGACCTGTAGACTCTTTGCGTGTGGTTCTGATTGACCATAGGATGCTTGGCAATTCATCTGCCCATATGCCCTTGAGGTCGTCTACAATTTTCTTTAACCCATTCAGGATTTGTTTGTTGGCAGCTTCAGCCTGCCCATTAGTTTGTGGGTGGCAGACAGCGGATTAGGCGACTGCTATTCTGTGTCCTTCCAGCCAGACTCTCAGAGGGTCATTGTCAAACTGCCTTCCATGATCAAACACTAGCATCTTTGGTAGGCCAAATCTGGTTATGATATTCCTCCAGATGATTTTTCTGACTGCAGGCTCAGTGATGTTAGGGACTGCTTCAGCTTCGATCCATTTTGTAAAGTAGTCAATCCCACTATTAAGAACTTTCGACCTCCCGTGGCTGCAGTAAAGGGGCCCAGTATGTCCATTCCCCATTGAGCGAAAGGAATGGGGGACAGGATTGGCCTGAGCTCCTGGGCTGGGGCATGAATTGACGGGGCAAAGAGCTAGCACTTTCTGCATTTCCGGGTTAAATCCCTTGCATCTGCTAGCAGGGTTGGCTAGTAGTACCCTGCTCTCAGGGCTTTGTGGGCCAGGGACCTTCCTCCTATGTGATGCCCGCAGATTCCTGAATAAATGTCATCTAGGACCTCCTCTGCCCGTCGTGCCCCCAGACACTTGAGCAGGGGTGAGGAAAACGACTTTTTGTATAGGTCATCTCCTATTAGTATAAACCATGCGGCCCTTGCCAGCGTTTTTCTTTTTTGAGCGGGGTCAAGTGGTAGGATTCCGTGTTTTTTGAATTGGATGATTGGAGTCATCCAATTTCCAGGGCCATTTTCCTCAACGACACTGACTGGTTGACAGGGGGTGGTGGATTTTTCTTGGACCACGTCCACCCAGACCGATCTTCGTATGTCCTGCAAGCTGGAGCTGGCTAGTTTTGACAGGGCATCTGCCCAGTTATTCTGGGACCGGGGGATCTGTCTGATTTCATAGGACTTGAGTCCTGACAGTTCTTGCTTCACCCTTTCCAAATACGCGACCATTGCCTGGTCTCTTGCTTCATATTCTCCATTGATTTGGTTGGCGATGATTTGGGAGTCTGTTGCTAGAATAACCCGCTCTGCCCCTGCGGCTTTGGCCAATTTTATGCCTGGAAGGACGACCTCATACTCGGCCTCATTGTTGGATGCAGGGAAGGTGAACCTGAGAGCATGCTCAATGTCCGCTCCTTCGGGGCTGGTCAATACGACCCCTGCCCCTGCACCGTTGGTTGTGGAAGATTCGTTCGTGTATACCACCCATTCTCCGGTGGGAGGATCATCTTCCTCTGAATGAGAGCATTCGGCCAGGAAATCCGCCAGGGCTTGTGCTTTAATGGCTGCCCTGGCTGATAGGATATTCCGAGCCCGCTCAACTCGACGGCCCATTTCAGCAATCTTCCTGATTTCTCGAATTTTTCCAAGACTTTTTCCAATGGTTGGTCTGTTAGCACTACAACAGGGTGTGCTTCGAAGTATGGTCTGAGCTTTCGGGCTGCAACGACGACTGCGTATGCTGCCTTCTCAACCACTGGGTAATTTTTCTCGGCTGCCCCCAGGGCATGACTCACGAAGTATATAGGCTGCTGAGAGCCTGCTTCCTCTCTTAAGATAACTGCACTTACTGTCGAGTTGGTCACATCGATGTAAAGGAAAAAATTTTCCCCTACCACTGGTCTTGCCAAGGTAGGGAGTTTTTTCAAATGTCCCTTTAGTTGAGTAAAGGCTTCTTTTTGCTCGTCTTCCCATTTAAACTGCTTGTTGCCTTTCAACACCTTGAAGAACAAAGTTGATTTGTCTGCTGACCTGGCGATGAAGCGCGCCAGGGCAGCCATCCTGCCAGTTAGGCGCTGGATATCTCAAATGGTCTTCGGTTCTGGAAGGTCCAATACTGCCTGAACCTTTTCAGGGTTGGCGTCTATTCCCCTTTCGCTGACCAGAAAACCCAGGAATTTTCCGGAGCGAACTCCGAACGTGCATTTCTTGGGGTTGAGCTTCATCTTGTAAGCGCGCAGGGAGGAGAAGGTTTCTTGTAAGTCCGTCAAGTGTTCCTTGTCCCCTTTGCTTTTTACGATTGCGTCGTCGACGTAGGCCTCCAAATTCCTACCCTTCTGTTTTTCAAAGACCTTGTCTACTAATCGCTGGTAGGTGGCGCCTGCGTTCTTCAGTCCAAACGGCATCATTTTGTACATATAAGTGCCATGGCTGGTGATGAAGGCGCACCTCGTCCTGTCAGGTTGCCACAAGTACACCTGATGGTACCCTGAAAAAGCATCCAGAAAGCTTAGTGTGAAGTACCCACTGGTGGCGTCTACCAGTTGGTCTATTCTGGGAAGGGGATAACAGTCTTTTGGGCAGGCCTTGTTGAGATTCGTGAAGTCCACGCACATTCTCCATGCGCCTGAGGATTTCTTCACCATTACAACGTTTGCAGCCATTCAGGGTAATCACAGATATTAATGAAATCTGCTTTCAAAAGTTTTTCTATTTCCTCCTTTATGGCTAGGTCCTTCTCTGCGGACATGTTTCTTTTCTTTTGTTTCACTGGGCGGGCCTCCGGATTCACGTTCAGCCTGTGAACGATATAAGCCGGGTCGACCCTCGGCATTTCGTCTGCCGAGTAGGCAAACACGTCCCTGTTATCCCTCAGGACCCTGATTAGCTCCGTCTGGTAGGACGCCTCCAGATCAGCTCCTATGAGGACTTGCCTGCCAGGCTCTAGGTCCACCAGCATACTTTCCTCCCCAGGTTTCAGGTGGTCAGCTGCCTGCTGTCTGGCTGGGATCTCACCCTCCCTGCTGGGGGAACTGTCAGCTTTTCTTTTCCCCTTTCTTTCGGTTTCATGGGTTTGCAGGGCCACCGAATAGCATTGTCTGGCTGACTCCTGGTCCCCATGAATTTTTCCCTCCGTACCAAAGTTCGTTACATAGGCTACAGTCAGAGCCCTGATTGATATGGCGGCTTCGATTTCGTCCAGGGTGGCTCTGCCTATCAGGGCGTTGTATGCGGATCTCACGTCCACTACAACAAATGAGGCCCTGACATTTCTGGCGGAGGCTTCTTCCCCAAATGTTACCGGCAAGTCAATGATACCCATGGGGCGTACACCTGCCCCGCTAAACCCATATAGGGATCCAGGGGCTGGCCTCAGGTGCCTTTTTTCCAGGTTCATCCTTTCAAACGCGTCCTTATACAATAGATTGGTATAGGCTCCTGTATCTACCATGCATCTTTTTACGATGTGGTTGCTGATTTCCAGGGACAGTACTAGAGGGTCACAGTGGGGGTATATTACCCGCCCTTAATAAGCGTTATTTATATACATATTTGGATCCCCTTAATTGTTAGTTTTATCTCGGTTTTCGTGCTTAACACGTTAATAATGATGCAATATGCTTTGAATGTCGATACTTCCGTATTTGTGTGTATTTTGTAGATTTGGATGCATTTGGAGCTAATAAGAGCATTACGGAATCGATAATTGAAGAATTCACATCTAAGAGTTGAATCGAAGGAAGAAGATGTGGAATATACGAAGAAACAAAGACCCAAGAAGGAAAAGACACAAAACGAGATGAGAGAATGATCGCCTACACAAGGGTCAACTTATAACGTTCATATCTTGAGTTCTAAAACTCCAATCAAAGTGATTTTGGTGGCGTTGGAAAGCTCTTTTTCTTAGCTTTCCAACGGTATATTACACGTCCAATTTGAACAAGTAATGAAGAAATGAAAGCCGTTTGAAGTCGAGCGCGCGATGCTGTGACCTACAGCGCTACTCGATCGAGTGCCCCTACTGCACTCGATCGAGTGCTACTTCGTGAAGCTCCTGCCCATATTTGGATGTGTCACTCGATAGAGTGCCGTCAGGCACTCGATCGAGTGCACCCAATCCGGGCCACACGTCATTCTTATTTCGACTTAGAATTTGGGCCTGCTTTTGAGTCCAACTGATACTCTTTATATATCAGTTGTCTGACTCTTGTTTGGAACATCTTTTATCTTTTCTTTTACCTTCTTCTACACACTTTTTATTATCTTAGTTTTCTTAGTCTAGTTTACTTTGCGAGATACACTGAACCTAGTTCTCCGTCTCAGATCTTGAATTCTCCGGTATTATTATTCTTAATTTTAATTTCAATTTCAGTTTCTACTTTAATTTCCGTCTTAATTTATTCTTTGTATTGTTTTATAGTGTAGATTTATTATTGCTTCCGTAGATTAATTCGTATCGTTTTCGTCATGTTTAATTGCAATTCGTCTTTTGTTAGTCCGATTATAATTAATATGCGTAGCTAGATTTCATCTAGGGTTTAAGGGGATCGATTCGTATTATTAGGGTGATAGTCAATTGACCTGTTTCTAATCGTATGAACTATTGCCTGAATATCGTTTAAACTCTGATTAATTGTTTGATGCATAATTCAATTAATTAGTATCGCAAATTAGGACTTTTCGCCGACCGGGTTAAGAACTAATTAGGCCACGATAGTTTGGGTAGACTGACTTAATGCTAGCGACCGCAGGTTAAGTTTAGATCTAAAGGTTGTAGTGTACCGACCAGACCTACACCTTAGGTAGTTCGATTATTGACCTGTTAGTTGACTCCCTGACCCGAGTAATATTCATTGTGAACCTGAGACCCTAGACTTTTTTTCCTTATTGATTTATTTATCAGTAATTAGTTATTAGTTTACCAAACCAACCAAAACTGTGACCTATAATCTAGAATCTAATTCTTAGGATAAATAATTGAATTCCCATCTCCTTGTGGTTCGACCCCTGACTTCGCTATCTACATTAGTTAGTGACCTTAGGGTATCTTTGATTAGGGATACGACTAACCCTGTCAAATTTTGGCGCCGTTGCCGAGGAGACGGTGTTATTTAGTTGTTTATCTTTTTTTAGGTTCTAGGTTATTTTTTTTTGTATATAATTTTTTTATTTTATTTTGTATATATTTTTTTTTATCATTCACCATTATGACCAAATTTTACTTCCCACAATTCAAACATGAGTCACTACATAATTATTGGGATAGACTTGAGTCTTTCATTATTCAAAATGACTTTAATGTTGATATACGGGATATGTGTCATATGATATATAATGGTGTTGATGATGAGTCACGGGCTAGAATTGAGGAAAATTGCGGAGGGATGTTTAATTATATCTCTTACGAGGAACAATTGGAAATCCTTAAATATTTAGCCCGTAATAGTGCTGAATTAGAGTTGAGGCGGAAAAATGACAAGGCGGAAATTGAGGCTTTGTTGCTGCAATTCGTGCAAGCTCAACAAAAGCAAGATACTCAAATAGGCCAATTGCTAGATCATTATGAAATCTTGAACAATCAAATTGCCCAATTAGCAAGCCAAAAGCAACAAAGTCAATCGGGTACGCCTATGGAAGTAGTGAAGAACCTCCAGGTAAGTGTTCTATCTCCATCTCTTGTGAACATAATTGATGATGATGATGATGATGGGTATAATGTTCAATCTATTCAAGATCACCAAACCGTCATGAATGACTGTGAGCTAGAATGTGTGTTTTTTGAGAAAAACGTGTGTTTGGATGCTCTGAATGATGCTCTTTTAATTGAGGATAACATTAAGAATTTTGATTTTTGTGATTTTGAGAGAGTGTCATTTGATGTCAATTATGAGGTTTTGGAGACAGAATTGAACAAAAGAGAGGATCTTAAGCTTGAGAGGAAAAATGAAAAAGAAGAGAAGAATACCCTTTTTGACGATTCCTTGAGTGGAAGAGGTGTGGCTACATGGGATAGCGAGAATGATTTCTTTGAAACACCAATTTTGGAGACATTTGAGTTTTTCCCTTATATTGAGGACGACCCACGTCCACCTATTAATTGTCTTGATTATATTTCTCTTGACCCTTTGTTTGAGCTTATGATTAGTGGGGAGGATTGTGATAATTCTTTCACGGAGATCGGTAAGATTGATCCTTTGAGTAGTCTTAGGAGTTCTAACTCTTCTTTTATGCAATCTATACCCGATGATAAGCCTTGGGGTGAATCTGAGATATTTGATGTGTATGTCTTGTCTTACGAGCCGCCTATTAACATTCTTACTCTTCTTATGCACTATGACCACCATGCTGAGGATTGGTCTAGCTCGTCTGATAGGCTAAGACGATCATTGACTTTGTCTCTGTTTGTCTTCTATATATCCTGGTGCTACTTATGCTTTTGTGTAGCACATGCGCAGATGTTTGATCGACTCTTAAGAGCCTTAAGCTGTTTTGATCACAGTCATCTGTGGACAACTGATCTATAAGACGAACCCCCACTTTGCAGCTGGTTTGGGGGAGCTGCCCTTGTATACGGTAATTTCTTTCCTTTTCATTTTTGTTTTTCATGTTTTCTTAGGTTTTTCCTTCCCCTTAGGTCAAGTTGTCCTTAGGATTGGCTGTGGATTTTCTGTCTTATCTGCTTTAGAGTCACATTGAGGACACTGTGACATTTAGGTTTGGGGGAGAGTTTGTGTGCTTTTGTGTGTTTCATTTTCCGTCGTGTGTTTTACTGCTTTCAAAAAATATAAAAATCCAAAAAAAATTGAAAAAATCATAAAATTCCAAAAATATTTTATTTTTTATGTGGTGTGTCTGATGTAGAAGCATGCAAAACGGCGATGATGATAATGCTCTTAACATGATTTCTCCTAATTTTCAGCTTACTTCGTGCCTGAAAACGTGTTTTGTCTTGAGATTTGATTAAATTGATATGATATGCCTATTTGAACTTTTAATTGTCAAATGAGTAAATTTGACCACTTGTCGGCAAGCCACAAAATTATGAGGATTTTAGAGCTTCCTAGGCCAGTAACATCCATAACTGGTCTCATTATTATTTAGGAATTGAGTGATTTTCTCCTTGTGGAATGTGTAACATCAATTTGCATAAATATGACATCCGTCTCTTGATATTGAATACATGTTTGGTTTGAGGAGGAGGTACATGAGGAAAGGCAATTTTGTTTTTGATGAGCTCCACATAGCAAAAAATGACCCATTTTTACTACCTTGTAGATTTAGGTCGTTTTCCTTTGTTTAGCCCATTTCAGCCGTTGTAAGTCTGTTTTTATTGCCTATATTATTTAACTACAACCCAGAATAGCCTACCCTGTCGGGACAGTCGCAGTGAACTTAGTTGGGAATTACTTCACTAATCGGTCATATTTCGAGATTTTTACATCTTTTGGACTTTAGTGTGTAATATTGTTGGTGCGACTTTGTACTCGCCTTCCCCCTATCCAAATTGAAAAAAAAAAATAGAAGCATGAAAGAAAAAAGTGAAGAAAAGAAAAGGAAATAAATTGAAAATGAAAAAAAAATGAAATATGAAAAATATGCTTCTTGTAATATTTCGGGGAATGGTCGAAAAGATTGAAACTAGAGATTAATTGAGAGGATGGACAAAATTCCCTCTTACACCTAATCTTGAATTTATACCTCTAGTTGGTGGTTCGACGTTATTTGCTGGGGGTTTTTATGGATACTTTTTATTGTGTAGCTGCGATTGGGCCCGGTTTTTGCTCCACATTCCCTTACGTGCTTAGGCACAATCCATTTTCTTCCCTTACTCATTTAGCCACCCTTTGTAAGTCCTTGGCATGTACTATGGTCCTGATTGGTGAAACACGTATTTGATTGAGGAGATTGATTTCATGTTCGATTGCATGCATGTTTCATAAGTCGAGTGAGTGTTCTTATTCTTTCTTATCTTCACATTTATATACTCACCCGTTCTTATGAGTGTTGAGCGATAACCGCGAGGAAGTCCGACACTGATGGTCTTGCAAGATTGAAAGGTTGGCAACCAATTGTTCATTTAAGGCATGATTATTGATTTAGTTATATTTTTGACATTGTGTGTTTTTAACCGACTTGAGCCGATTTTTAGTAGAATGATTGTAAGCTTGCTCTTAGTCGTGCTTCGCATCACTTGTCCTCTCTTGTATTATATGTTTGGTTTGCTTGAGGACAAGCAAAGGTTTGGTTTGGGGGAGTTTGATAAGCGTTATTTATATACATATTTGGATCCCTTAATTGTTAGTTTTATCTCGGTTTTCGTGCTTAACACGTTAATAATGATGCAATATGCTTTGAATGTCGATACTTCCGTATTTGTGTGTATTTTGTAGATTTGGATGCATTTGGAGCTAATAAGAGCATTACGGAATCGATAATTGAAGAATTCACATCTAAGCGTTGAATCGAAGGAAGAAGATGTGGAATATACGAAGAAACAAAGACCCAAGAAGGAAAAGACACAAAACGAGATGAGAGAATGATCGCCTACACAAGGGTCAACTTCTAACGTTCATATCTTGAGTTCTACAACTCCAATCAAAGTGATTTTGGTGGCGTTGGAAAGATCTTTTTCTTAGCTTTCCAACGGTATATTACACGTCCAATTTGAACAAGTAATGAAGAAATGAAAGCCGTTTGAAGTCGAGCGCGCGATGCTGTGACCTACAGCGCTACTCGATCGAGTGCCCCTACTGCACTCGATCGAGTGCTACTTCGTGAAGCTCCTGCCCATATTTGGATGTGTCACTCGATAGAGTGCCATCAGGCACTCGATCGAGTGCACCCAATCCGGGCCACACGTCATTCTTATTTCGACTTAGAATTTGGGCCTGCTTTTGAGTCCAACTGATACTCTTTATATATCAGTTGTCTGACTCTTGTTTGGAACATCTTTTATCTTTTCTTTTACCTTCTTCTACACACTTTTTATTATCTTAGTTTTCTTAGTCTAGTTTACTTTGCGAGATACACTGAACCTAGTTCTCCGTCTCAGATCTTGAATTCTCCGGTATTATTATTCTTAATTTTAATTTCAATTTCAGTTTCTACTTTAATTTCCGTCTTAATTTATTCTTTGTATTGTTTTATAGTGTAGATTTATTATTGCTTCCGTAGATTAATTCGTATCGTTTTCGTCATGTTTAATTGCAATTCGTCTTTTGTTAGTCCGATTATAATTAATATGCGTAGCTAGATTTCATCTAGGGTTTAAGGGGATCGATTCGTATTATTAGGGTGATAGTCAATTGACCTGTTTCTAATCGTATGAACTATTGCCTGAATATCGTTTAAACTCTGATTAATTGTTTGATGCATAATTCAATTAATTAGTATCGCAAATTAGGACTTTTCGCCGACCGGGTTAAGAACTAATTAGGCCACGATAGTTTGGGTAGACTGACTTAATGCTAGCGACCGCAGGTTAAGTTTAGATCTAAAGGTTGTAGTGTACCGACCAGACCTACACCTTAGGTAGTTCGATTATTGACCTGTTAGTTGACTCCCTGACCCGAGTAATATTCATTGTGAACCTGAGACCCTAGACTTTTTTTCCTTATTGATTTATTTATCAGTAATTAGTTATTAGTTTACCAAACCAACCAAAACGGTGACCTATAATCTAGAATCTAATTCTTAGGATAAATAATTGAATTCCCATCTCCTTGTGGTTCGACCCCTGACTTCGCTATCTACATTAGTTAGTGACCTTAGGGTATCTTTGATTAGGGATACGACTAACCCTGTCAGCCCTGCATCCTCGGGGGTGATGCTCAGGGTCATGCCCTTGGGACTCCCTGCCCTCTCAACATAGTACATTTGATTTCGCAACTCTCGGATTTGCCTTTTTTGGCTTCACCTGCTTGCGTGGCCTTCCGCATCTCCTGATATCACATGGATTATCATGCGAGTCTGCGCTGAGCCTTCAGGCTTATCTGCTGCGTCTTTCTGGCTTTTGTTTCTTGCTGCGTAATTGCTCAGCCAGCCATTCCTGATAAGCTTTTCAATTTTGTCTTTCATGTGGCGGCATTCCTCGGTGGTGTGCCCCACACAATCGTGAAACGTGCAAAATTTCTTTGGGTCTCCTTTTGGGCTGCAAGGCATGTTAGGGCGATTCCATTTAGCCGTCTCTTTCTCCAGTTCGAAAATCTCCGCCCTCGATTTGTTAAGGGCTGTGTAGTTATCGAATCTGGGCTGGTATGCCGTGCGTTCTTTTCTTGGGGTATCTCCCCCCCCCCCCTCATCTTTCTGCCTGTTCGGCTCATTCCTGCCACGTCCACCCTGCGGTCACCCCTGTGGCCTGGTCGGTCCTGCAGGGGTATCCGGCAGGCTGTGGAACTCCTCCTGTAGTATGAAGCCTTCGGCAATTTTTCTAGCCTTAGCCAGGGTCTCAGGCTGAGCTCTGATCATCTGGTTCTTCATCTCCCCTGGGAGCAGCGAGATGGTCAGAGCGTATGCAGCAGTCGAGTCATCGATCTCCCTGACCTGTTGGTAGGACAGGTCAAATCTTTTTAGGTACTCTCTGACACTTTCCCCCTTTTTCTGTTTTAGGGTCATCAGGTCAAACCGAGTGAGCCGACGCCTCTTGTTCCCTGCGTATTGTTCTAAGAAAGTTTCGGCCAGCTCTATGAAGAAACTGATCGATCCCTGACGAAGATCCCTGAACCATCCCTGCGCTAGTCCCACCAGGGTAGTTGGAAAGACTTTGCACCAGACTGCGTCGCCTATATCATACATGCCCATGTGACTTTCAAATGCTGCCAAATGATCTTCTGGATCTGAGGTCCCGTCAAATTTGACGGAGGGCATTTTAATTTTTGGGATGGGATACTCTTGTACGTTAGGGTGGAGAGGAGTTTTGATGGGCCTGCCTACCACTCGTGACCTGCTCCCCCAGAGTGGTAACCGTGGTCATCCCATTTTCCAGGGGTCGGTTTCCTTGTACTGGGGGAGCGGTGCCTTGGTGGCAGCCTGCTCATAGCTTCGTCCTCCTTATCAGGGGAGGGATGTCTGGATCTCTTTCTCTGGGGCTGATCAAGGTTGTCGCCGGCTTGGCGATGCCTTGACTCAAGCGGCCGCCCCCGGTTAAGCCTGGATTATAGGCTTTGAGATAGCTCTGGAGCTGGCTGCTCTTCTGCTGCTGGCGTCAACCTAGAGAAGACTCCGCCCTGCTTCTCTCCCAGACGCTTAGATGCAGGCTCTTTATGCCTCATTCGATCTTGGAGGTCTTGAGACAGACCCCTCTTCTCCCTGGCAGCTGTGGACTCTGTTGTGTGTATAGAAAACGCTTGTTGTTGAGTTGGCTGCTCTTGATTGCTGGTAATGCGTTTCTAGGCTTGTTGATACCCATGAGCAACCTTCAGTGCTTTCCGTTGAATGTTCCTGGCGGCGGTTCGCTTCGTACCCCTGGCGCCTCCTCCACTCTCAAAGTGAAGCTGCCTAGAAGTAGTAGCGATCCTGCCAACCAAGTCTTCTAGAGTGAACTCTTGATTAAGCATCGCTGAGAAGAAGGCTGCAGTTTGTAGAACCTGGGCAGGGGTGAGGTTTAAATTAGGCCTCTGATGGCCAATCTGCCTAGCTGTAACTGCAGCGCCTCCATCAGGCGTCTCACGAAGGCTGGTAAGCCCCACCCCTGGGATTGTTGCAGCAGGCGTTCTCCCAGGTGCAGGCATTCCATATGGGGGGATCACCGGTGGTACCGTCGGACCCGCCCCAGAGCTTGCCTTTATGATTTCGGGCATTTTGTTGTGATTGATTGTGGTTGATTTTTATGGGTGATTCGTGGGTACAACCATATCGTCCCCACAGACGACGCCAAATTGTTCCGGTATGTAAACAATCAAACCCGATTTCGAATTCGGATCCCAACAAGTTCTGTTGATGTCTAGATGAATCGTGTTTGACTTCTTTTGAGCTCTCCTTCTTCTCACTCCGACGATCGGACCTTTCCCGGCGAAGATGGTTTGCCCCTGCACAATGAACGCACAGGGCCCCGGAGGTGTCCATGGGAACCCTCTCCGATGCCTAAGTTAGTCCGTGAATTGCCTTTAGGAACCTAGCTCTTGAGGAACTAGGTGGCGGTTATAGAGTGAGAGTCTAGAGAGAGAAATTCCGACCTCTTTCTTGTGGGAAATGGAAGAATATTTATACCTTCCCACAAGAGAGAGGGAAGAGAGGGAGAGAGGGAGGATGGGTGGATGAGAGGGTGACAAGTGGCTTCACCTCATCCACCCATTCCCTATTACCTTAGGCAAAATGACGGGAGGGCCCCCGGTTTCCCCTGCCCCTGCTGGGGTGTGAACACCTCGGGGACTAGAGGGCAGGGGGTCTTGGTTGCCCTGTCTGGCGGGCGGTGCTGCCCTGCCGGGCAGGTGGGTGCCTTGGAGTAATGGCTCTTTGTTTAATGGCCTGCCGGCAGGCTCTTCTTCATTCCTGGGTCGGGACATCCTGGGACCCAAATGGCAGATGACCCATTGCAGGCTACTGACCCCCATCAAGTGGATTGAAAGATATGTAATGGTGCCTAGCTTATTAGGGCTTTGTGTGTAACTAGCCTGTATTGAGGGTGTAGGCTAGGTGCATTCCCAATGATGTATGTCTTGATCAAAGGGCTAGAACAGTTAGGATGTTGATCCTGTGACTGTGAGCGTTCTCCGGGGTAGCCCCCAGAGGTGGTGTGAACTATTTGGGCAAGTTCTATGCCGACCGCAGGTTGAGTTCCCGTGTTTGGGGCTGGTAACTGGTTTGGATGTTTTTGGAAATGTGGAGCTAGGTCGCAAGTGGCCTTGATGATTTGAAATCTGGAGCTCGATTTTGTGGAGCTAAAGCTTCGAGGGTAAGATATTGTAATGTGGTAGGAAAGAGAGAAGTCGAATAAAAATGACTCGAACTTCGATCGGGCAGGTTTGATAATGCGGGATCTGATTTCCATGTCTAGCCCTAATGGTTAGGGTGTATTCTATGGAGCTTGAATCCTAAAATTTTCGGGCTGTCTCTAAGCCTAGATCTCGAGATGGTCTCGAGGGTTGTAATATGGGAAGCCTAAATGTGGTGTTAGCTGACCAACTTGATTGTTTCTTCCCTATTTGATGGTATGGGCGTCGATAATTTTTGAATTGACCGTGCCCCGGTCAAGGCACTTTCACTTGAGTTGAGCGTTGACCACGACCATGGGTTTTTGAATTTTTTTGGGTTAACCTCTTAGCCCCGGTCATGGGATTCTTGATTTGAGTTGACCGTACCCCGGTCAAGGGATTGATCGTACTTTGGTCGAGGGGATGTTGAGGGTTCTTTTTTTGATGGCCGGCTCTTTTGTTTTAACCTTTTGTTTTTTTTTCTTTTCTTTTTTTTTGGTTTTTTTTGCTATTCCCCCTGTGGTGTTGGCAATAGGCATGGACATTCTCGGATCTGTGGCATCCATTTGTGGGTGGATTTGGGGTTGGGCCTATCGATTGGATTAGGCCTTCGGAGCTAAGCCTTTGTAAGGTGTAAGCATAGTTGGTGTTTGTGTGAGTGCAACTCGCGGTGAAGTACTCTACAGTAAACATGGTGGTTTGGATCTCGGGATTGTCAGCATAATTCCGAGCAAGCTTGGTGGAAACATCGTCCCGATTTGGCATCACGTCTATAGAGTCACGATGTTTCTTTTTTCTTCTGGTCAGGCTAACACCTAAGGTAGGGTTTGGTTAGTCTTATTGGAGGGGTGTTTATTGTGGGAAATGGGCTTGCCTCCCGTCTTGAACCCGAACTAGGAGACTACCTAGATTTGTCATAGGATTCGATACCGCTCCTGCTAAGGGTACTTATGTGGCTTTCTATACAAGACATGAACAAGTAAAGGAAAACATGGGTCTCAGTTTCCTCCAGTCATTATAGATGTGTCTATAATAGTCACGTGCATGTGCTCACAGTGTATGATGGTGTTCATCATGTTCTCGGAAACACAGAGGGAAGCATGTTCTATTTTGTTGAAAGCTGATTTTGTTGAATTTAAGAAGATAGAATATTGAAAGCTGATTTTGTTGAAATTTAAGAAGACATAATGCAACTGACCCTGACTCTGACTTTGATTTGGAAATGAGGATGTAGGGTATCCTAGACTCGGACTCAGACTTAGCATTGAATCAAATCCGGACTTCCGAATGCTTGGCTGGTATATGTTCTTTTTTGGTAAGGTCCTTGATTGGAGAAAAAGACAGGTGCCACGACTCGCCTAAACTCGACTTTGCGCAAATGCAAGAGAGGGAGTCAAACTAGACACAGGTCGGGGTGACAGTACGACAAAGACTCTTGGACCGGGATACTCGAACGTTGACCTAGACAAGGTAACGACCCTGTCTTGGACTCGACGATGAGACTCAAGCTGCATGAGGGTGAGTCCGAAAATGGGGCGACCGTGTTTGACCGCGTCGCGTGCTCGGACCAACCGTGGCGACCTAACCCTAGCTTAGGTGACTCGAGTTTTCGTAGCATATGTACGACTCGAAGAAGGCATCATAAGGACGCCGATGTATGATGAACGTAAGGTACCCCTTAAGGTGACCGTGGTCGACTACTCGGGTGGAGGATACCCCCTAAGTGAGACTAAAGACTCCGATAGGACTCAGATGGTGTGGCATTTGAGTGACTCAAAAGTGGGGTACGTGAGACAACACGTGTAAGACATGACCCTTAGAGCAACCGTGATTGATCGCTCCGCTGAAGGGTAGCCCCCGAGTAGGATCGAGGTTTTGTTAAGACTCGAGTGTCGGACGAGTGCCCCTTAGATGTAAGGATCACAAACCTTTTGTTATAGGGCTATGCCTTTGTAAAAGGTTGACTCGGCCTCAAGAAAAGATAGACGGGGTAAGGGAAGAAACTTGCAATGTGAGATTGGCAGAGTTTCGACGCTAGAGACCCTCGACTTGACTTGAATAAGGATGACCCTGTGATTAGGGTAGACCCTTAAGTTAAAGGACTCTTGAATTGGGGTGACTCGACTAACGGATTGAAAGATGGGCGAAATTCCCTTAGGAAAGGTCGTGGGGACCGTCCTGCTAGAGGGAAAGATCGTGTGGGACTTTCTAGTTAGGCCTCGAGTGTTTAGACGAACCTTCCATTTACGAGTGTATGACTCGTGTTGGTCGGTTATGCCTTTAGAATAAGGCGGACTAGGATGGGGAAGAAACCCGTGATGTAGAATCGACGGAGTTTCGACGCTAATAGACCTTCGACAAATTATGAAAAGACCCGACACACGGATAACTGGTAGGTGATCAACGTATTTTATATCGTATTTTGTAGTCCCCCGATACCTGTTTTTGAGCTTTTCTTCTTCCATATTTATATATTTAATGCTGATTTCTTTTAGAAAGTCGATACTGCCGATTCTCGTGATATTTTGCGGGTTAGGTGCAATTTCGAGCATATTTAGGAGTAATAACCCAGATAGCCGAGACGAGGACGAAGGACGAGGATGAAAACGGAAAGCCGAGAAGCAATTAAAGAGCTCAGCTACGAGTTCCAGCAGCACCCACTCGATCGAGTAGTGCTAAGCACTCGATCGAGTGCCTCACATTCGAGCGCAACTGGACTGCATCAGAGTTTTGGGCCGATTCCCTTTTTCAGCCCAAAGACGGACAAAGGTTGGAGCAATTAAGGATCCACTCGATCGAGTGGCATTACATGCACTCGATCGAGTGACGTCGTACCCAGGCCGCAGATCAACTTTTAATTCATTTAGAATATTGGGCCCGTCTTAAGTCCAACTGATTTCTTTTAAATCAGTTGATAAATCAGTTGGAGGAGGAATTGTCAGAGATCACTTTTTCATTCTACTTTTACAGACATTACGTTACTTTTGCTTAGCTTCAAAGTTTACATTCCTTCCTGGTTTTCTTGGGTAGATACATCAATTTCTGTTCTTCCCTTTTCAGATCTTGAATTGTTCGGTATTAATTACTTTTAATTTTAATTTCAATTTCAATTTTAGTTTTCTAGTTTTAATTATTGTCTTAATTCGTTCTTAGTTTTCGTAGTTAATTTGATTTCAGTTATTGCTTATTAAATGTTAGTGTAGAATTATTATCGTTTATCGTAGTTTAATTCGATTCCTATTCATCATGTTTAATTGCAATTTGTCTTTTGCTAGTTTAATTACAATCAGTATGTGTAGCTAAATTCTATCTAGGGTTTAGGGGGATCGATGGGTGTTAATTGGGTTATAGTAAACTGACCTGTTTTTAATCATATGAACTGTCGCCTGAATATTGTTTTAATTCTGATTGATTGATTACTGGCCAGGATTAATTGATTAGTATCACAATTAGGACTTTTCGCCGACCGGGTTAAGGACTAATTAGGTCACGATATTTTGGGTAGACTAGCTTAATTCTAGCGATCAGAGGTTAAGTTTAGTTCAAAAGTTTATAGTAGTACCGACCGGACCTACACCTTAGACAGTTCGATTATTGACCTGTTAGTTGACTCCCTGACCCGATTAATATTCATTGTGAACCTGAGACCCTAGACTCTTTTATTATTGATTTACCTTATAGCAGTTAGTTGTCAGTCCACTTAAACAACAGAAAAAGTATTTGAGTCCCGTCTCCTGGTGGTTCGACCTCTACTTCACTATCTGCATCAGTTAGTGGACCTTAGGGTATCTTTGATTAGGGATACGACTACCCCTGTCAAATTTTGGCGCCGATACCGGGGAGACGGTATTATTTATTTACTTGTTTTGTGTTTTAGCCTTTTGATTGCCTGTCTCGAGGAACTTCAGTTCCTTGAGACTGTTTCTCACATTTTTCCTGTATTTTCCTCGTATGCCCAGGTCCTCTCGAATTTCAGGCTACGTACCACCATACGATCCTGAACCAGTGAGAACTGATCCGAATCAAGAAGCTACTAAAGAGTTCAATGAAGTCACCTTAGCTCCTATTAGCCTTAGTTCAGCTACACTAGCACCTCCTACCAGCTTAGTGGTGTGCCTACTTCAATTTTGGAGCTAGCTCGTGCGTGGGCTGAATAAAGGAGCAAATAGTCAAGGTAATTTGAAGGCATTAACTTGGGTTCACACTCATTCAAGCATGGGGAGTGTACTGAAGTTATGAGGATGATTATGGGCTGATTGTGTTCTCATAGTTAGCTTTGTTTTTAGCTCCATGTTCACATGGTGTGCCGCGGCTGAATGCTCTTCTTCAAGCTTTGTTCTTAGCTCCTAGTTCACATAGGTTTAAACTTTGTTTTTAGCTCCTAGTTCACAATAGGTTTAAGCTTTGTTTTTGTCACCATGTAGCTTTGTTATTGTCACCCTAACCAGCCGGTTTAAGGGTCTTTTTGTAGGCTATATATAGCCATCTACTTGAGTGAATAAGACATCCAAGATTGAAATCACAAAACTGAGTAAAGCTAAGCTTTCTTTTACGTCCTTGTTGCTTACAAGACAAAGTCTAGAGTGAGTCGCGTTACAAGCTCTAAACTCGCTACTTCAATCGCGTGTTTGATTTAGCATCCGCTTTGTTGGAGTATAGGTCTACTTCACTAAGCATACTATCCTTTGGTTACGGTTATTTCATCCTCAAACTATCCTTACAATCTGTTTTGGTTACTTTATTTACGTTCATTTCAGAATACTAATCATTCTTCACATTCTCGTTTCAAAGTTCATATTAACTCACATCATTAGTGGTATCAGAGCTTTGGTCATCCATTAGACGTAAAGCATGGCAGGAGTATTGAACTTTGAAGATCCTACCTTCTTGGAACAGCTAAAGAGGGCGTGGGAGAACTACCAACCCAGAAACTCTCGCTTCCAAGCAAGAAGGGAACCGGTGGACAAGATCAAGGTAAATGAACTTCCTGAGTTTAATGGTGGTACTGACCCTGAAGTTTACTTGGAATGGGAAAGAAACATGGAGAAGCTCTTTGACTTCAAGGATTTGGAGGACGAAGAGAGGTGCAAATACGCCATCCTAAAGCTAAGCAAAGGGGCTTCCCTTTGGTATGAAGGGCTTAAGGTACAACGCACCAGGAATGGAAAGGGTAAGATTTCTTCTTGGGAGTCCTTAAAACGTAAACTACGTAAGAGGTATGTTCCAACTACACACAAGTTATCCTTATACCAAAAGATTGCTAACCTTGTACAAGGAAGAATGAGTGTTAGTGAGTACATAGAAGAATTTGAGAACTTAGTTCTAATGGGGGAAGTAGAAGAAAACGAAGAGATAAAGATGGCTAGGTTCTTACGTGGGCTAAATCGTAGTATTGCTAATACGGTTGATTTATGTCCATACTCTGATTTTGATACTTTGTGTGGGTTGTGTCTAAAAATTGAGGCACAAGGGAAGGGAAAACACGAGGGTGAGTCTAGTAAGAGTCATACTTGGCCACGAACGGATGAAGTTAATAAGGTCAATTCTACTAATACTAATCAACCCCTCACTAATAAGAGTAACCCCGCAGCCCCACCCCAATCTACTCCCAGAACACCCACTGAAACTAGTCTATCCAAAGTACGTTGTTTCAAGTGTCAAGGGTTTGGTCACTACAAAAACGCTTGTCCCAATAAAAGAGTTGTGACATTAAGAGAAGTAATCACCATTAGGGATGAAATATGGGAAGAAGAACAACGTATAGGGGCTGTTTTCAATGTTAATGAGGGAGAGGAAGAGGAGGAGGAAGATATTGAGGCTTATGAGCCCCCGGCTTATGACACGCTCTTAGTACTACGTACTCTACATGCTAACCCCATTCAACATGACACCGAACAAAGAGACCAACTATTCCATACTAAGTGTCAAGTTAAAGACAAATGGTGTAGTTTAATCATTGATGGAGGTAGTTGTATCAACGTTGCCTCAACTGAAATGGTAGACAAACTAGGTCTAGCTACTACTAATCACCCTAACCCTTATGCACTACATTGGTTAAACAACGGGAACAAAGTAAGAGTCACTAAACAAGTGAGGGTTGGCTTGACCATGGGTTCCTACGTTGATGAGGTTTTGTGTGATGTTATTCCTATGGATGCTTGTCACATACTTTTAGGCCGTCCTTGGCAGTTTGATAGGGACGTAGTTCACCATGGGAGAAGAAATGAGTATGAATTGAGTGATAAGGGAAGGAAAATTGTACTCAAGCCCATGACACCTCAAAACGTATGTAACATGTTAGCCAATCGAGTCGGGAAACCCAACCTCTCAATGTTTGCTAGTAAAAATGTGGGAGTACATGCTATAGAAGAGGGGGAGTTTGATGCCGTCAAAGCCACTAAAGAGGAACCAGTTGAGGTCAATAGTGGTTGTGAAGGGAAACAATTGGAAGAGTGGCTAAAGAAACCAGGTGTGGTCATTCCTAGTAAGATACCAACTTGTTTGGTACCTAAGGGAGATCATGGACTCTTACAGGATGAAGACGGGAAGAATAAAGTCATGGCTAATGTTTTGTTTCACTCATACACTTTAGATGCAAGCACGCTTGGACTTAAGATGATCCGAATCAAGGAGCTACCAATCCAAGTAAGGAAGTTCTAAAGAGCTCATCTAAAGTCTACTAGCTCCTACTTAAGCTTAGGCCAGCTACATTAGCAATAATAAGTAGTCATCTTCAATAAATGGAGCTAGCTCGAATTTGAGCTGGATAAAGGAGCAACTAATCAAGATAAAGTGAAGACATTAACTTAGGGTCACGATCATTCAAGCAAGAGTAATGGACTGAAGCTAAGAAGGTTTTAGAGCTGATTGTGCTCTCTTGGTGTACACGGTCAAAAGGCTCTCTTGTTAGCCTTGTTTTTGGCTCCATGTTCACACCTTTGCCGCGCCTCATTACTCCTACTCAAGCTTTGTTTTCATCTCCTCGTTCACATAAGAAGACCACGGCTGATTACTCTTCACTTAGCATAGTTGTTAGCTCCAAGTTCACACCACTTTGTTATTAGCTCCAACTTTGTAATTAGCTCCATGTTCACATAGTTTTAGTCTTTGTTTTTGTCACCCTAAACCAACCGGTTTAAGGGCTCTTGTAGGCTATAAATAGCCGGCCATTTGAAGGAATAAAGATCATCCAATTTGCAAATTAAAACCCAAGTAAAAGTTAAGCTTTGAGCTTCCTTTTGTTTCGTCTTTGTAGTTTACAAGACAAGGTCTAGAGTGAGTCGCGTTACAAGCTCTAAACTCGCTATTTCAATCGAGTGTTTGATCTAGCAAAGCGCTTTGTTGAAGTATAGGTCTACTTCACCTAGCATACTATCCTTTGGTTACGGTTTATTCATCCTTAAATCATCTTTACCTTCTGTTTTGGTTACTTGTTTCACGTCCATTTCAGTATACTAATCATATCTCTCGTTCTTGTTTCAAAGTTCATAGCAACTCACATCATTAGTGGTATCAGAGCTTTGGTCATCAAGCAAACGTAAGAATGGCAGGAGTGTTGAACTTTGAAGATCCTACCTTCCTGGAACAACTAAAGAAGGCATTGGAGAACTTCCAGCCCAAGAATTCTCGCTTCCAACCAAGGAGGGAACTGGTGGACAGGATCAAGGTAAATGAACTCCCTGAGTTTAATGGTGGTACTGATCCTGAAGTTTACTTGGAGTGGGAAAGAAACATGGAGAAGCTCTTTGACTTCAAGGATTTGGAGGACGAAGAGAGGTGCAAATACGCCATCCTCAAGCTAAACAAAGGGGCTTCCCTTTGGTATGAAGGGCTTAAGGTTCAACGCACCAGAAATGGTAAGGGTAAGATTACTTCTTGGGAGTCCTTAAAACGCAAACTACGTAAGAGGTATGTCCCAACTACGCACAAGTTATCCTTATACAAAAAGATTGCTAACCTTGTGCAAGGTAAAATGAGTGTTAGTGAATACATAGACGAGTTTGAGAACTTGGTTTTAATGGGAGAAGTAGAGGAGAATGAAGAAATAAAAATGGCTAGGTTCTTACGTGGGTTAAATCGTAGTATAGCCAATACGGTTGATTTGTGTCCTTATTCTGATTTTGATACCTTGTGTGGGTTGTGTCTAAAAATTGAGGTACAAGGGAAGGGAAGACATGAGGGTGAGTCTAGTAAGAGTCATACTTGGTCTCGGATGGATGATAGCAATAGAGTCAATCCTACTAGTTCTAATCAACCCCTTATTGTTAAGAATAACCCAGCGCCCCCACCTCAATCCACCACCAAAACAACCACTGAAACTAGTCTATCTAAGGTACGTTGTTTCAAATGTCAAGGGTTTGGTCACCTCAAAAACGCTTGTCCTAACAAAAGAGTTGTGACCTTAAGGGAAGTAATCACAGTTAGGGATGAGTTATGGGAGGAAGAACAACGTATAGGGGCTGTTTTTAATGTCAATAAGGGAGAGGAAGAAGAGGAAGAAGATATTGAGGCTTATGAACCCCCGGCTTATGACACACTCCTAGTACTACGTACTCTACATGCTAACCCAATTCAACATGACACTGAACAAAGAGACCAACTGTTCCATACTAAGTGTCAAGTTAAAGACAAATGGTGTAGTCTAATCATCGATGGAGGTAGTTGTACCAACGTTGCCTCAACGGAAATGGTGGACAAACTAGGTCTAGCTACTACTAATCACCCTAACCCTTATGCAATACATTGGTTAAACAACGGGAACAAGGTAAGGGTCACTAAACAAGTGAGGGTTGGATTAACCATGGGTTCCTACGTTGATGAGGTTTTGTGTGATGTGATTCCTATGGATGCTTGTCACATACTATTAGGCCGTCCTTGGCAGTTTGATAGGGACGTAGTTCACCATGGGAGGAGGAATGAGTATGAATTGAATGATAAGGGAAAGAAAATTATACTCAAACCATGACACCTCAAAGCGTGTGTAACATGTTAGCAAATAGAGTCGGAAAACCCAGCCTCTCAATGTTTGCTAGTAGAATTGTGGAAGTGCATACTCTAGACGAAGGGGAGTTTGATGCCACCAAAGAAGAACCAATTGAGAGTAAGAGTGGCAGTGAAGGGACGCCATTTGAAGAGTGGCAAAAGGAACAAGGTGTTGTTATCTCTAATGGAATACCATCCTATATGATGCCTAGGAAAGATCCTGAGATCTTAAGGTATGTAGAGGGTAAGGGCGAAGACATGGTTAACACGTTGTCTTGTAACAACGCGCATTCAACCAGCATTGGAATTGAGAATTGGAAGGACTACTACTCCATGGAGACTGAAGTACTTACCAAACACAAGACTAACTCTTTTGGTACTTTTGATGAGCTTATTTTGCAGGTAAGACTTCCTTCTAAAGGAAACCTCCTTTGCACCCCAAGGCATTCTAATTCAGGATACATAATGAGAGCAGCCTACAAAGGAGAGCACAACAAAAACAGAAGTACAAGGCCCTTCATAAGGGATGACTTGTCTTTGGCTAACGTAAGTATGGAGGAGTTCCCAAACCAAGGAAAGAGCAAATGGAAGTCACAACCAGAAGCTCCGCACAAGGGTAACCACAGAACTTACAAGTTGAAGCTGCCGGATGAGTATGGAGTTCAAGCCACCTTCCTAATAGAAGATCTTCTTCTATACCTTGATGAAGTTAACATTTCAGAATTGAGGACAATTCCTTGTCAAGGGGGAGGAGATGATCCGAATCAAGGAGCTACCAATCCAAGTAAGGAAGTTCTAAAGAGCTCATCTAAAGTCTACTAGCTCCTACTTAAGCTTAGGCCAGCTACATTAGCAATAATAAGTAGTCATCTTCAATAAATGGAGCTAGCTCGAATTTGAGCTGGATAAAGGAGCAACTAATCAAGATAAAGTGAAGACATTAACTTAGGGTCACGATCATTCAAGCAAGAGTAATGGACTGAAGCTAAGAAGGTTTTAGAGCTGATTGTGCTCTCTTGGTGTACACGGTCAAAAGGCTCTCTTGTTAGCCTTGTTTTTGGCTCCATGTTCACACCTTTGCCGCGCCTCATTACTCCTACTCAAGCTTTGTTTTCATCTCCTCGTTCACATAAGAAGACCACGGCTGATTACTCTTCACTTAGCATAGTTGTTAGCTCCAAGTTCACACCACTTTGTTATTAGCTCCAACTTTGTAATTAGCTCCATGTTCACATAGTTTTAGTCTTTGTTAAACCAACCGGTTTAAGGGCTCTTGTAGGCTATAAATAGCCGGCCATTTGAAGGAATAAAGATCATCCAATTTGCAAATTAAAACCCAAGTAAAAGTTAAGCTTTGAGCTTCCTTTTGTTTCGTCTTTGTAGTTTACAAGACAAGGTCTAGAGTGAGTCGCGTTACAAGCTCTAAACTCGCTATTTCAATCGAGTGTTTGATCTAGCAAAGCGCTTTGTTGAAGTATAGGTCTACTTCACCTAGCATACTATCCTTTGGTTACGGTTTATTCATCCTTAAATCATCTTTACCTTCTGTTTTGGTTACTTGTTTCACGTCCATTTCAGTATACTAATCATATCTCTCGTTCTTGTTTCAAAGTTCATAGCAACTCACATCATAAGACCTTGAAGGACTATTACTCCACAGAGGCTGATGTACTCACCAAGTGCAAGGCTAATACTCTTAATACTTTTGATGAAGTTGTTTTGCAGGACGATCTTCTTCTTGAAGGGAACCATCTTTGTGTCCCAAAACATCCTATTTCGGAGTATATAACTAGAGAAGCTCAAGGAGGAGGATCAGCTGGGTGTTGTAGCATAACCAAGACCTTAGAGACGTTAAAAGAGCACTTCCTTTTGTTAAAGACACAAGGGAGTATTCTAAGCATCGTGAGCAATACTTGACAAGTCCTTTCCCAAAGAGTCCCCTCAAACCAAGAGAGTACTTGCCATCCTCCATAATAACGCACCTCAGTGTTTGTTACACAACGGATGAAGCTAGCAAAAGAAAGAACAGATTGATGTCCCAAGCAGAAGCTCCATACAAGGGAAACAACAATGTTTGTAAGATGAAGTTGCCGGATGGTTATGAAGCTCGTGCCACACTCAAAAGGAGAGATCTTGCTCCTTACCTTGATGAAGATGGCATTTCAGAATTGAGGACAATTCCTTTTCAAGGGGGAGGAGATGATCCGAATCAAGAAGCTACTAAAGAGTTCAATGAAGTCACCTTAGCTCCTATTAGCCTTAGTTCAGCTACACTAGCACCTCCTACCAGCTTAGTGGTGTGCCTACTTCAATTTTGGAGCTAGCTCGTGTGTGGGCTGAATAAAGGAGCAAATAGTCAAGGTAATTTGAAGGCATTAACTTGGGTTCACACTCATTCAAGCATGGGGAGTGTACTGAAGTTATGAGGATGATTATGGGCTGATTGTGTTCTCATAGTTAGCTTTGTTTTTAGCTCCATGTTCACATGGTGTGCCGCGGCTGAATGCTCTTCTTCAAGCTTTGTTCTTAGCTCCTAGTTCACATAGGTTTAAACTTTGTTTTTAGCTCCTAGTTCACAATAGGTTTAAGCTTTGTTTTTGTCACCATGTAGCTTTGTTATTGTCACCCTAACCAGCCGGTTTAAGGGTCATTTTGTAGGCTATATATAGCCATCTACTTGAGTGAATTAGACATCCAAGATTGAAATCACAAAACTGAGTAAAGCTAAGCTTTCTTTTACGTCCTTGTTGCTTACAAGACAAAGTCTAGAGTTAGTCGCGTTACAAGCTCTAAACTCGCTACTTCAATCGCGTGTTTGATTTAGCATCCGCTTTGTTGGAGTATAGGTCTACTTCACTAAGCATACTATCCTTTGGTTACGGTTATTTCATCCTCAAACTATCCTTACAATCTGTTTTGGTTACTTTATTTACGTTCATTTCAGAATACTAATCATTCTTCACATTCTCGTTTCAAAGTTCATATTAACTCACATCAAGAACTCTCCGCAGGTCTAGGAAATTTTACAAGGACATTGCTGAGACAGAAAGATCAGAAATAGTGGAACATTCGGACGACGAGCACATATCCGAATCACAGTCCTTTGAAGAGGATAATTCAATTACTGCCCCCGAGACACCGCTAGTCAAGATGCCTCCCAAACTTGCTAGCCATTCCGAGCCGGAGCAAAGTGCCCTACCGAAACCATTGAAGAGGCCCACGGCCACTACTGGTACATTTGAGATTCGCCCCGCCTTTATTACATTGGTGGAGCGAAATCAATTCGGTGGAGGTCCTGATGAAGACCCGGCGAAGCACATGAAGCTCTTCACCGACTATTGCTCTACTATTCCACTCCCCGCGGGAGTAACACAAGAAGAGGTGATGGAGATGCTATTCATGTTCTCCTTACGCGATAACGCGAGAGATTGGATCACGGATCTAGACAAAGCAACTGAGGGAATCACAGACTGGAACTCCCTAGCCTTAGCTTTTTACAAGCATTACTACACGCCGCAGAAGACCAACATGTTGAGGAGTCAGATTACTAACTTCCGGTAGACATCTCACGAGAATATCTACGAGGCGTGGGTAAGGTTTAAAAAGCTAGTCAAGGAGTGCCCACATCACAGATTCGAGGTATGGTTTTTGTGCAATCAATTTTATAATGGTTTATATGACGATTGCCGAGCTACGCTCGATTCTGCAGCTAATGGCAGGTTTCAAAACAACGTTGATGATGATAAAGCATGGAAACTAATTTAAGATATGGCAACTCATCACTCACATTGGGGAAATCCACGGGGTAACACCCGAGGAAATAGTGGTGACTCCGAGTCATCAAATGCCATAGCTAGCCACTTAGCCGCTTTAACTAAGCGGATTGATACCATGGAGCTTGCTAGAACCCGAAACCAACAACAACAAGGCGGTATGTACCAAGTTAATGCAATGTCCGAGGTAGTTTGTGAGAATTGTGGGAATATGGGTCATTATGCACAAGAGTGTGTAAGTTTAGAAACGGCGAATGCATTCCAATCCATGAGACCAAACCTCCCATACATGAACCAACCGGGCTATGACAAATCCTTATTGTCCTATAGGAGCCAAAACGTGCTTAACCCACCACCACCCGGTGGTAACATAACCGTCCCATATGTAGCACCCCATAACCGACCCTCCCAAAACCATAGCAATAACCGACAACAATTTCAAGGAGGGCAACAACAACCTTGGGGAAACCAACAAAACTGAGGTAACTGACAGTGGGGTAATAACCAACCTTGGGGTAACCAACAAGGGTGGGGGAACCAACAACAATTCCAACCTATCCCACAAAACCAAACCCAAGCTAAATCTCCAACCAACACCGAGTATGCGGAGATCAAAGCTTTATTGATGCAAGGTGTCCAAGCTCACAATAAGCAAGAGACCCAAATTAACCAGATACTTGCCCATAACAAGATCCTAGATATCCAAATAGCACAACTTGCCTCCCAAAAGCAAGCTAGGCCAACGGGTACTCTACCTCCTCAAGGCGAACAATCGCACGAGCAAGCCAACGCGATTACATTGAGAAGCGGAACCCATTATGACGGTCCGAAAATACCCGAGGAGTATGTTGTGGTCGATAAAACCGAGTTGGAGAAGCAAGAGTTAGCCGAGGAAACATTGAGTTGACCACGGATTGAGGTCACTCGATCGAGTAACATCACCCCACTCGATCGAGTAGACCCCCTAAAAAACGGCAGAGAGCTTTTACGTAGTCCACTCGACCGAGTCACGCCTGACTCGATCGAGTTGGAGGTTACTCGACCGAGTGAAGTTAGCCCACTCGATCGAGTAGACCTTCCAAAATCGACCAGAAGCCCCTCCATGATACCACTCGATCGAGTGCCTCCAAGTGACTCGACCGAGTCAGCCTGGACTCGATCGAGTGGAGCCTGTAACGCGTGATGCAGCGGTTATTCCTCCTCCATCTTCGTCCAAGGATGCTAGTTCTTCTAAAGCATCCTCGTCTCAAGTCAAGGAGCCTACAATTCCGATCATGCTTCCATTTCTCCACCGACAACGTAAGATAAAGCTCGATCAACAGTTCGGTAAGTTTATGGAAGTCGTCAAGAATTTGCAGGTAAGTGTTCCTTTTTACTGATTTAATCACTCAAGTTCCTGCTTACGCGAAATTTATGAAAGAAATACTAACTCGTAAGCATTCTTTTAGTGAAACTGAGACAATTGCTTTTACAGAGGAATGCAGCGCGCTACTACAGAGTCGTACTCCGCCCAAGCTCAAGGATCCAGGGAGTTTTTCTGTCTCTTGTACTATAGGGACATTAGCTATTGATAAAGCCTTGTGTGATCTAGGAGCTAGCGTCAGTGTCATGCCATACTCCATTTGTCAGAAATTGAATATGGGTGTCTTAAAATGTACTAATACGACTCTGCAGATGGCTGATCGATCGGTCAAATATCCTCTAGGTGTCTTAGAGGATGTTCCGGTACAAGTAGGGAAATTCTTTATTCCCGTAGACTTTGTAGTCTTAGACATGGCTGAGGATGCCATAATCCCTATTATCCTTGGTCGCCCTTTCTTACACACGGCAGGGGCGATCATCAATGTCAAAAATGGGAAGCTCACACTCTCCGTAGGAGATGATACCGTGACTTTTAGTCTCGATCAAGCTCTTAAGAAGCCCATGATAGAGGAGTCCTATTATAGTATAGATGTCATCGATTTGGAAATAGAAAGCTATATTAATGATTACCTTGGCAGGGACCCTTTGGAGAAATTGCTGACATCCGGCGATGCTGATGCCGAGAAGAGATCATGGAGCGCGGAAGTGGATGAGCTAGAACGCATGCAAAACAGGAAGGAGAGCACTATCGAGAAGGTATACAGTCTCGGCACCTCTAAAATGGAGGTCGAGGTAAGTAAACCTTAACTAAAACCCCTTCCCTCTAATCTGAAATATGCATTCCTAGATGATAAGGGTCTAAACCCCGTAATTGTCAACGCTGCACTCACAGATAGCCAACTTTCGGAGTTGTTAGTTATCTTACGACGACATAAGAAGGCTATTGGGTACAACATTGATGACTTACGTGGTATTAGTCCCGAGTTTTGCATGCATCGCATTCATTTAGAGGGAGACCATAGACCGTCTATTCAGGGACAACGTAGGTTGAACCCGAACATGCAGGATGTGGTTAAAAAGGAGGTTATGAAACTCCTCGATGCTGGCATTGTCTATCCCATTTCCGACTCTAAATGGGTTAGTCCTGTCCAAGTGGTCCCTAAGAAGGGAGGGACCACGGTTATCACGAACGAGAAGAATGAGCTTATTTCTACTCGATTAGTGACTGGATGGAGAATGTGTATTGATTACGTAAGCTAAACGTAGCTACTAGGAAAGACCATTTCCCACTCCCCTTCATTGACCAGATGCTAGAGCGTCTTGCCTGCCATAAGTACTTTTGCTACTTAGACAGCTACTCGGGATTTTTCCAAATCCCAATTCACCCGAACGACCAGGAGAAAACAACATTCACCTGTCCCTACGGCATCTTCGCATACCGAAGGATGCCATTTGGCCTTTGTAACGCCCCGACCACTTTTCAACGTTGTATGATGTCCATATTCTCGGACCTTATCGAGTCTGTCATGGAAGTCTTCATGGATGACTTCAGTGTATATGGCACTAATTATAATGCATGTTTACTTAATCTTTCACGGGTCTTGCAACGTTGGAGGAGACCAATTTGGTCTTAAACTGGGAGAAGTGTCACTTCATGGTGACCGAGGGAGTCGTTTTGGGTCATTAAGTGTCCGAACGTGGCATCCAAGTGATAAAGTGAAAGTCGAGGTGATTGAGCAATTACCATACCCCGTTAATGTTAAGGGTGTGAGGAGTTTTCTTGGTCACGCGGGTTTTTACCGCCGTTTCATCCGAGATTTCTCCAAGATTGCCAAGCCTCTAACTCAGCTGCTCCTCAAAGATGCCCCGTTCGTGTTTACTGACGAGTGTGCTCAAGCCTTTGTTAGGATTAAGAAGGCTCTTATTTCCGCACCGAATTATTCAAGCGCCCGATTGGGATTTGCCTTTCGAGGTTATGTGCGACGCTAGCGATTACGCTATAGGAGTTGTATTTGGTCAAAGGAAAGACAAGGCTTTACATGCGATCTATTATGCTAGTCGGACGTTAGATATGGCGCAGATTAATTATGCTACCACGGAGAAGGAGTTATTGGCCATTATCTATTCTCTAGACAAGTTTCGAGCCTATCTCATTGGCTCGAAGGTGATAGTATACACGGATCACGCAGCCTTGAAGTACCTTCTCGCGAAGAAGGAGGCCAAACCGATACTTATTAGATGGATCCTATTATTGCAGGAATTTGATTTGGAGATCCGTGACAAGTCCGGGGCCAAGAATGTCGTCGCCGATCACCTATCCCGGCTTATGATGGTGGGGACTTCACCCCAATTGATGATTCGTTCCCGGATGATCACTTGCTCGCTATTACCATGGATACTCCATGGTTCGCTGATTATGCCAATTTCCTAGTTGGAGGTACTCTACCTCCCGACCTTCAGTATCAGCAGAAGAAGCGATTCCTACATGACGTGAAGAGATATTTCTGGGACGACCCATACCTTTTTCGAGAAGGTGCAGATGGCTTATTTAGAAGGTGCATTCCCGAGATTGAGGTACATTCTATCCTCACTAGATGTCACTCCTCCCCTTATGGTGGACATTACGGTCCTTCAAAGACTTTCGTGAAGGTAATGCAATCGGGCTTTTATTGGCCCACTATTCTAAAAGATGCCACCATTTTTATCCGTTCTTGCGACGCATGCCAACGAATGGGAAATATTTCTCGACGACACCAAATGCCTCAAACCGGAATTCTTGAAGTAGAATTATTTGATGTTTGGGGTATCGATTATCAAGGACCGTTCCCTTCTTCTTATGGGAATCGGTACATTTTAGTTGTCGTCGACTATGTTTCGAAGTGGGTGGAAGCCATCGCTTCACCTACTAATGATGCCAACGTGGTGATCCGGCTATTTAAGAAGACAATATTTCCTCGTTTTGGGGTCCCACGAGCTATTATTAGTGATGGCGGTTTACATTTTCATGAACGCCAACTCACTAAGCTATTGAAGAAATACGGTGTTCACCACCATACCGGGCTAGCTTATCATCCACAAACTAGTGGACAAGTCGAGATTTCAAACCGTGAGATCAAATCTATTCTCGAGAAGGTTGTCCATACCTCGAGAAAAGATTGGAGTTCGAAGCTCGATGATTCTCTTTAGGCCTACCGGACCGCATTCAAGACTCCTATCGGGACATCCCCGTATAGGCTCGTTTATGGCAAAGCCTGCCATTTACCGGTGGAGCTCGAGTTTAAGGCAATGTGGGCCTTAAAAGAGCTCAATCTTGACCCGAAGCTAGCCGGAGAGAAGCGCCTCATGCAATTGAACGAATTAGATGAATTCCGTATCCATGCTTATGATAATGCAAGAATTTATAAGGAGCGGACCAAAAGATGGCATGACAAGCGCATTATCCCTCGAGAGTTCAATATCGGTGATAAGGTACTTTTATTTAATTCCCGACTTCGACTCTTGACCGGGAAACTTAAATCCCGATGGTCTGGACCGTTCACGGTGACTGAAGTGAACAAATTCGGGTCGGTTACACTCATTACCGACAAAGGCGAAATATTCAAGGTGAACGGTCAACGCCTCAAGCTTTATCACGAGGGTGCACACGCCGGTGTCGTAGAGGCCATGGAGCTCAACGACACTCTCGAGTCCGCCTAATTTTATTGAGGTAAACCGGTCGAGCGGGACCGTAAAAACCAGCACTAACCGGGAGGCAACCCGGCACCACTTGTATATATTTGTAATTTCCCTTTCCGCATTTTTTATTTTTTTTTGTTTTTATCTTTTTAGCTTGGTAGCTCTAATTGGAAGTTAGTATGATTTATCGAGTGAGGACGAGGGAATTTTACGGTTTATTTGATTTAATTTCAGGACTTTTGAAGCAATTAAAGAAAGAAAATCGAGAAGTAGCAGGTGCAGTGGTCACTCGATCGAGTGGCCCAAGCACTCGATCGAGTGCCCTGACGAAGGAGGGTCTGCCTATTATTTCAGGGGTTACTCGATCGAGTGCCCTGACGCACTCGATCGAGTGCCCCTGAACCGGGTTCAATTTTGGTTTTTCCGCCCCACTCTTATTTGTTTCTTATTTCTTATTTTGAATCAGTTTTTCAAGCTAAAACATCCCTCCCCTTGAAAGTCTTAAGAACCCTAACCCCCAATACACTCAAATCACTCCTATTTCATCAATTCTTCACCAAATTTCACAATTTTTGCTTCTAAATTGCAATTGGGAGTGTTTATTTGTGTTTCTTGGTGTTGATTTCTGAAATTTTTCGCCCCTCTTCCCCTAGTTTTTAATTTTTTGAGCTACTTGAGGTATATTCCGGGATTTTGATTTTCTTGCTTCTTTTCTTGATTTTATGGTTTAATTTCATCCTCAGTTATACACTAATCTCATTGCATGCTTGATTTTGTGTTAATTTCACCATTTTATGCTCAAAAATTGATTTTTGTGTATGGTGTCTGATTTTGGCCGAGATTTTGTATTTTTGTGGGATTTTTGTATGATTCTGTTTTGTTATTATGCTATAGTCATGACAGGAAGACGAAATCCACCCCGGAATAACAATAGGAACAGGAACACAAGGCAGCCGGCTGTCCCGGCTGTTCAGCCTGTACCAGGCTATAAAGAGATTGCTTGCAGGAACGAAGCCCAGAGAGCTCGTTTAGTTGCCTTGATACCAAGGACGATGGAGGCCACCCGGTGTTGCTCGTCACAGTTCGCGATCGAGCTTGGGTTGAACGAGCAATTACTGCACCTCTTGTCCATGACCGGATTCGGTGGACTATGGACACTACGTGAGTTATCTTACCGAGTACTCACTTTAGAATTCCTTAGCTCATTTGAGTACGATAGACAAGATAGCAGGATATCCTTTCGCTTAAACAATGCTAAGCAGTCCATTGCCCTTAGCACCCTGTCCGAGTGTCTTAAGGCTTACCTTTGACCAGGATGAAGACATCCTGGACATACCCGATAGTTCGAAAGCCCCCCCCCCTTATTTTAAGTCCCCCCTTATTTTAAGTTATTTTCGGGTCGAGGTGTCAGTGTCACTGCGATGGCACTCAACGCCATCCCACACCCTACTATCCGCCTCTTCTTGCGGAGTCTGAGTCATTTGGTTTTTCCACGCTCTGACATGAGTAAACTTCACTCATTGGAGGTGTTGATTTTAGGACATTACCTAAACCCCTTTAGGCGATCCCTGAAGGCGTTTAGTGCACCGGGTATGATCTGTGTCGGAATCGAGCGGCAGATCAGTGGATCTGGACCACTCGGTTGTGGAGCCATTGTCACCGCGCTAGCAAAGCGCTATATTATGGGTTTTGGGGAAACGGCCCTATTTGAGAGTCTCACTGAGCACGTCCCTTTGCTAGGACGTGGCTACCTCACTTTCACTTTGAAGTGGATTCGGGGCAATCCCCCGAACTTTCAGTGGCGCGTCAGGGACAAGGTTTGGATGAAACTCCTGGTTGCTGAAGGGGCAATCCTACCCCACTACTTGTATTACAACCCACTCCCGAGGGTGAGAACGCACCCGACCCACCGAGCTACCTCATCCCTGAGGAGCTCTTCATTTTTGACGAGGGCGTTCAACCCCCTCGACGTAGGGTTCGCATCGAGACCGAACCCGATGAGACCGAGCCACCTAGGGCCACACCTACACCCACCCCGACCTTCCCGTTCCACACTCCGGGTGCCGAGTTTCCGCACCCGTATCCCGTTTATGTATGATCCAGTTTATGAGCACCAGCAACGGATACACGAGGGGATCAACCAGAGCATCATCAACCGCGAGATCCGCGAGTTCATGCTTACTCAAGGCATCTCGGAGCCTCAGCACCCGTCCTACTGGAGATGTCCAGGTGACACTAGTGCTATATTCCACAACTACGGGGTTGATCCAGCTGCTTGGGGTCCGGACTACGGGCACACCTACGACAGCCTAGGAGCACAGTGGTTGAGAGACTTAAGACAGTCAGGTCATCAGGGAGGTACTAGCGGCTTAGGTCAGGGCGATACTAAAGCTGGTCCATCTGGGACCGGTGGAGATGATGAGATGGCTGATTAGCCGGTTTGGGGGACTACCATTGTATATACGGTACTTTCTTTCCTTTTTATTTCTATTTTTATTACTTTCTTAGATTTTTTTCTTTCCCTTAGGTTGAGTTGTCCTTAGGATTGGCTGTGGAATTATCTGTCTTATATGTTGTAGAGTCACATTAAGGACACTGTGACATTTAGGTTTGGGGAGAATTTGTGTGTTTTTGTGTGCTTTCATTTTTCACTGTGTGCTTTTACTGCTTTCAAAAATTCTAAAATCCAAAAAAAATGAAAAATTAGAAAAATTCAAAAAGATTTTAATTTTGTGTGCCTTGTGTCTGATGTGAAACATGCAAAATGACGATGATGACATTGCGTTTTACATGATTTCTCCTAATTGACAGCTGACTCCGTACCTGAATGCATGTAATACTTGAGATGAGATGATTTTGATATGATTGCCTATTGAACTGTTAATTGCCAAATGAGTAAATTTGACCATTTTGTCGGCAAACCACAAAAATTCTGAGGAATTAGAGCTTCCTAGGCCAGTAACATCCATAACTAGTCTCATTTATAATTAGGAATTGAGTGGTTTCTCCTTATGGAATGTGTAACATAAATTTGCATAAATATGACGTCTGTCTCTTGATATTGAATGCGTGTTTGGTTTGAGGAGGAGGTACATTAGAAAAGGCATTTCTGTTTTTGATGAGCTCCACATAGCCAAAACTACCCATTTTTACTACCCTGTAGATTTAGGTCAGTTTTCCTTTGTTTAGCCCATTTCAGCTGCTGTAAGCCTGTTTTTATTATATATATATATATATATCAATTAGCTACAACCCAGAATAGCGTACCTTACCAGGACAGTCGTAGTGAACATAATTGGAATTACTTCACTATTAGGTCATAATTTGGATTTTTACATCTTTTGGATCCTAGTGTAGGATGTCATTTTTGTGCGACTTTATATTCGTCTTCCCCTTGTGTGAATTGAAAAAAATATAGAAGCAAAGAAAAATATATATAGAAAGAAAAGAAAGAAAATGGAATTAGAAAAAGTAGAAAAATTTCAAGAAAAAAAAAAGAAAAAAAAAAAGAAAAAAAAAAAAAAAATATATATATATATATATATATATATATGTTTCTTGTAATTTTCGGGGAATGGTCGAGATGTTATATCTAGGAATAATTTAGAGGATGACAAAATTTCCTCTTATGCTCTTTTGAGTTTTACTTCTGGTTCATGGTCGGAATGCATAGATGAGGTTTTTGGATGGATAGTTTTTTATTGTGTAGCTGCGACTACTGGTCTTGGCCCCACATTTCCATACGTGCATTAAGCACAATCCATTTTATTCCTTTACATATTAGCCACCCTTTGTAAGTCCTTGGCATGTACTATGGTCCTTATTGGTGGAACACATATTTGATTGGGGAGATTGATTTCATATTCAATTGCATGCATATTTCATAAGTCGAGTGAGTGTCTTTATTCTTTCCTATCTTCACATATATACTTACCCGTACTTATGAGTATCGAGCGACAACCGTAAGGAAGTCCAACATTATTGGTCTTGCAAGATTGAAAATTTGGCAGACAATTGTTTGATTATGGCATGATTATTGATCTCGTTGCACTCTTGAGCATTACATGTTTTCTCGTCGATTTTAGTCGATTTTAGGAGAATAATTGTAATTAAGCTATGAGTCGTGTTTCACATCACTTGTCCTCGTTTGTATATATTAGTTGTTTGCTTGAAGACAAGCAAAGGTTTCGTTTGGGGGAGTTTGATCAACGTATTTTATATCGTATTTTGTAGTCCCCCGATACCTGTTTTTGAGCTTTTCTTCTTCCATATTTTTATATTTAATGTCGATTTCTTTTAGAAAGTCGATACTGCCGATTCTCGCGCTATTTTGCTGGTTAGGTGAAATTTCGAGCATATTTAGGAGTAATAACCCGGATAGCCGAGACGAGGACGAAGGACGAGGAAGAAAACGGAAAGCCGAGAAGCAATTAAAGAGCTCAGCTACGAGTTCCAGCAGCACCCACTCGATCGAGTAGTGCTAAGCACTCGATCGAGTGCCTCACATTCGAGCCCAACTGGACTGCATCAGAGTTTTGGGCTGATTCCCCTTTTTAACCCAAAGACGGACAAAGGTTGGAGCAATTAAGGATCCACTCGATCGAGTGGCATCACATGCACTCGATCGAGTGACGTCGTGCCCGGGCCGCAGATCAACTTTTAATTCATTTGGAATATTGGGCCCGTCTTAAGTCCAACTGATTTCTTTTAAATCAGTTGGAGGAGGAATTGTCAGAGATCACTTTTTCATTCTACTTTTACAGACATTACGTTACTTTTGCTTAGTTTCAAAGTTTACGTTCCTTCCCGGTTTTCTTGGGTAGATACATCAATTTCCGTTCTTCCCTTTTCAGATCTTGAATTGTTCGGTATTAATTACTTTTAATTTTAATTTTAATTTCAATTTTAGTTTTCTAGTTTTAATTTTTGTCTTAATTTGTTCTTAGTTTTCGTAGTTAATTTGATTTCAGTTCTTGCTTATTAATTGTTTGTGTAGAATTATTATCGTTTATCGTAGTTTAATTCGATTCCTATTCATCATGTTTAATTGCAATTTGTCTTTTGCTAGTTTAATTACAATCAGTATGTGTAGCTAAATTCTATTTAGGGTTTAGGGGGATCGATGGGTTTTAATTGGGTTATAGTAAATTGACCTGTTTTTAATCATATGAACTGTCGCCTGAATATTGTTTTAATTCTTATTGATTGATTACTGGCCAGGATTAATTGATTAGTATCACAATTAGGACTTTTTGCCGACCGGGTTAAGGACTAATTAGGTCACGATATTTTGGGTAGACTAGCTTAATTCTAGCGACCGCAGGTTAAGTTTAGTTCTAAAGTTTGTAGTAGTACCGACCGGACCTACACCTTAGACAGTTCGATTATTGACCTGTTAGTTGACTCCCTGACCCGATTGATATTCATTGTGAACCTGAGACCCTAGACTCTTTTATTATTGATTTACCTTATAGCAATTAGTTTGTCAGTCCACTTAAACAACAGAAAAACAGTGACCTGTAGTCTTAAGTCTAGACCTTAGAACAAGTATTTGAGTCCCGTATCCTGGTGGTTCGACCCCTACTTCACTATCTGCATTAGTTAGTGGACCTTATGGTATCTTTGATTAGGGATACGACTACCCCTGTCAGTAGGTCCTATAATAAGTAAGGTTTTGAAAAAATGATTGAATTTTGAAAATTGAGAGAACGGTCCTGAAATTGGCAATGGGCCAATAGGATCGGGCATTTTGAAATGTTAGAATGATTGCGAGTAAATTCGCATTTTGAAAAATTGGGAGACGGTCTCGTCTTTTGAAATTGGCAGCATGACGACAGAACCGAGCTTTTTGAAAAGTTATATTTGGAATTTTGAAAATTTGAATATCGAAAATGAATTTTCGAAAATTTGAAAATCGGAAACGGGATCCCGAAGATTTGAAAATCGAAAGCGGTGTCTCAAAAATTTGAAAAAAAAATCGAAATGGAATTTTGAAATTTGAAAATCGAAATGGAATTTTGAAAATTCGAAAATCGAATGGTGGATCGGAAATTCAAATTGTGAAATGGGCAGCATACCGACTAGAAAATAGGCTACTTTTGAGTCAAATCATCAGTCTAAATTTTGGCAGCATTCTGAGTTTTTAAATTGGATATTTTTGACAAGATGCGTTTTTTTGAAAGGACGATTTTTGAAAAAGATGACACGGAAACAAAGTACCACGTACTCACGCAAGCAATATGATGACACCATGTATGCTTTACGCTAAGTCTCGGTCGGTCAAAATCGGGTCTATACCAACAACGACGGCTTTCTCGTAAATCAGGACGGACTTCCTAAGCCGAATTGGTCTTAGAACATGCCGCGAAACCCATACGAGTTCGGCCATAGAAGTTTTTAGTGCACCCATTTAGGAATGCACCGCGGTATAGTGGGACGTCGGTCACAAGTAACCGGCCCGAGAAAAATTTAAGTTATGCATGAATCATTAAACTAATGCGCGTACACTATTAATCGAACGACTTCTTTTTGAGTCTCACCCTAGGAACCCCGATGACTAGTGGTACATCACATATCCCCAGCGCAGTCGCCAAATTGTGGACATGACGTAGGTCCACCCCGATGCGGCCACGCGCGGGTTTGGGTAGGCGAATGAATCTCGTGGTAAGATTGATCTCGTGTCGAAATTTAAATCGAAGTTAGGTGTTGCTACCGAATTTTATGGGAATTCGGACCCGTTCGAACTCACTCTACACTTAGGCGTTTTGTGTACAAAACACGTCCCGCTTTCGGTGCTAGAGCTTGTGAGTTCGTCCCTTTGCATTACGATACCGATGCCAAGTTATCGGATATCGTGCATCGAATGACTCTCGTGCGCCAATGGTTTCGGACATCCGGAAATCATGCATGGTTCTGAGTAAGGGGTGAGGGTACGTGTTGAGAAGCCCACAAGGACACCAAACCCTGCCCGCTCTTACGCGGCCTCTACTAAGATATCGTTCGAGTTCGTGTGCGCGCGCTAGTAAAATGACTAAATGTTATGCAAACAACGTTTTCGGACAAACATGCGAATTATATGTGAGCTACGTCATTTAATGCATTTAGTTCACATCAAAGTGATTTAGCATGCGATGTTCACTTAAGGCAATAAATGGCAAACATCGAAAATAGAAAACTCATAAATATATTACAAATTACACGGGCGGAATACAACCCAGAATTTACAATACAACGAGCGATAAAATAATAATCGGAATAGAAAACGGTAAACATTAACTATAAATGGACCCGTAAATAGAAAATGTAAGCTAAACCGTAATTTGAATAGATGGACGAACTTCGATTAAATACACATTATGTTGTGCATTAAACGGAGGACGGAGACTTTAATAGCGCTTGCGTATGGGGTTGTAGCGTGGTGCTAGCTCGATCCCGGGACTCGAAGTCTTGTCCCAACTTATCATAGCGAAACGGAAATGTCTCAATCCGTCCTATATTGGATACGACTAAAAAGTCGTCAACTTAGGACTACTCTTGTGAGACGTGGCTCAAAGTCGTAAAGGTGACTAGAATAGAATGTGATGCATGGTTTTTGAAAATGTAGGCACGTGATTGACTTTACACGTGTCGACCGAAGTCGTAAAATATTTGAAGAGACTATATGACGCTTAGAAGCTCACGTCCTAGCACAAAAAGGGACCACTCGACCGAGTCATGAGTGGGACTCGATTGAGTGACCCTGCACAGACCCCCCTGCCTCATTTTTGGGGTGCTACTCGATCGAGTGGCCTATGGCACTCGGTCGAGTGCCCCCTGTTCGAGCTGCTGCTCGATTTCGAAATGGTGGCAATTTCGAGATTTATAATTTGTTTAAAACCGATTGTCAACCGAGTCGAATATAAATATGGCATAATTTATATTCGGCTCGGTATTCGGTACCAGTAACATTTTTATGATTACGAGACCGACATCGGGATTTTAGAAGAGAGTGTTATAAAATTGTTTTGAATCAGATTAGAAAGAAATTAATTCCCTCCGCGTTACGACATCGTTACTAATCCTTACGGATTACGTAATGTTTGGTTTAG
Organism: Agrostemma githago; assembly: GCA_958450325.1. Classification (NCBI taxonomy): domain Eukaryota; kingdom Viridiplantae; phylum Streptophyta; class Magnoliopsida; order Caryophyllales; family Caryophyllaceae; genus Agrostemma; species Agrostemma githago. The sequence goes on along the minus strand of OY288243.1, from coordinate 34,282,674 downwards.
CGTCAACGGGTTTCGTACCAATCTTGAAAATGGTATCGGACGCGTTCAACTACGTACGACCACGATCACGTTACGCCCTTAAGTGCTTGGGGTGGCGCTCCTCGAACGGGTGCCACCACCGTCGCGACTTGTAAAGGGATTAAACGAACTTGGAGCGGTAGTCGTAGTCAAACGTGTTCAATCCGAAAAATGATATTATATATATATATATATATATATATACGCGGTATTAATTATAGATGACGGTAAAATGAACGAAAAATTAAAGGCAACAATAATAAAAATGTTAGTGTTAGTATCGTTATTATCGATTAATTACTATACGTATACATAAATTTTATATATATATATATATATAACGATAAAAAGAAGAAGGGAGAAAGGGATGATGGGAATTAATGACACCCTCAACCTACATGCTTAATCGATCTCGGAAACGGACTCGTAGTAGCGGCGTGTGCGCGGGAGTGTCGAGAAATGTAGGGTGAGTTAGGGTGTATATGGTTAGGGAGAGGATGCTCTCAGGTCTTTTGACGAGTTTTGATCTCGGGATTGTGTATGTATGTGTGTATCGAGATGGTGATGATTGAAGGTTGGATAGGTTGAAAATGTAGGGTTGTAAGCGTGGAAAAAATTCTGAATTTGTGAAGGGTTTGAGGGAGTATTTATAGGAAATGCCCCACGACCTATGGTCACTCGATCGAGTGGACCTAGTGTACTTGATCGAGTGCCCTGAAAAGGAGGGTCTGATCGGTTTTGAAGACTGCACTCGATCGAGTGAGGTCAAGGCACTCGATTGAGTGGGTCAGGCGAAGGTGGTTGACTTTTTTGAAATTTGAAAAGGTTATTGGGCGCCTGCTTCTAGAAGCTCATCTAGCTGGTTTTTGGGGTCGGATTCGTCTTTGACCGGGTTTTGACCCGGTCGCCAAAAGACGGTTTTATTTTCGGTGTCGGTTTTGACTCAAATTAGTCTCATTTTATTGGAAACGGCCCACTGCGCCTGAATTTGAGGTCGGTTTTGAGAGATTTGCACTCCGCTAAATGCCCACGTCAGATACTATTAATTCTGAGTCCGTATTCAAGCGTATTAAGTCACGTTTACGTCCGATCATCATCGGGTGTTTTGTCGGGAACTGCCATAGACACTAGCAGACAAAATGCAGGTGTCTACACCAGGGCAATTACAGGAAGAATACAAAGGGTCCTGATAGCTCAAATTCTGATGTTAAGCATTGTACTGCTTGCAACAAGATGGGGCATACAAAGGATGAGTGTTGGTCCTTGAAGACTTGTGAGTTTTGTTCTAAGAAGGGTCATGTTGTTACCTGAAGAAAAAAAAAGAAAGAGCTCTGTCTAATCGCAAGTTTGATGCACACACCAGCACCGTGAACAATGTTGATCTTGTCGCAGATGCAATGTTGGGTGTCGAATGTAATCCACTGGGGGAGTTTGATTATGTATCTCACAGCTGCAATGGACCAATCCATGTACAAGAAGTTTGGAGATAGATCAGAACTTCCTACATCTAATTACGCAGGTACCGGTTTTTGTTCTCATGTCAATATTACTGCCAAAACATTGCGTATTGATTCGTGGATTGTAGACACGGGCGCCTCCAATCACATGACGGGTAATATAGGTTAGTTAAGTCATATCAAAATCATGCTTACTATTATTATATTTGGACACAACGGAATAATGCAAGAATAAATGGGACGATTATCAGACCGGAGTATGTTGCTGCGAGAATTAGGACAGATGTGAAAATTAGGGTTAAGGCTATGATGCCTGGTCTTTCTTTGGGCTGGTAGACCTGATTAGATGATTAGTGAGTCTATATCAGTTGAGTTTGTGAGGTAGGATCTTATCTTAGCCTTGTTGCTATACATTTGGTATGTACTTTGTAAATCTCAGTTTTTTTATATATAGAATCAGATTTTATCAACAAAAAAAAAAAGTCATATCAAAATCTTGCCTAAACCAGTCATGGTAGGTCTGCCTGATGGGTCTATAAAGGTTGTACACAGAGTAGACACTGCAGTTTTGACGTCTAACATTTTGTTGCAGGAAGTATTACTTATTCCTGACTTTCAACAGAATTTGCTTTTTGTTGGTAAATTAGTTCAATGTTCGCCCTTAATTGCTATTTTTAATCGTGCGTGTTGCATATTCCAGGATTATTTAAGTAAAAGGCCTTTAGAGATTGCTGTTAAAAAAGGTGGATTATACTGGTTTCATTCTTCCATCAAGATTAAAGACAACATTCATTGTTTGCTAGATTCTCTGAAGGATGCTGATGTTTTAACTACTGCTTTTTCACATTCTAATAATTGCAAAAAATCTTGTAATCTAGAACTCTTTCATGCTCGTTTAGGTCATTCATCTTTAGATAAAATCAAACATGTAGTTCCTACTATTTCATTTGAAATAAAAGATCTTTCTTGTGATACGTGCATTACGGCAAAACATCATGTTCTTCCTTTTACTCGTAGTGAGTCTCATGCATTACACGCCTTTGACCTTGTTCATATGGACCTTTGGGGCCCATATAAGACTCCTAGCATTAATGGTGCAAGGTATTTTCTCACCATTCTAGATGATCATACTAGAGTAACATGGACATATATGTTTCAGAATAATTTCAAGTGGCATCTATTATTAAGACTTTTCTTGCCTATGTGTTAAATCAATTCAATGTTCATGTTAAGGCTTTTAGAACTAACAATGGCACAGAGTTTGTGCAAAATGAATGCTTGGAATTGTTTAGGTCTAAAGGTATTGTTCATCAACCTAGTATGGTTGGGAGACCTCAACAAAATGGAAGAATAGAGCGTAAACACAGACATTTAATTGAAACTACTCGTGCTTTGCGAATCCATGCTCATTTACCTGTCAAATTTTGGTCTGATTGCATGCTTACTGCTACTTATTTGATTAATAAAATGCCGACGCCATTGTTAAATTGGAAAACTCCCTTTGAAATGTTGTATCACAAGGCTCCTTCTTATGAAGATCTTAGGGTAATTGGCTGTCTATGTTACACCACTATGCCTCCTACAGTTCGGGATAAGTTTGGTCCCAAAGCTCGACGTTGTGTTCTTTTAGGATATCCTCAAAATCAGAAGGGATATAAACTCTATGACCTTGAGAGCAAGGTTACTATAGTGGCTAGAGATGTGAAATTTCAGGAGCATGTGTTTCCCTTCAAGGTTGGTCCAGGTCTCATTTCCTCTCCTGTAGATGCGTCTGTTGATGCTCCCATGGTCGATTTCTTTGTTGATCAGCCCATACTTAGCGTAGTCTCTAGCGTTGACAACACCGAACCTGAACCACCTGTCAACACCGTTCCTCATGAATCGTCTATCAACATCGTTCCTCCTGAACCGCATGTTACTGTTCCTTCTGCTGTATCTCCATCAGTTGTCACGGTTCCTGTCACGAGACAGTCCACCAGGTCTAGGCAGCCTCCCACCAAGTTACAAGATTATCACTGCCCCTTGCCTATGCGTTCTAATCCTGCTGCTGCTGCAAGTATGTCTGCTTAATCATTCAATATATCTATTGTCAACAGTTTAACCGATGTTTTTGCTCCAGATTTTATTAGTTCTCTAACTCAAGTTCTAGCTGAACTTGAGCCTCATACTTATGCTCAAGCAAAGCAACATCCTCAATGGGTAAAGGCCATTGTGTAGACACCCAGATTTGGACCTGGTGGCTGCAGAAGTGCCCAACAAACACCCGATGACGATAGGACTGCAACGCAACGTGGGTTTGCGATGTTTTAGGTAGTTCTATAGAACGGATCAAATAAATTACTCGGAAAAATTAAACTAACATGATGGCAGCCTTAGTCGTGTCGTTACGATCGCATAGACACTAATTAAGGTCAATTCTGACACCGGGACCCCGAGTCGGTCCCGAAACTTGAACCGAGTCAGCACCGCGCCAAGTGAACCTCCAGATGCACACCCGAGGCCCACCAAGCTCACAGTGCTAGGGTAAACACAGGGAAGCCTTAAGCCCCAAGATACGTATCATACTCCTCCCTCTCGGTTTTGGAAAGTATCGAAATCGTATCTTCAAAATTCCAACCGCCTCACCTCACGCGTCTTAGACTCCCCGCGCCCAAACCCAGGCGTCCATATGGGTGACGAGGACCGAAAACACCTATAAACACCCCCCCCCCCCCCCCCCCTTCACCTCATTCATTCGACACACTTCTCAACTCTCTTCTCCCCCTCCACATTCTCGCTAAGGGCTCGCACTCTGACACCCGAGGCAAACGATCCACTCGATCGTAGTTCCGATAAAAGCGACATCGACGCTACCCCTCACCTTCGAGCACCCCACTCGATACCGAGGTGCCTGTGTTTGACTTGCTCAAGTCTAGTAGCGAAGCTCTGCCGGATTAGCCGCAAAATTTGTTCATAGTAGCGAAGCTCTGCCGGAATAGCCGCAGGAAGGGTCAACGGTAACGGAGCTCTGCCGAAATCACTAGGACAGCTAGGAGGATCCGCCTTTGAAGCCGAGTCGTCACTAGGTTGTCATCTAAACAAAAACTTTCCATATTCGTACTTTCTTTTATTATGCACTACGACAACACTAGATGTGGACACTAGGTCCACAAACATCTACTAAAACACGTAACGTCCCAACTTCAACCACAAATACTAAAATACACTAAATAGACTCGAGTAATTCCGAGTTCCGTTCTCAACTATCTATGCATCGTGTCCCGTTTAGTGTATACTCCGAGGGTGCAACTCCTCACAACGTGATTTACTTAAATTCGCATTTACAATATTTTCGTATGATTTATTGCTTTTATGACCCTATAATCGCATGCTAAATCACCTAACATGGAATTCAAAACTTAAAACAACTATAACTGAACAAAATGATGGTCGGGTTCCGTATTAGTCCGGGTGCTCGCCTTATTAGGTTCGACGCATCTCTATTAATACCGAACAGACGCATCTTAAGCAGAATTCCAGGTAAGGTATACCACGAGAACGACTAATATCCGTATTATCGCGTTAAAACTGACTTGCTAATACGTATAATACTAGTACTCTTTACTCTCCTACGTGCATCTTTTCATGGCCTGCTTGTCACGTGAAATCGCATGCAAAGAATGTAAACGCAACTACTTTGACGACAATACTTACTTATCCTTAAACAACCGACGTAGCAAAAAGTATAGGGTGAAAACAACGGATGTTACAGTATATTTCCGCCACAACAAAAGAACTAGGTTATCAGCCCACCGATTGATTAGTAGAGGCCGCTATAGTGCGGGCGGGATTGGGTGTTGACATCTATCGGATGTTGGCTTCCCAATACGTACCCTCACCCCTTACTCAGAATCGACGGTTTCCGAATGTCCGAAACCATTGGCTATGATAGTCATTCTAGGCATGGAGTGCTTAAGGGTACAAGTCTTTATCTTTAGGTCCCATGCCCTCAGCTTTGAGCCGGCTAAGGATCAAAGATGACTTGAACGTTCGTCACTGCCACAATTGCCAAATATTTGCCAACATCCAACACCTACCTCCATATCCTCTCCATACTATAGCCACACCCTGACCCTTCTCTACTTGGGGTATAGACATCATAGGAAAAGTACACCCACCCGGGACCGCCGGCGGACACTGCTTTATATTAGTGGTCGTCGATTATTTCACCAAATGGGTAGAAGCCGCCTCTTACACCGTACTAACTTCAAAACAAGTAGTCAAATTCTTACAAAACAACATCGTCTGCCGCTACGGTATACCTCACGAAATTATCAGTGACCAGGGGGCTCACTTTAGGGCCGACACCCAAAAACTCCTAGACAAACACAAAATCCAAAAAACACAAATCCTCACCTTATAGACCACAAACAAACGGGGCCGTAGAAGCAGCCAACAAAACCATCACCACGATCCTTAAGAAAATGATAGACAATTATCGGGATTGGCCAAACAAAATCCCCTTCGCCTTATGGGGATACCGAACATCCTATCGAACACCCACCGGAGCCACACCATATTACCTAACCTACGGTTTCGAAGTCGTCCAACCCGTAGAGCTAGAAATACCGTCACTAAGGATATTAGCCGAGAGCGGCATTCCCGAAGAAGAATGGAACCAAAAACGATATGACGAGCTAGTACTCTTAGACGAACGTAGGATACATGCCTTATCCAATGTACAAGCTTACCAGCAACGCATCCAACGAGCCTTTAATAAACTAGTGAAATCCCGAAACATACACGAGGGAGATTTAGTAATCAAATCCATGAGAGCACCCCTTCCCGTTGACTCTAGAGGGAAATTCAAACCAAACTGGGCGGGCCCCTACCTCGTTAAGAAAATACTCTCGGGGGGCACCGTGATCCTCACTGACCTAGACGGTTAAGAGTTCTCAACCCCAACCAACGTGGATCAACTCAAACGATACTACCCATAGACACCCTGACAACCACATCCCGACCTCCGACTTAGGAGGAAGCCATCCAAAACACACAAAAAAATCAAATCAAGTTCGTATCGATAACTGGTATAAACGAGTCTAAAGCAAAATCACTCACATTTTTGAAAAAAGAACTACGAACATGGTTTGATTCGTCTAAAAGCGGATACGTAGGCAACCCTCCTCCGGGTACAACCAAACAAGCAAAAAAATAGTAAAAAAATCGATTACTCGATTCATGCACAAACCGGGACTCCTTCCACGTCCCGGCCAATGAGTGATTTAAAATGACGAAGCACAAACGACGAGCCGAGGACAGAGTGAAAACCCGAAAGGGCGCCCCGGGCAAAATGAAGAAACGAGTTGCGAGCCGTCGTATAAAAAAAGACAAGCCGAGGACGGGGTGAAAACCCGAAAGGGCGCCCTGGGCAAAATGAAGAATCGAGTTGCGAGCCGTAAAAAAAAGCAAAAAAGAGCAAAAAAACAAAAAAGGGTGAGCCGAGGACGGAGCGAAAACCCGAAAGGGCACTCCGGGTAAAATGAAGAATCGAGTTGCGAGCCACCACAAAAAAAATGAAAAAAAAATAATAACAATGTGCTTCTCATTAATAATAAAATTTAGTTAAATCGAGCCTTTGTCGAGGCATTTACATCAAGCATCTGGATCCCGGATATCCCGGAAAGCAACAACATGTCGAAACTCCACAAAAACTAGTACTAATACGCCACATAATATCAACTAATAAGACATAATATAAAATGGCTGAGCTCTACTGGTCCAGCCTTTTCTTCCCCTTGCCATTCGGGTGCACACACTTGTGTTTCTCGTCCTCGATCTTCTAAATACAAGCTTCTAACGCCCTAGCCAAAGGCAAGCCCAGCCAATCCCACTTTCCTTCCTCTTTCACATTTTCAATATGGGTCTCGTTAGTCTTGGCCCGCTTAGATGAACTGACGGAACTAGGATCGGTAACACTGTCTTTGGTTAGGCACTTAGTGACAGTCCTTCGAGTTACCTCCTCGCCCCTTAGCGGTGCTATCTTCCTAACTTTCAAGCTGCTCTATCCTGATGGGTGTTCACAAACCCTCCACCGGACAGAAGCATTATCGGTTGGTCGAACATTCTCAGTAACAACGGGACGCAAGAACCTCTGTTCCCAAGACGCCCTAAATTCCCTGAGCAAATCCTCTGTCCATGGGTCAGAACTAGGACTAACCTTAGCATTCTTCGAAACGGGAGGTTTGACACCCATTTGATTCGACAACATGCCCGGATAAATATAAACCTGATCCCTCATGGATAGTATTAACAAAGCCCCGGTTGAAGACAAAAATGGAAACCCAGTATACCCGGTCACACCACTCTATCCCGGCATCCATCTCCTCGGCAGAACACGGGGGGAAAGGCTCGGTGAAAGGTATCCCGGCTGCGTCCACCCTCAGGAGCGTCAAGGGAAAATCTGGGGGTTGGATTTCATCAGCCGGATCGGCCAGCTGAGAAAGCAACAAATTGGTCGGGCAGAGGGCAAGGAAACGATAAACCACGAAATAAACCTTAGAACCAAAAATTAGAACATTACCACAAGGCGGTACCAAGCTAGCCGTTGGGTGACGTGAGATAGATAGGAGGCACAAGGCACCAAGAGCGCATCGCCTCCTTCTCCGTCCCTATCCTCGAGGACCTTTGCGGTGGTCGGTGGTCTGAACATGGTCCGGGGAGGATCAACCGGCACCCGAAAATCGTAATACAGGCACTGGCGCACCAACCGCTCGCCCAGATACCAAACCAGGCAAAACAACGCAAGAAGGAGTATCCTCCTATAACTCCGAGGCCTTAGCTCCGTAGCCACGTACCCGGCACGCCCTTATAATCAGCACAATGGCGGGCCACAAACTATACGAATAAAGCCAACACCTCAATAAATCCTAAATCTTGGGGGCTGCTAAACTAAAAAGGACATGAAAAGGAAACTTACATTCCCGAGGCTTAGCTGGTTGACCAGCGCATTCTCCGACGGGTAGTGACTGGTTGTACTCTTCGGCTGAGCCAGTCTCCACTCGATCCCCGTCGGGAATCTTTTCGGGTGAACTCGCACCGTTTTAGGTGCCAAGCAAGGAAAATCGGAATACTCCAAGCCTACAAAACCCAAAATACCTTTAGCAACACTAAGCCAAAATTAAGTAGAACTTGAGATGCAAAAGTGAGAATAGCAACTAACCTCTAGTATAAGGCCCGTACCCACAATGGGCACAGCTGAGGCCGACTCTATCACCAACGGCCTCACCATGACTTGCAGGCTGCGAGTCATCTCCGCGAAAGCCGCGGTTACCCAATCATAACGTCCTAGCTAAGTCAAGTCAGCTAAGAGAGGCAAAATCCTAGTGCTAAACCTCTCGCCTTTATCCGAGAAGTGGGTCGACCCTAGAAAGTACCACAACCACAACCGGGCATCCTGCTCCGGCGTGTTGGGTTCTCGACCCTCTAACACCGCCCCCCGCTCGAAGTGATCAGTGATGTACGAGCTCACCAGGCATGAGGCGCACTATATGCCTCACGCTCCAAACAATCCCCGATAAGGCCCCGCACCTCATCACTATCTAGCCTAGGGCCTTCGGCGGCCCACCTAATCCTATCCGGACCCTAGGGCAAATCGGTAATCATCCCAAAATCCTCTAGGGTCATCCCGACCTCCCCAAAAGCCATGTGGAAGGTCGAGGTAGTATCATGGAAGCGATCTATCATCGCTCTAATCACCATGAGGTTGCACTTAGTCTTGCAACCCACCAACCGAACCCACTGCTTGACCACGTGACCTAGAGCAGTCCTCGTAATAATCCCCTTTACCGCGGGGGTCAACTTCTGAAAATAAATCTCGAGACACGTAGTAAAGCCCGAGAAAGTCCTCGTCGGACCTGGGGGCTGCAAACCGAAACAATACAAGTATAAATAAAACAAACCTAACCTAACCCAATCCAAAAATCTAAGATATAACTAGCACGAATAGGATACTCACCAGACCACGCACGATGCGATGAGAAACGTGAAGGTCAAGTTGAAACAGCAGCTGATGACCATCCCAATCCCGAGCCCACTCGGGATCCTCGTAACCAATCTCCTCATTCTCCGGTACAAGAACCGGAACATGAGCCCTCCTAGCAACCGTCTTCGGAAGCCTGCGCTTCCTCACTCTATCAAAATCGGCCTCATATATGGCCTCCGGATCGCGGCGCTGAGACGAGGTACTCCGTCGTCTCCTACGAATCCCTCGGGGAGTTTGTGAACTCGTCCCGGCAGTCTCGCCACTAGAAGCTCTATCGGGACGCTCGGGGTTACCTCTAACTATAAAATCGAACAAAAAATGAAAAATTCATACCTCAGGTCAGGCTAAAACAGCTTAAACAGGTCAAAATAGGGTCAAAATTTTGGATAAGGATATTAAAATTCCGAAAAGGCCGCTAGAACCCATTTTCGATCACCGTCACGATGGAAGTGGTTTCGGGAAAATCCGGCATCGTTACGACACCTTTTGGTCCGTCTTAAGACACACAAAATCTCACGGAGAGCCCTAAAAGCCATTCTGGCCCATAAAAATCGACAAGGGAGCTACCCACATCCTCACAAACACTATTTGAGCAAGATTACGCAAAACAAATGCGGGAATAGTCGGGAAAACGGTCCCTAGCCCTAGCATTCCGAACCTATTTCCATAGGGAGCCATTGTCGTACCTCGAAAACCCCTACCAAGCTTATAACTACCCTAACAAGCTCTAATCGACCCTAATTTAACAATGGGATTAAGCACAAGCATCAAAACTTAGCAAATCAAAAACACCCAAATCGATTTTGTAGGGTTTCAACAAAACAAACTCACAATCAATCAAATCAAGCAAAACCGACAATAAACAAGTAAAGAACACTTACCCGGAGTCGACATTATCGCGTATGACGGAAATCGAGATGAAAGTTGGCTAGAAAAATTGAGAAATTGATTTAGGGGCGACGCATTCGAAATTTGGATCGAATAAACGCTCGCCCCCAACATTCGTTTACTTAAGCATACCCGGTCCACGAGAGTCCGACCGCCTCAAGTGACACGCCCGGATCCTGAACCGCTGGGGGCTAGGCGCCTGAAGGTTAGAGCGCAGATAGGCGCGCGTCCAAATAGCCCGACACAAACTAGAACAAAAACGAACGATGTAACACCCCGGCCCAATCCTAGGACCGGAAATGTTAACTGCGGTAGCCCGCCAGGCTTTGCACTGGTCCCACAGACCAACACGAGTCCTTTCCAGCGCATTTTGTCCTCACTCATGTGCATCCTGGAAACCTTCCCAGGAGGTCACCCATCCTAAGATTGCTCCCAGTCAAGCACGCTTAACTGCAGAGTTCTTATCATGGACAAACCAGAAAAGAAAGTGCACTTTGTTGATATGAGTAGTACTTCAAATCCCTTTAAGCAAAGCTCATAAATAGGACATCTTCAATCAATGTGAGGTGTTTCAATCACTCCCACTTGAAGAACGCAACGTCCTCGTTGCGCCTGGCAGCATAACCACTGACCCAGAATCCACCCCCGCTAGGTGCCAAATGCACGGTCGCAGGGTTGCTCTGATACCATTTGTAACACCCCGGCCAAATCCTAGGACCGGAAATGTTAACTGCGGTAGCCCGCCAGGCTTTGCACTGGTCCCACAGACCAACACGAGTCCTTTCCAGCGCATTTTGTCCTCACTCATGTGCATCCTGGAAACCTTCCCAGGAGGTCACCCATCCTAAGATTGCTCCCAGTCAAGCACGCTTAACTGCAGAGTTCTTATCATGGACAAACCAGAAAAGAAAGTGCACTTTGTTGATATGAGTAGTACTTCAAATCCCTTTAAGCAAAGCTCATAAATAGGACATCTTCAATCAATGTGAGGTGTTTCAAACGAGGCTCAAAATTCGATACACATGAAACCCGCACCTTTTAAGACAAGCAAAATAACAATAATGGAACAATTACTAGTCGACATTGATGAAGCACACTCGATAATGAAACAAGCATAAGAGCCGCACTTAACATGAACGCTACACCCGAACGCGTAATAAAGCAATCTAAACCGAACTAATAATCTAAACAAATTCTGAACAAATCGCAAATGCATAACAAACCAAAACAAAGCAAGAACAAACCCGAACAAAATAAGACAAACCCGCAAAACGAAAACACTTAACTAAAACAAATAAACAAACAACAATTTTTCGCCTAATGGGTCTCAGTTATCCGAGAGGCATTGGAGTCTGAAACCTCCACAACAATTTTTCGAGCGGATACCAACGCCCTCGAAGGAGTCTGAAACCTCCCCAGCAATTTTTCGAGTGGATACCAACGCCCTCGAAGGAGTCTGAAACCTCCACAGCAATTTTTCGAGTGGATACCAACGCCCTCGAAGGAGTCTGAAACCTCCACAGCAATTTTTTGAGTGGATACCAACGCCCTCGAAGGAGTCTGAAGCCTCCACAACAATTTTTTGAGTGGATACCAACGCCCTCGAAGGAGTCTGAAACCTCCACAGCAATTTTTCGAGTAGATACCAACGCTCTTGAAGGAGTCTGATACCTCCACAGCATTTTTCATTCGAGAGGAGACCGACGCCCTCGAATGGTTTATTTTGTCCTAGGGGTCAGAGGCATCCCGAAAGACAGCTACTCGAGTGGAGACTGACACCCTCGAGTAGTTTATATCATCTTGTTTTGTCCTAAGGGTTAGAGGCATCCCGAAAGACAGCTATTCGAGTGGAGACTGATGCCCTCGAGTAGTTTATCTCATCTTTTTTTATCCTAAGGGGTCAGAGGCATCCCGAAAGACAGCTATTCGAGTGGAGACTGACGCCCTCGAATAGTTTTATCTCATTTTGTTTTGTCTTAGGGGTCAAAGGCATCCCGAAAGACGGCTACTCGAGTGGAGACTGACGCCCTCGAGTAGTTTATATCATCTTTTTTTGTCCTAAGGGGTCAGAGGCATCCCGAAAGATAGCTATTCGAGCGGAGACTGACGCCCTCGAATAGTTTTATCTCATTTTGTTTTGTTTTAGGGATCAGAGGCATCCTGAAAGACAGCTACTCGAGTGGAGACTGACGCCCTCGAGTAGTTTATCTTGTTTTGTTTTGTCCTAGGGGTCAGAGGCATCCCAAAGACAAGTGTTCGAGTGGAGATTGACGCCCTCAAATATTTCTGTTTCACTTTATTTTGCCCAAGGGGTCACAAGCATCCCGAAGAGGACCGCTCGAGTGGAGACTGACGCCCTCGAACGTTTTATTTTATCAAGGGTTCACAAGCATCCCGAAAACATTTGTTCAAATGGAAGCCAACACATATAACCATTCTTTGCACTTACGTTTAACGCGTCACCTACACATGAAAGCATTTAAAATTGAACAAACTTTAAACAAACTGGAAAAGGCAAAGCGCTAGCATGAAGAACTGAAGAACAAGATAATAACCAACGGCCCGGGCCCAAGCAAGCAACTGCAAGCGATTGGCTGGCGAGCCTCAACATGCAGTCCAATGGACTTAAAATGACCCGATCGGACAGCCACCAGGTCGTAATCCTCGATTGACCTGGGTGGCTATACTTCGACTTTCACCTTGTCCAAGCCTCAGTCAAAGTGGGGGATTCTGGTGGCTGCAGAAGTGCCCAACAAACACCCGATGACGATAGGACTGCAACGCGACGCGGGCTCGTGATGTTTTAGGTACTTTTTCTATAGAACAGATCAGATAAATTACTCGGAAAAATTAAACTAACAAGATGGCAGCCTTAATCGTGTCGTTACAGTCGCATAGACACTAATTAGGGTCAATCCTGACACCGGGACCTCGTGTCGGTCTCGAAACTCGAACCGAGTCAGCACCGCGCCAAGTGAACCTTGGGATGGACACCCGAGGCCCACCAAGCTCACGGCGCTAGGGTAAACACGGGGAAGCCTTAAGCCCCAAGATACGTATTATACTCCCTCTCGGTTTTGGAAAGTATCGAAATCGTATCTTCAAAATTCCAACCGCCTCACCTCACGCGTCTTAGACTCCCCGCGCCCAAACCCAGGCGCCTGAGTCTTGGTGCGCCTCAACTCAGGCATCCATATGGGTGAGGAGGGCCGAAAACACCTATAAATACCCCCCTTCACCTCATTCATTCGACACACTTCTTAACTCTCTTCTCCCCCTCCACATTCTCGCTAAGGGCTCGCACTCCGACACTCGAGGCAAACGATCCACTCGATCGTAGTTCCGATAAAAGCGACATCGACGCTACTCCTCACCTTCGAGCACCCCACTCGATACCGAGGTGCATGTGTTTGACTAGCTCAAGTCTAGTAGCGAAGCTCTACCGGATTAGCCGCAGAATCGGTTCATAGTAGCGAAGCTCTGCCGGAATAGCCGCAGGAAGGGTCAACGGTAACGGAGCTCTGCCGAAATCACTAGGACAGCTAGGAGGATCTGCCTTTGAAGCCGAGTCGTCACTAGGTTGTCATCTGAACAAAAATTTCCATATTCATACTTTCTTTTATTATGCACTACGACAACACTAGATGTGGACACTAGGTCCACAAACATCTACTAAAACACGTAACGTCCCAACTTCAACCACAAATACTAAAATACACTAAATCGACCCGAGTAATTCCGAAATCCGTTCTCAACTATCTATGCATCGTGTCCCGTTTAGTGTATACTCTGAGGGTGCAACTCCTCACAACGTGATTTACTTACATTCGCATTTACAGTTTTTTCGTATGATTTATTGCTTTTATGACCTTATAATTGCATGCTAAATCACCTAACACGGAATTCAAAACGTAAAACAACTAAAACTGAACAAAATGATGGCCGGGTTCCGTATTAGTCCGGGTGCTCGCCTTATTAGGTTTGACGCATCTCTATTAATACCGAACCGACGCATCTTAAGCAGAATACCAGGTAAGGTATACCACGAGAACGACTAATATCCGTTATCGCGTTAAAACTGACTTGCTAATACGTATAATACTAGTACTCTCTACTCTTCTACGTGCATCTTTTCGTGGCCTGCTTGTCACGTGAAATCGCATGCAAAGAATTTAAACACAACTACTTTGACGACAATACTTACGTAGCAAAAAGTATAGGGTGAAAACAACGGATGTTACAGTATTTCCGCCACAACAAAAGAACTAGGTTATCAGCCCATCGATTGATTAGTAGAGGCCGCTATAGCACGGGCGGGATTGAGTGTTGACATCTATCGGATGTTGGCTTCCCAATACGTATCCTCACCCCTTACTCAGAATCGATGGTTTCCGAATGTCTGAAGCCATTGGCAATGAGAGTCATTCCAAGCATGAAGTGCTTAAGGGTACAAGTCTTTATCTTTAGGTCTCGTGCCCTCAGCTTTGAGCCGGCTAAGGATCAAAGTTGACTTGAACGATTTTCGAGTCCCCATAATTGACTCGGTGGCGACTCCACAAATCGGCAACGAATTCAATTTACTAAAAAGGTCGCCTTACCAAATGAACCGGCCTTTAAACAATTATAACCACGACTCAATCGATTCCAAACGGAAACACGGGTGTCCGCACCCGTCTAGTACAAGTCCGGATCGTCATCCGAATCGAGGTCCGAGACATCGCCCTGTACGCAAGATCGGACCGGCCCCCGACAGGGAGTAAGCCGCGTGGGTGGCCGCCGCCACACATCGAAAAACTGGGTCGGTCCCGCGCGGGCGCGCGCGAGGTGTCGGGCGGTGCGGACGGACGTCCACACATTGATGCTGAATTAGAGGCTCTTGACATTAATAAGACATGGACACTTACACTACTAGAATTAGTGCAAATTCCGACGGAATAATTCCTACGGATCTTGAAAGGCGTAGGAAAGTAAATAGTTCCTACAGATATTTCCTACGGAATTCCAACCCGTCGCTTCTTTAAAGCATCCCTACGAAATTCCTACGGTCTTGTGGTAGGAAACATTTTAGGCTACGAAATGTTCCGTAGGAAAATTTGTAGCTCCAAAAAATTAGTTTCATGAACGATTTAACTAATGTTAACGCATACATTAAAAGTCCTTTTTTCCTCACATACTGTTTATATGTTTATATTCGTCCGTATTTTACGGAACATGAAGTGACCGAACCCGAAACACGAATGAAATACCCCCATTAAATTTTAGTCCTTATGTGTGTATATCAGTTAGTATCCTCGAAATATTCACGTTATTTTATTTATTATTACATGATATGGAGTCGTTTATTTTATTCACTTCTACCACATGACGACATGTCAAGCGGATCGAGTCATATGGGTCGGGACAAATACGGGTCGCGGGTCTCACTACACGAAAATCAGCATGTGATTTGTTTAGTTTTGAAGTTTGGTTACAAATCTTTATATTGTGTTTTTTTCAAGAAAGATTTGAGTCCCGAAAAGCACAACGATTGTGGAAGAGTGTGAATTGAATGAAGATGACACTAGTACAAAAAAACCCCTATCGCGTCACTTTAATTAAGGCGGTTGTAAACACAAACGACGCAAAAACCAGTTTCACGTCGATTTTCTGTTGAAATTGACGCATTTAAGACTACCTTTTGCGTCAGTTATTATTAAAACTGACGTATTTGGTCAAATACATCGGTTTGAAGTATAATTGACGCAAAAAAGTCATCTTAGATGACTCGTTTACAAAAGCCCACTGATGCAAAAATTTTACTTGCATTGTTTCGGGTTAGAGCCGACGTAATTAAAGCGACGCGATAGGGGCTTAGTATAAATTTTAGTATAACTTTTCTTTAAATACATTATTTGTGACGGACAATAATTTCATAAATATAAATAAGGAATAAGTTTTCATTTAATATATACATTATTTTTGATACATAATAATTTCATAAATAATAAGAAAGGATATTTTTTTAATAATTTGATAAATTAAATTTTATTTAACTTTTATTCCATTTACGATTTAATTCGTAAATCTTAAAATTATTATAAAACAAATTTATCTTTTAATCGTTTCAAACTCCTAAAATTCTATTTGTCTCGAAAACTCTTCTTATATTTTATTTATGTTTCGATCTATTTATTCATTTAATTCTTATTCGATTTTTATTTCGACGATTTGAATTCTAAATTCTTTCTATTTAAGCTCAAATTTCTATTCCAACTCGAAACTCCTCAAAACATTTATTATTTTCCTCAAGAATTCAATTTAATTCATTTTCGTCGTACATTCGTTAATTTTTTCTAGAAGCGTTATTTTAATCGTAAATGTTTATGTTATTATCGAGATTCACCCTATTTTTTCCTTTCAGACTAATTAATTATTTTTCCTACTTTATTTTAACTCCAATATTTATTTTGGCCTCGATAATTTTTTTTTCACATTATTATATTTGGCCGATTTGTAATTTTTTCGAACTCGATCTTATTTCTCTTTTACTCGAACCCGTCTTATAGTCAATTGAACTAGGACCCATTATGATTCTAACCTAAAGGATACCCCATTTCTGTTTGTGAATCTGCTGCCCCTAACTCCTTCATCGTTCCCCTTCATCTCCTTCCGTCCCTTCTCCGTCTTTCTCTTGCAAGCCTTCTTATCCGACCACCATCTTCATCCGCCTGTTCTTGTTGCAGTGATCCCCTGATTTCCTTCGTCCGCCTGTCCTTGCAGCGTGGGTAATTTACTTCTCCTTCATTTCTTCTTTTTTCTTCGGTTATTTCTGTTGCTGCCGCTCTTAGTCTTTTCCTATTCACGTCTTCCTTCCTTCTTCTACCCTTTCGTTCTGTTTTGCCCTCTTTTGTGCGTTGTATGATGTTTCATTGTTGCTCTACTGTTGTCTCTTCACAGTTGCTGTCATTGTCGTCTGCTACTCCTATTGATTCGTGGTATTGTTGTGGTTCTCTATGCTTGTTCCCGTTGTTCTTTATTTCGTCATTTCCATTGTTCACTACGACCTGCCTGTACTACTGATTTCATTGCTTTGATGTCGCTGTTGTTGTGTTTCAGTCCAGTTGTTGCTTCTAATGTCATTTCATTCTCCTACTGCTGCTGATGTTTCGTTGTGGGCACTTGTTATATATTGTCGCTGCTGCTGGTGTGCTTCTCATCGCTACAGTTTTGTATTTTTCTACTGTACTGCTATCATTGCTATCGATTTCATGCCTTGTTTGTTCCTGTTGCGTTGCTACTGCTTTTGCTCCTTCGTTTTGTTCTTCTTTTCTCCTTCGTTCTGCCTTGCTGCTGCTACCTTGTTGGTTTGGTTCATAGTTGATTTCGTGGTTTGCTGTTGCTTTGCCGTCCTACTGCTGCTGTTAGAGTTTTATTGCCCCTCTTCTCGTTCTTCTTCATCTTGTATTTGTGTCGGAATGAAGTTTTGTTGCCGTTGTTGTTCATTATTTCTTCTGATGTCGTCGCTCCTTCCGTATCCCGCTTTCGTTCGTATTTAGCTCTTATTTTCGTTCCTGATTGATTCCGCTACTAATATTCTTGTCTCGTGGCTGCTGTTTATTGTGCCCCTATTCTTCGATCATCTTTTAATCTCTTTCTTCGAATCGTGTTCCCGTGTTATATTCATTTATTCATGAAATTTTTAGTTATTTTTTGTTTTTGTTTCGATCTATTTATTCATTTAATTCTTATAGAAATTCTGTTACGATGATTTGATTTCTAAATTCTTTCTATTTAAGCTCGAATTTATATTTTCAACTCGTAGTAAACTTGATTAAGCTTCGTCAAAACATTTTCTAATTTCTTTTTCGAGGAATCAATTTTCTTCATTCTCGTCGAAGATTCATTAATTTTTTTGCTAAGCACTATTTTAATCTCGAAATACTTTTAATATATTTGCTCGATCTAATTATGTATTCTTCCAAACTTTCTTCTCGTCTTGAATACTTATTTTGGCCTAAAGAAATACTTTATTTCCACTTTATTTTGATGATCCAAGTACTTTTAGGCTAACACGATTTTAGTTCGATTACTTTTTTGAACCGATTTTCGACTCGATATCAATTGTGACCCACCTAACACTTCATTCTCTAATCTCTACCCGTTTGTTTAACCGAAGCCCAACCTCACTTTTGTCCTTTGTTCGTTCTAATCACACCAGAGTCATCATATAGTTGTTCAAACCCTAATTTTTGAAGCAATCGTAATCAAAAGGAGGCGGAGAAAACTACGATTTTATGTGAGGCTGGAAATCTAGGGTTTTTTTGGCGTTTTGTAATGTGTATGTTCATTGTTTTCTCAGTGTTTAGCTTTGTTTTCCAGCGTAACTGGCGGTTGGAGGTTGCCAGGAGGGATGAGATGGCTTAGCTCCTTGTTTTGGCCGCAGATTTTGTATTTTCTCCTATCTTTACTCTCTCTTTCATTCTCTACCAATTAGAGATTCATTAATTAACGGATTAGGGATTCTCTGCTCATCTCTCTTTTTGTGCGTGGTTTCCTGTGCTGATGTTTCTTGTGCATTCATTTCGTCGCTGCTGCTATTAATCGTAAGAATGTTCTCCTTTTCTCCTTCTTCTCCTTCTTTTCTGTTCGTTTTACTGCTGCTCGTTGTTGTTATCGATGTTGTTGTCCATTGTCCCTGCTGCCTACTGTTGTCGTTCGTTGCTGTTGTTAACATTGTTGTGCGTGATATTGCTGTTCGTTACTCCTACTGTCATCACGCCTTTGTTGTTTTCTTGTTCCTTTTATGATGTTAGTTGATCTATCTCATACTTCTCCGTTTTCTGTCCTTCTGTCATCGTTGCTCTTTGTCTATGCTGCTGTTTTTTACTACTGTTGCTGCTGTCGTTTTGTTTCTTTATCGAACTGTTGTCGTCATATGTTCTCCTATTTTTTCTGATGTTCTGCTCTTGTTGTTGTCGTCTTGTTGTGTCTCTATGGCTGCTATTGTTGTCTCGATGTTGCTATTGTTCCGTCATTCCGTAACTGTTGCTCCGTTTCATTGTGGCCTACATGCGTATCGCTACTTATTGCTACTCGATTTCGGGGATGTGTATGTGTGGATACTGTTCATTGTAGTTGATGTTCTATGTTGGCCATTCCTTTGTTGTTCTTCTTCTTCTTCTTTTTCTTCTTCTTCTTCTTCTTCTTCTTTTTAATTTTAATACCGTCCTGCTACCATTATTGTGCGACCCTTGCTAGTTTAAATGTAGACACGACGTCTTATGTGGTGCCTGGAGAGATTATGGAGTCTCTTAGAGCTAGTTTAATTGAGAATTTAAGAAAAGATATGGATTCTGAAACTGTTGTTAGACTTAATGGGACGCAAAGACAAATGGAAGAAGAACATTTAAGAAAGAATGCAGAATTAGAAGTAAAAGTAGAAAAAAGTCAAAACGAACGTGATGTCGAAGGGGAGAACTTGAGTGCAGTAATTTTGCAGAAATTCTTCAAAAGGTACCTCTAACAATTGCAAAACAAAACTTATGTTAAAGGTATTTGTTTTTTTATCTTTACATTTTTTTAATGTTAAAAATTCTTGTGCCATTTCAACTTTTGTCATTAAATATTCTTTTTTCTTGTCGCAGGTCACTTTTTTGGTTACATATGAATTCAACGGTAGCAGCCAATTTGGATCCACCGAAGCTAGGGCTTATACATGCACGATGTTTATTTGTTTTTGTATTCAAACAGTGTTTTTATTTTTGTTAGATCTTTTTTATTTTTGGTTATTTTTGATGTTTTTAGAGGTTTGGTATACAAGGGATGACAAAAAAAACAATGAAATTATGTCTACAATAAGGTTTTTATCCCACAGAAGTATTACTGTTTCCTACAGAAATCTGTAGCTCGATATATTTAATAATAATTTTTTTTCCTCAATGTCTCCTACGGAAATATATTGTCCTACGGAATTTCCGTAGGAAATTTAAACCCTTCCTACGATGTTTCGTAGCAACTTACTTTTGTCATTCGCAACTTGTCACCAACCATTCCGACGAAACATTCAGTAGGAAATTTATTTCCTACGAAAAATGTCGTAGGAAGTTATTTATTTCCTACGAAGTATACCGACGGAATGGTTCCTACGAATTTTCCGTAGGAACCCACTTATTCCGACGGAAATGGGCATGATTCCTACGAATCGGGTCCGTAGGAATGAACATTCATTCTTGTAGTGTTACTCAATTACCCAAGGGACACAAAGCCATTGGTTCCAAATGGGTATACAAGGTGAAGCACAGGCAAGACGGTACTGTAGAATGCTATAAATCTCGTTTAGTAGCTAAAGGGTATAACCAGATCAAGGACAGGGATTATAAGCATGCCTTCTCCCCGGTGGCTAAGTTTGCTACTGTACGTCTCCTAATTGCTCTTGCTGCTGCTAAAGAATGGCCTTTGCATCAGTTGGATGTAAACAACGCTTTTCTACATGGTTTTCTCGATGAAGAAGTCTATATGAAGCCTCTAGAAGGCTACTCCAAAGCCGAACCAGGACAAGTTTGCAGATTAGTGAAGTCTTTGTATGGTTTAAAGCAAGCCTCGCATCAATGGAATGTCAAATTGACCAAACATTTGCTCCGCATTGGCTTCAAGCAATCAAAATATGATTACTCTCTCTTCGTCAGAAAGGATTTAGATGTGTTCACAGTTGTTTTAATCTATGTTGACGGTGTTGTAGTTACAGGAATTTCTTTGGATGATATCCTTCGAGTAAAAGCTAGCCTTCACACAACATTCACCATTAAAGATTTGGGCCCTATGCGCTATTTCTTAGGTTTGGAGGTGGCTAGGAATACAAAGGGTATTTCGTTAAACCAGCGCAAATACACTTCTGACATAATCAAAGATGTTGGATGTGAGGACTATACTGCAACAAATTTTCCTATGCCTAAAGGTTTGAAGTTGTCTGTTGATCAGGGTGACATCCTTGACAATCCTGAGCAATATAGAAGACTAGTTGAGCGCATTCTCTACTTAAATATGACAAGGCCCGATATTTCATACTCGGTCCAACACCTAAGCCAATTTCTCCAACAGCCCAGGGTTCCACACATGCAACCTGCTCTTCATGTGGTTAAATATCTCAAGTCTACGATTAATGCAGGACTATTTTACCCTTCTTCCAACAGCTTGACACTGACTGCATACTCGGATTCTGATTGGGCTCAATGCACATTCTCTGCTCGTTCCCTCAGCGAATATTGCATCTTTCTTGGTAAGTCATTGATCTCATGGAAAACGAAGAAACAAAATACAGTGAGCAAGAGCTCCACAGAGGTTGAATACAGGTTGATGTTGTATACTACCATTGAAGTTGTCTGACTCAACAATATACTAAGTGATTTGCTGGTGGATGTCCCTAAGCCCATTACTTTGTATTGCGACAATAAGGCCGCACAAGACATCGCAGAAAACCCCATGTTCCATGAACGAACAAAGCATCTTGACATCGATTGTCACTACGTACGAGAAAAAATATCTAGATGGCTTCCTGATTCATACTCACATCAGCTCCGGTCTCCAATTGGCTGATGTTATGACAAAGGCGCTTGGAGCTCAACAAACCATGTTTCTCGCATCCAAAATTGGTCTCGAATTCATTCAAGACTGTCCATCTTGAGGGGGATGTGAGATATCGAGTCGTATATAAGGAATTAGTTATAAGGTTGTAACAATAAGTTAGAAGAGGTTATAATAATTAGTATAAATACATACCTCAACCTATTGTATTACACACGATAATTGAATATACAATTACATTCATCTTTCCTTTTCTCTCTCTCATATCACATATACTCTAAACACTAAGCTTACAACCTGAACATCAATGGTGAAGAATTAGGTTTCACAATATGAGTTACAGCCTCTGCTTGCCCACTTTTTTGATGCAATATATTACTATCTCCAACAAATGTTCTAGTTCTAATATATGTATCTTAAGTCTCATTTAAAGTTTTTGTTCCAACAACGTAAATATGTTAGGAGTACTAATGTAGGATCGAGATGTGTAGTACTGTAGTCGTGGGATTGAGTTGATATCTTACTTTAATCTATTTTGATTAAAGTTAAATCGTAAAATCTTAAAGACTAAATAACAGTTTACCCCTTTTAATGTTCCGTTTTTTAGAAATTACTCATTTTGGTTTATTAGGATTTACTCCTTAATATTTACCAAAACTTAGAATTTGGGGATTTTCAACGTGGTATCCATAAGTTTGTTCGGATTCTACATGGTGCCCTTACACTTTTTGAAACATACACGGTAACCCCAAGTCTTACTTAAACCATCATTCGTAACCTTGATTTTTACTTCCGTTAAATATGATAAGTTAAATGATGAGGTGGCTGTTAGTTTGACTTAATAATGTAAAAATCATGTAATTAAAATCTTATCATCAATCACCCAACCTTAAACCTCATTATAACCACTAGCCGACAACCCACAGCTACCATCACCTCCTCACTCTCGTTGCCACCAACACCACCCACGACGACGACCAAAAACTCATCCACCATCTCCACTCCTTAATCGGAAAACCCCACCCACCACCTGGGAAACTGCGATCTTTTCATCGTGAACTCCACAATCAAACCCAACGACTCCCAAACTCTCTCTCTCTCCCTTCCCTCAACATCCTCGAACTTCACCTCTATAATCAGGAACATTGAAGTTGATATAAACTCCAATTAAACAAATCAGTATATAAATAAGAATATAAGAGTAGCATATAGATAGTATTAATTGGAAGAAAACGATGATTTTCCATTAAAGAGGGTAATTAATTTGTTGGTTTTCTGTTCCTCTTATAACTTCATCCTCTATTGATCATATACTTCATGATTCGGTTATTGTAACACCCACTAATTTTCTAAGCGTTGTTATCTATTCCGTTATGACACCATCATGACTTTTGTTCCTCTTGTAACTCTATCCTCTATTGATCATATACTTCATGATTCGGTTATTGTAACCTCCGCTAATTTTCTAAGCGTTGTTATCTATTCCGTTATGACACCGTCAAGACTATGTTATATTCATGCCTTTAGTTTCCTTCATTTTCAAGCTTCATAATATTTTTGAGTCAAATATTATTTATTTTCATTAAAATATTTTTATTTTTCTATCATAAATCTATTTATTAAGTTTTATCGCAAACTATTTATTTATTTCGCGAAGAATCCTATTTTTCTACGAACTATCGTTTTAAGCTTGGATTTGAGTTATTTATTTTTCTAAAAACCTCCAAACACGTTTATATAATATTTCTAACTAAGAAATGTTTTTATTTATGAAAATGTACCCTTTAATGATTTTATTACGAAGTTTTGTAAATAACTATGTTCTAACCGGGGGTTTACTCGATTGCTTTGAAATAGCTTTAATAATTTTACGAACTTTCTTTATCGACTTATAAGCTAATTTAACCCATTGTTGGATCCTTTTAACGTGACACTCATGTCACAATACCTCTATACATTATTTTTGTGTAACATTTTATTTTTATGAATACAAATGAATTTAAAGCATAAGATATTTTCTTCTACCACACTTATTATGGTGATTCATGCAAAACTCTTCACTCTCCTTGATTCATTCACTTGGACATGTATGTGTCGGTACATGTGCATTGTATTTGTCAACTTTTAAGACTTTATTCATCACCATTTCTTCATATTTTTCCTCATTCATTTTTACATAAATTTTATTCAAGTAAGAACACCTCTTTTCCCCTCCTAAAACTCTCGTGAAACCTGCCCATTTCTGCAGCAAAATTCTGCCCAAAATCGAGTCCTTGATATGATCATCCATTTCCGTCTCCCTCGTTAAGGTATTAATCGATTTCTTTTTCAATCGTTTACCCCTTAATTTTCCAGCGATCTTATGGTATTTTGTACCATGGATGTCATATTTTTATAGGCCTTTTGGATGACCCGGAAGCGAATGAATATATCGTAGGTTCGAACTTGGATTAGAGGTAACGACGATGTTACTCGGTATTGCATGATTTTATTTTTGTAGTTGCATGTATATAATTACAATTTTATTTTTGGCAGTATATGTATGTCATGCATTCTGAAATTTTTTAAAACCGTAAAATTGGCATGTTTCGATATTTTTATCGCTTTTACGAGATTGATGATTAAATTGCTATATTATTTTGTAAAATCCTAATATTCGGCCTAAACATGTAATTGTACTTATATTCTATAAAAATAATATTTTGGATGATTTTATATTTCTCTGATATTTTAAGAATCGATTATTGAATTATTATTGATTTCGGAGAAAAACGATTAAAAGCCGATTTTTAATTCTTATACTTAGACAATTGATTTTAATATGAAATTTTTCGTGGATGACTAATCTAATGAAAAATAATTTTCTGATTTTGTTCATAATTTTTAGGAATTGATAAGTGGGTGAATTAATTAATCACTTTAAATCATCGTTTATCGATAAATCCCGTGTTGGCTATTTCGATTTTTGATTCTGACTTTTGTATTATTATTAAAATAATGTTCCTGATGTTTTCTTGTGAAGTATTCATTTTTATGATTTTAATAAAAAAAATTAGGAACGACAATTCTATTAAAAAGATCGTTAATTGTGAAAACAGGCTTTAAAAGAAGGTTTTACTAAATTTTTGAATTATAGAATTTTGGTATTTTGGGAAAAATATAATTTTATGTAAAATCTCATTTTAGGTTTAATAATAATTTTGGGTATTAGTACTTAAATCATTTTGTAATTACTATTTTTATTCATCATTATTGTCGAGATTAGGCGAATAACGTGAAAACTCTTTAAAAATCGAGTTTACAAATTCTGGAAAATTTATTTTTCTGAACAGAATGTCCAAATAATTTTTTAAACTATTGTGCATACTTTTCATACTAATTTATTGATGCCTTTAATGGTAGTATCGAGTTTTGAGCAAAGTTGCGAATTACCGTTAAACAATCCGTTTTCAGCTAAATAAAATTTTTTCCAGCTACTTTGAGAATTCTGAAATTCTTAACTTTTGTAACTTAAGTCAGCCCTATAATATTCTAAAGTTTTTTAATTTTTTTAATAAATAATAGACGTTAAATGATTTATTTTGATATTTGCCATAAAATCATATTTATGCTTATTTGTTCAATATTATTAAAAATTAGGGAATTTTAGTTTTATAAATTTTGGAAATATCCTGATTAGTAATACTAAAACATTTAAGATGTTTTAATAATTTAATAAACACTTGTATGATATTTCAATAATTTCATAAACCCATTTATTCTCGTTTTAGAAATTAATATCGTTAAGGCTGAAAGTATTAGTTTTGTAAATCTATAATGTTTACTAAAAATGTTGTATTAGTAGAAACTAATATTTTCGATATTTTGATATGATGCTATTTTTAGTAAAGTTTCTAAAAATAGAAGTTTTCTAAAATAGAAAGTTTCCTCTTTTAGAATATGATGATTATTCCTTTTATCTCCATATTATTTTTGATGATTATCCCTTTGAATATCGATAATGACTTTGTTTTGAAGTTATGGAATAAGAACAAGTATGGGGTTTAGAGTAATGTATTCTAGGGTTTACATTTTTGCCTCAACTATAAGGCTGATGTATCAGGAGTCGGTACATTGGTTGTTGAACCGGGTGGCAAGGTATCCCGGGAGAGACGTACATTTTGACCTTAAGCTTAGGTCTCGCAGTAAGTCGACGTCGTAAGTTGAACTAGGTGGCGAGTAATCCTAGGAGGGGTGTGCATTATCTTAAACTAGGGTCACGCATTTTATTAGTCACCGTCCTATTATGGTTGAGTAACCTAGTTAGAGATCGAAGTTTGATTTGTTTGAACTAAATTCTCGAAGCTAGTTTTTGTAACAACCCGGTTCTTCCAATGACATTAATTAACAAGACGGAAAATAATCAAGTCGTAAAAAGGGGTAAAATTTAAAAACCATCGACTCAAGTGAGTCTTTTACCGATAAATGAACCGTTTGTTAAAATACGACAACTGAAAGCCGAATTACATATTTGTAAATACAATAGTCTGACAAAATTTGTGTTACAAGATTTATTGTTTGACACTCTCATCTGCTACACTGTATCTCTTGCACTCATGCATGCCCCCATGTCCAGTCTTGAGGGTTCGTCAACCTGAATGCATATTTAAATATACATGTCCCACATAGTGGAAGCAACCTAACTGTCCTTCTAACACAGCCCCGAATAATCAATGTAGTATAACGTTTAGGTTATCTAATTAACAGATAAGCATGCATGTCACATTACAAATCGACATGTATACAATGTGAGATACACATGAAGTGATTTCAGTTAACATTAGAATCAATTTAAATATTAAGACATGTATGTTACATAGAATAAAGTAATACATAAATCATATGAGTATCATGTGAACAGAATACAGTAAAGCATGGATCATGGACTCATAGACGTGTCATGTGAAAATAGAGTAAGACGTACATAATACAAATCATATGAAACATAATATCAATCAAAATCAATATTCAGGCAAGACATATAACAAAACATCACTTCCCATTATCAAGCATTTCAATCACATTATTAGTCATAAGAGTATAGAACAGTAACGAAGCATACTAACACATGTGATTTAGAAAACTGTAGTCATTTACTTTTAAAAACAATGGTTTCCTTTCATATAGTGTGTGGGACGTGACTACTAATGTCTCATGCACACTTAAGGCTTGCATCTCACTATAAGTGCGGATGGGAACATCAATCCCGCCAATCATATCAATACTAGGAGGTTTACATCTCAGCCCTAATGCTCAATAGGATCGAACAACAGCTATGATTTGATTTAGAACTCTAATCGCGGGGAGTACAGACTGCTGATAATGTAGACGACAACTCGTAGAAGCCTACCCACACCACCGCGAGGCCCACAAACAACACACAGAAGTCAGGGAAAAGAATCACGTACACAAGCGTGAGTAAAAATGCCAAGATATCAGAAAGAGAGTAGAGCTGATCAGGCTCTTGTCAAATACATGCGCACGTACCCCCTAACACAACTCTCGGACTCTCACAGGTCCTCAGTGATAGCCGGTGACTACTACTCTAACGACAATCCATCCACACGCAGCTTCAGGATGTGCTGTCCGTACTCTCATAGCAAAAGCTCTCCTAGCAATCTTCCGTCACGTCGATCTCTAAACCTCGGCGTAACATTGCTGTAGACACCCACATTTTGCTGCCAGGTGTCTATAGTAGTTTCCGACAAACACCCGATGATGATCAGACGCAAACGTGCTTTAACGTACTCGGAAATGGGCTCGAAATCATGGATATTTAGCTTGGGCTTTTTAAGGAGTACAAATTTCACAAAACCAACCTCAAATTCAGGCCCAGTGGGCCGTTTCGAGTCAAATAACACTAATTTGGGTCGAATCCGACACCAGGGGTAAAACCGTCTTTTAGCGACCGAGTCAAAACCCGGTCAAAGATATTTCCCGAGACTTGTGGACTGACCGTGGCATCTCACATGTCCAGTTCTTACCCAAACTCTACAAAAAATCAGCTACACAAAATATTAAACAATTCCGTTTAAGGTAGAATTCGATCTCAAACAGGAATCCTATCCGAAAACCGATTCAAACACCCGACCGAGTGCAAACACTCAGCCGAGTAGCATAAACCAGCCGCATTCCCTTTGCTTCTTCACCAAGAAAATGGAATTCTCGTTCTTCTCAGCTTCTTACCCAAGCGGTAATTCTAATTCAAATGCATCTCTCCTAGCCAAGGTCGGGAACTCCCTATAAATAGCCCCTTGCATGCAACACTTTCAATCATCAGAAATCATCAGAACAACAACTTTGATAATCATTCATTAGCAACATACACATCAACTTTCTGTCATTCACACATCCATAATCGCCCTTACACATACACTCATCGAAACCGATATTGCAAACCCGAAGGAAACCGGTCCCGATATCCGACACCCTTCACACGTCACCTTCACCGAGCCACCCTAGTCCGACCGACATCACCTCGACGCTCCCGTGCCTAGCCACATTCCGACGAGCCCCGATCCGAGTTAACAAAAGCATGTAGGTTGAGGGTGTAACCAAACCCGATTTCTCCTTTTCTTCTCTTCTCTTCCTCGTCGTCCGTGTCCTTTTTACGGGTCAAGCGTCGTCTTTTTTTTTATTTTTCTAATATCGATATTAACAAAAAACTATTTTTATATCAAACATTCTTAAAAATATGATATCGATTTTCTATAATCGAATATCGTATCAAAAAGAATTATATTAAGATCTCGACGATATTAAAAATCGTTACATCTTTTTTTTTCGTTCAAATTCTTTTTTCAAACAATTTTACAAAACCTTTTTTTAATCCATTCCGAACATCCGATATCGATTTCATAATCGAATATCGGATACGACGAATATCAAAAACATGAATCGAATACAAATTAATTAATATTTTGTACGCGATTCATCAAATTTAGCAATTTCGAACAAAAAATAAAAAGTCGGACAGACCCGCACGCGAGTCGCGCCACGCCCAGGCGACTCGCGCACGGGCCTGAAACCCGGACCCTTTTTTTTACTTTTTCGTTCGTTTTATTATTTATTCTACGAAACGATTTCTAAAACTTACATCTTTTCTAAAACTATTCCAAGTATTTGATATTGATTTCGTAGTCAACTGTCGAATATAACGAATATCGAAAATATTAATTCGAGTACGGATCATACAATATTCGTACGCGATTTAATCGAATTTCCAAAAAACCGCTTTCGGAACCAGCCCGACACGCGACTCGCCGGCGTCCCGGGCGAGCCGCGCGGCCAGCTGCCTTGGCGCGCCTTTCTCGTTCTTTTTATTATTTTTCGAACATCGTTTTTTATACAAAACAACGTCTTTTCGACAATATTTTTTTAGATTTCGATTTTTCTCGATCTCGCATATTTATTTCTTGCTATATTATTCTACAAATCGATATTAACTCGTTTGTTCATCTTGTAGCAAATTCATTCTTTTTTCATCATTTGTTTTATTATACTAAAACGAATCTCACATGTTAAATTCAACTTTGACGTTAATTTTCAGGCATTAAACCGACTTAGCAACCCATTCAATTCTTCACATGCTTAGGAAAACAATGTTTGCATATCATTCATCGTATTACTAACGCGCGTATTAAAAAATCATTCGATATCCTAGTAGAGGCCGCTAATGTGCGGGCCGGGTTGGGTGTTCTTAGTGAACTTCCCAACACGTACCCTCACCCCTTACTCAGAACCGTGGTTTCCGGATGTCCGAAACCATTGGCAACGAGAGTCATTCAATATACGATTAACCGCTCAAGTCGGCATCTGTATCGAACTGCAAAGGGACGAGCCCAATAAACTCTGACATCGGAAATGGGCCGTATTTTGTACACGGCCCACTACGACATAGAGTGGGTTCGAACGGTTCCGAATAACCATAAAATTCGGTGGCGACTCCAACTTTGATTTAAATTTCAATTTGACCATCTCATATGGAGATTCATTCGCCTCCCCAAACCCGCGCGTGGCCGCGTCGGGGTGGACCTATGTCATGTCCACAATTTGGCGACTCCGCTGGGGATTTACTGATGCGTTAATAATCTTCGGTATCCTTCAGGTGAGACTCGAATAGAAATCGTCTGACTAGTACAATACGCGTTTTAGTTTTACGGTTCATGCATAACCCCATTTTTCCCGGGCCGGTACTGGTGACCGACGTCCCACCATACCATTGATATAGTCCAAA
Source organism: Agrostemma githago (assembly GCA_958450325.1). Taxonomy (NCBI): domain Eukaryota; kingdom Viridiplantae; phylum Streptophyta; class Magnoliopsida; order Caryophyllales; family Caryophyllaceae; genus Agrostemma; species Agrostemma githago. The sequence continues at coordinate 34,252,454 of OY288243.1, read as the reverse complement.
CTGGTTATGTCAAAGGTGTTCATTAGCCGATTCGTATGGGTTTTACGGCATGTCCTAATCTCAACTCGAGTTAGGGAGTCCGCCCCGATTCTCGATAGGCTATGTACACTGGTATAGACCCTTATAGACTGACCGAGACTTAGCTTAAGAGCATACATGGCGTCATTATACTGTTTCCATGACTACGTGCTACTTGATCCACATCTTTTTCAAAACCGTCATTTTTCAAAATTTGCATCCTTTTCAAAATATCCAATTTCAAAACCCCGGACATATACCGAACTTAGGACTTATGATTTTACTCAAAATAGCCTTTTTCTAGCCGGTATTATGCCCAATTTAAAACTCGAAATTATTTTCGAAATTTTCAAACCGTCACCCGGCCCACCTTTTCCGTTTTCCTCGAAAAAAGGGCCGGTTCTCCCCGATTTTTTCGGGCCTTTTCAAAAAAATTATATTTCAAAACTTCCTCTTCTTAGACTTCCCGTATTTAGCAGTGTCGGGTCGTGTCATAAGTCGTTGATGGTGGGATTTGTCGTGGATCCCGCCACCAAATAATAACCGGCTAGCACCTAACGGTAGTTAGGGTAAGTCGGGTCGTGTCCACGGAGACGGTGTCGCAAGGTTTAGACTCAATCGGCCTAGAACGAGACTAGGTCACCAAACAAACACAAAGAGCTACTAATTGGTGAATTATGATGAGAGGAGAAGAAGAAAGTAGACTAATGATGAACTAGACTATAACAATGCTAAAGAATGCTAATAATCAAACTAACTAGCAAACTAAAGAGATGATGCTAACTAAGAAGATGAATCAAATATGAAGAAGAAGTGGGTTAGGTCGGGTTCATAAGTGTAGTAGGGTGACTTGGGTGGTCAAGGGTGTAGATGACTCCTAATTGCTAGATTCGGTCCGGGCGGTCGCAACTTAAACCGATGTCGATGACTATTCTCAACATGTCCACACACAAAACAAACAATGAGTAGAAGAAGACTAGCATGAGAAGCATGGCCACTACAACTCAAGCAAGCAATTCAACAAACACATGGTATGCCATGTATATGACTAACAACAAAGATTCAATCTTTACCCCTAATCACCCATATTCTACCCTTAATCCCCCTACTAACCCACAAGTAATCTACTCACTCATAATCAAAGATAAACTAACAACAACAAGAGAAAACCACATCACAATCCAAACATCCATTATCAAGAACAATAACAAGAACACTAAGTAAAGATTCAAACTTGAGGAAATAACAATAAACAAGAGAAAGGAAAGTTATGCCAACAAGAGGATGATGAAAAAGATTCAAACTTGCATTAATAGGGAACCCAAATAATCTCCAAGGTTGTCAATCTTGGATGAGTCTTCAAGCAACTTCTTAATACAAGAACTAACTATAACTAGATTAAACTAAGATTAACTATGGATTAACTAAAGATTAAGAGAGATTAATTAGGGTTTACAAATCTTGAGAGAGGCCTAAGAGAGTCTAGGGTAAGGTAAGATGCCTAAAACAATACAAGAGGGAAGTATTTATAGGGTTCCGTAAGTGAGAGGAATAAAGGAAGGAGGCGGAACATAGATTGGGTCATTCCCGATCGGGAATGGGAAATCCCGATCGGGAAACTTCCACTTTCCCGATCGGGAATATGTGATCCCGATCGGGAATGCTTCACAGTGGCTACGTCCTTTGTGCACCTCATCCCGATCGGGTTTGAGGCCTTCCCGATCGGGATGGGTCTTGTAGGCCTCCTTAAGAGCTTTTTGGTCCCTCCTTGCCTCTCATGGGTTTCTCGTCGATTCTCGGGACTCGGGATCGGGTCTCGGAGGCTTGGGATTGGGTCCCAAGGTCTCGGGGTCGAATCCAAGGCATCGAGTGATCGTTCCTCCGCTTTGTTGGCTCCGAAAAGTGTATGTATTGAGTCGAAATCACTCCAACTCTTCACGAATGGTCTCGGGAACCTGAAACGAGCTAGAGGAAGCATAAGTAGCCCATGAACCGCTCCCAAGGAGCGATTCCGCAAGGAAAATGGGACCAAAACACAGTAAAATAAGCACTACAAACTACACTTATCAACTCCCCCACACTTAACCCTTACTCGCCCTCGAGTAAGAACATACTAACTACTATACTAGCCGAATGGGTATTAGCGCACCCTACGCCCTTTCAACTCACGCGAGTGCACTTAGAGGAAAAGTGCACTCCGCAAGGCAAGTAGGGTCTTGCGACAAAACTGCGGATGCAACCGGACACAAAACACAAAAACAAACAAACACACAAACGAACACATAATCGGTTGCACCCAAAGAAAAACAAATACCGCTTCCCTCAAAAAGCGGTGAAAGAAGCACCGGTTTAGGACTCGAGGTAAGTGACAACGTTCCCAAGCTAGCAATACAAACCAAGGTGGACTAAACCCTAATAGTATGACGATAAAGCAACAAAAACGTTGGTAACTTACCTAGGTCCTCCTAACTTTCTAAAAACGTACTACGGGACGATCGGCGGAGTGGGAAGTGATGATCCACGGTGTTAGTCGACACTGTAGGTAAGTGAGACCCCGCCCCCTTTAGCGTGAGCCAAGAGGGTCGTCCCGTGTCCAAAACCGCCTAACTAGTCCAAGTAAAAAGGTGGAAAACATGCAAAATGAGGGAAGACCGACTAATGCCGCTATCATCCTTCCTCGGGACTCGGTCCTTTGGTAGGCTCTTCACGGCAAAAGTCGGAAAAAGGCTTATTTTTGTGGGGTTAAGATCTTTTTGTGAGACGATTTTCTTTTGGCATTTTCTCTTTTCTTTTGCATTTTTGTTTTGTTTTGCCATGCCATTTCTTTTTCTTCTTTTCTATTTTCTTTTTTGGCTTTTGTGCCTTTTCTTTCTCTTCATTCTTTTCCTTCTTTCATTTTTCTTTCTTTTCTTTTCTTTGCCCTTTTTGGCAAGATTCGGCTTTTTTGGCATTTCTTGACAATTAAGAAAGAGAGAAATCAACACTTTGCAATTTTATTGTGTGGATATGTGTGGGAGGTAGGTAATGGGTATGTCGGGGTTGCGCATCCCCTTTCAAACCCACAAAAAGGTGGAGAACTTGGACTAATCAAACGATTCTAGACACGGTCACCTAAGGGACGGGACTCGGCAACCAAGGCCTTTTCACACCGTGGGTGGTCATAATGGTCAAAATGCAAATCCCGTAGTAAATCCCTAGTAAGCTAGGTGGACTCAAGGTAAAGGACCAACGAAATCATTGATTTAGAGTCATTCTACTAGGCTAAAGTCCAAGACTCGATTTACACTACTAGGAAGGGAAAGTAAGCACTCACACACTAGCCTCTAAACCGGGTTTTTGAAAACCGGTTACACACAAGACACACAACAAAACACAAAACAAAGACTCAAGAAAACGAAACAAAAAGAAACAAAAGCAACAAAAGAAGAACAACACAAAACAAACACATAGCGAACACAAACACCACCCCTATCATCCAAATGAGCAACCAAATCAACCTCAAGCATTACAAAGCTCCACCCGAGCACACCGCATCACAATCTCCTCCGAACTCCACAAGAGATTAAGAAGAAAAAGGGATAAAGATGTTACCGGAAGTCTTGCAAGCTCTCCAAAGCTATCGGTGATTCAAGCAACCTATAAGGAAAAAGGGAGGCAAAACACGCACAACACAACAAATACACGATACAACGACAAAAAAGGAAAACACACAAAAGGAAAAATCTTTTTGATTTTTGTGAAATTTTTTTAAATTTTTATGGATTTTAAAGTTTTTTTCCAAAAACTAAGAAAATAAAACTAACTACGCTAGAATATCGCTCCCCCACACTTAAACCGAGCAGTCGTTGAAGTCTATAGCGTCGAAACTCTGTCGATCTTACATCACGAGTTTCCTCCCTATCCCAGTCCGCCTTATTTTACTAAGGCAAGGCCCACCTACGTAGGACATACTCCTACAAAGGTTGGCCCATTTACACAATCGAGTCTAAAAGTCTGGGAATGTCTCACGTGAACCTTCCTCCGGACAGGGCCCAACCCACATAGTTGGATCCTGAGGAAGGCCCACCTCTTTACAAGTCACCCGTCTAGGTGTCTTTTCCGAGTCATTACCGTTTTAGTCTTCTTCCTTTTCCCTTGCTCGGGATGTACTTTTCTTAGGATTCGGGTTAAGTTGCTAATTACGCGGTGCTCTTACAGACAGGCCACCCTTCACTCGAACCATGACGCAAAAAGCCATAGACGACTTGACCGCCTCGTTGACCCAAATTCAGGACCAATTGAGGAGAATGCGGGAGGACCAAATTGCCATCGTCACTCGGGTTAGTGCCGTGGAACAGGGAACCCCCAATGCTTCGATCGAAGATGACGGACCCTTGGCCGCACTGGCCGGCGCGGTCCAAAAGCTGCAGGAACAGGTCCACTCGACCACCAGAAACACTATTCTCACGGAAAATGCTCGCATTTATTCACCCGACTGATGAACTACCCGCTAACCTCAACTTAACGGGCTTGCCAATGTTCGACGGGACTGAAGACCCGGTACTTCATATTCGGGCTTTCAAGGATTTTATGGCTGTTAAGGGGGTCAAATCGACCATGTTCAAGCATCTCTTTGCTTCTTCCCTGGAGAAACACCCGAAAGCCTGGTACTACAGGCTTGATCCCAAGAAATACAAAACTTGGGACGATGTTGCAATGGAATTCGCGCGAAACTACGCGGATAATGCTGAAATCCAGACTACCATGCGTACTCTGGAAGTTATGGCCCAAGAGCCTAAGGAGGGTTTCACCAAATACCTTCAAAGGTGGAGGACCGAAAGTGTTAAGCTGGTGGACAAGCCCACAGAAAAAGTGCTAGTGGAGGCCTTTGTCAAAAACCTCCTCCCCGCTTATCGAGTCCATCTCCGGTATGCCATCATACCCGACTTCGCCACTTTGACCAAAATGGGTACTAGAATCGAAGACGATCTAAGGCTAGAGAACCTTACTAAGGCCTCTACCAAGGGATATCAAGGAGCCAGTTCCTCCTCCAGCAAGCCCGCAACCACAACGGCGGCCCGAAGCATCTTCGACAAGGTTAACTCACTGGACACCTCGACCAAAAAGAATACTCCAAATCGGGTATTCACCGACATAGGGACAACCTATGCTAATGCCTTACAAAGGCTGTCTTCGAAAGGCCTAATCCAACCGATAGGCCCAATCCCAGAAGTTCCCGTGGAAAAGTGGTCCAAAAGCTACAACATTCAGGCCTATTGCCACTATCACCAAGGCAATGGGCACGACACGGAGAAATACTGGAAATTGAAGCATCTTATCCAAGATCTGATCGAAAGTGGCAAGATACCACTACCTAGTGACAAGCCAAGTAACAAAAACAATCCTCTTGCTACTCACGCCATTTTTACTGGAGAGGTAGTTGACTGCTCTCATCTCATTTCCCCTTTCATCCCCCAAATCAACGGGATATGGAACGACGATGAAGATGATATTTACCTGGCTAAAGGGGAAGCTGTCACCATCGAAGAGATCGGGAAAGCCAAAGCCAGAGCTCTGGCCGGTTCACACACCATCACGGCCAGTCTCACAACTCCGGAAACCGTCACTGAACCTTCCAGGACGGAACTCACTCCCGAAGAGCCAAACGCTGACACGGCCCTAGTCAGACAACTAAAGAGGGTCCAAACTGATATTACTATATGGCAGCTTTTGGTTAGTTCACAAGAACATCGGGCGGCACTTACTAGGGCCCTTGATGAAATCAAGGTCGACTCATCGGTTACCCCCACCGAGATGGTAGCCACGATCTTGCCACACCTCGGGGACAGGTCTAAAGGAGAAGGCCCACTTATCACTTTCTCCGAGTCCGACCTTCCACCATTCGGGACCACCCATAACTTGGCCTTATATATCACGGTGATCTGCCGCAACAAGTACCTCCCGATGACCCTGATTGATGACGGGTCCGCAGTAAACGTCCTTCCTTTAAGGACAGCCAAGGCCCTCGGCATTACCGAGGCTGACTACCTTCCGACTGCAAAAACCATCCAAGCTTTTGATGGGAGCCCAAAATCGGTTGCTGGGGCAGTTAAATTAACGATCATAACGGGCCCGATCGAGAAGGAGTTAGAATTCCAAGTGATCGATGTTACTTCATCTTTCAATCTGCTACTCGGGAGACCGTGGATTCATGCGGTCAAAACTGTGTCTTCCACTCTTCACAGGAAGGTCAAGCTGCCTTTACAAGATCGTCACTCTTGAAGCTACTCCCATAACCGTGTGTAGACACCCGCATTTTGACTGCCAGGTGTCTATAGTAGTTTCCAAAAAACACCCGATGATGATCGGACGCTAACATGCTTCTATGCGCTCGGATACGGGCTCAAATCCATTAATCGCTGGCTAACACACTTACAGAGTACAAATCTCACAAAATCAACCTCAAATCCAGGTCCAGTGGGCCGTTTCCAATCAAATAAGGCTAATTTGGGCCGAAACCGACACCGGAATTAAAACCGACTTTTAGCGATTGGGTCAACCCTGGTCAAAGTCGTTTCCGAGACACATCAAAGCAGCCACTCAAATACAAAAAGTCCAACTCAAGAAGCAAAACCAACAGTCCACCTTCAGACGGGCCATCAGATCAAGTCCGTCAGAGCAAAAACCCTAGACACCAAAGTACATGGGCAATGCCTATATAAGCAACCTCATGCACACACAATTACACATCTTTTACACATCAAAATCCAACCCTAATTCAACTTTTTCACAACCTCAAGAACCATAAAAACCTAGTTTTAGGAATCAATCCCGAGCCACCATAACTTAACCTCCATAAAACCTCAAAGACTCTTGTGTTAAAGCCACGGTTACGAGTTCGATCCGAGACAAGAACATGTAGGTTGAGGGTGTCAAAACCCCGTTCTCTCCTTCTTCTCTTTCTCTCGTCATCTTCTTCGGTTTTTCTTATTTTATTTACTTTTTTTTATTTTTTTCTTTATTGCATCATAATATCGATAATAACTAATACAAAACATTAAAATACTTATCGATTTGTGTCGAATAAGAGGGGTATCAGAATAAGGAAACACGAATATACAAGTGTACCGCACACAGCGTTGACGGTCGCTTGTTCCAATACCCCGATTATTTGATTGTTGAGATAAGTTAACTTAAACAATATTTTTTTTATTTTGTTTGCATCATCGTCATTCAAGTCACATATTTATATCGATTTCAAAAACATGCATTCTATTTAATAAGGGTCGAAATCCGTTGACGCGGATCCGACATCACAATCCCTAGGGATTTATTTCGATGTCGGAAAAGCCGAGGGAATCAAGTCTTTCAATTCAAGCAAAGCGTCGATCTTTTGGATTCGATGCCAATTCCGTAATTGGATGTAGAATCTAACAATCTAGTCAAATAAATTAACTAATGCGATTTTTCGTAGATGCTAAAATAATTGTCATACAATTCGTTAGAATTACGACATTATTAAACGCGGAGGAAATCTACTCATATCGCGATAGTTAATTTAAGACGACTTAAATCAATTTTTATTTTATTTTATTTTATTTTCACTCTAGTATTCCATATCGATTCAATAATCGAATATGGGATATAACGAGTATTCAAATTTAGAATCGAGTATAAATCCCATAATATTTATATCTGATTCAACAAAATCAATAATTTATAAAATTCGAGTCGAGCATAAATTATACAATATTTATGTCCGATTCGGCAGAATCATCGAATTATCAAAAATCAAAAAGCAATTTCGAAAGTCAATAATAAATTGCAAAGCGAATTATAATTTGTACAGGGGGCACTCGACCGAGTGCCTAGCCCACTCGATCGAGTAGCCCATCATCACGATCAATGTCGTGAGTCCTACAACATCATTCGAGTCTCGTCAATTCTTTTTATGACTTCGGTCAACACGTGCCTAATTAATCACGTGTACTACTATCTTTTCAAACCATGCATCGTCCAATTTTACATCATTCTATTTCATTCATTAATTTACAAACCGTTATTATTCGTTATACCGTTACTAACCGTTTGTTATTCTTGTTGATTTATCGTTTGTTTTATTTTACTAAAATGAACCCACATGCTAAAATTCAACTTCGACGTTAGAATTAATTGCATTAAATTGACATAGAAACCCTTTTCAATTTCATTCACATGCTTAGGGAAAACAACGTTTGCATAAGCATTTTTCACCGAATTACTAACGCGCGTATTAGAAAGTCATTCGAGATCTTAGTAGAGGCCGCTAAGTGCGGGCGGGGTTGGGTGTCCTTTGTGGGCTTCCCAACACGTACCCTCACCCCTTACTCAGAACCTCGGTTTCTGGATGCCCGAAACCGTTGGCGCACGAGAGTCATTCAATACACAATATCCGATAATGTCGGTATTGGTATCAAATGCAAAGGGACGAGCCCAATAAACTCTGACATCGGAAATGGGCCGTATTTTGTATACGGACCACTACGACATAGAGTGGGCTCGAATGGTTCCGAATAACCACAAAATTCGGTGGCGACTCCACTTCGACCTAAATTTCAATTCGATCCGTTTCATATGGAGATTCATTCGCCTACCCAAACCCGCGCGTGGCCGCGTCGGGGTGGACCTATGTCATGTCCACAATTTGGCGACTCCGTTGGGGATTAACTGATGCGTGACTTACCATCGGCATCCTAAGGGTGAGACTCGAATAGAAATCGTTTGACTAGTACAATACGCGTTTTAGTTTTACGGTTCATGCATAACCCATATTTTCCCGGGCCGGTACTCGCGACTGACGTCCCACTATACCGTTGATGTACTCCAATATGGATATGTCAAAAGGTGTCCATAGTCGATTCGAGTGGGTTTCGCGGCATGTTCTAAGCTCAACTCGACTTAGGAAGTCCGTCCCGAACAACGTCTAGACTATGTACACTGGTATAGACCCCTTATAGACCAACCGAGACTTAGTGTAGAGCATACATGGCGTCGTTATAGTGCTTGTGTGACTACGTGCTACTTGGTTTCCGAGTCGTTTTCAAAAACCGTCTTTTTTTTTTTCAAAATTGCATCTTTTTCAAACTATTCAATTTCAAAACCCGGGACACATACCGAATTTAGGACTTATGATTTTACTCAAAATAGCCTATTTTCTAGACGGTACGCTGCCCAATTCAAAACTCAAAAATACTTTCGAACTTTCAAAACCGAGGCCCGATGCACTTTCCGATTTTTTTTCGAAAAATCGGGCCTCTCCACCGAGTTATCTCGAAATTTTCAAATCAATCAATTTTCAAAACCTTTCTCTTCTTAGGACTTCCCGTATTTAGCAGTGTCGAGTCATGTCATAAGTCGTCGAAGTCTTTAGCGTCGAAACTCCGTCGATCTTACATCACGAGTTTCTTCCCTATCCCAGTCCGCCTTATTAGACTAAGGCAAGGCCCACCTACGTAGGACATACTCCTACAAAGGAAGGTCCGTCTACACACTCGAGTCTAAAAGTCTGTGGATGTCTCACGTGGACCTTCCTTTGAACAGGACTCGGCCCACATAGCCGAATCCTAAGGAAGGCCCACCTTTCACGAGTCACCCGTCTAGGTGTCTTTTCCGAGTCAACCTTTTACAAGGCATAGCCCTATAACAAAAGGTTCGTGGTCCTTACGTCTAAAGGGTCACTCGTCCCACACTCGAGTCTTAACAAAATTAACGATCCCACTTGGGGGCTATTCTCCGACGGAGTGATTAATCACAGTCACTCCGAGAATCGCGCCCTACACATTCGTCTTAGGAGGGTCTACCCCAAGTCAAACATGGTCGCCCCATTTTCAGACTCACCCTTCTGCAGCTCGAGTCTAATTTGCGGTCGTTACCTCGTCTAGGTCAACATTCAAGTATCCCGGTCCGAGAGTCCTAGTCATTTCCGTCACCATGGGCCATGTCTAGTTTGACTCATCATGTACGCAAAACCGAGCTTAGGCGAGTTCTAACACCTGTCATTTCTTCCGATCAGGGACCCTATGAACGAGACACTACCAAACCACGACAAATCCCATGCCGTCAAGAAAGGGGATATCCAGGGGAGTATGCTTATGCTATCTTGCTCCATTAACAACATCTTCTCGAAAATCAATACTGCCCTAGATAACCTAAGTTCCAGGGTAACCATCATCGAAGAAGACCTAGTAAGAACCCGATCCCGTCTAACACAACTAGAGCGGGTAAGGCAGCCAATCACCCAACCGAGTCATTTGAAGGGTGACACTCTTGCGAAACTGTCCGATACCCTCAAGATGGCAAGGCCGAGAGAAGTAACCCTCAAGTCACCTCTCCAAAAATCAAGAATCAGTCAAAGGAAAGGACATTTACCCACTTGGATATGTCCTACACCATCGCTTTCCAGAGGTTGGTTCCGAAGGGCCTAGTGCTACCTATAGGCCCAACAGCCGACCCACCTGTGGAGAAACGTTCCAAAGCATGGAACGCCGAGCATTACTGCAAATTCCACAGAGGGAGGGGACACGATACAGAACAATGCTGGAAGCTGAAACATCTCATTCAAAACTTCCTCGATGCCGGGAAGACTCCCGTTTTGGAAACATTGTCACTTGCAAAGCCCCTCGTGGACTACACAGGGCCCGATGACCGAAGCATCCAGTCTACCTCTCATGCATCCAAGAGTCCGGATTTGATTTAAGTCTGAGTCTAGGATGTTCTATTCCAAAGTCAAAGTCAAAGTCAAAGTCAGAGTCAATTGTATTCTGTCCTCTTTTCCAAAGTTCAATAAAATCAACTTTCCTGTTTCTCATATATACTTTCCTTATGTGTTTCCAAGAACGTGATGAACACCATCATACACTGTGAGCACACGCACGTGACTATTATAGGCACATCTGTAATGACTGCAGGAAACCGAGCCCGTGTTTTCTTTTTACCTATTCCATGTCTGGTATAGAAAAGCCACACGACTACCCGTAGCAGGAGCGGTATCGAATCCTATGACAAATCTAGGTAATCTCCTAGTTTGGGTTCAAGACGGGAGGCAAGCCCATTTCCCACAATAAAACACCCATCCGATAAGACTGACCAATCCCTACCTTAGGTGTTAGTCTGACCGACAAAAAAACAAAAAAGGCTCAAAAAAAAAACTGGACAAAAAAAAAATCAAAAGTCCATGAGAAAAAAGCAAAAGGCCAAAAAAAAAGCAGGCCATCATAAAAAAAATTCAGAATACCCATGACCACGGTCAACGGTCAATTCAAGTGAAAGCCCCACGACCAGGGTACGGTCAAAATTATCAAAAACCCATGACCGGGGCTAAGAGGTCAATCATCAAAAAATTCAGAATACCCATGACCATGGTCAACAGTCAATTCAAGTGAAAGCCCCACGACCAGGGTACGGTCAAAATTATCAAAACCCATGACCGCGGCTAAGAGGTCAATCAAAAAAATCAAATACCCATGACCGTGGTCAACGGTCAACTCAAGTGAAAATCCTTTGACCGTGGTACGGTCAAATTCAAAATTATCATTACCATCCGATAGGGGAGTAACAATCAAGCTGGTCAGCTAACACCACACTCAGCCTTCCCACATTACAACCCTCAAGACCTCCTCGAGACCTAGGCCAGAGACAGCCCGGAATTTTGAGGATTCAAGCTCCATAAGAAACCCCTATCCATTAGGGCCAGACATGGAAACCAGATCCCGCATTATCAAACCAGCCCAATCAAAGTTCGAGCCATTTTTACTCGACTTCCCCCGTTCCTACCACATTACAATACCTTCCCCTCGAAGCCTCAGCTCCACAAAATCGAGCTCTAGATTTCGAATCATCAAAGCCACTTACTTCCTAGCACCACATTTTCAAAAACATCAAATCCCGAGAACAAAACTCGTTAAAATCCCCTGAGAGCAGAACTCGTTATAAATCCCGAGAACAAAACTCGTTAAAATTCCCCGAGAGCAGAACTCGTTAAAAATCCCGAGAACAAAACTCGTTAAAATTCCCCGAGAGCAGAACTCGTTAAAAATCCCGAGAACAAAACTCGTTAAAATTCCCCGAGAGCAGAACTCATTAAAATTCCCCGATAGCAGAACTCGTTAAAAATCCCGAGAACAAAACTCGTTAAAATCTCATCCCAACTCTTCTCATCCAAACCAGTTACCAACCCCGCACGGGAACTCAACATGCAGTCGGCATAGAACATGCCCAAATAGTTCACACTACCTCTGGGCGCTACCCCGGAGAGCGCTCACAGTCACAGGATTAATATCCTAACCATTCAAGCCCTTTGATCAAGACATCACTGGGAATGCACCTAGCCTACACCGTCATTATGGCTAGTTACACACAAAGTCCTATTAGAATAGGCACCATAATACATCTTCCGACACTGAACTACGGCATGGTTTGATTTCACTACACGTGAATACGTAGGCAGCCTTTCAATAGAGGCACAACCACTCACATTGACACACATTCCGGTCACGACACCGTCATTTTCTCAACAGCTAGCTTTGTTGTCTTGAGGGCTTCTCCTAGGCAGAAGTTCCCCATCCACTGACAAAATCCAGATAAATACTTTCAAAAACTAGCATCCTTTCTGCAGTGTGTCCTAGTACTCGGCTCAGTCGAAGACGAGAATCTGTCAGCACTCGAAGCAATACCCATTTTGGACTGTACCCTAAAATCAAAAATCCAGAAGGGCACCAGAATAAAACAGTCTCATTACAGGCTACTGCAATCCCCCCATAGCATATCTATCCCGTTTCGATGTGCGACCATGTTGCCACTCGCCTAGGCTACGGGATAGCGCAACTTAAGAGTCTTGTTAGGCGGCCCACACCCCTACCGAGTCACGGTCCAACCCCTCGAGAGTCCAGTCGTGTCAGTCAACTCGTCCGGTCACGTCCAGAGTCGAGTCTGTCAGTAGGCCTCTCTCTTCAAATTCCACTTTGAAATTTGCAAAATCTAGCCATTCGAAAAAAGATCCTTTTTGATGTGAGTTAATATGAACTTTGAAACGAGAATGTGAAGAATGATTAGTATTCTGAAATGAACGTAAATAAAGTAACCAAAACAGATTGTAAGGATAGTTTGAGGATGAAATAACCGTAACCAAAGGATAGTATGCTTAGTGAAGTAGACCTATACTCCAACAAAGCGGATGCTAAATCAAACACGCGATTGAAGTAGCGAGTTTAGAGCTTGTAACGCGACTCACTCTAGACTTTGTCTTGTAAGCAACAAGGACGTAAAAGAAAGCTTAGCTTTACTCAGTTTTGTGATTTCAATCTTGGATGTTTTATTCATTCAAGTAGATGGCTATATATAGCCTACAAAAGACCCTTAAACCGGCTGGTTAGGGTGACAATAACAAAGCTACATGGTGATAAAAACAAAGCTTAAACCTATTGTGAACTAGGAGCTAAAAACAAAGCTTAAACCTATGTGAACTAGGAGCTAAAAACAAAGCTTAACAAGGAGCATTCAACCGCGGCACACTATGTGAACATGGAGCTAAAAACAAAGCTAACTATGAGAACACAATCAGCCCATAATCATCCTCATAACTTCAGTACACTCCCCATGCTTGAATGAGTGTGAACCCAAGTTAATGCCTTCAAATTACCTTGACTATTTGCTCCTTTATTCAGCCCACACACGAGCTAGCTCCAAAATTGAAGTAGGCACACCACTAAGCTGGTAGGAGGTGCTAGTGTAGCTGAACTAAGGCTAATAGGAGCTAAGGTGACTTCATTGAACTCTTTAGTAGCTTCTTGATTCGGATCATCTCCTCCCCCTTGAAAAGGAATTGTCCTCAATTCTGAAATGCCATCTTCATCAAGGTAAGGAGCAAGATCTCTCATTTTGAGTGTGGCACGAGCTTCATCACCATCCGGCAACTTCATCTTACAAACATTGTTGTTTCCCTTGTATGGAGCTTCTGCTTGGGGCATCAATCTGTTCTTTCTTTTGCTAGCTTCATCCATTGTGTAACAAACACTGAGGTGCGTTATTATGGAGGATGGCAAGTACTCTCTTGGTTTGAGGGGACTCTTTGGGAAAGGACTTGTCAAGTATTTGCTCACGATGCTTAGAATACTCCCTTGTGTCTTTAACAAAAGGAAGTGCTCTTTTAACGTCTCTAAGGTCTTGGTTATGCTACAACACCCAGCTGATCCTCCTCCTTGAGCTTCTCTAGTTATATACTCCGAAATAGGATGTTTTGGGACACAAAGATGGTTCCCTTCAAGAAGAAGATCGTCCTGCAAAACAACTTCATCAAAAGTATTAAGAGTATTAGCCTTGCACTTGGTGAGTACATCAGCCTCCGTGGAGTAATAGTCCTTCAAGGTCTTAAGTCCAAGCGTGCTTGCATCTAAAGTGTATGAGTGAAACAAAACATTAGCCATGACTTTATTCTTCCCGTCTTCATCCTGTAAGAGTCCATGATCTCCCTTAGGTACCAAACAAGTTGGTATCTTACTAGGAATGACCACACCTGGTTTCTTTAACCACTCTTCAAATTGTTTCCCTTCACAACCACTATTAACCTTAACTGGTTCCTCTTTAGTGGCCTTGACGGCATCAAACTCCCCCTCTTCTATAGCATGTACTCCCACATTTTTACTAGCAAACATTGAGAGGTTGGGTTTTCCGACTCGATTGGCTAACATGTTACAAACGTTTTGAGGTGTCATGGGTTTGAGTACAATTTTCCTTCCCTTATCACTCAATTCATACTCATTCCTCCTCCCATGGTGAACTACGTCCCTATCAAACTGCCAAGGACGGCCTAATAGTATGTGACAAGCATCCATAGGAATAACATCACACAAAACCTCATCAACGTAGGAACCCATGGTCAAGCCAACCCTCACTTGTTTAGTGACCCTTACTTTGTTCCCGTTGTTTAACCAATGTAGTGCATAAGGGTTAGGGTGATTAGTAGTAGCTAGACCTAGTTTGTCTACCATTTCAGTTGAGGCAACGTTGGTACAACTTCCTCCATCAATGATTAAACTACACCATTTGTCTTTAACTTGACACTTAGTATGAAATAGTTGGTCTCTTTGTTCGGTGTCATGTTGAATGGGGTTAGCATGTAGAGTACGTAGTACTAAGAGCGTGTCATAAGCCGGGGGCTCATAAGCCTCAATATCTTCCTCCTCCTCTTCCTCTCCCTCATTAACATTGAAAACAGCCCCTATACATTGTTCTTCTTCCCATATTTCATCCCTAATGGTGATTACTTCTCTTAAGGTCACAACTCTTTTATTGGGACAAGCGTTTTTGTAGTGACCAAACCCTTGACAGTTGAAACAACGTACTTTGGATAGACTAGTTTCAGTGGGTGTTCTGGGAGTAGATTGGGGTGGGGCTGCGGGGTTACTCTTATTAGTGAGGGGTTGATTAGTATTAGTAGAATTGACCTTATTAACTTCATCCGTTCGTGGCCAAGTATGACTCTTACTAGACTCACCCTCGTGTTTTCCCTTCCCTTGTGCCTCAATTTTTAGACACAACCCACACAAAGTATCAAAATTAGAGTATGGACATAAATCAACCGTATTAGCAATACTACGATTTAGCCCACGTAAGAACCTAGCCATCTTTATCTCTTCGTTTTCTTCTACTTCCCCCATTAGAACTAAGTTCTCAAATTCTTCTATGTACTCACTAACACTCATTCTTCCTTGTACAAGGTTAGCAATCTTTTTGTATAAGGATAACTTGTGTGTAGTTGGAACATACCTCTTACCTAGTTTACGTTTTAAGGACTCCCAAGAAGAAATCTTACCCTTTCCATTCCTGGTGTGTTGTACCTTAAGCCCTTCATACCAAAGGGAAGCCCCTTTGCTTAGCTTTAGGATGACGTATTTGCACCTCTCTTCGTCCTCCAAATCCTTGAAGTCAAAGAGCTTCTCCATGTTTCTTTCCCATTCCAAGTAAACTTCAGGGTCAGTACCACCATTAAACTCAGGAAGTTCATTTACCTTGATCTTGTCCACCGGTTCCCTTCTTGCTTGGAAGCGAGAGTTTCTGGGTTGGTAGTTCTCCCACGCCCTCTTTAGCTGTTCCAAGAAGGTAGGATCTTCAAAGTTCAATACTCCTGCCATGCTTTACGTCTAATGGATGACCAAAGCTCTGATACCACTAATGATGTGAGTTAATATGAACTTTGAAACGAGAATGTGAAGAATGATTAGTATTCTGAAATGAACGTAAATAAAGTAACCAAAACAGATTGTAAGGATAGTTTGAGGATGAAATAACCGTAACCAAAGGATAGTATGCTTAGTGAAGTAGACCTATACTCCAACAAAGCGGATGCTAAATCAAACGCGCGATTGAAGTAGCGAGTTTAGAGCTTGTAACGCGACTCACTCTAGACTTTGTCTTGTAAGCAACAAGGACGTAAAAGAAAGCTTAGCTTTACTCAGTTTTGTGATTTCAATCTTGGATGTCTTATTCACTCAAGTAGATGGCTATATATAGCCTACAAAATGACCCTTAAACCGGCTGGTTAGGGTGACAATAACAAAGCTACATGGTGACAAAAACAAAGCTTAAACCTATTGTGAACTAGGAGCTAAAAACAAAGTTTAAACCTATGTGAACTAGGAGCTAAGAACAAAGCTTGAAGAAGAGCATTCAGCCGCGGCACACCATGTGAACATGGAGCTAAAAACAAAGCTAACTATGAGAATACAATCAGCCCATAATCATCCTCATAACTTCAGTACACTCCCCATGCTTGAATGAGTGTGAACCCAAGTTAATGCCTTCAAATTACCTTGACTATTTGCTCCTTTATTCAGCCCACACACGAGCTAGCTCCAAAATTGAAGTAGGCACACCACTAAGCTGGTAGGAGGTGCTAGTGTAGCTGAACTAAGGCTAATAGGAGCTAAGGTGACTTCATTGAACTCTTTAGTAACTTCTTGATTTGGATCACTTTTCGACAAGGTCAAATTTCGGTCTATTTAAACTGCAAATTACTTTCCTAATCTTTGTTAGGAGTCAAAAATCTCAAAGTTTCCAAAATTCAAAAATCTCAAATTTTCAAGATTTCAAAATTCAAGTTTTCAAAAAATCATTTTCCCCCAGCGCGAGTCATTTTGCTACCTACGTGTTGCATGCATTTTATGTGACTTATACAGGTACGACTCAAACAGGGACGTGCAACCCACTATATTTCCCCAGCGGAAGCCAACGGTGGTATCTAACGGGATGGGCCTACATACAGGCGCACCCAGGACTTATGCTACAAGTCCAATTCACCACGGAGTTATCGTCATCAGCTCAGGTATGACTTCTAGCTTATGGCTGGCGAGCCCTTCACGCGAGTCTAATGGACTATAAACGACCCGACCGGAAGTCCGCCAGGTTTCAATCCGCGATTGGCCTGGTGGCTACTCTGACTTTCGCCTTGTCCAAGCCTCAGTCAGAGTGGGGGCTCTGTAGACACCCGCATTTTGACTGCCAGGTGTCTATAGTAGTTTCCAAAAAACACCCGATGATGATCGGACGCTAACATGCTTCTATGCGCTCGGATACGAGCTCAAATCCATTAATCGCTGGCTAACACACTTACAGAGTACAAATCTCACAAAATCAACCTCAAATCCAGGTCCAGTGGGCCGTTTCCAATCAAATAAGGCTAATTTGGGCCGAAACCGGCACCGGAATTAAAACCGACTTTTAGCGATTGGGTCAACCCTGGTCAAAGTCGTTTCCGAGACACATCAAAGCAGCCACTCAAATACAAAAAGTCCAACTCAAGAAGCAAAACCTACAGTCCACCTTCAGACGGGCCATCAGGTCAAGTCCGTCAGAGCAAAAACCCTAGACACCAAAGTACATGGGCAATGCCTATATAAGCAACCCCATGCACACACAATTACACATCTTTTACACATCAAAATCCAACCCTAATTCAACTTTTTCACAACCTCAAGAACCCTAAAAACCTAGTTTTAGGAATCAATCCCGAGCCACCATAACTTAACCTCCATAAAACCTCAAAGACTCTTGTGTTAAAGCCACGGTTACGAGTTCGATCCGAGACAAGAACATGTAGGTTGAGGGTGTCAAAACCCCGTTCTCTCCTTCTTCTCTTCCTCTCGTCATCTTCTTCGCTTTTTCTTACTTTTTTTACTTTTTTATTTTTTTTTCTTTATTGCATCATAATATCGATAATAACTAATACAAAACATTAAAATACTTATCGATTTGTGTCGAATAAGAGGGGTATCGGAATAAGGAAACACGAATATACAAGTGTACTGCACACAGCGTTGACGGTCGCTTGTTCCAATACCCCGATTATTTGATTATTGAGATAAGTTAACTTAAACAATATTTTTTTATTTTGTTTGCATCATCGTCATTCAAGTCACATATTTATATCGATTTCAAAAACATGCATTCTATTTAATAAGGGTTGAAACCCGTTGACGCGGATCCGACATCACAATCCCTAGGGATTTATTTCGATGTCGGAAAAGCCGAGGGAATCAAGTCTTTCAATTCAAGCAAAGCGTCGATCTTTTGGATTCGATGCCAATTCCGTAATTGGATGTAGAATCTAACGATCTAGTCAAATAAATTAACTAATGCGATTTTTTCGTTGATGCTAAATTGTCATACAATTCGTTAGAATTACGACATTATTAAACGCGGAGGAAATCTACTCATATCGCGATTGTTAATTTAAGACGACTTAAATCAATTTTTATTTTATTTTATTTTATTTTCACTCTAGTATTCCATATCGATTCAATAATCGAATATGAGATATAACGAGTATTCAAATTTAGAATCGAGTATAAATCCCATAATATTTATATCTGATTCAACAAAATCAATAATTTATAAAATCCGAGTCGAGCATAAATTGTACAATATTTATGTCCGATTCGGCAGAATCATCGAATTATCAAAAATCAAAAAGCAATTTCGAAAGTCAATAATAAATTGCAAAGCGAATTATAATTCGTACAGGGGGCACTCGACCGAGTGCCTAGCCCACTCGATCGAGTAGCCCATCATCACGATCAATGTCGTGAGTCCTACAACATCATTCGAGTCTCGTCAATTCTTTTTATGACTTCGGTCAATACGTGCCTAATTAATCACGTGTACTACTATCTTTTCAAACCATGCATCGTCCAATTTTACATAATTCTATTTCATTCATTAATTTGCAAACCGTTTATTATTCGTTATACCGTTACTAACCGTTTGTTATTCTTGTTGATTTATCGTTTGTTTTATTTTACTAAAATGAACCCACATGCTAAAATTAAACTTCGACGTTAGAATTAATTGCATTAAATTGACATAGAAACCCTTTTCAATTTCATTCACATGCTTAGGGAAAACAACGTTTGCATAAGCATTTTTCACCGAATTACTAACGCGCGTATTAGAAAGTCATTCGAGATCTTAGTAGAGGCCGCTAAGTGCGGGCGGGGTTGGGTGTCCTTTGTGGGCTTCCCAACACGTACCGTCACCCCTTACTCAGAACCTCGATTTCTGGATGCCCGAAACCGTTGGCGCACGAGAGTCATTCAATACACAATATCCGATAATGTCGGTATTGGTATCAAATGCAAAGGGACGAGCCCAATAAACTCTGACATCGGAAATGGGCCGTATTTTGTATACGGACCACTACGACATAGAGTGGGCTCGAATGGTTCCGAATAACCACAAAATTCGGTGGCGACTCCACTTCGACCTAAATTTCAATTCGATCCGTTTCATATGGAGATTCATTCGCCTACCCAAACCCGCGCGTGGCCGCGTCGGGGTGGACCTATGTCATGTCCACACCGTGTCAAGCTGCAACACGGTAGGCTCAGCCGACCCACGAGGATTCAACTTCGTGGGAATGATCGAGGAAGAATACCTTTTCCGGCCATACTTCACTACTAGCATCGATACGATGCTACAGAATCTGGGTTGTCTACCAGGAATCACATCAAGGCCCTATCTTCCACCCGGGAAAATTATCGAAACCCCAAACAACGGACAATCTCGCCTCGGTCTAGGCTACACCATGGCGCCCGGATACACGGACCAAACCAAGGCGGTCACGTTCGTCACCCCGGTGTTCGGAGCTATTCAAACGGGCCTCTATCAGCCCACCTTCTCATATCCCGGGACCAAACTGGCTCGGGAATGCAATTTCATCCCAGATGATATCTTCGCCCTTATCCAGGCCGAATCAAAGGAGGGCACAAACAATACTGAGCCCATTCTAGGACTACTCTTCGGGGAAGACAAGGTCGTCCCGACCCCTAAACAAGAGTTAGTCAGCTTGATTCTCCGCAGCAGCAGGTTTGATCCAACCAAGCTGATCTCTGAAGTTGGTGCCAACACTGGAAAGAGAGCTTGGAGGAAGACAACTAAGTGGACCGACAGTCAGGGTCGAGTCTACAAGCTAACTACTGGTGAAGGAGATATGCATGCTATCGAATCTGAATCTGAGTCCGAGTCCGAGTCAGAGTCAGAGTCTGAGTCTGAGTCAAAGTTTAGAGGGTCCAGTACTAAGATCGAGTCTGTAACCCCTCTCCCTTCTTTAGCCACACCATCGGGAGCCCCGGAGTCTGTCCCGAGGGCTCTCCCTATCCCGCCTCTGACCAACGATCATATGGCAGCTCTCTTCGAGCTCTTTTCAAAATTCACTATCAATAATAACGATAACCGTTCTGCTTACGACTTGGCTTATTTTCAAAATGTTTTCAAAAACCTTACTTGCAATGACATTGAGAAACCCGACGAACAGGTACCATTGCCTCCGCATCTAATCGAGCAACTTGAGCAAAGGGAATCCCGAGATCCGGTAATCGAAGAAACTGATTCCATCAACGTAGGAACCCCTTTAGAACCTCAGATGCTTAAGTTGGGCCTATCTTTAGATCCCGAGGAGAGACAGCAATTCACCAATCTCCTCCAGGAATTCAAAGACATCTTTGCATTGTCCTACAAGGACATGCCGGGAATAGACCGGGAGATAGCTGAACACCGAATACCCATCATAGACGGGTACAAGCCGGTAAAACAGAAACTCCGAAGAATGAGGCCCGCCCGAATGGTCTCTCAAAGTCAAGGAAGAAGTTGATAAACAGTTCAAATCAGGCTTTATTCAAGTGTCTGAATATCCAGACTGGGTTGCAAACATAGTACCAGTACCCAAAAAGGATGGCAAAGTCCGAGTATGTGTAGATTTTCGGGACCTTAATAAGGCCAGCCCAAAAGACGATTTTCCGTTGCCACACATCGACATACTGGTGGATAACACGGCCGATCATGCCCTTCTATCATTCATGGACGGGTATGCCGGATATAATCAGATCAAAATGGCAGAAGAAGACATGAGTAAGACCACCTTCATCACACCTTGGGGGACTTACTGCTATACCGTAATGCCATTTGGGTTTATTAACGCTGGTGCCACTTATCAACGGACCGCCACCACTTTATTGCATGACATGATGCATAAGGAGGTAGAGGTCTACGTCGACGACATGATTGTCAAGTCAAAGGACCGAAACGGGCACATTGCAGCCCTAAGGAAGTTCTTCACCCGACTACGCAAGTACAACATGAGGTTAAACCCTCAAAAATGCAGTTTCGGGGTAACATCGGGCAAGCTACTGGGCCACATTGTCAGTCAACGTGGCATCGAAGTTGACCCAGCAAAGATCAAGGCCATTACCGAGATGCAACCGCCTAAAACCGAAAAAGAGATAAGGAGGTTTCTCGAGAAAGTCCAATATATAAACCGATTCATTTCAAAGCTAACTATGGTATGTGAACCCATTTTCAAGAAACTGAAGTTAGGAGAACGAACACTATGGGACGACAAATGTCAAATGGCTTTCGATAAGATCAAGGAGATTCTATCCTCTCCACCGGTGTTAATGCCACCTTAGCACGGTTTGCCTCTGTCGCTATACTTGACAACAACCGAGACGGCCATGGGCGCTATGCTAGCCCAAACGGTCGATTCCGAGGAACGAGCTATTTACTACATCAGTAAAAAGTTCTTGGAATACGAATGCAAGTACACAATGCTCGAAAAGACGTGTCTAGCTTTAGTATGGGCCACTAAAAAGCTCCGACATTACATGCTTAGTCACGAGGTACACGTGCTATCCAAAATGGATCCAATCAAGTATCTTTTCGAGAAGCCCATCCTCAACGGCAGTATATCCAGATGGACTTTAATGCTAGCTGAGTTCGACCTCAAGTTCGTACCTTTAAAAGCCATCAAAGGCCGGGTAGTAGCAAAATTCCTCGCCGATAGTCCGGTATCTGAGGAAGAACACACCGATACTTGGGCCTTCCCAGATGAAGACATATTCCATACCGACACCGACACATGGGATCTGTATTTTGACGGAGCTTCCAACTTCCGAGGATTTGGTGTCGGGATCTTGCTAATCTCACCACAAGGGGAACACACCCCATTATCCATCAAGCTAGATTTTGACGTGACTAACAACGCAGCCGAGTACGAAGCATGCATTCACGAACTGCAAGCCGTCGCTGATTTAGGAGTAACAAACCTCCGGGTCCACGGTGACTCATCTTTAGTCATAAATCAAACCCTACAAAAATGGAAGACTCGGAACGCAAATCTCGTGGCTTACCAAGCACGAGTAAGGGTTCTCGAAAAACAGTTCCAAAAAGTCGAGTACATTTATCTGCCTCGGGAAGAAAACCAGTTTGCAGATGCTCTCTCAAAATTAGCATCTTTACTGAATATCCCAGCACATCTAACCAGCATGCCCATTTGCGTCGAAAGACGGTCAGAGCCGACATACATCCACGCTATCCAAGATATTGAAATAACTGATCCAGAACCTTGGTATCAGGCTGTTCTAACCTACTTAACGTCAGGGGAATATCCTCCGGGAGCTGAAAACCAGGCCAAGAAAGCTCTACGAAGATGGGCAACCCAGTTCATCCGCACAGACAATGGACAGTTATAAAAGAAGACAGCATAGGGGGCTTTACTCCTATGCATTGACAAAACTCGAGCCGAGAGAGTCATGGCCGAGGCATATGATGGTGAAAATGGTCCACATATGAACGCCCATATGTTGGCCCGGAAAATCGCAAGACTCGGCTACTATTGGAATAACATGGAAACTGACTGTCAGTTGTATGTCAAACACTGTCATAACTGTCAGATTTTTGCCAATGTTCAGCATATACCTTCATCCCTATTATATACAATGACGTCACCATGGCCGTTCTCAACATGGGGAATTGATATAATCGGAAAAGTAAACCCCTCCGGGACGGGAGGTCACTGTTTCATCCTAGTGGCTATCGACTATTTCACTAAATGGGTCGAAGCTGAGTCATACCGGATCTTGAATGCCAAACATGTGGCTAAGTTCATCCAAAACAAAATTATATGTCGATACGGGATCCCGCACGAGTTCATCAGCGATCACGTGACCCATTTCCAGGCTGAAACTGCCACTTTGCTGGAAAAGTACAATATCCAAAGGCATACATCATCGCCTTACCGTCCCCAAACAAATGGAGCGGTGGAGGCGGCCAATAAAACAATTGTCACCATTCTTAAAAAGATGGCTGAGAATTACCGGGATTGGCCCGACAAGATACCCTTTGCCTTATGGGCATATCGGACGTCAATTCGAACTGCAACCGGAGCAACTCCATACTATCTAACATATGGAATGGAAGCAGTCCAGCCAGTCGAGCTAGAAGTACCATCCCTTAGGATTCTGCTCGAAAGTCAAGTACCTGAAGCGAACTGGGTCCAAGCCCGATATGACTCACTAGTCCTCTTAGACGAACGACGATCCCGGGCTCTGAATAATATCCAGATATATCAGAAATGGATCCAACGGGCTTTTAACAAAAGGGTTAGGCCCAGAAATATCAAAGAGGACGATCTAGTCCTAAAATCTGTTTGAGCTTTACTACCGGTTGACCCAAGGGGAAAATTCAAACCCAATTGGGCTGGGCCATATTTAGTGAAGAAAATTCTTTCAGGAGGAGCAGTAATGCTAACGGACTTGGACAGGAACGAGTTCGTCAACCAAACAAACTTGGACCAGCTGAAGCGTTACTACCCATAAACCCTATCTCAATGTCATTCGCAAAATTTATAAAAAATGTCTTTTTATGAATTTTCAAACATTTTAAGCAAGTCAATAAGTTAGGATTATTTATTCTACCGTTGCACATCTCGAATTAATAATCTTGATGTATTTTGAAAAATTGTAAAAATACTTCTGAACTACGGAAGGTTTGATTCCATTAATTTTGGATACGTAGGCAACCCCTCAAAAGGGTACAACCATTGCAATAACGGAAAAGACGGGAATGGTATTCACTAATATGTCTTTTTATTTAAGAAAAACCGATAAACTCGGGAATTTCAAAAATACATCACAAAAAAAAAACACAAACAACAACAAAATCATACCACAAAAATAGTAGTAATACTTAAATAATAAATTTAGGAGACTACTCGTACATTTTGCCTTTCCCCTTATCTTTCGGGTCACGTGGAGCCCGAGGCCGACGGGGTGGGGGCGAACGTTCCCTAATCACCAGGGGAATTTCTTTAGTTCGGACCCGTTTCTTCGATTTTGGGTCGTCCGCCATTTGCACCGGTCCAAGCCGAGCCCTAACGGGTTCGGGAAGCCTGTCTCGAGGACCAAGTCGGTCCTTAGCCGCCAGCCTTGGCCCTAGTCTCCTTTCTAATTCCGTCTGGGGGCTCACTTTCCCCCGTGCACCTTTAGTACTGGACCCTTCAGTCTGAGTCCTAGATCTCCCTTTCTGACCTGTCGAAGTAGCCTCTTCGGCAAAGAAGCTCCTATTATCTTTAGCATGCTCCCGGCGTAACAGGTCATAGGCCTCGTCAGTTTTCAAGGCAGCCCGGGTTTTAGCTGAATCAGCTCGGGTCCATCTTACATAAGAGTCAGTTACCCAAATCGAATGAGGATTCTTGGGAACAGGCCAAGTAGCACGTGTATACCACCTTTGCATCCAGGTGTCACACATTACGTCCGTCAACTGAGTAGATTCACTCACGACTGCCTCGAATTCCGGGATTCTTTGCACCCGACCATATTGCCTAAGTATGCGATCGGGAAAGAGGTGAATTGTCTGGCTAAAAGATAGGATTACCTGATATCTAGCCCTATCTCGGGACTCCAAACCGGTCCAGACGTAAATCGGCCACCATGGCACGGCCCAGCGGATTAGTAGGCCTCCATGAAAGGATAGCACCTCATCCCAGTATTTTTGGGTGTTGAAGCGAGAAAAGGCAATAGCTCGTCTCCTCGCCATTACTTGCCTGGGTTGATACCGGCTCACGTTTAAGGGAGGATCCAAGATCGATAGCCTCTCGAACAGCCACAGCTGAAAAACCCGCAAAAAATCAAAATCGCGAAAAATCGTCAAAACCGTGTCAAAAAAAACGTGAAAAACGCGAAAACCGCAGAAATCGGGAAAATCGGGAAAAACCGCAAAAAACCGGAAATGGGAAAAAGCCGAAAAAAAAATCAAAAACAGCATACCTGTAGAAGCCGGGTACTCCCAGTCAACCGGACTGACGGATCCCTCTTGCGATTATCCAAACCCTGGATAATTTCTCCCGTAATCAACCAAGCCGGGCTATGCTCCGTCTCCATCAGATCAGCCACCGTGAAAAGTCTAACGTGGTCCATGCAAGAGAATAAGTCCATATGCCCCTCGAAGGCATAGACATGGAGCATGCAAAAAGTAAAGGCCCTACGGCTGTGAACCGGCCTGACCTCTGGATTCATAAATTTTTCAGCTAAATCGATCAAGGAAACGGTATCTCCTTCTAGCATGCGGGATACCTCCATATGAGAAAGCCCTAAAAATTCCCGTAACTTCCTCCTCGGGTCAGAAACCGAAAAAGGGATAGCAGGGCGAAGTATGGGATTCCATCCTCCTGCAGCAGCAATTTCCTCAGGAATAGGGCAAATCTCTCCTCGAGGAAAACCAAATACATGATAGGTATCGTCCCAATAGGATAGGCAAGCATCCAAAAAGTGACGATCTACTTGCATCTGACGGATCACGGACAATTGGGTAACGCCATTCTGATTTAGGATAGCCCTATCGGCATCTCTGAAATATTTGGACCGTTCGTGCAGCATTCCCACTAATCGGTCGATCCCCATAATTGGTTTACTAAAAGAAAGAATAAATTTTCAGGGCTTATTCTTTTCTTTAACGAATTGTGGGAATTGTAAAAATTTATGAAGCAAGGAGAGGGTATTTATAGCATAAAACCAAGTTTCTCCTCCTCACCTTAGGATTCCCAATCCTAGAGCATTTAGCATACAAACCATTATCCTAAGGTTTAGCTAAGTCATCTCGAGCATTCCTATTCCTTTTCAGAGTCAACAAAATTCCCTAATTTTCAAAGACTCCTACAAACTCAAAAATTCAAACCTTTTCTCAAAAATTTTATTCCCCAGCACGAGTCATTTTTTCTACAAATATTATGTGCAAAACTTTGCTACTTTGCATAAATATGTACAGGACGACTCAAACAGGACCATGCAATTTGCATAACTCCCCAACGGCATTTAACAAGATGAGCCCACATACAGGCCCATTTTAAGTCTTATGCGACGAGTTCAATTCCCCACGGAGTTATCATCATCAGTTCAGGTACATTTCTAATCCATGGCCGACGGGCCCTTCACGCAGGTCTAATGGACCTTAAACGACCCGACCGGAAGCTACCGGATTTTAATCCTTGATTGACCTGGTAGCTACTCTGACTTTCGCACTGTCTAAGCCTCAGTCAGAGTGGGGGCTCTGTAGACACCCACATTTTGCTGTCAGGTGTCTATAGTAGTTTCCGACAAACACCCGATGATGATCGGACGCAAACGTGCTTTAACGTACTCGGAAATGGGCTCGAAATCATGGATATTTAGCTTGGGCTTTTTAAGGAGTACAGATTTCACAAAACCAACCTCAAATTCAGGCCCAGTGGGTCGTTTCGAGTCAAATAACACTCATTTGGGTCGAATCCGACACCAGGGGTAAAACCGTCTTTTAGCGACCGAGTCAAAACCCGGTCAAAGATATTTCCCGAGACTTGTGGACTGACTGTGGCATCTCACATGTCCAGTTCTTACCCAAACTCTACAAAAAAATCAGCTACACAAAATATTAAACAATTCCGTTTGAGGTAGAATTCGATCTCAAGAAGGAATCCTATCCGAAAACCGATTCAAACACCCGACCGAGTGCAAACACTCGGCCGAGTAGCATAAACTAGCCGGATTCCCTTTGCTTCTTCACCAAGAAAACGGAATTCTCGTTCTTCTCAGCTTCTTACCCAAGCGGTAATTCTAATTCAAATGCACCTCTCCTAGCCAAGGTCGGGAACTCCCTATAAATAGCCCCTTGCATGCCACACTTTCAATCATCAGAAATCATCAGAACAACAACTTTGATAATCATTCATTAGCAACATACACATCAACTTTCTGTCATTCACACATCCATAATCGTCCTTACACATACACTCATCGAAACCGATATTGCAAACCCGAAAGAAACCGGTCCCGATATCCGACACCCTTCACACGTCACCTTCACCGAGCCACCCTAGTCCGACCGACATCACCTCGACGCTCCCGAGCCTAGCCACATTCCGACGAGCCCCGATCCGAGTTAACAAAAGCATGTAGGTTGAGGGTGTAACCAAACCCGATTTCTCCTTTTCTTCTCTTCTCTTCCTCGTTGTCCGTGTCCTTTTTACGGGTCAAGCGTTGTCCTTTTTTTTATTTTTCTAATATCGATATTAACAAAAACCTATTTTTATATCAAACATTCTTAAAAATATGATATCGATTTTCTATAATCGAATATCGTATCAAAAAGAATTATATTAAGATCTCGACGATATTAAAAATCGTTACATCTTTTTTTTTCGTTCAAATTCTTTTTTCAAACAATTTTACAAAACCTTTTTTAATCCATTCCGAACATCCGATATCGATTTCATAATCGAATATCGGATACGACGAATATCGAAAACATGAATCGAATACAAATTAATTAATATTTTGTACGCGATTCATCAAATTTAGCAATTTCGAACAAAAAATAAAAAACCGGACAGAGCCGCACGCGAGTCGCGCCACGCCCAGGCGACTCGCGCACGGGCCTGAAACCCGGACCCTTTTTTTTTACTTTTTCGTTCGTTTTATTATTTATTCTACGAAACGATTTCTAAAACTTACATCTTTTCTAAAACTATCTCAAGTATTTGATATTGATTTCGTAGTCAACTGTCGAATATAACGAATATCGAAAATATTAATTCGAGTACGGATCATACAATATTCGTACGCGATTTAATCGAATTTCCAAAAAACCGCTTTCGGAACCAGCCCGACACGCGACTCGCCGGCGTCCCGGGCGAGCCGCGCGGCCGGCTGCCTTGGCGCGCCTTTCTCGTTCTTTTTATTATTTTTCGAACATCGTTTTTTATACAAAACAACGTCTTTTCGACAATATTTTTTTAGATTTCGATTTTCTCGATCTCGCATATTTATTTCTTGCTATATTATTCTACAAATCGATACTAACTCGTTTGTTCATCTTGTAGCAAATTCATTCTTTTTTCATCATTTGTTTTATTATACTAAAACGAATCTCACATGTTAAATTCAACTTTGACGTTAATTTTCATGCATTAAACCGACTTAGCAACCCATTCAATTCTTCACATGCTTAGGAAAACAATGTTTGCATATCATTCATCGTATTACTAACGCGCGTATTAAAAAATCATTCGATATCCTAGTAGAGGCCGCTAATGTGCGGGCGGGGTTTGGTGTTCTTAGTGAACTTCCCAACACGTACCCTCACCCCTTACTCAGAACTGTGGTTTCCGGATGTCCGAAACCATTGGCAACGAGAGTCATTCAATATACGATTAACCGCTCAAGTCGGCATCTGTATCGAACTGCAAAGGGACGAGCCCAATAAACTCTGACATCGGAAATGGGCCATATTTTGTACACGGCCCACTACGACATAGAGTGGGTTCGAACGGTTCCGAATAACCATAAAATTCGGTGGCGACTCCAACTTCGATTTAAATTTCAATTTGACCATCTCATATGGAGATTCATTCGCCTCCCCAAACCCGCGCGTGGCCGCGTCGGGGTGGACCTATGTCATGTCCACAATTACCCAAAATATAACGACACTACGATATAGATTGTCTATAGGAGACATATAAGGATGCTAAACTCTTAGACTTCCGTACGATCATTGGTTCAGACAACCAGAATGATCGCATACCGTCCCGAAGGTGCAGTTGCTACATATGGCTCACTTGGTATCGAACGGTCAGACTCCCGTAGGAACTTAGTTTAGATAGCCGAAAGAATGCATACTATCCGGTAGGTACAGAAGCTCCAAGAAATGGAACACTGGAAGGGCACTGACTGACCCGAAGGTACAACAGTTCCTTAAGCTAATTTAGAAACGATTTACTAAACGATCATCACAATTATATTAAGTGTATTTTACTTGACTGAATATTTTAAGTATATTTGATGTGAGAGATTTGGAACGTTTTATTTGATGTATATTATTTGAAGCGTTCATTAGTTGAGATTTGATTAAAGATTCAATTATTTCTTAGTACATTATTTAAGATGAGTTTCTTTATCTTGATTTGGTCTATGTTGACATAAAAAGTCAAAGTTTGATCAAGATGGACTAGTCAACTCTTAGTTTTGACTTAGTCACTAATTAGTCTTTATGTGGTTATTAATAAGTTTAAGTGATGTTTAACTTATTTAAGCATGTTTTAACTTAGTACTTTTGGGTTATTCGTCTTTTAGTACTCTATACTTTTTGGGCATAAGTATTTAGTACATTTATTCTTCAAGTGTAAGTATTTAGTATTTTTATATGGTTTCGTATTTGTACAAGTATACTTATCTTTTAAAACCTATTTATACTTAGTAAAATATTTCAAAAATCAAATAAAATTATAACAATTATAAAAATCATTTTAACCTTATTGTGTATCATATTTCTCAAAACTTAGAGTTTTACAAAAATAAATTTAAGTAATAATGAAATCGATAATATTATTAAGGGTACTAAATGAGTCATTTTTCGAATGTTATTTTTAACTCACGATTTTCTTAATCAACATACTTTTATGAGTTAGGTTTCCAGATATAAAGTCATTTTTCAATAATAATAAGGTTTATTAATTTTAACAAATTAAAAACGAAAACAATACGATTTTCAATACTTTATTTTAAATCTTTTAAAATACTTAAACATCATAAAAGTGGACCAAAATTTTATTTTAGATAAATAAATTTGTACATAACTTAACTCCAGAAATTTAGATTAAAATAATAACTGTAAATGTGCTTAAATAAAATCATCTTTTCAGATCGGACCCATTTCAGTAAAATTTTTATAAATGAAAATATATATGATGGATTTTTATTAAATCTGACGTACACATAATAGACATCAT
The DNA here is from genome assembly GCA_958450325.1 of Agrostemma githago. Classification (NCBI taxonomy): domain Eukaryota; kingdom Viridiplantae; phylum Streptophyta; class Magnoliopsida; order Caryophyllales; family Caryophyllaceae; genus Agrostemma; species Agrostemma githago. The sequence goes on along the minus strand of OY288243.1, from coordinate 34,221,838 downwards.
CAGAAATATAATATATGTTTTTCAAGTCCAAACAAAATGTTTAACATCAGAAAACATATTATTTGCCCAGACAGTACATAAAATCATACAGTACTAGTTTATGAAATAAATCATTATTAAATATATATTTTCATAAAAACTTATTTTTCATATTTTTCTTATATACTAGACATTCAAATCTAAAACTTTCATGAAGAAACCTATGGCTAATTCGAAATGTAGTTTACACCGCCAGAAGCGACGAAGGGGGCTGAGGAATAAGACCGACGAAGAAAAATCGTAAACATACATCATACATCATAGAATCCATTTTACAACATGTATTGTTAAGTGATAAATCAACAAATAGTTAACTTTAAACTTGGTGATCTAATGATTTAGTCCTAAACATGATGTTATATGTTATTTAGATTCTAAACACTATACTACGAGATTTGAGAGCGAAGAAAATTTAGGTTACCTTAAGCATAAATAATCGATTCTACAATATATACGAAAACGAAGATCGATGCTCCCTTTTCTCTTGCTCCTCTTCATAAATTAGTTAGAAGGACACAAAAACAATCTAAGTTAGTAATTATAAGACTAAATAACTTTGACAAGAGAGAGTAGAATATAAGAGAAATAAAGGATGAGAGCTCTTGAAAAATGGTGGTTGAAACACCTTAAGAACTTATGAAAACTTTTGTTGTTTTCTTTGGTTTTTAGAAGGGAGATGAAGGAGGGTAATAGATGGATGAATAAGTAAGCTAAATGGAGTCCTAAGGCTGTTTATATGGAGTTATAGTCATCCATTTGATGAAGGGAACAAAGGATAGACAAACAATTGACAATTGCTCAAAATGGATAATCATGCTTTTGGAAGGTACATTACTAGAAATGGTGTTTTTGATTAGAAAAGAATTTTTTTGAAATTTGTCCTTCAAGGTGACGTTCAAGCATGCTTGAGGCTGTTATTTTGTGTTGTTTTGGTCACACAATGGTTATGAAAGAAGTACGGGAATCGAAAGTCGAGAAACGATTCGTCGGGTGACAATTTTCGTTGCAACAAGAGTTGTCCAGTACAATATTTTATGATTCACTCAGAAATTGAAATTTTGAATATGACCATTGTTTAGGTCTTGGAAAAATAATAAATTTAGGCTTTCAAAATGCCTCAATCGGAGTCCGTATGAGGAAATAGGAACCATTTTACGAAATCACGCAGAATTGCGATAAGATAGTTATTTCAGTTTTGCAAACAGTGAAGTGAAATAGAAAGGTTACAAAGGCACAAGAATTGAATATTACTATTTAAAATAGTTTATCGAGACTTGATTTATTAATATTAATAGTTATTAGAAATAACTAAAATGGTCAAAAACACGGGGTGTTACAGTTTTATTATCCTCCTAGTGATAGTCTAGCCTTTAACATTGATTCTATCCATAACATCATTTTGAATTTTTATTATTATCGATATGTTTTGATTTGCAGGTTTGCAAATATTCTTAAGTTTTCGAAGAAAACTTATTTTGATTATATTGTTTGAATGTTTTCCATTTTTACTATTTTCATATAATAGTAATTACAGTTTTAAAATCTTATAATATGGCTAGAAGAACGTCGTCGTTGCTTCTCACTGATTATGGCTGTTATGTTTTTAACATGAAAAATGTATTATTTCCTTCGGGTGGGCTAACGGACTGTTGGATCCTGCTTATTTACTAATAATTTTCTGTACTATGGATTGTTATACCCTTTTGATGGATTGTTTTATTAGCCATTTTAATTAACGCCTTATGTATCGACTTTACCATTTTAATTAATTAAGACATAGCTACAGTGTGTTTTAATCTCAACTCTACAGTGTTTCAGCCACTATATTGCGTTAGATTTATTAGGAAATTACAGTTATCCTATATCGAGTTTGAGATTCTGGGTGGCATGCAATTGTTGAAGGAAAATGAATTGGGTATCTGAATGATTGAAGATCGAGATAATGTGGAATCAACATATTGGATACAATGGAATGAATAGTATAAGTTTCAAGGAGGACCGCTGCCAAATTATCTTTTTTCGTGTTCTTTATCTACTATGCAAGAGAAATATTCTTGGAGTTTCTCATAATTGTATTGACGGTCGAAGTATTTATGGTTTTATAGTACAAAGTAGGATGAACAAGAGTCATAAATGAGTGGCTCGTTCGAGGCGATTTAAGGTGGCCGGGACTGACAAAGATGTGCAGAAGCTATGGCGACGTGCAAGGTCTGACTAGATTAAAGGGTAGCTCCTACGCTTGTTTAGGGAAGGTGACTGTCAGTTATACCCAGAAGCGAGCAAATTGTACCAATGCCTGGATGGTTTGAGCAGTCGGAATGCAATCGGCCTCGGTAATGCCAAGGGCTTTAGCGGTCCTTATGAGAAGGACATTCACAGTAGACCCATCGTCAATCAGGGTCATTGTGAGATATTTCCCCGGGCAAATCACTGTGATGTACATGGCCAAGTTATGAGAGGCCCCGAACAGTGGTAGGTCGGACTCAGAGAAGGTAATAAGTGGACCTTCTTCCTTGGATTTGCCCTTGAGATAGGGCATGATGGTGGCTACCATTTCAGTAGGGGTAACCAGGGAGTCAACCTTGATCTAATCGAGAGCCTTAGTAAGTGCCTCTCGATGTTCTTGCGAGCTAACCAAGAGTTGTCATATAGTGAGGTCAACTGGAGCCCTCTTCAGTTGTTTGACGAGAGTCGTGTCAGTGCTCGGCTCTTCAAGGGCAATTTCCGTCCTGGCAGGTTCAGTGACGGTTGTCGGGATAGGGGTGTCCTTAGAGCTAGTAGCTTGATAAGAACGACCGGCATTGGAGAGGTGGTTACTGGCTAAGACCTTGGACTTAACCTTTTGGATCTCTTCGAGGGTAATAGGGACAGCTTCCCCTTTTGATGTGAGTTAGAATGAACTTCTAACAAGTGAATTGGAGATTGATAGTAAATTGAAATGAACGAAACAAAGCAACGAAATCAGGTTGAAATAGTTGCTGTAAAGTTATGATAGAACGTAACCAAGGATAGTGTGCTAAGTGAGATAGACCTATACCTCAACAAAGTGGGTGCTAATTCAAACACTCGATTGAAATAGCGAGTATAGAGGTTGTAACGCGACTTACTCTAATACTTTGTCTTGTGAACTACAAAGACGAAAAGGAAAGCAAAGCTTAACTCAGATTTTGTTTTATGAAGGTTGAATGCTTTATTCATCAAATGGGTGGCTATTTATAGCCTACAAACGTCCCCAAAGAGAGGCCAACCAGAATAGTCAAGCCTCTTAAAGAGGGTGATACAAACAAAGAAAGGGAAAAGAACTTAGACAACTAGATACAATGCATCAATGGGAACACATTCAGCCTACCAAATCAGATGCATAGCTCTTGTTTGCACGAGAGGTTTGATGAGTGTGAACCCAAGTTAATGTATCCATATGGTCTTGATTATTTGAACTTGGAAATCAGAATAGAGCAATGTATGTTTCAGCTCTTTTATTCGGTCCAAGTAGGTGTTCACAAGAGCTAGTTTAGCACTTGAAGAAGGCACACTACTAGACTTGAAGGAGGGACTAAGGGGCTTGAACTTGGACCATTTGGAGCTAGTGTGAGCGCATTGAAATCCTGATTTGCTGTTGCTTTCTCAATCGAATCATCTCCTTCCCCTTGAAAGGAATTGTCCTCAATTCTGAAATGCCGTCATCATCAAGATAAGGAGAAAGATCTCCTACATTGAACGTGGCATGAACTCCATAGTCAGCTGATAACTCCACTTTGTAGGCATTGTCGTTTACCCTTGATATGATCTTATATGGACCTTCTGCTCGTGGCATCAACTTGTTCTTTCTCTTGCTTGGAAACCTCTCCTTTCTTAAGTGAACCCAAACCAAGTCACCCTCTTGGAAAAGTCTTGATTTCCTGTTTTTGTTGGACCTTCTTTTGTAGGCTTCATTTACCTCCTTGATCCTTTCTCGAATCTGCTTGTGGAGTTTTATCATGGATTTGAGCTTTGACTCTGCGTCCTTGTGGACTAACTCATCCTTAGGTAAAGGAATTAGGTCCAAAGGCATATAAGGGTTGATTCCATAAACAGCCTCAAAAAGAGAATGAGAGGTAGCATAAGTAGGAGAACGATTGTAAGCAAACTCAGCGTGGGATAGCTTGACATCCCAATCCTTTTGAGTGTTGCTCACCAAACCCCTTAGCAACGTGCCTAAGGTGCGATTGGTAACTTCGGTTTGTCCATCTGTTTGTGGGTGATGAGATGTGCTAAATAAGAGCTTGGTCCCTACCTTCCTCCACAATGTGTTCAAAAAATAGCTAAGAAACTTTGAATCACGATCCGAAACAATGGATCTAGGTACTCCATGGAGGTGCACTACTTCTTTGAAGTACAAATCGGCTACATTGCTAGCATCATCAGTTTTGTGACAAGCAATGAAGTGAGCCATTTTTAAGAACCGGTCTACCACCACCATGATAGCATCCTTCCCCCTAGCTGTTCTTGGCAAGGCCACAATGAAGTCCATGGACACATCTTCCCATGGTCTTTTAGGCGTGGGTAAGGGCATATAGACTCCTGGCTTGAAAGAACTCATGAAAAATTGGCAACTTACACACTTGCTCACTACATGTTGAACACTCCCTTGCATTTTTGGCCAAAAGAAGTGCTATTTTAAGACTTCCAATGTTCTTGTGATGGCGAAATGTGATGTGAGTTAATATGAACTTTGAAACGAGAATGTGAAGAATGATTAGTATTCTGAAATGAACGTAAATAAAGTAACCAAAACAGATTGTAAGGATAGTTTGAGGATGAAATAACCGTAACCAAAGGATAGTATGCTTAGTGAAGTAGACCTATACTCCAACAAAGCGGATGCTAAATCAAACACGCGATTGAAGTAGCGAGTTTAGAGCTTGTAACGCGACTCACTCTAGACTTTGTCTTGTAAGCAACAAGGACGTAAAAGAAAGCTTAGCTTTACTCAGTTTTGTGATTTCAATCTTGGATGTTTTATTCATTCAAGTAGATGGCTATATATAGCCTACAAAAGACCCTTAAACCGGCTGGTTAGGGTGACAATAACAAAGCTACATGGTGACAAAAACAAAGCTTAAACCTATTGTGAACTAGGAGCTAAAAACAAAGCTTAAACCTATGTGAACTAGGAGCTAAAAACAAAGCTTAACAAGGAGCATTCAACCGCGGCACACTATGTGAACATGGAGCTAAAACCAAAGCTAACAATGAGAACACAATCAGCCCATAATCATCCTCATAACTTCAGTACACTCCCCATGCTTGAATGAGTGTGAACCCAAGTTAATGCCTTCAAATTACCTTGACTAATTGCTCCTTTAATCAGCCCACACACGAGCTAGCTCACCAATTGTAGTAGGTTCACTACTAAGCTGGTAGGAGGTGCTAGTGTGGCTGAACTAAGACCATTAGGAGCTAAGGTGACTTCATTGAACTCCTTAGTAGCTTCTTGATTCGGATCATCTCCTCCCCCTTGAAAAGGAATTGTCCTCAATTCTGAAATGCCATCTTCATCAAGGTAAGGAGCAAGATCTCTCACTTTGAATGTGGCATGAGCTTCATAACCATCCGGTAACTTCATCTTGCAAACATTGTTGTTTCCCTTGTATGGAGCTTCTGTTTGGGGCATCAATCTGTTCTTTCTTTTGCTAGCTTCATCCGTTGTGTAACAAATACTGAGGTGAGTCATTATGGAGAATGGCAAGTACTCTCTTGGTTTGAGGGGACTCTTTGGGAAAGGACTTGTTAAGTATTTGCTCATGATGCTTAGATTACTCCCTTGTGTCTTTAGCAAAAGGAAGTGCTCCTTCAACGTCTCTAAGGTCTTGGTTATGCCACAACATCCAGCTGGTCCTCCACCTTGAGTTTCTCTAGTTATACACTCCAAAATAGGATGTTTTGGGACACAAAGATGGTTCCCTTTAAGAAGGAGATCGTCCTGCAAAACAACTTCATCAAAAGTATTAAGAGTAATAGCCTTGCATTTGGTGAGTACATCCGCCTCCGTGGAGTAATAGTCCTTCAAGGTCTTAAGTCCAAGCGTGCTTGCATCTAAAGTGGATGAGTGTGTGTAGTGACAAGATAAAACATTAGCCATGACTTTGTTCTTCCCATCTTCATCCTGTAAGAGCCCATGATCTCCCTTAGGTGCCAAACGAGCTGGTATCTTAGTAGGAATGACAACACCTAGTTTCTTTAACCACTCTTCAAATTGTTTCCCTTCACAACCACTATTAACCTTAACTGGTTCCTCTTTAGTGGCCTTGACGGCATCAAACTCCCCCTCTTCTATAGCATGTACTCCCACATTTTTACTAGCAAACATTGAGAGGTTGGGTTTTCCGACTCGATTGGCTAACATGTTACAAACGTTTTGAGGTGTCATGGGTTTGAGTACAATTTTCCTTCCCTTATCACTCAATTCATACTCATTCCTCCTCCCATGGTGAACTACGTCCCTATCAAACTGCCAAGGACGGCCTAATAGTATGTGACAAGCATCCATAGGAATAACATCACACAAAACCTCATCAACGTAGGAACCCATGGTCAAGCCAACCCTCACTTGTTTAGTGACCCTTACTTTGTTCCCGTTGTTTAACCAATGTAGTGCATAAGGGTTAGGGTGATTAGTAGTAGCTAGACCTAGTTTGTCTACCATTTCAGTTGAGGCAACGTTGGTACAACTTCCTCCATCAATGATTAAACTACACCATTTGTCTTTAACTTGACACTTAGTATGAAATAGTTGGTCTCTTTGTTCGGTGTCATGTTGAATGGGGTTAGCATGTAGAGTACGTAGTACTAAGAGCGTGTCATAAGCCGGGGGCTCATAAGCCTCAATATCTTCCTCCTCCTCTTCCTCTCCCTCATTAACATTGAAAACAGCCCCTATACATTGTTCTTCTTCCCATATTTCATCCCTAATGGTGATTACTTCTCTTAAGGTCACAACTCTTTTATTGGGACAAGCGTTTTTGTAGTGACCAAACCCTTGACAGTTGAAACAACGTACTTTGGATAGACTAGTTTCAGTGGGTGTTCTGGGAGTAGATTGGGGTGGGGCTGCGGGGTTACTCTTATTAGTGAGGGGTTGATTAGTATTAGTAGAATTGACCTTATTAACTTCATCCGTTCGTGGCCAAGTATGACTCTTACTAGACTCACCCTCATGTTTTCCCTTCCCTTGTGCCTCAATTTTTAGACACAACCCACACAAAGTATCAAAATCAGAGTATGGACATAAATCAACCGTATTAGCAATACTACGATTTAGCCCACGTAAGAACCTAGCCATCTTTATCTCTTCGTTTTCTTCTACTTCCCCCATTAGAACTAAGTTCTCAAATTCTTCTATGTACTCACTAACACTCATTCTTCCTTGTACAAGGTTAGCAATCTTTTTGTATAAGGATAACTTGTGTGTAGTTGGAACATACCTCTTACCTAGTTTACGTTTTAAGGACTCCCAAGAAGAAATCTTACCCTTTCCATTCCTGGTGCGTTGTACCTTAAGCCCTTCATACCAAAGGGAAGCCCCTTTGCTCAGCTTTAGGATGGCGTATTTGCACCTCTCTTCGTCCTCCAAATCCTTGAAGTCAAAGAGCTTCTCCATGTTTCTTTCCCATTCCAAGTAAACTTCAGGGTCAGTACCACCATTAAACTCAGGAAGTTCATTTACCTTGATCTTGTCCACCGGTTCCCTTCTTGCTTGGAAGCGAGAGTTTCTGGGTTGGTAGTTCTCCCACGCCCTCTTTAGCTGTTCCAAGAAGGTAGGATCTTCAAAGTTCAATACTCCTGCCATGCTTTACCTCTAATGGATGACCAAAGCTCTGATACCACTAATGATGTGAGTTAATATGAACTTTGAAACGAGAATGTGAAGAATGATTAGTATTCTGAAATGAACGTAAATAAAGTAACCAAAACAGATTGTAAGGATAGTTTGAGGATGAAATAACCGTAACCAAAGGATAGTATGCTTAGTGAAGTAGACCTATACTCCAACAAAGCGGATGCTAAATCAAACACGCGATTGAAGTAGCGAGTTTAGAGCTTGTAACGCGACTCACTCTAGACTTTGTCTTGTAAGCAACAAGGACGTAAAAGAAAGCTTAGCTTTACTCAGTTTTGTGATTTCAATCTTGGATGTTTTATTCATTCAAGTAGATGGCTATATATAGCCTACAAAAGACCCTTAAACCGGCTGGTTAGGGTGACAATAACAAAGCTACATGGTGACAAAAACAAAGCTTAAACCTATTGTGAACTAGGAGCTAAAAACAAAGCTTAAACCTATGTGAACTAGGAGCTAAAAACAAAGCTTAACAAGGAGCATTCAACCGCGGCACACTATGTGAACATGGAGCTAAAACCAAAGCTAACAATGAGAACACAATCAGCCCATAATCATCCTCATAACTTCAGTACACTCCCCATGCTTGAATGAGTGTGAACCCAAGTTAATGCCTTCAAATTACCTTGACTAATTGCTCCTTTAATCAGCCCACACACGAGCTAGCTCACCAATTGTAGTAGGTTCACTACTAAGCTGGTAGGAGGTGCTAGTGTGGCTGAACTAAGACCATTAGGAGCTAAGGTGACTTCATTGAACTCCTTAGTAGCTTCTTGATTCGGATCAAAATGACCCGCTAATCCTCCCCCATGAGCTTCCCTAACCAGCAACTCCCTAATGAGATGTTTGGGAACACAAAGTCGATTTCCCTTGAAAATAAATCCTTCTTGCAAAACAAACTCGTCAAAGGCTCCCTCCTTGCATTTGGTGAAAGTTTCACCAAAATCAGCATCACTTTTGTAGTAATCCTTTGGAGTTTCAAATCCAAGCAATCTAACATCCAAAGTGGACAATAGAGTGTAGCGGCGAGATAATGCATCGGCCACCACGTTACTCTTACCATCCTTGTATTTTGAAGAGAAATGAAAGGATTCCAAGAATTCTACCCACTTGGCATGCCTTGGACTTAGTTTTTGTTGGCCATTGATGTACTTTAGGGACTCATGATCTGAATGGAGAATAAAGTGATTAGTATGAAGATAATGACTCCAATGATCAAGAACTCTTACTATGGCATAGAATTCCTTGTCGTAGGTGTAATAATTCAGCCTTGCTCCATTCAGTTTTTCTGAAAAATAGGCAATGGGGCGCCTGTTTTGCACGAGGACAACACCAATTCCAACTCCACTAGCATCACATTCAACCTCAAATGGTTGAGAGAAATCAGAAAGAGCTAGAATAGGAGCGGAACACAACTTTTCTTTGATGGCTTCAAAAGCATCTTGGGCAGCCTTGGACCAGACGAACGTACCCTTCTTCAAACACTCAGTGATAGGACTTGTGATGATGCTAAAGTCCTTAATGAACCTCCTATAGAAAGAAGCCAACCCATGGAATGATCTTACTTCGGTTATGGTAGAAGGGATTAGCCAAGTACGGATGGACTCTATCTTTGTTTGATCAACGGACACTCCATCTTTGGACACCACATAGCCAAGGAACACCACACTTTCTACAAAGAAAGCACACTTCTCCTTTTCGCCAAAGAGTTGTTGTTTACGTAGTGTCTCAAACAGCAGCCTTAAGTGCTTCATATGCTCCGCCAAAGACCTGCTATACACAAGAATATCATCCAAATAAACCACAATGATCGACCTAAATAGGCCTTGAGTACTTCATTCATTAGCCTCAAGAATGTGCTTGGAGCGTTGATGAGACCAAATGGCATGACCGTCCATTCATAGAGCCCATGCTTAGTCTTGAATGTTGTCTTCCACTCATCCCCTTCTCTCATTCTAATTTGATGATACCCACTTCTCAAATCGATTTTGGAGAAGACCACAGCCCCATGAAGTTCATCCAACATATCATCCAATCTTGGAATAGGAAATCTATACTTGATGGTAATGTTGTTAACTGCCCTACTATCCACACACATTCTCCAAGTTCCATCCTTCTTAGGTACTAAAAGGACTGGAACGGTGCAAGGACTAAGGCTTTCACGTACATACCCTCGACTCATTAACTCATCAATTTGTCTTTGCAATTCCTTAGTCTCCTCTGGATTACACCTATAGGCTGCCTTATTTGGCAAGGCCGCTCCTGGAATGAGGTCAATTTGGTGTTCTATGCCTCGAATAGGTGGTAAACCGGCTAGTAATTCCTTAGGGAAAACGTCCTCAAACTCATGTAACAATTCCTCAAATGGTTCTCCCCCGAGCCCATTCCCAACTACTATGGGTTCCTCTCTAGCAACCATGATAAAGACACGTTCCCCCTCTTGCAAGGCCTGCTCTACTTCACTCTCACTAGCAAATATGGTGAGGTTAGGTTTCTTAGTTTTGTTGGCTGCCATTGCACGAACAGCTTGAGATGTCATGGGTTTTAGCACTCTTTTTTTTCCCTTATCCGTCAATTCGTATTCATTCGTCCTCCCATGGTGTACTACATCCCTATCAAACTGCCAAGGACGTCCCAAAAGTATATGATACGCATCCATAGGAATGACATCACATAAAACCTCATCGACATAAGATTCCATGGTTAAACCCACTCTTACTTGCTTAGTAACCCTCACTTTGTTCTCATCGTCCAACCAATTTAGTGTATAAGGTTTAGGGTGACTAGTGGTGGTTAGGCCTAATTTGGTTACCATTTCAGTTGAGGCAACATTTGTGCAACTACCCTCATCAATAATCAAGCTACACCATTTGTTGTTAACTTGACATTTAGTGTGGAAGAGCTGATCCCTTTGTTCAGTGTTGTGAGGGATGGGGTTGGCATGAAGTGTGCGTAGTACCAAAACAATATCATACGCTGGGGGTTCATAATCCTCTCTTTCTTCATCCTCTTCTCCTTCTCCCTCATTAAACACGGCCCCTATCCGTTGCTCCTCTTCCCACATCTCGTCTCTAAAAGGCATTATTTCTCTCAAAGTCACGACTCTCTTATTGGGACAAGCATTTTTATAGTGACCAAAGCCTTGGCACTTGAAGCAACGTACTTTAGACAAACTAGTTTCAGTGGGTGTCTTAATTGTGGGTTGAGTTAGGTTACTCTTAATGGTAAGGGGTTGATTAGTGTTAACCGAATTGGCCTTGTTACCCCCTCACTTCATGACCAATTATGACTCTTACTGGACTCATTCTCATACTTGGTTTTCCCTTGTGCCTCAATTTTCAAACATAACCCACACAAAGTATCAAAATCAGAGTATGGACATAAATCAACCGTATTAGCAATACTACGATTTAACCCACGTAAAAACCTAGCCATTTTTATTTCTTCGTTTTCTTCTACTTCCCCCATTAATACCAAGTTCTCAAACTCCTCAATGTACTCGCTAACACTCATCCTTCCTTGTACGAGATTAGCAAATTTTTTATATAAGGATAACTTATGCGTAGTTGGAACATTCCTCTTGCGTAGCTTTCTTTTCAAGGATTCCCAAGAAGAAATCTTACCCTTTCCATCCCTGGTGCGTTGTATTTTTAGCCATTCAAACCAAAGAGAAGCCCTTTTGCTTAACTTCAGAATTGCGTACTTGCACCTCTCCTTATCCTCCAAGTCTTTGAAATCAAAGAGCTTCTCAATGCTCCTTTCCCATTCTAAATAAACTTCAGGATCAGTACCTCCAATGAACTCAGGGAGTTCGTTCACTTTGATTCTGTCCACCGGCTCTCTTCTTGCTTGGAAACGAGAATTCATGGGCTGGTAGTTCTCCAACGCCTTCTTTAGGTGCTCCAAGAAGTTAGGGTCATCAAAGTTCACTCCTCCTGCCATGCTTTACGTCGTAGGAAGACCAAAGCTCTGATACCAATTATGATGTGAGTTAGAATGAACTTCGAACAAGTGAATTGGAGATTGATAGTAAATTGAAATGAACGAAACAAAGCAACGAAATCGGGTTGAAATAGTTGTTGTAAAGTGATGATAGAACGTAACCAAGGATAGTGTGCTAAGTGAGATAGACCTATACCTCAACAAAGTGGATGCTAATTCAAGCACTCGATTGAAATAGCGAGTATAGAGCTTGTAACGCGACTTACTCTAATACTTTGTCTTGTGAACTACAAAGACGAAAAGGAAAGCAAAGCTTAACTCAGATTTTGTTTTATGAAGGTTGAATGCTTTATTCATCAAATGGGTGGCTATTTATAGCCTACAAACGTCCCCAAAGAGAGGCCAACCAGAATAGTCAAACCTCTTAAAGAGGGTGATACAAACAAAGAAAGGGAAAAGAACTTAGACAACTAGATACAATGCATCAATGGGAACACATTCAGCCTACCAAATCACATGCACAACCCTTGTTTGCACGAGAGGTTTGATGAGTGTGAACCCAAGTTAATGTATCCATATGGTCTTGATTATTTGAACTTGGAAATCAGAATAGAGCAATGTATGTTTCAGCTCTTTTATTCGGTCCAAGTAGGTGTTCACAAGAGCTAGTTTAGCACTTGAAGAAGGCACACTACTAGACTTGAAGGAGAGACTAAGGGGCTTGAACTTGGACCATTTGGAGTTAGTGTGAGCTCATTAAAATCCTGGTTTGCTGTTGCTTCCTCAATCGGATCACCTTTGGTGAGGTATACATCATCCTCATCATCGAACCAGATCCCATTAACTTGTGGGATGAAAGGAGAAATGAGGTGAGAACAGTCGATCACCTCCCCGGTAAAGATAGCACGTGAGCTGAAGGGGTTGTCTTTGTTGCTCGGTTTATCCCCGGGCAACGGTATTTTGCCACTCTCGATCAAGTCCTGGATCAGATGCTTCAACTTCCAACATTTTTCAGTATCGTGTCCGTTACCTCGGTGATATTGGCAATAAGCCTGGACATTGTAGCTTTTGGAGCGTTTTTCAACCAGGACTTCAGGAGTTGGGCCTATCGGTTGGATCAGGCCCTTAGAAAATAGTCTTTGTAAGGCATATGTATAGATAGTACCTATGTCAGTGAATACCCGAGGTGAGGTATTCTTCTTGGACGAGGCATCTTGTAGATTAACCACGTCAAAAATGCTGCGGGTTGCAGCTGGGGCCTTAGTAATGGAAGAGGAAGCCCCTTGGTATCCCTTGCTATAGGCCTTAGTAAGGCCCTCTAGCCTCAGATCATCTTCGATTCTCATACCCATTTCAGTAAGGGTGGTGAAATTGGGTATGACAGCATACCGGAGGTGGACCCGGTAGGAGGGGAGGAGGTTCTTGACAAAGGCCTCCACTAAGGTTTTCTCACTGGGCTTATCGACCAGTTTCACACTTTCGGCCCTCCAGCGTTGAAGGTATTTTGTAAAACCTTCCTTGGGCTCTTGGGCCATAACCTCTAGTGAGCGCATTGTGGTTTGGATCTCTGTGTTATCGGCATAGTTCCGAGCAAATTTCATAGTCACATCATCCCAAGTCGGGTATTACTTGGGGTCTAGCCTATAATACCAGGCCTTTGGGTGCTTCTCAAGGGAAGCGGCAAACAAGTTCTAGAACATGCTCGATTTCACTCCCTTGATGGCCATGAACTCTTTGAAGGCCCGAATGTGGAGTAACGGGTCTTCGGTCCCCTCAAACATTGGCAGGCCCGTGAGGTTCAAATTGGCGAGTAACTCATCGTGCAAAGGGGGATAAACCCGGGCATTCTCCGTGTGGATGGTGTTATTCCCGGACAGGTGGACTTGTTCCTCCAGTCAGTGCACTGCGCTAACCAATTCAGCTATGGGCCCAGTGGTTTCAGTATTGAGAGTCCCTTGCTCCACAACAGTCACACGTGCAGCGCCAGCTGCCTTCTCGGCTCTCTTAGCTGCCATTTGTGTCTCAATTTTGGTCTGTTTGGCGACCATGGTATCCATTGAGGTCTTCAGGTTGTTCAGGGCTTGCTCCATTCTGTTTCTGTGTCTGGTTGACGGTGGCCTGTCTGTAAGAACACCGCGTAATCAGAAAATGGACCCGGATCTTGGAATCAGAACAGTACATCCCGAGCAAGGGATCGGAAAAACTAAACAAACGACTCGAGAAAGACATCTAGACGGGTGACTAGTGGATGGTGTGACTTCATTAGGATTCGGCAATGTAGGCCGAGTCCCGTTCGAAGGAAGGTCCACGTGAGGTTTTCCCCAGACTTTGGACTCGACTGTGTAAATAGGCCTTCCTTCGTAGGGGTATGCCCTACGTAGGTTAGCCATGCCTTTGACAAATAAGGCGAACCGGGATAGGGAGGAAACTCGTGATGTAAGATTGATGCGTGCCGTTCCTATTCGATTTTTCACCTATTTTGGCACGCATTTCCGTGTCGTTTTATTATTTTTAGGAGTCGGATTACGTTATTTTCTCCATATATGCTACTCGGGTATTCTTTTGTTGTTCTGCAGATAATCGAGACCAAGTAGTTAAAAGAGCTAGAAATTGCATCAAAAATCTTAAAACTCTAAAACCGATTCGTTGTAGACTAAGAAGGAAGCTAAGTCTATAGACCAGACTGTGAGTCTATAGACAGAGAAGACTAGTTCAGCTATTTTGACGTTACCCACCATTCCCCCTCTTACGCCCCACTACTGCAATTCTTCATAAGTTAATGGGGTGGTGGAAGCAGGGAATTAAGGAGCAGTTAAATAGAGCATTAAATTTAGGATCTTAATCATCATCTTATCATCCTATCTTCTGCTTTTTATTTATCTTTCATTCAATCATTCACACCATTATGTAAATAGTTAGTTTTAGTTTATTTCTAATACATTTTCTTAGAATTCCATAATTCTTATTATTCGATTTTTTATTAATCTCATCTTTATTTCTTCGTCTCCGCTCTAGTAGATTTTCATTTCGGTAATTTCTTCTTCTTCCCTAACCTTTTCTCCAGTTACTGTTATTATTTCTTATCTTCTTAATTTTTCTATGTCTAGTAACTTTTCTTTTCTTTCCTTTTTTCTTTGACGGAGTTTTGACGCTAAAGACCTTCGACGACTTATAAAAGAGACCCGACACCACTAAATACGGTAGGTCCTAAAATAAGGAAGGTTTTTTGAAAAAGGTTTGAATTTCGAGAAAATCGGAGGACGGTCCCGACTTTTGAAATTGGCAAAAATGTCGTCGGGCCTGAATTTTTTTGAAAGTTCGAAAATTTTTGAAATTTGAAATGGGCAGCATACCGGCTAAAATTAGGCTACTTTGAGTTAAATCGTAAGTCTAAATTTCGGTAGCATTTCGAGTTTTGGAAAGCGAATATTTTTGGAAAGATGCATTTTTGAAATGACGGTTTTTGAAAAAGACACGGAAACCAAGCAACACATAGTAACGCAAGCATTATAACCACACCATGTATGCTTTACACTAAGTCTCGGTCGGTCTAAATAGGGTCTATACCAGTGCGCATGGCCTTTTCGAGAATTGGGACGGACTTCCTGAGTCGAGTTGATCTTAGAACATGCTGCAAAACCCATACGAATTAGCCATGAACACCTTTACATAACCAATTTGAAATATATCACGGTATAGTGGGACGTCGGTCACCAGTACTGATCGCCTCCCAATCGGATCGGTCGTTAACGAAGGACGGGGGATCAAACGATATTTGTAAGACTCGAGATTAAACAAAAACAAACAAGTATTCGTGGTAAGTCGAGGTCGGTCCACAGAGAACGAAGTGTGTTGACAAGTTTAAAGCGGCGTGTTTGATGTCTAGAGGGGGGGTTCCTAAGGGTCGAGTCTATACTAGAGAAATGACTACGAGAATAGCTAGGGGTGGTCAATCTAGGGAAAGGCGTTAGGGGGAAGTAGGGATTTGGAACATGGAGTCTAAGAAGGTCGGAATCGAGTTTTTGTTGCAACATTGATAAAGGGAGAATGCCACCTTTCGGTTTCTTCACCCAACCCACCTAAAAACCCGCTTTCGCGGCGAAGAAGGGTAAGTCTCTAGTTGTGGTAATTTCTACCCCGAGTTTCCTCATATTGATAGAAACGAGTCAAGGTCGGTCTAGTTGGCCGGACTAAAACAACAATGACACAACAACCACAAGCAAGATAAACCAACAAGCAAGCAACCCACCAACATCCCTAAATTCAAAAATCCAAGTCCTCATCCCCAAACCCTCCAACAAGAAATCTACTCACTAATCATAATGCAAGACAATAAAACATTAACTAAGGAGAAAAACGGGTCTAAATGGGAGGAAAAACGATCTAAATTTAGCACACAACAATTCCCCCACACTAAACCGTTGCTCGTCCTCGAGCAAAGACCCAAAAAGAAATTACAACCTACTACTACTAGCTAGACTATGCTAAGCCGATACGAGGCAATTAACGGGCCCGCTCCCTCCCTTCAACTCACATCGAAATACCCATGAGGTAGAATACTCCCATGCAAGGCAAGTTGGGGCTTGCTCAAAATGGTGGATGCGACTAAACACACGAAAACACATAACACGAAAGAATAGATGCATCCAAAGCAAAAATAAAACACTGAATCCCTCATCGAGACGGCGGGGAGGACACCGATTACTTACCTAGAACAACAATAAACTTCCAAGATAAATGACCCACGTAAACAAGGACCAAAGCCTAATACTATGACAATTAAGCAATAAAGATGTTGATAACTTAGCCTAGGTCCTCCTAGTCTTCTAAAGGGGTACGACGGGGCGTATAACGGAGTGGAAAAAGTGAACCATGGATTTGTTCGACACTGTAGTTAGGTGCAGTCCCGCTCTCTTTGGCTAAGCCAAGAGGGTCGTTCCAAACTCGAATTTCCCAAATTAGCCAAAACAAAAGGGTGGAGTGTTTACAAATTATTGGGGTGAATTGACTAATCACCGCTATCTTCATACCTCGGGACTCGGTCCTCTAGTTGGCACTTCACGACGATGAATCGATCAAAGGGCTTTTTTTTTAAGGAGATGTTTTTGATGAAATGATTTTCATTTGAAGCTTCTTTTCTCTCCTTTGTTTTTCATGTTTTTGTGCCCTTTTCTCTTGCTTTGGTTTGCCCTTTTTGGCTTTTTGATGTGGTTCGAAACCAAGCTCGGAGGTTATTTTTGTGTAAACTTATTATGGTGATGTATAGGTGGAGGAAAAATAGGTAATCGAGAACGCACGCCATTCCCGGATAACCCACAAAAACACAGAAAGAATTTGGACTAAAGGTGCAATGGTCATTCGAGCAAGGTCACCTAGAAAACGGGATGCGGGAACCAAGGCCTAACTCCTCCATGGGTGGTCAAGGTGGTCAAATGCAAACCCCGAAGTAAACCTCTAGTAGAAAAGGTGGACTCAAGCTAAAGGATCAACAAATTCATTGATTAAGAGTCATTCTACTAGATTAAGGTCCAAAATCTACAATGGGTTATCTACAATGGAATGTAAATTCTTGTAAAAGGTTTGTAATTGGGCTTTCGAAAAGTTTAGTCCTAGACACACTATACAAAAACAAAAGAAACACACGAAAAAGAAAAACAAACAAAAGAAAACACAAGTAAGGTCATGTACTCCATACTCCATCAACATTAATGCACACAATCAACCACAACACCCAAAACGCTCAACTTCGAGAGCCTCCAATAGCAACAACCTAACTCCTCTACAAAGATAAAGAAGAAAGAAGGAAGTTACCAAGCGGAGTGCTTTCATATTCTCTTCAAAACATGCGATTAAGGTGGTGGTTACCTGTAAGAGTAGAGAACAAAACAATACACAGGACCCGAAAACATAACGAGAACGAGAAAAGAAAAGAAAAAGAAAATTGTTTTTGATTTTTCGAGTTTTTCAAATTTTTATGGTTTTTGAAAAGATTTTGAAAAATAAAAGATAGTAGACTCCTCCCCCACACTAAAACTGTACATTGTCCTCAATGGACAAGTAGGGGAAGATTGAAAAAGTTGGAAAAGAAAAATAAGAAAAATCTTTTTGGATTTTTATAATTTGTCAAATGTTTTTGGATTTTTCAAAAAATTTGAGAAAAGAAAAGGGAAAAATAAAATAAGAAAAGCGATAAAATAGTGGCAGGCCTAGGTGCAATCACATCACCTAGACCCTAGCCAAGTGGCTAAGAAAATAAAAATGAAATAAAAGAAAGGAAAAGAAAATTAAAACGAAAGGGTGAAAAATTGGGCGTAGGTGTAGTCATGTCACCTAGCCCGGATTAAGAAAAATTGAGAAAGATTGATTAAAATTTGGATTTTTCAAAAGGTCAATGGCGTAATCACGTCGCCTAAAGACCGAAAGCTATACCAACGCCGCGACGGCCGCAAAAAATCGATGGGACGGTGGGACAGCTTGCAATTTTTTGTTCAAGATAAAGCAATCACAATGATTATAATGATGGAACAAGGAACAAGGAACGAAATTAATCTAAGAAGATACGTTGGGGACTATTAAAGCACGGTCATGGCAAATAGAGACGAGGCAATGATCGGGTACATTAAAGATCCAAGTCGGAAGATAGGTCTCGTCAAGCCAGACTCGATTGTCTAGTGGGATAAGATGGTCGGTCGCATAACCCAAGTTTTTCACGATTAAAGTCACAAGACCACCACAGTCTACGGAGGGGCGTTGGGCAACGATAATTTGATGAAAATGCAACGCTACGACGAGTGGTAGGTCAAGGGGGTTAGGATTACCAAGCAAAGAGTCAGAAATTAATTGTAAGACGCACACATTAAAATTAATAATATTGTCGGTAGATGGTATCAAACAATGAGAAAGCATCTCGGCAAAGTAACGAATAGCGGGGTTACGGATTTCAGAGGTAAAGTTTGTATTAGGTTCAAAATCTCGTTGACCACGTGCTATGCACCGCCAAAGGTTTCTTCTAGAAGCACTAGCTTGTACATTACTCAAAGTTTCACTAATTCCGGTACCCGATGAGGGTAGACCTAAGGCTAGGCCGAATTCAGAAATAGTTAAATAATGGGTTCTACTGAACAATCTAAATTTAAACTCTCTTGGTGTGGTCGGGTTATCGATAGTAAAGGTACCTAAGAACTCACATGCAAGGTCTTTATATGTGCAAGCTACGAAACTAAGAAGTCCGCTTATTCCGGTCCTAGACGATAACTCTCTAATATCGTCCTCTATTCCTAGTATTTCCATTGTGAACGGACAAGGCCACCTTGTGCTCCGAAAGGTCTTTTCGGAGAAGATTTGAGCTAAGGGTGTATTAGGACAAGGTTAAAGTTTAGGCTTATGAGACTTAGAAAGTTTAGAAGTTGAAGTCATACCTTGTTTTTGCGCGGCTCGTTGGGCTCTTGTCTCCATAATAATAATTTGCAAGAATGATCCCAAAACTTCTTTTCCTTCTTCAAAACCCCAAAATAAATCACCAAGTTGGAATGGAATTATGAATGGAGGTTTGAATGTGGTTGGGTATGGAAGGTGGTTTGATGTTTTTATGAAGGGTGAAAATGTGGAGTGAATTGTGGGGTGAAGGTGATATATATAAAGGTGATTGAGGAGGGAAAGTGAGTTTTAAAGCGGGTGGTAAAATTTTTAGTGTAAAAATTTTGGAGGGAAAGTTATGTATGGTAAATGTGAAGGAGGGAAGTGAGGAGGTGTAATATAGGTGATTGACCAAGCTCATGCCGCCGGGTGAAATTTCACCCGGTCAAGCACCATCGGGTGAAATTTCACCCGACGGACTTTTCGTCGTGAAAATCATTTTTGCCACTTGTTCCACCGGGTGAAATTTCACCCGGTCAAAATCTCACCGGGCGAAATTTCGCCCGGTGGTGTCTTCGTTAATTCCGGCAAATCTGGCAACATTTCCGTAGGGCGAAATTTCACCCGGTCAAGTCTCACCGGGCGAAGTTTCGCCCGAGGGTCTTGTTTTCTTCATTTTTCCATCTTACCATTTCATTGCTCTTCAATAGTCACCTAAAGATTCAAATATTGACTCGACTCACATTACATAATCAATATCTCCCACAAACATGCTTGTGGTCTTCAATTAGGCTTCATAACTTCTCCAAAAGCTTGATCTTCATCCAAATAAATGCTCCATGGTGAAATCCAAGTTCAACCATTCTTCTCAAACTAACAAAACTAATAAACTCAAAGAAATATGATACATATATACAAGGTGGTTGTTGAGGATACCACCAAACCTACATCAATTTCGAGAGGGGGTTAAACAACGCTCCCCAATGGGAGCTCACCAAAATTCATGGTAGCGAAGGTCTCACGAACGTGACCGGGATGATAAATCTTCAAACGTTGTCCATTAACCATAAATTTCCCGGTTTCCGGGCTTGATATCTCTATTGATCCATATGGTTGTACCTTGGTCACTTCGAATGGACCCGACCATTTTGATTTCAACTTACCGGGGAAGAGCTTAAAGCGAGAGTTGAAGAGTAATACCTTATCACCAACGGAGAAGTCTTTACGAAGTATTCGAGAATCATGCCATTGGCGAGTTCGTTCCTTGTAAATCTTCGAGTTTTCGCAGGCTTCAAGTCTTAGTTCTTCCAATTCTTGTAGTTGGAGAAGGCGGTTATCTCCTACAACACTCTCATCGAAGTTCAGCTCTTTGACTGCCCATTCGGCTTTGTGTTCTAATTCCACCGGTAAATGACAAGCTTTACCATACACAAGACGATAAGGAATGGTTCTAATCGGCGCTTTGTAAGCCGTTCTCAATGCCCAAAGGGCGTCATTCAATTTCAATGACCAATCCTTTCGGTGTGTATTGACAACTTTCTCTAGAATTTCCTTGATTTGACGGTTAGAGATCTCGGCTTGCCCATTTGATTGAGGGTGGTAGGCTAGGGACATCTTGTGAGTGATACCATATTTCCTAAGAAGGTGTTCAAAGGTATTTTTCCTAAAATGAGAGCCTCCATCACTAATTATGGCTCTAGGCATACCGATCTTGGGAAAATCACATTCTTGAAAGGTTTGATTACAATGGAGTCATTGGTGGGGGAAGCTACGGCCTTGATCCATTTTGAGACATAATCAACCGCGACTAGGATGTATTTGTTACCAAAGGAGGATGTGAACGAACCCATGAAATCAATGCCCCAAACATCGAACAATTCAATCTCTAAGATGGGTTGAAGGGGCATCTCATTTCTTCTTGTAATATTCCCACTTCGTTGACAAGCATCGCACGTGAGAATGAAAGCTCGAATTTCCTTAAACATGGAAGGCCACCAAAACCCGCTTTGGAGAACCTTGGCAATTGTCTTTTGGTTGGCCAAGTGTTCACCATAAGATGTCAAGTGAAGGTGTTTCACAATATTTTATCCTTCATCGGTCGTGACACATCGTCGGTAAATTCCATCTACCCAACGGCGAAACAAATATGGTTCGTCCCAATAATAGTGTCGGGCTTCATAACGTAGTTTCTTCCTCTCTTGCTTGGAATAATAGTCCGAAATAAAATGAGATACTAAGAAATTGACGATATCGGCATACCAAGGTGTAATAGTTTCAACGGCCATCAAGGCCTTATCTCTCATAACTTCATTGATGGGTATACCATCTTCTTCATTGCTTTCTTTACTAACCGTTAGTCTACTAAGATGATCCGCTACCAAGTTCTCCGATCCAGCTTTGTCTTTAATCTCAATATCAAATTCTTGTAAAAGGAGGACCCACCGAAAGAATCGGGACTTGGTCTCCTTCTTGGACATGATGTAACGAATCACCGCATGATCGGTGTGAATTATGACTTTGGAACCGGTAACATAATTTCGGAATTTCTCCATGGCATAGACAACGGCAGCCATTTCTTTCTCGGTTGTTGTATACCTCGATTAGGCTTCATCTAATGTTTTGCTTGCGTAATATATCAAATGAAGCTTCTTATCTACCCGTTGTCCTAGAACGGCACCAACGGCAAAATCGGATGCATCGCACATGATCTCAAATGGAAGATTCCAATCGGGAGTTTTGATAATCGGAGTGGTAGTAAGAGCAGTCTTTATCCTGCAAAAGGCCTCAAGACACGAGTCATCAAAAACAAAAGATGCATCTTTCATAAGCAAAGAAGTCAAAGGCTTGGCAATCTTGGAAAAGTCTTTAATAAATCATCTATAAAATCCGGCGTGACATAGAAAACTCCTCACCCCTTTAACATTTGTAGGTGGTGGCAAGTTCTCAATCACGAAGACTTTCGCCTTATCAACTTCGACTCTTCTATTAGAAACAATATGACCTAAGACAACACCTTGTTCAACCATAAAATGACACTTTTCCCAATTTAAAACAAGTCTATACTCTTCACATCGAGCTAACACTTGATCAAGATTTTCAAGGCAAGAATCAAAAGATCTACCATGGACACTAAAATCATCCATAAAAACTTCCATGGATTTTTCAATAAAATCCGAAAAAATAGCCATCATACATCTTTGAAACGTTCCCGGCGCATTGCACAATCCAAATGGCATCCTTCTATAAGCATAGGTGCCATAGGGACATGTAAAAGTGGTTTTCTCTTGGTCATCGGGGTGAATGGGAATTTGAAGAAATCCGGAATGACCATCAAGGAAACAAAAATAAGAATGATGCGCCAATCTTTCAAGCATTTGATCAATAAAGGGAAGGGGGAAATGGTCTTTTATGGTGGCCGTGTTCAATTTTCGATAATCTATACACATGCGCCAACCGATAATAGTCCTAGTAGAAATTGACTCACCCTTTTCTCCTTTTACAACCGTCATTCTTCCTTTTTTCGGCACAACTTGTATGGGGTTAACCCATTTACTTCCGGTTATTGGGTATATAATGTTAGCCTCATACAACTTGAGGACTTCCTTCATGACAACCTCTTTCATGGTGGGGTTCAACCTACGTTGACCCTCAACCGAAAGACGGTGGTCATCATCAAGGATAATCCTATGCATACAAACATTTGGACTTATGCCTTGGAGGTCGGCAATGCTATACCCGATGGCCTTTTTGTGCTTTCTCAAAACAATCAAAAGTTTTTCCAATTGAGGTCCATCAAGGGTAGCATTGACGATAACGGGATAATTAGTTCCTTCAAGAAAAGCATATTTGAGGGAAGAGGGAAGTGGTTTAAGTTCAAGATTAGGAGGAGAAGATACCATACTCTTACCCACCGGTAGTGGTTCTACCTTTTCATCATGCAAACATTCATCTTCAAAGGGTGGAGAGTCAAATGGTTCATCTTCTTGCTTATCATCATCTATCAAGCTATACTCAACCAAACTATCAATAACTTCAATAGAATGCATTTGTTCAATCATTGGTTGTTTAAGAGCTTGAGAAAGGGAAAACTCTACCGACTCGTTCCCTGTGTTAAAAGATAACTTTCCATTCTTGACATCAACTATAGTACCTCCGGTAGCCATAAAAGGTCGACCTAAAATAATGGGAGTAATAGTGTCTTCGGGCATATCCATGACAACAAAGTTGGAGGGGATGAAAAACTTACCAACTTGAACGGGAATATTCCTCAAGTATCCCAAGTGGGTACTTGACGGACCTATCCGCAAGTTTAATCGACATACTAGTGGGTCTCATCTTCCCCAAACTAAGTCTCTTAGCAATGGAATGGGGTAACAAACTAACACTAGCCCGTAGGTCACATAAAGCTTGATTAACAATAACATTTCCAACCCGACAAGGGATAGAAAAACTATCGGGATCCTCAAGTTTCTTTGGCATTTGATTCATAAGAATGGCACTACATTGTCCCGTGAGAGAGATACATTCTTTATCCTCTATTGTTCTCTTTTTAGTCAAGACATCTTTCAAAAACTTAGAATAGAGGGGCATTTGAGAAATTACCTCGGTGAAGGGTAAAGCTACCTCCACCTTTTTCAACATATCCACGAAACGGCTAAATTGGGCATTCTCCTTGTGCGGCTTAGCTCTTTCGGGAAAAGGCAATGGAGGGACAAAAGCGGAAGGTGGTGGAACATTGGATTCTTCTTCTTCTTCGGCTAATCGCTCCGCCTCTTTTCTTTTTGCTTCTTCCGCTTCCATTTGCTCTTTCTTCTTTCTTTGTTCTCTTTGTTCATTCTCCGCATTTTGGAGGATATTAAACTCTGCTTGTATTCCCCGGTTTTGTTTGGGGGAAGTGGGAGATGATGCTTGTGGTGCACTTGGTTGATTGACTTTGGATGGGGTACTTTTGGTGTTCAAGTTCAAATTCTTATATGGGTCCTCAAGTTCTTTGCCACCTCTCAAAATGACGGCATTTGCTTGGTGTGAAGGGTCTCTTGGGTTTTGGGGTTGCCCGGGCAAACCATGGGGTGGATGAATTGGGGCGGCTAAGGCTTTTGTTGCTTCTTGTGATTCCCAAACCTTTAGCCTTGCCTTGGTATCTTGATGTTCATTCCATAGTTGCCCAACGGTTCTTTGCAAATCATTAATGTTATCCCATGGGACTCCTCCTTGATCAAATTGAAAATTGCTTGATTGGCCATAAGATTGAGAGGGTTGATTAAATGGTTGTTGATTGTAACCTTGGTTTCCTTGAAAATTACCTTGGAACCCTTGATTGTATCCATGATTGAAATGATTACCATGTTGATTTTGGTAATTGTTGTAATTGTTGGGAACATGGAAGTTGCTACTTTGTTGATTGAAGTTGCTCCTTTGATGAGGAGGCATATATGGAGGCATCTTTGGAGGACCTTGATTAAAGGACCTTTGTTGACTTTGATTGAATGGCCTCAATTGACTCCCTTGGGCACGTGGCATCGGATTTTGGACATTTTGATTTCCATAAGAAAAATTGGGATGAAATCTTGTGCCGGCATTGTAAGTATTGGAAAAGGGATCAAATTGAGGTCTTTGCCCATACACTTGTATAGCTTGGACTTCATTTGGTTCTTCAATATAAACTTCTTCATTAGGAATGCAAGAGCTAGAATCATGGTCATAATTGCCACAATGATCACATTCAACTTCCCATGTTAATTGTTTTGGAGGAGATGGTTGCCTTGGTGGAACACTCCCTTGAATTTGGTACATACCTCTAGGAGTAGGCCTTGAACTCATGGCATCCATTATCTTTTTCAATTCTTCAACTTCCGCTTGAAGTTTCAATTCATTAGAACTCTGAGTTGAGTTCACTTCGACTTTCTTTCTAGAATCCCTCGATTGACCCATTCTAGAATCACTCTTTGCCATCTTCTCAATAAGACTCTTAGATGCCTCATCGATGAAAGAAGAGAAGTTTCCTCCGGCGGTCGAATTGAGGTTCTCCTTGGTTCTCGATGAAAGGGTGTTATAAAATGTTTGGGTAGTGAGCCAATCGGGTATTCCATGGTGTGGACATTTGCGCAATAAATCTCTAAATATTTCCCAAGCCTCACTTAGGCTTTCAAATTCGTCTTGCTTGAATATAATGTTTGTATCTCCATGCGATATTGATTAGTCTTTGACGGTGGAAAATATTTCTCCAAGAAGGCATTAGATAGTTGAGCCCATGTTGTAAATGTATTAGCGGGATGGCCTTGAAGCCATCTACGAGCTCCATCTCTCTGGGTCTTTGGAAATAATAAACGGTGCAATTGGCATGAAGTTAATCCATTGAGACGGGCTCCTACTAATTTTTCTTTAAATGAAGCAATGTGCTCTTGAGCATCTTCTTGAGAAAAACCGTGAAAAGTATCTTGTTGAACCGCATTTGTCAAAGAGGCTTTTAATTCATAGTTCTCGGGAATCTCTCCGAAATCGACGGGAGAAGGTGTTTCTTCGTGTGTTAATTGGGAATGAGAGCCTAGGGTCGCCATTTGATGAATTGGTGGTGATGGTGGATTTGAATTTGGATGATTTGGAGGGGATGGATTTTGATTTGGTGGTGGTGTTTTTGGTGATGGTGGTGAATTTTGTGAAGTGGAAGGTATGGAAGGATTATTTGGAGTGGGATTATGTGATGTAGAGGATGTAGAAGGTGTAT
This sequence comes from Agrostemma githago, assembly GCA_958450325.1. Lineage (NCBI taxonomy): Eukaryota > Viridiplantae > Streptophyta > Magnoliopsida > Caryophyllales > Caryophyllaceae > Agrostemma > Agrostemma githago. The sequence continues at coordinate 34,195,898 of OY288243.1, read as the reverse complement.
GTGGTAGGATGGGATTAAGGTTAGGAGGTGATAATGAAGGATGTGGAATGATGGTGGATGAGTTATTTCCCCGAAAATGCAATGCTCTAAAAGTCCTTTCCGACTCCAGATCGAACCACAAGGGTGATGACGTGTTCCTGGGCATAAAACTCAATTAAACGGTGAGACTCCTAGCACCTAATGGTACTAGGGAAAAGAGAGAAGGGAAAAGAATCAAACACAACAACTAAAAACAAAACAACTACTCGCCGCTCCCCGGCAACGGCGCCATTTTGATCGCCTCCCAATCGGATCAGTCGTTAACGAAGGACGGGGGATCAAACGATATTTGTAAGACTCGAGATTACACAAAAACAAACAAGTATTCGTGGTAAGTCGAGGTCGGTCCACAGAGAACGGAGTGTGTTGACAAGTTTAAAGCGGCGTGTTTGATGTCTAGAGGGGGGGTCCTAAGGGTCGAGTCTATACTAGAGAAATGACAACGAGAATAGCTAGGGGTGGTCAATCTAGGGAAAGGCGTTAGGGAGAAGTCGGGATTTGGAACATGGAGTCTAAGAAGGTCGGAATCGAGTTTTTGTTGCAACATTGATAAAGGGAGAATGCCACCTTTCGGTTTCTTCACTCAACCCACCTAAAAACCCGCTTTCGCGGCGAAGAAGGGTAAGTCTCTAGTTGTGGTAATTTCTACCCCGAGTTTCCCCATATTGATAGAAACGAGTCAAGGTCGGTCTAGTTGGCCGGACTAAAACAACAATGACACAACAACCACAAGCAAGATAAACCAACAAGCAAGCAACCCACCAACATCCTTAAATTCAAATAATCCAAGTCCTCATCCCCAAACCCTCCAACAAGAAATCTACTCACTAATCATAATGGAAGACAATAAAACATTAACTAAGGAGAAAATAACTATAACATGCATAGTAACTAGATCTAAAGAAAACTAACAACAAAATGATGAGAAAACTATGATCTAACAATTACCCACTAAACTATGGTAGAGGCAAGATCTAACAAAATAGACTAGAGAATAATCTAGAACAACATAAGTAAAATCTAGAGAAACTAACTATACTAAGATTATCTAAACAAGACAATAATGAGAAACATAAAATAAATCTAAACTAGAGATTAGAGAGTGGAAGAGAAATATACCAACTATGAAGATCTACAAGAAATAAGAAGATTGCATAAATAAAGGTTGAATCTTTGATGGAGAGATTGAAGAATTTGTCACTAATTCTTCAATAAACCCACAAATCTTCAAATAAAACTTGAAATAATCTTCTACAAACTTGAAATTTAGATAATTGTTGATGGAAACTAAGTAGATCTACTACTAATTACTATGTAAACTACTAGAATTATATAGAATTACTAAGAATACTACTAAATTACTCTACTACTAATGAAGGTGTAATATGATGGTTGACTACACTAATGGAGGCCTATTACTATTTTAATGATGGGTGCCTTGGGCAACAAATTAGGGTAACATATAGATAGTAATCCTTAATGGGTCTCTTAACCTAAAGTCCAAATCCAACTTTTGCTTCATTAGTGAGACAATCATCCTTTGCATCTTCATAGGGCGAAGTTTCGCCCTGCGGCTCGATGGACTAATCCCACCGGGTGAAATTTCGCCCGGTGAAATTTTCTTCACTTTTTGCAATTTCCGGCGTTTTTCACCATCGGGCAAAATTTCACCCGGTGGGCGAAATTTTGCCCGGTCAACTTCGCCCGGTGAGGAAGCTCGGAAAATTCTTCGGGGAGGCAATTTACCGTCGTGTGAAATTTCGCCCGGTGGTGTCTCACCGGGTGAAATTTTGCCCGGTCATATCTCTGGCCTCTTTCCTTGTCTCATTCTTCGTCGATTGATTGGATGACTTTAAACTTTAAGTTGTGTGCTTTGCTCTTTTGGACGGTATTCCCTTCTCTTGTGCTCGTGGAAGCTCGATTGTGATTTCGGTGCCAAATCCTATCAAAATTGATAGAAAAACTACCAAAAACACGTAAAACGCACAAGAGGGACGCTAATGCAAGAAGTACTCAAAATATGGCGATAATCGCACTCTAGACTCGCAAAATGATGGAAAAACGAGTCTAAATGGGAGGAAAAACGGTCTAAATTTAGCACACAACAAGTACCGATCCGGGTAAAAATGGGGTTATGCATGAACCGTAAAACTAAAGCACGTATTGTACTAATCGAACGATTTCTCCTCGACTCTCACCCTGAGGGTCCGATGGTAAGTAACACATCAGTTCTCCCCAGCGGAGTCGCCAAATTGTGGACATGACAAAGGTCCACCCCGACGCGGCCACGCACGGGTTTGGGCGGCGAAATGTTTCCCATGTGAAATGGTTCTCGGGTTGAAATATAAATCGAAGTTGGAGTCGCCACCGAACTTTGTGGGAGTTTGGGCCCGTTCGAACCCACTTTATATTTTGGTGGACCGTGCACAAAGTACGGCCCACTTCGATACTAGAGCTTGCGGGATTCGTCCCTTTGCATTACGATACCGATGCCTAGTTTTCGGGTATCGTGTATCGAATGACTCTCGTGCGCCAACGGTTTCGGGCATCCGGAAACCGAGGTTCTGAGTAAGGGGTGGAGGTACGTGTTGGGAAGCCCACAAAGGACACCCAACCCCGCCCGCACTTAGCGGCCTCTACTAAGATATCGTTCGAGTTTTTAATACGCGCGCTAGTGATTCGGTGAAATGTTATGCAAACAACATTTTACGAGATATGAAAAATTGAATAAGTTGATACGTCATTTTAATGCATTTAATTCACGTCAAAGTGGTTTTGCATGCAAGATTCATTTGTAAAACGGTAAATCGCAAACAAATAAAAGCGAAGAAAAACGAGAATAAGTTACAAGTTACACGGGCGGAAATGCAACCCGGACAAAACAAAATAACGAGCAAAGTCGAAATAAAGATATAGTAACGGTAAAAATGAACGGATTAGAATAGGTAATGCAATGCATGGTTTTGAAAATGTAGACGCGTGATAGTCTTTACACGTGACAACCGAAGTCGTAAAAATATTTGACGAGGCTAAAATGATGTTAAAAGCTCACATTCTAGCATAAAAGGGACCACTCAATCGAGTCATGGGAGGGGCTCGATCGAGTGACCCTGTTATAGGCCCTCAGCCACTGCTTCGGGGTGTTACTCGATCGAGTGAGCCATGGCACTCGATCGAGTGCCCCTGTACGAACTGTTGTTCGTGTCAAAAGGGTGGCTATCTCGACTTTTATTTTGTTTAAAATCGATTATTAACCAAGCTAAATAAAAATATGACGTAATTTATATTCAACTCGGTTTTCGGTACTCGTGACATGTATTTTATGATTACGAGGTCGGTATCGGGAATTTTGGAAAAGGTGTTGTAAAATTGTTTTGAATTTGATTGGAACGAAATTAATTCCCTCCGCGTCACGACATCGTTACTAATCCTTACGGATTACGTGATGTTCGATTTTGCGTCAACGGGTTTCATACCAATCTCGAAAATGGCATCTGACATGTTTAACTACGTATTACCCACGATCGCGTTACGCCCTCAATTGTTTAGGGCGGCTCTCCTCGAAAGGGCGCCACCACTGTTACGGCTTGTAAAGGGATTAAACGGACTTGGAGCGGGAATCGTAGTTAAACATGTTCGATCCGAAAACGGTTTATATATTTATATATATGCGGTATTATTTAATAGCAACGATAAATAAAAATGCTAAACGATATAAAGATGCGATGCTAGGACGAAATAAAATGTGTTCATTTTAAGGGTTGATCCGCTTCAACAACCAAATAATCGGGGTAATAGGATAAGCGACCGGCAACATCGAGTGTAATACTCTCGTATTCGTTTTTCCTTATCCCAACTCCTCATATTCGATACGTATAGGCGGATATTTTATAGCGATACAATAATAATAGTTATGGTGTGTATGGTTTGTAGAGAAGATTGCTCTTTTATTTTTACGAGTTTCCGTCTCGAATATGTGTAAATGAGTGTGTATAGAGAGATGTCGAGATGGTGGTGATTAATGGCTGAAATGTGGCTGAAAATATGAGGTTTTGAAAGAGGTAAGAGCTGAAAAAGAGTTGTGTTGTGGGTTGGGGTGACGGGGTATTTATAGGGAAAATACCCCGGTTTAGGGCCACTCGATCGAGTGGTGTAAGTGCAATCGATCGAGTGCCCGGTTCAAGGCCGGTTTGGCCGGTTCGCTGGCTTACTCGACCGAGTGGGCCTGAACCACTCGATCGAGTGGATCAAACTGGACGGAGGGTTTTAGGAAAGATTTGTTGACTATTTTGAATGTGATTTGGTAGTTGAGGCTAGCTTCTAGAAGCTCACGTAGCTGATTTTTGTGTCGGATTCGTCTTTGACCGGGTTTTGACCCGGTCGCTAAAAGATGATTTTATTTTTGGTGTCGGTTTTGACTCAAATTAGTCTTATTTTGTTGGAAACGACCCACTGGGCCTGAATTTGAGGTCGGTTTTGTGAGATTTGTGCTCGGCTAAAAGCCCATGCAGACATTAATGATTCAGAGCCCATATTCGAGTGCGTTAAGCACGTTTATGCCCGGTCATCATCGGGTGTTTTGTCGGAGACCGCTATAGACACTAGCAGCCAAATGCGGGTGTCTACGTACAAGTATCATCATGACATGTTAAATACGCCTGTGGATGATGATGAAATAAAAAAAGATATGTTCTCAATCCCTAATGATAAAAGCCCAGGTCCAGACGGCTTCTCGGGTGGATTTTTTAAAAATTCCTAGGATACAATTGGCCCCCTTATCTGTAAAGCAGTGAAGGAAAGCTTTGCAACTGGCAAAATCCTGACGCAGTTGAATGCCACAAATATTACACTGATACCCAAACTGGACAGACCTGAAATTGTCAAGCATTTCGGGTCGATCGCTTGTTGTAACATTTTGTACAAGATAATTTCTAAACTTATCTGCAATAGAATGGCTATGGTGTTGCCTGAGCTTTCTTCTTTCTCACGAGCTTCTAGTTTTACCCTGAATAATAGTAAATCAGCTATTTACTTCAATGGGATAACTCAAGACTTAAAGGAAGACATACTCTATGTTACGCAGCTTTCTGAAGGGAAACTGCCCTTTACCTACTTAGGAGTCCCGATGCAATCTAAGAAGCTTGATAAACATGATAGCCAAGTTTTAGTGGAAAAAATTACGGAGAAAATCAGAAATGTGCGAGCCAAACACCTATCTTATGCAGGTAAGGTAATCCTTATTAACTCCGTTCTCAATACAATGTATAATTACTGGGCGTCAATGTTCCTCCTCCCCAAAGGAGTCATAGATCGAATTTTGAAGCAATTTGTCGCAATTTCTTGTGGGATGGTGATGCTGAATACAGGAGGGTGCCTCTTGTATCATGGGATAAAATTACCAGACCAAAAAAGGAGGGGAGGGGTCTAAACATTAAGAAACCAGGAAGCTGGAATGTGGCAGCGGTAGGCAAATTGGTCAATTGGATTTATGAAAAGGAAGACGGAATTTGGGTGAATTGGGTGCAGCTGAACTATCTCCGAGGTCAGGACTGACACTCTTATCATCCTCCTCAAGACTAGGGATGGCAACGGGTCGGGTCCTCCACCCGGACCCGGACCCGGACCCGGACCCGAAGTTTCAACCCTGGACTCAGACCCAACCCGGACACGAATGGGTCCAAAATTATCAGACCCATACCCGAACCGGTCATGTCTGGACCAGGTCCGGGTCTACCCGCGGGTCCGCCTTAATTATTACATTTTTTGTATTATTCATTGTTTCGATGGAAATTTCGCAGAAAAACACGAACTTAATTTCCGAAAAAATACGTAATGTCTTGAGTTATTCCTTACGTAGAAATTTTTTAAAATGTGTTTACAAACCACGCATAAAAATGATTAAAAAAAGTGTCTACAAGTCTCACAATACAACCGCAAAATCTCACAAAATACAACACAAAGATTGTCTTAAAAACATTCATCACGAAATAATTTATTAAATAAACATAATCCTTAAGTATGTTTTAATGAAATGAGTCAGGATGAAGGAGAAGTTTTTTAGGGTCTAAGTTTCTAACTCTGGAAGTCAGTACTCAATATGTTTTAATGAATTGAAATTGATTTTTTTTAACGGGTCTACGGTCGGGTCCGAGTCCCAAAACTTAGACCCGTACCCGTACTCAAATTTTTTGGGGAGGACCCAGACCCGACCCATGCACATCGAGTCCGGAAAATTTAGACCCAGACCCGACCCATTCGGGTCCGACCCGCCGAGTCTGGGTCGGGTCTTGGACCCATTGTCATCCCTACTCAAGACTTCTCTTGGACCTGGCGTACTATATGCAAGGCAAAGGATAAGCTCAATCCAGGCTACCAGAATAATAGCTGGCAGGCTGATCCACAGGGATACATGATCAAGGGAGGGTACCGGTGGCTTGTGGGGATGGTCCTGAAAAAACCTTGTACAAGTTGGTGTGGAATGGACTAAATATTCCAAAACATTCTATGAATCTATGGATTCTGATGAACGAAGGACTGCGGACTAAAGATAAACTACAAAGACGCGGGTGCTGTAATGACGACTTATGTTGTCTTTGTGGTAGGCAAAGGGAAGACTCTGAACATTTGTTCATGTACTGTGAGATTAGTACTAAAATCAAGCGAGAGCTGGAGCTTTGGATGGCACAAAACACAGATTAACATCATGGTTCTGGCTGCATACTGTCACTGGATTTAGAGAGCTCGGAACCAAGCTCTATTTGAAGGATATGTTCGAAGACCTGAGATGATTCTGAAAGAGATGAAGGAAGAGATTAGGAGGCATATACAAGTCATGAAGATAACCCATAAAAAGATAGACAATGTTATGATAAAAGAATTGGAAATGCTGCGTCCTAACCATACTTAGTTTCTTGTTGGCTGATATTGTTTGAGCTTTCTTTACTCCACTCCTGTTTGTAAATTGTCTCTCTTAAAGTAATATAATCCTCACATTTCATCAAAAAAAAGATTTGAGTAGAGTCGAATCAGATCTCAATTCAAGTTAGGTGTAAAACTCGTATTTTTAGTATGGGTATATGTTGGGGTAAAGATTGTATTGTATTCTTTTAACAAGTCTAGTTGCCATGTAGTAGACCCACTTACAAAAAAAAATATTCTCAAATTCAAGGGATATATCCATCATAAGTAGGGATGGCAACGGGGCGGGTATGGGTCGGGTCCGGAAGACCCGGACCCTTAAGGGTCAAAAAATGTTAGACCCTTACCCGGACCCGATGGGTACGGGTAGGGTCCGGGTCCGTCACGGGTCCAATGTGCGACAATTTAATATGTATAATATTTTTAACGTATACGATTTATAACCCGATATTTCAAAAGCCAAATTAAAAGACAATAAAATTAAGGACGGAACAGTATGAGACACGACGAAAGGAGGAGTAATATGTGAGTATTAGGCCTAATTAAGTCAGACGATAGTGAAAAAGTAAGGGGAAGAGCTAGGAGGAGGGTACATGAAGGGCTGGAGGCAGAGAATGGGAGTTGGATTTTTGGTACTGCGGCATAAAATGAAGAGAGAATGGATATTAAGGTTTTGCGGATTAGTCATTAGTAGTTACGGAGTATATATTAGTATATATATATAGAGAGAGAGAGTGAGGATCCGGTGAGTCTCCTTCTTTAGATGAGTCCGTCCTTTCAATCTGGACCACACAATCTAACAAGATGGAATGGCTGAGATTGGACCACGTCATTAAGGAAGAGTAACACGGCTGCCTTTGCATACACAAACATCATAACTCTTTAATTCCATATTACTGTGATATTATTACTGTGACATTATTACTGTAATTCCTTATTACTGTGACAGTGTCACAGTAAGATATTTGTGTTACTGTAATAGTGCTCTGTTACTGTAACAGTGCTACTGTTAATCTCATGTTGATGTTACTTTGTAGTATCAATTGATAAATGAATTTGACATTATTACTGTGACATTATACTGTGATTTCTTATTACTGTGACAGTGTCACAGTAAGATATTTATAACTCTTTAATTTCATATTACTGTGACATTATTATTGTGACATTATTATTGTAATTCCTTATAACTGTGACACTGTCACAGTAAGATATTTGTGTTACTGTAATAGTTTTTTTTTTTTTAAATAGTGTTCTGTTACTGTAACAGTAAGATTATATACGATGAAGATGACGCTGAGATTGAATCTCAGCCATTCATGTGATTTGATCATGTGGCTGTGATTTTCGGGACGGACTCATTTAAAGAAGACCAACTCACCGGATGCAATTTCTCTCTCTCTCTCTCTCTCTCTCTCTCTCTATATATATATATATATATATATATTTTGCGGTAATTTATTTTATTTATACGGGTCTAAGGGTCGGGTCTGGGTATGACTTTTAGGACCCGGACCCGTCCCTAAAAGGTTGGACCCGTACCCGACCCATGCCCGCAGAGTCTAAAAAAAATGAGACCCGTACCCAACCCGTTAGGGTAAGACCTGACGGGTCTGGACAGGGTCCCGGACCCATTGTCGTCCCTAATCATAAGCACGGGTGATATCATATGCATACAAATGTGTGGCTAGTATCAATATTGTGCTTCGAGCCGATTTTTAGTGAAAATGATAATGACACCAAGTTAGAGGATTGTATAAATTTGTGAGACTACGCAACAGTAGAAAGTAAGTCGAAAATAAAAGTATGTCTAATGGTAAACAAATATTATCCACATACGTGAATGTGTTTTTTGGGAGGTCATATATGCAGTAAACGTCAAATTAAATTATACGCGTGCATTGCATTTAAAACTCATAATATCTCTTTTTAAGACAGTACTCGGTAAATATTTGTGCTGATAGTTGATATCTAAGAACCAATAATGACTTCAATTTATAATCATAGGAATCTCTTATGATAATCTTTCAATGTGGTACAATTATAATACGGAGTACTTCCTCCTTCCTTTTATCTTCTTTCATATTCTATTTACGTCCGTCTTTCTATCTTCATCCCATCGCAAATACGGAGTTTTTTATTTGGTCACGGAAACAATTTACCCGGCCTAGGATCCGGGTTGTACAATTGGGTTAATGGTGAACAATTGGTCGCTTGACTTCCTTTGGTCTCCCCTTTCTCTCAACCCCCTGGATCGGACCTTCCCGGCGGAAATGGCCTGCTCCCTGCACAATGAACGCACAGGGCCTCGGAGGTTGTCCGAGGAAACCCTCTCCGATGCCTAAGTCAGTCCGTGGAATGCCTTTACGAACCTAGCTCGTGAGGAACTAGGCGGCGTTTTTAGGGAGTAAGAGTCTAGAGAGAGAAAATCCAACCCCTCTCATGTGGGAAATGGGGAGGTATTTATACCTTCTCACAAGAGAGAGAAGGGGAAGAGGAATGGTTGGATAGAGAAGTGACAAGTGGCGGCTTCTCATCCATCCGTTCCCAATTACCTTAGGCAAAATGACGAGAGGGCCCCTGGGGGTCCTGGCCCTGTCGGCCAGGGATTTTCCCAGGGCAGACAGTCTTCCGGCAGGGAGCCGCCAAGTTCCGACAGGCTGGGTTGGCCTGTGCTCTCAACAGCTGACGGCCAACCTTAGCGTTTTATGCTTCTTGTTCTAATTTCTTGCTAGGGGCTGGTCTTTCAACTCCTTGACAGGGACCGTCTCAGGGTTTGCCTAGCAGGCGATTAATTGACAGGCGGCCCACCCCAATCAATTGGCCTTCGTCAGTAGGATGGAAGTGAGACTTCTCTTCTGCTGGCGACTTTTGCTTGGAGGGGGGTTGACTTCCATGTCTGTTGCAGCATTTAATGTTTTGCACCTTCCCAAGGAACTTTGCACTGCCCATGTCAGGTATGCAAAGAGGTGAGAGTGCTTTTGTAATGATTGCACTTCTCTTCTGGGCGGATTTTGGGGAACTGTGAAGAGTTCCTGATAGGTGGCTCTCCTCCCAGGGTGGTTGGAGCGTTCATTAATGCCGCGCTTCCTTTTGTATAAAATCCTCAGTTTCCTTTATCATTTGTGCTTCAACTCATCCTCAATCTTTCCATGTTCTCTTGACTTTCCAACCGCCTGCGTCTTTCTCAGAACCAGCTCGCCCATCTGGAAATTCCTCTGTCGCACCTTGCTGTTGAAAGCTTTCCTCATTCGCTGCTGGTAGGCAGCGATGTTGGTACTGGCTTCCTCCCTTAGTTCATTCACCAGGTCTAAGGCTTCAACCATTGCAGCTTCGTTTTCAGTCTGGTCATACTGCAGGGAACGCGGAGAGGGAACCCTTGCCTCAATTGGCAATAGCGCCTCTGCCCCATATACCAGACCAAATGGGGTCTGGCCTGTAGACTCCTTCTTGGTAGTTCGGATTGACCAGAGTATACTGGGGAGTTCGTCAGCCCACCTACCTTTGCAGTCATCCACCATTTTCTTCAGGCCGTTCAGGATTTGCTTGTTGGCTGCTTCTGCCTGCCCATTGGTTTGAGGATGACAGACAGCTGAGTAGGCGACTGAGATGTTGTGGCTTTCCAGCCAGATTCTCAGTGGATCATTATCGAACTGCCTGCCGTGGTCAAATACCAACATCTTTGGTAGACCGAACCTGGTGATGATATTTCGCCAGATTACCTTTCTGACCGCCGGCTCAGTGATGTTGGGCACGGCTTCGGCTTCCACCCACTTGGTGAAATAGTCTATGGCGACAATCAGGAATTTTCTGCCCCCTGTGGCCACCGTGAAGGGTCCTAGAATGTCCATCCCCCATTGAGCAAAGGGGATGGGAGATAGGATTGGCCTGAGCTCCTGGGCCGGGGCATGGATCGATGGGGCAAAGAGCTGGCATTTTCTGCATTTCTGGGTCAGGCTCTTGGCATCTGCCAGCATGGTAGGCCAGTAGTAGCCTGCCCTGAGGGCCTTGTGGGCCAGCGATCTCCCACCAATGTGATGCCCACAAATTCCTGAGTGGATATCATCCAATACCTCAGCGGCCTGATCCGCTCGTAGACATTTAAGCAGGGGATAAGTAAAAGATTTTTTGTAAAGCTCTCCATTAATGAGTATGAACCAGGCTGCTTTAGCCTGTATCTTCCTCTTTTGTAACGAGTCTGATGGTAAAACACCATGCCTCTTGTACTGGATGAAGGGAGTCATCCAGCTTTCCAGCTCTTCTTCCACGGCATTAATCGTTTGACAGGGATTAGTAGACTTCTCGTGTAAAACGTCGACCCATACCGATCTCCGGATGTCCTGCAGACTGGAGCTTGCCAGTTTTGACAGGGCATCTGCTCTGTTGTTCTGGGATCGGGGGATTTGTTTGACCTCATATGATTTTAGGCCGGACAACTCTCCCTTCACCATCTCCAGGTATGTGGCCATTGCTTGGTCTCTTGCTTCGTATTCCCCATTGATTTGGTTGGCGATGAGCTGGGAGTCTGTCGCCAAGACAATTCGTTCTGCCCCTGCGGCTTTAGCTAGCCTGACGCCTGCGAGTACTGCTTCGTACTCTGCTTCATTGTTTGATGCTGGGAAAACAAATCTGAGAGCATGTTCAAAGTCAGTCCCTTCTGGGCTGGTTAGTACGACGCCTGCGCCCGGGCCATTGGCTGTCGAGGATCCGTCAGTATACACGATCCATTCCTGGGCAGGGGCTTCTTCCTCCCCTGAATGGGAGCACTCAGCCAAAAAGTCTGCCAAAGCTTGGGCCTTGATGGCTGTTCTCGGCTGGTAAGATATACCTAGCCCACTCAGCTCTATCGCCCACTTCAACAATCTCCCTGATTTTTCAAATTTTTCCAACACCTTTTCCAGGGGTTGGTCGGTGAGGACTACGACTGGATGCGCGTCAAAGTAAGGTCTGAGCTTTCTGGCAGCAACTATGACCGCGTAGGCGGCTTTTTCAACCATCGGATAATTCTTCTCAGCTGCCCCCAGCGCATGACTCACAAAGTATATAGGTTGCTGGGCGCCTGCCTCTTCTCGTAGGATGACTGCGCTGACAGTTGTATTGGTCACTGCAATGTAGAGGAAAAGTTTCTCTCCTGCTACTGGTCTTGCCAGGGTAGGGAGCCTCTTAAGATGGTCCTTCAATTGCTCAAAGGCCTCTTTCTGCTCGTTCTCCCACTTGAACTGTTTGTTTCCTTTCAGTATTTTGAAAAAAGGAGTGGCTTTGTCTGCTGATCGGGCAACGAATCGTGCTAAGGCGGCCATTCGACCCGTCAGGCGCTGGATGTCTCTAATGGTTTTGGGCTCAGGGAGGTCTAGGACTGCCTGAATTTTTTCAGGGTTGGCGTCTATCCCCCGAGAACTGACCAAGAATCCCAGGAATTTGCCGGAGCGGACTCCAAATGTACACTTTTTCGGGTTAAGTTTCATTTTGTAGGCGCGCAGGGAGCTGAAGGTTTCCTGCAAGTCTATCAGGTGTTCTCTGTCTTCCCTGCTTTTCACGATGGCGTCATCAACGTAAGCCTCGATGTTTCTGCCTTTTTGTTTCTCAAACACTTTATCAACCAACCGCTGGTACGTAGCCCCTGCATTTTTGAGCCCGAAGGGCATCATCTTGTACATGTAAGTACCCGAACTAGTGATGAACGCACACTTCACCCTGTCCGGCTGCCACAAGTATACTTGATGATACCCTGAAAAGGCGTCTAGGAAGCTCAGCATGGTGTAGCCACTGGGGGCATCCACCAGTTGATCGATTCGAGGGAGCGGATAGCAGTCTTTCGGGCAGGCCTTGTTCAGGTTTGTAAAGTCGACGCACATTCTCCATGCGCCTGACGATTTCTTGACCATGACAACATTTGCCAGCCATTCTGGGTAGTCGCAGACTTCAATAAAGTCTGCTTTCAAGAGTTTGTCAATTTCTTCCTTGATTGCTGCGTCTTTTTCCGCAGACATGTTTCGTTTCTTCTGTTTTACAGGGCGAGCATCCATGCTTACATTCAGCTTGTGAACGATGCATGATGGATCAACGCCGGGCATCTCGTCTGCAGAATAGGCAAACACGTCTTTGTTCTCCTTCAGTAGTTTGACCAGTTCGGTCTGGTAGGATTCCTCTAGGCCTGCTCCTACCAGGACCTGTCTTCCTGGCTCCAAGTCTACCAGCATACTTTCGCCCCCTGGCTCCAGGCGGTCAGGCGCCGGGTGCTCGACTGGGACTTCACCTTCCCTGCAGGGGGAACTGTCGGCTTTTCTTTTTCCTTTCCTGTCTCTCTCGTGCTCTTGCAGGGCCACGGAGTAGCATTGTCTGGCTGACTCCTGGTCCCCACGCACCTTTCCTTCCAGCCCGAAGTCTGTGACATACGCGATGGTGAGAGCCCTGATGGAGATGGCCGCCTCGATTTCGTCCAGAGTGGCCCTGCCAATCAGGGCGTTGTAGGCAGATCTCGCGTCCACAACAACAAAGGTTGCCCTGACATTCCTGGCTGTAGAGCCTTCCCCGAAGGTTACAGGCAAGTCGATGACTCCCATGGGCAGCACGCCTGCCCCACTGAACCCATACAGCGATCCGGGAGCAGGTCGCAGGTGCCTTTTTTCCAGGCCCATTTTTTCGAAGGCGTCCTTGTACAATAGATTTGTGTACGCGCCTGTGTCCACCATACACCTTCGCACAATATGGTTGCTGATCTCTAGGGACAGCACCAAAGGATCACTGTGCGGATATACCACGCGCCCTGCATCATCAGGAGTGATGCTTAATGTCACTCCCCTTGGACTCCCTGCTTTCTCGGCATAGCAGATCTGGTTCCTTAGCTCGCGCATTTGTCTTTTTTGGCCTCTTCGACTGAGCTGGCCTTCGGTGCCCCCTGAAATTACATGGATCACCATGCGATTTTGCACTGACCCTTCGGGTTTTTCAGACACTTCCTTCTGGGACTTATTTTTAGCTGCGTAGTTGGCCAACCATCCGTTCCTGATTAATTTCTCAATTTCGTCCTTCAGGTGGCGGCATTCTTCGATGGTATGGCCTATACAGTCGTGGAAAGTGCAGAATTTCTTGGGGTCGCCTTTTGGGCTGCGAGGTTTGTTTGGGCGGTTCCATTTGGCAGTTTCTTTTTCCAGTTCGAAGATTTCCGCCCTGGATTTGTTCAGAGCGGTGTAACTGTCGAATCTGGGTTGGTAGACTGGGCGCTCCTTCTTGGGAGTGTCTCCCTCTTCCCTTTGCTTGCCTGGCTCACTTCTGCCCCTTCCACCCTGCGGTCCCCCTTGAGGCTTTGTTTGGCCTGCAGGGGTGTCCGTCAGGCCGTGGAACTCCTCCTGCAGAATGAACCCTTCAGCAATCTTTCTGGCCATAGCCAAGGTTTCTGGCTGGGCCCTGATCATCTGGTTTTTCATTTCCCCTGGAAGTAGGGAGATTGTCAGGGCGTAGGCGGCAGTGGAGTCATCGATCTCCCTAACCTGTTGGTAGGATAGATCAAACCTTCTCATGTATTCTCTCACACTTTCACCCTTTTTCTGTTTCAGGGTCATGAGATCGAAACGGGTAAGGCGTCTTCTCTTATTTCCGGCATACTGTTCGAGGAAAATTTCAGCCAACTCTATGAAGAACCTGACTGACCCCTGACGCAGGTCTCTGAACCACCCCTGCGCGAGTCCCACCAGGGTGGTAGGGAAAACTTTGCACCAGATGGCATCATCTACGTCATACATGCCCATGTGGCTCTCGAAGGCTGCCAGGTGGTCTTCAGGGTCTGTCGTCCCATCAAATTTGATGGTGGGCATTTTGATTTTTGGAATGGGGTACTCTTGTACCTCAGGGTGCAACGGGGTTTTCGTGGGCCTGCCTACCAGTCGTGACCTGCTTTCCCCAGACTGGTTACCGTGAGATTCCCATTGTTTATGGGTCGGTTTCCTCGCACTGGGGGAGCGGTGCCTTGGTGGCGGTCTGCTAGCTGCCTCATCTTCTGTTCCCGAGGAGGCCTGCCTGGGCCTCTTCCTCTGAGAGTGGCAGTGGTTCTCTCCCTGATGGTACCTGGACTCGAGCGGTTGCCCCCGGTTGAGTCTGGATTGCAGGCTTTGGGATAAGCCGGGGACCGACTGTTCCTTGGCCGCAGGTGTTAGCCTGGAGAAAACTCCGCCTGGCCTTTCTCCCAAGCGTTTTGACACAGGCTCCCTGGGCCTCATGCGCTCTTGTAATCCTTGAGACAAGCCTCCCTGTCCCCCAGACGCCGATTCTGTTGTGTGAATGGAGAACGCCTGCTGGACAGGTGGCTCTGGATTGCCAGTAGTAATGCGCCTCTGCGCATGCGTATACACTTGAGCTGTTCTTCTTGCTTTTCTCTGAGCATTCCTGGCGGCGGTCCGCCTCGTGCCCCCGGCCTCGTCCCTGCTGACTGGGGACGGTTGCCTGGGAGCCGATGCGACCCTGCCCACCAAGTCCTCAGGTGTGAATTCCTGATTCAGCATCGCAGAGAAGAACGCGGCCGCTTGTGCCATCTGAGCTGGGGTTAGATTGAGAGCACGTCCTGGGTGTGTCCCCAACTCAGGTGTCACAGCGATGTTAGATCCATCGAGGGGATTGGTTCCCCCCACCGCTAGGATCGTGGCAGGAGGAACCCTCTCCGACTGCGGCATACCGTACAGGGGGTCACCGGTGGGACCGTCGGACCCGCTCCTGCACTGGCATCACCGATTTCTGGCATGATTGTGTTTAATTTTGTGATTATGAGTGGTTGATTTTGGTGGGTAACTCGTGAGCACAACCGTAAGTTCCCCACAGACGGCGCCAAATTGTTCCGGTCACGGAAACAATTTACCCGGCCTAGGATCCGGGTTGTACAATTGGGTTAATGGTGAACAATTGGTCGCTTGACTTCCTTTGGTCTCCCCTTTCTCTCAACCCCCTGGATCGGACCTTCCCGGCGGAAATGGCCTGCTCCCTGCACAATGAACGCATAGGGCCTCGGAGGTTGTCCGAGGAAACCCTCTCCGATGCCTAAGTCAGTCCGTGGAATGCCTTTACGAACCTAGCTCGTGAGGAACTAGGCGGCGTTTTTAGGGAGTAAGAGTCTAGAGAGAGAAAATCCAACCCCTCTCATGTGGGAAATGGGGAGGTATTTATACCTTCCCACAAGAGAGAGAAGGGGAAGAGGAATGGTTGGATAGAGAAGTGACAAGTGGCGGCTTCTCATCCATCCGTTCCCAATTACCTTAGGCAAAATGACGAGAGGGCCCCTGGGGGTCCTGGCCCTGTCGGCCAGGGATTTTCCCAGGGCAGACAGTCTTCCGGCAGGGAGCCGCCAAGTTCCGACAGGCTGGGTTGGCCTGTGCTCTCAACAGCTGACGGCCAACCTTAGCGTTTTATGCTTCTTGTTCTAATTTCTTGCTAGGGGCTGGTCTTTCAACTCCTTGACAGGGACCGTCTCAGGGTTTGCCTAGCAGGCGATTAATTGACAGGCGGCCCACCCCAATCAACTTTAATATCTTTATAAGTAATAAATTCATCACTTTTTCGAGCAAATAATATGAAACAAATAATATGAAATTTATACTCTAATGAAAGCATTTTCTACCACGAATCTAATTAATTCATTTTTATAATTTTATTTACGATAACTTTTTGTTAAACGAAATTTAAAGATTTTTGGATGAAAATTATAAAACATCACATTAATATAATAGATTAAATATATTGATTGTAATAATTAAAAGATTCTCTATTTAATTTTTTTTATAATTAATGATACTTTCCTAAATTGAGTTTTGATGTAACCGACCAATCATATCGCTCGAAAACTTCCTCCTTTATATATATATATATATATATATATATATATATATATATATATATATATATATATATATAGAGAGAGAGAGAGAGAGAGAGAGAGGGGTTCACATAAAGACATCCCTCCCTATAAGTACATAAGTCTTATTTTGGGACATAGGATGAGGTGAGGATGTATGGTTGAGATTTGATCTAAATACACAAATTTCCACCCTAATTTACCCTCCCCATGTAGCAATTACTACCCTCTCAAATCATTTCTCTCTCCTTCCACCACATTAATCAACTTCCATACAAATTTAATTTTTTTAAAAAAAATCAGATTTCTTTAATTACTCTAATTTCATCTCTTCTTGTTTTATTTTCGTTTTATCTTCACCACCGTCCATTTTGTTGATTAGTAGGAGTTTTTTTTTGCATGATATACGAACATGATTGGAGTTACAATATATATGATCTGAAGTTACAAAATATATAAACTGAAGTTACGTGATATATAAACTGAAGTTACAAAAATATATGAAATGATTAGAATTGAAGTTACAAAAAATGGATTTGAGTTACAACATACGATCTGAAGTTACAAAATATGTGAACTGAAGTTACAAAATATATGAAGTAAAATTACAAAAATATATGAACTGATTAGAATTGAAGTTGCAATATACGATCTGAAGTTACAAAATATGTGAACTAAAGTTACAAAATATGTGAACTAAAGTTACAAATATATGGACTGAAGTAACAATATACGATCTGAAGTTATAAAATATGTGAACTGAAGTTACAAAATATGTGAACTGAAATTACAAATATCTATGTAGACACCCACATTTTGACCGTCAGGTGTCTATAGTAGTTCCCGCCAAACACCCGATGATGATTGGACGTAAACGTGCTTTGACGGACTCGGATATGGGCTTGTAATCATGGACATTTGGTTTAGACTTTTTAAGGAGTACAAATTTCATAAAACCAACCTCAAATCCAGGCCCAGTGGGTCGTTTCGAGTCAAATAACACTAATTTGGGTCTAAACCGTCACCAGGGGTAAAACCGTCTTTTAGCGACCGAGTCAAAACCCGGTCAAAGATTTTCCCGAGACATGTGAGTCAGCCGTGACACTCACACGGTTGATTCCTACCCAAATTCCTACAAAATTTCAGATTCATTAAAGCATTAAACAATTCCGTTAAAGGTAGAATTCGACCTCAAGTAGGAATTCTATCCGGAAACCGAATCAGACATTGACCGAGTACCAAATACTCGGCCAAACACTCCTCAATCAGCCGAGACACCCTTTCTTCTTGGCTAAGAAAGCGGAATTCTCATGCTCCTCAAACTCCTACGTTTCCTATTCTAAGCGGTATTCAAACTCTCCTAAACCAAGGTCGGAAACTCCCTATAAATAGGACCTCCCGTCCAACACAATGACAACATCACATCACAACAATAAACCCCGAAAAAACAGCCTCATAACACGGTTTTCATACAACCTCGATATCTAGCAAATCCCGACACCTTTCCGAAGCCTCAAAGCCCCGAGAAACTGTCCCCACCGTCCGGCCAAACCCGACGTCCAAACCACCCACCTAAACCGACACCCTAAACTCATCCTCATCATCTCGACGCTCCTAAGTTTAAGCCACTTTTCCGACGAGCCTTATCCCGAGAAAACAAAGCATGTAGGTTGAGGGTGATTCAAATCCCGTTTTTCTCCCTTTCACAATTTTTTGTCACAATTTTTTTGTCACGATTTTTTGTCACAATTTTTTTTTGTCACAATTTTTTTCGTCACGATTTTTTGACACAATTCTTTTGTCACGATTTTTTTTTACGATTTTTTTTTCTGTCACAAATTTTTTTGTCACAATTTTTCGTCCAATTTCTGTTCTTTTTTCAAAACAATTTTCAAAACGTTTTTTTACTTTTTCCAAAATCATTCTAACTATTTGATAGCGATTTCATAATCGAATATCGAAAATATGAATCGGATATAAATTAATCCATATTTGTACGCGATTTATAAAAATTAACGATTTTCGACAAAATAAAAAAACCCGAACAGATCGCCACGCGAGTCGCGCGCCTGTCAGGCGACTCGCGCGGTGGCCTGATTGGCCGGGTCCTCTTTTTTTCGTTTCCTCGCTTTTCTATTTTTTTATTCTCTTCGAGTCTTACATAAAAAGCGACTTTCGCGACATATTTCGATAAATACCTTTTTTTTTTACCTCGGTCAACGCGTGCTAATCCATCACGTGACATAAATCTTTTCAAAAATCATGCATATTATTCATTTACATCTTTATTCGATTTATTCAACCGTTACTAACTCGTTTGCTCCTTCTTTGTAGCGATTTATTTTTATCGTTAGTTTTATTAGACTAAAACGAACTTCACATGCTAAAATAACTTTGACGTTATTAGTTTAACATGCATTAAACGACTTAGCAACCCATTTATTTATTTTCCTCACATGTCTTAGGAAAATAATCTCTACATATCATTCAATCGTCGAACTAACGCGTGTACACAAAACCGAACGATATCTTAGTAAAGGCCGCTAAGTGCGGGCGGGGTTGGGTGTTCTCACTGAACTTCCCAACACGTACCCTCACCCCTTACTCAGAACCGTGGTTTCCGGATGTCCGAAACCATTGGCAACGAGAGTCATTCAATATACGATTAACCGCTCAAGTCGGCATCGGTATCGTAATGCTAAGGGACGAACCCAATAAACTCTGACATCGGAAATGGGCCAGGCTTTAAGTATGGCCCACTACGACATAGAGTGGGTTCGAATGGTTCCGAATAACAATAAAATTTGGTGGTGACTCCTACTTCGATTTAAAATTCAATTCGATCCATCTCATATGGAAATTCTATCGCCTCCCCAAAACCCGCGTTTCGCCGCGTCGGGGTGAACCTATGTCATGTCCACAATTTGGCGACTCCGCTGGGGATTAACTGATGCGTCACTTACCATCGGCATCCTCAGGGTGAGACTCGAAAAGAAATCGTTCGATTAGTAATGTACACGTTTTAGTTCAATGGTTCATGCATAACCCCGTTCTATCCCGGGCCGGTTACTTGTGACCGACGTCCCACTATACCACGGTGCATTTCTACTTGGATGCAATAAAGACTTCGATTGCGGAACTCGCATGGGTTTTACGGCAGATTCTAAGACCAATTCGGCTTAGGAGGTCCGTCCTGATTTGCGAGAATGCGATCGTTGTTGGTATAGACCCTATTCGACCGACCGAGACTTAGACTAAGAGCATACATGGCGTCGTTATACTGTTTCTATGACTACATGCTACTTGATCTTCCTTGGTCTTTTCAAAAACCGTCATTTTCAAAAAATTTACATCTTTTTCAAACCCATCCTTTTTTTCAAAACCCGGAAAGCTGCCGAATTTAGGACTTATGATTTTGACTCAAAATAGCCTATTTTTAGCCGGTATGCTGTCCAAACCTTTTTTTTAAAAAAAGCCCGAAATCTCGGCCCGATAACCTCTTTCTCGTTTTTCAAAAAAAATCGGGTCTTCCAATTCGACCTTGCTCGGTTTTCAAATCCAAATTCCCTTTTCAAAACCTTCTTCTTAGGACTTCCCGTATTTAGCAGTGCCGGGTCTTGTCATAAGTTAGAATCTATAGCGTCAAAACTCCGTCGATCTTACATCACGGGTTTCCACCCCATCCTAGTCCGCCTTATTTGTCAAGGCACAGCCCACCTTCGTAGGACAGACTCCTACAAAGGGAAGCCCGTTTACACACTCGAGTCCAAAGTCTGGGGAATTCTCACATAGACCTTCCTTCGAACAGGACTAGGCCCACTTTGCCGAATCCTAAGGAAGGCCCACCGTCTACGGGTCATCCATCTAGAAGTCAGTCTCCGATGTTTTTCTAGTCTAGTCTTTTCCTCACTCGGGGGGCTACCCTTCAGCGGAGCGATCAATCACGGTTGCTCTAAGGGTCTTGTCTTACACGTGTCTCACGTACCCCACTTTCGAGTCACTTAGATGTCACACCATCTGAGTCTTATCTGAGTCCTTAGTCTCACTTGGGGGCTATTCTCCGATGGAGCGATTAATCACAGTCACTCCGAGAATCGTACCCTACACATTTGTCTTAGGAGAGTCTAACCCGAGTCAAACTGGAGTCGTCTCTCCTCCCACGCTATTTCCTATGCCTTGGTGTATTCGAGTTCCGAAGCAAATTTACTGATTACGCGGTGCCCTTACAGACAGGCCACCCCACACACGAGCCATGATGCAACAAGCCGTCGATGATTTGAAGGCCTCACTGACCAAGCTAGAGAACATGATCACGTCAATGAGAGGGGACCAGATCTCCATCCTCACCCGGGTAAGCGCCATAGAACAGGGAACTCCTAGTGGCAGTGTCGATACTACTGGGCCTTTAGCTGAATTGGCCAGCGCAGTCCACAAACTGCAGGAACAGGTCCATCTGACAACCCAAAGCTCCATCCATACGGAGAATGCTCGGACCTACACCCCACTGACCGATGAACTACCCGCCAATCTCAATCTGACGGGTCTGCCAATGTTCGAGGGTACTGAAGACCCGGTTCACCATATCCGGGCTTTCAAAGAATTCATGGCCCTTAAGGGAGTTAAGTCATCCATGTTCAAGCATCTTTTTGCTTCTTCCCTTGAGAAGCATCCAAAAGCCTGGTATTACAGGCTCGATTCCAAGAAGTACAAGACTTGGGACGACGTCGCAACAGAGTTCGCTCGGAATTATGCAGATAATACCGAGATCCAGACCACAATGCGCACCCTGGAGGTCATGGCCCAAGAGCCCAAGGAAGGTTTCACCAAGTACCTTCAAAGGTGGAGGGCCGAAAGTGTGAAGTTGGTAGACAAGCCCAACGAGAAGACACTAGTGGAGGCATTCATCAACAACCTCCTACCTCCCTACCGCGTCCATCTTAGGTATGCCGACATTTCAAACTTTGCGGTGCTTACCGAAATGGGCATTAGGATTGAAGACGATCTTCGACATAATGAGGATCTGGGTGAAGCTTCTACCGAAGGCCATACTGGACATCCACTTGAGTCCTTAGAAGCCGAAGACTGCTGACAACCTCATCCAAGAGTCTAGATTTGGTTCAAGTCCGAGTCTGAGTCCGAGTCTAGGATGTACTATTTCTTTCAATTTCAAAGTCAAAGTCAGAGTCAGAGTCAGCGGTATTCTGTCCTCTTTTCACATTTCAATAAAATCAGCTTTTCTATTTCTCATACATACTTTCCTTATGTGTTTCCGAGAACATGATGAACACCATCATACACTGTGAGCACACGCACGTGACTATTATAGGCACATCTATAATGAGTGCAGGAAACCGAGCCCGTGTTTTCCTTTTACCTATTCCATGTCTGGTATAGAAAGCCACGTAACTACCCGTAGCAGGAGCATATCGAATCCTATGACAAATCTGGGTAGTCTTCTAGTTTGGGTTCAAGACGGGAGGCAAGCCCACTTCCCACAATAAACACCCATCCAATAAGACTAGCCAGTCCCGACCTTAGGTGTTAGTCTGACCGACAAAAAAAAACTGGACAAAAAAAAAATCAAAAGTCCAAGAGAAAAAAAAGCAAAAGGCCAAAACAAAAAAGCTGGCCATGATCAAAAAAGAATTATCAACATCTCTCGACCAGACAAGGTCAACTCAAATGAAGAATCCCATGACCGGGGCTAAGAGGTCAACCCAAAGAATTCAAAAACCCATGACCGTGAAACGGTCAATTCAAAAATTATCAATACCCATACCATCCAATAGGGGAGAGACAGTCAAGCTGGTCAGCTAACACCACGTTTAGCCTTCCCACATTACAACCCTCAAGACCTTCTCGAGACCTATTCTAGAGACAACCCAGAATTTTGAGGATTCAAGCTCCATAGGATACACCCTAACCTTTAGGGCCAGACATGGAAATCAGATCCCGCATTATCAAACCTGCCCAATCGAAGCTCGAGCCATTCTACTCGACTTCCTCTTTACACAACAGAATTCACAATCACCATATGCAAATCCGAGAGCAAAACTCATTAAAATCCCCGAGAGCAAAACTCATCAAATCCCCGAGAGCAAAACTCATTAAAATCCCCGAGAGCAGAACTCGTTAAAATCCCATCCCAATTCTTCTCATTCAAACCAGTTACCAGCCCCAAACACGGGAACTCAACTTGCAGTCGGCATAGAACATGCCCAAATGGTTTACACCACCTCTGGGGGCTATCCCGGAAAACGCTCACAGTCACAGGATCAACATCCTAACTATTCTAGCCCTTTGATCAAGACATCACTGGGAATGCACCTAGCCTACACCATCGTTGTGGCTAGTTACACACAAAGCCCTAGTAAACTAGGCACCATTGTATATCTTTCAATCCACTGAACTACGGCTTGGTTTGATTTCACTACACGTGAATACGTAGGCAGCCTTTCAACAAGGGCACAACCACCCACATTGATACAAATTCGAAAAAGCATCATCATTCCGGTCACGACACTGTCATGTTCTCAACAGCTAGCTTTGTCATCCTGGGGGCTTCTCCTAGGCAGAAGTTCTCCATCCACTCACAAAATCCAGATAAATTCAAAGAATAAAGATCTAGCCTCCTTTCTATAGTGTGTCCTAGTACTCGGCTCAGTCAAAGACGAGAATCTGTCAGGACTCGGAGCAATACCCACTTTGGAAATGTCCCAAAAATCAAAAATTCAGAAGGAGCACTAGACTACAACATTGTTACTGCTAAAACAGTCTCATTACAGACTACTGCAATTCCCCTATAGCAGATCGTTCCCATTTCGATGTTCGACTGTGTTGCCACTCGCCTAGGCTACGGAATAGCGCAACTTAAGAGTCTTGTCATATTAGGTGGCCTACCCCCTACCGAGTCACGGTCTAACCCTTAAAGAGTCAAAGTCGTGTCTGTCAACTCGTCCTCTCGTGTCCAGAGTCGAGTCTGTCGGTATATCTCTCTCTTCAAATTCTCATTTTTTGCAAAGCTTAGCCATTTGAGAAAATCCTTTTCCTAGTCACCACGGGAATAAGAAATTTTATCACACTTCATCTAGGCATACAGGCCTAACCAGGGGATTTTTAGGTATCCATGTCAGGATCTGATTAGGAATCAAAGTCATCTCAAGCATCCTTATTTCCAAACCATTACAAAAAAAATTCAGCATTTTTCTTTTCAAAAATTTTCGAAAAATCATCATTTCTTCCCCAGCATGAGTCAGTGTTTCACCTAAATGTTACATGCAGTTTGTTATGTATCAACAGACAGGTACCCCAAGACTCCCCGAAGAATTCTCAAAGACTTCCCAGTGGAAGGATCATGCAACATCTCTATTAAGGAATCGGGATGTATCTGTAAGCAGATACACCCAGAGCTTCCAAGGCAAGCTCCCGCGCTATTCCAAGATGGGATGCGTCTGTAAACAGATACACCGAAGACTTTTTAGGAGAGGTCCCCGCGCAATTCTAAGACAGGATATATCTGCAAACAGGTATACCCATAGCTTCCTAGGCAAGCTCCCGCGACATTATCAGCATCAACCCAGGTTTGATTTCTATTCTATGGCTGGCGAGCCCTTCACGCAGGTCTAATGGACTCTAAACGACCAGATCGGAAGTCTGCCAGGTTTTAATCCTTGATTGACCTGGTAGCTACTCTAACTTTTGCCTTGTCCAAGCCTCAGTCAGAGTGGGGGCTCTGTAGACACCCACATTTTGACCGTCAGGTGTCTATAGTATTTCCTGCCAAACACCCGATGATGATTGGACGTAAACGTGCTTTGACGGACTCGGATATGGGCTTGTAATCATGGACATTTGGTTTAGACTTTTTAAGGAGTACAAATTTCATAAAACCAACCTCAAATCCAGGCCCAGTGGGTCGTTTCGAGTCAAATAACACTAATTTGGGTCTAAACCGTCACCAGGGGTAAAACCGTCTTTTAGCGACCGAGTCAAAACCCGGTCAAAGATTTTCCCGAGACATGTGAGTCAGCCGTGACACTCACACGGTTGATTCCTACCCAAATTCCTACAAAATTTCAGATTCATTAAAGCATTAAACAATTCCGTTAAAGGTAGAATTCGACCTCAAGTAGGAATTCTATCCGGAAACCGAATCAGACATTGACCGAGTACCAAATACTCGGCCAAACACTCCTCAATCAGCCGAGACACCCTTTCTTCTTGGCTAAGAAAGCGGAATTCTCATGCTCCTCAAACTCCTACGTTTCCTATTCTAAGCGGTATTCAAACTCTCCTAAACCAAGGTCGGAAACTCCCTATAAATAGGACCTCCCGTCCAACACAATGACAACATCACATCACAACAATAAACCCCGAAAAAACAGCCTCATAACACGGTTTTCATACAACCTCGATATCTAGCAAATCCCGACACCTTTCCGAAGCCTCAAAGCCCCGAGAAACTGTCCCCACCGTCCGGCCAAACCCGACGTCCAAACCACCCACCTAAAACGACACCCTAAACTCATCCTCATCATCTCGACGCTCCTAAGTTTAAGCCACTTTCCGACGAGCCTTATCCCGAGAAAACAAAGCATGTAGGTTGAGGGTGTTTCAAATCCCGTTTTTCTCCCTTTCACAATTTTTTGTCACAATTTTTTTGTCACGATTTTTTGTCACAATTTTTTTTTGTCACAATTTTTTTCGTCACGATTTTTTGTCACAATTCTTTTGTCACGATTTTTTTTTACGATTTTTTTTTCTGTCACAAATTTTTTTGTCACAATTTTTCGTCCAATTTCTGTTCTTTTTTCAAAACAATTTTCAAAACGTTTTTTTACTTTTTCCAAAATCATTCTAACTATTTGATAGCGATTTCAGAATCGAATATCGAAAATATGAATCGGGTATAAATTTCCATATTTGTACGCGATTTATAAAAATTAACGATTTTTCGACAAAATAACAAAACCCGAACAGACCGCCACGCGAGTCGCGCGCCTGTCAGGCGACTCGCGCGGTGGCCTGATTGGCCGGGTTCTCTTTTTTTCGTTTCCTCGCTTTTCTATTTTTTTATTTTCTTCGAGTCTTACATAAAAAGCGACTTTCGCGACATATTTCGATAAATACCTTTTTTTTTACCTCGGTCAACGCGTGCTAATCCATCACGTGACATAAATCTTTTCAAAAATCATGCATATTATTCATTTACATCTTTATTCGATTTATTCAACCGTTACTAACTCGTTTGCTCCTTCTTTGTAGCGATTTATTTTTATCGTTAGTTTTATTAGACTAAAACGAACTTCACATGCTAAAATAACTTTGACGTTATTAGTTTAACATGCATTAAACGACTTAGCAACCCATTTATTTATTTTCCTCACATGTCTTAGGAAAATAATCTCTGCATATCATTCAATCGTCGAACTAACGCGTGTACACAAAACCGAACGATATCTTAGTAAAGGCCGCTAAGTGCGGGCGGGGTTGGGTGTTCTCACTGAACTTCCCAACACGTACCCTCACCCCTTACTCAGAACCGTGGTTTCTGGATGTCCGAAACCATTGGCAACGAGAGTCATTCAATATACGATTAACCGCTCAAGTCGGCATCGGTATCGTAATGCTAAGGGACGAACCCAATAAACTCTGACATCGGAAATGGGCCAGGCTTTAAGTATGGCCCACTACGACATAGAGTGGGTTCGAATGGTTCCGAATAACAATAAAATTCGGTGGCGACTCCTACTTCGATTTAAAATTCAATTCGATCCATCTCATATGAAAATTCTATCGCCTCCCCAAAACCCGCGCTTCGCCGCGTCGGGGTGGACCTATGTCATGTCCACAATCTATAAAAAGCAACTCATTTACAAAACTCGTCCGACCTTCATCTCCATTTTTAATTCTTCCTCTTCGTCTTCATCTCCATTTTTAATTTTTCATCTTCATCAAAAATCTGCAATTATTAATTGAAAAACATATACTATATTAATTGAAATTAAAAAACATAATGAAAAAAATATCAATTAGCATATAATAGTCAAAACAAACGAAAAAGGTGGAAATAAAAGATGCAATGAAAAAAAAAACCAGAAAAAATCAGTAAACATAAACCCAATGAAAAAAAAACCTAGAAAAAATCAGTAAACACCATAGAAATTTGATTAAACACCATAAAAATTGATTTGGAACAATATTACCACCAGAAATTGATTATGAACAATAAACGTAGAAACCCCCAAATTGAAAAAAAAAACCTAATTTCGCTGAAAACCCCCAAAAAAACGTGAAATTAAACAACGAATCCCCAGATTAAGAAGAAGAAATATAAGAAGAAAAAACCATAACAAATTAACGGTAAAGAGCAAAAGATTTACCTGAGAATAGAGCGAAACTTTGGTGCAGTTGGATGACAATGACGATGGAGCAAAAAGATGAGCAGTTGGATTTTTTTTTTTTGATCATCTGTTTTAGAAAAAAATAATGAATGACGATTGAGAATTTGGTGGGAGTAGAATGAAGTATGGTTTGGGTAGAATGAGAATTTGGAAGAGATGGAGAGAGTGTATACTGAAATTGGTTGAATGAATGAATGAGAATTTAGTTGAATGAATGAATGAAATTGATCAGGGTGGGGACAAAGATATGTGGGTATACGTGAAATCAATATAGAAAATTGGGTTTAACAATCTCAGCCATCCATTCCATTTTGATCTAAAGGATGAAATGGAACTTATGGACTTATAGGAAGGTAAGAGACTTATATGATCCCTTTTATATATATATAGAAAAGGGATCAAGGGAGTTTGGTGAAAAGTGGGAAGTTGGGAAGTTGTGTTTTTGGCCCTTGATTTGGTTTGGATGGATGGCTAAGATTAATCAAAAAAAAGAAAAAAGGGAGAATATGTCCGTGAATGACAAGCAGCAGACAACAGCAGGGCAAAAGTACAGCATGCAATCACCATTCCTATCACCAAATCTATCACCCTTTCCATCAACAAAATTCACTCCCTCACCAAAATTTGAAAATCATCCCAAATCTCTCACCAAGCTCTCACTAAAATTCGAAATTTATCCTTAATAAAAAAGCTTCCCTCTATCTATACCATTATTCAGAATAACTAAACCCTAATTCGTAAATTGCTGTACGTCTTTATGCTCTAATGGTGTTGTTCCTCGAAGAACCACGCGATGATCAAAATGTGCAGTTGAAAATTTCTGGGCAACATGTAGGAGGTAAGATGGATATATACATATATATTTGGTTTGTTAAATGAGAAGAGTCACGAAAATGTGCAGCCGAACATTGTTTTATTTGGTTTGATATTTTTGCAGAGTCACACCGTTATAACGTGACAGTCATACTCAATATGATAGACAGTCACACGTTCACTGTTGTTGTAGTTGTTCTGCTGTATTACGTTGAAGGTTCTTTATTATTCCAAATATTTATGTTGGTTTCTTTATCATTGTTATATTTATCATTGTATTTTTTTTTTTGTTGTTGAGTATTGCATATTGGTTTGTAGTTGTACTTGTAGTTCTTATGTGTTGTGGATATTAATCAAGGCAAATTATTATTTTGTTGGTTGCATGTAGTTGTAGTTTTAGCTGTAGGCGTAGTTGTATTACGTTGAAGTTGCTTTACTATTCAAAATATATATGTTTGTTTCCTTATCATTGTTATATTTATTATTGTGGGTGTTTTTTTGTTGTTGAGAAAATATATATATTTATTATTGTTGGTATTGCATCTTGGGTTGTAGTTGTACTTGCTTTTGTTATGCGGTGCGGGTGTTAAGCTCTAACAATCATGCTGTTATACGCGCAAAGTCACAGTCGTTGTTGAGAAAAATCACACTTTAATAAGGTCAGAGATGAATGCGTGCGTTGCAAGATTGATAGTGTGTAATTTACGGGTTTTTTGTGTCCAACCTTTGATAATTTGTTTTTTGTTCCAACCTATATGCCAGCTGAAGACACAGTGATTTGTCCCTTACGTAGGGCAGAAGTTCGTGGACATCGATGGAGCATTCAAGTTTTATCAAGCTTACGCATTTTATTTTGGTTTCGAGGCGAAGAGGTACACGACAACTAGATCAATTGATGGTTCGATCAAGAAGAAATTGTTGGCTTGTAACAAGGAGGGCAAAACAGCCAGCCAGAGCATGATGAAGCTGTCGAGCACGGGAGAGAAGGAGGAGCAAGAGTATGTGGGATCGTACGAACCCAAAAGGATTACGAAGGCGACGAGGACGCAATGTGGAGCAAGAATTAGGCTCTGTGCAATGATCGGGGGGTTTTATATTGAAGAGTTCATCAAGGAACACAACCACGATCTTGTGACGGTCAAGGACAGAGAGTTTCAAAAGTCATCTCGAAATCTATCAAGATATCACAAGGAGATGATCGTCTGCAACTCGAGGGTGCGTAATGTCTGTCAACAATGTTGTTAGTGTATGGTTGACTGTCAACTGTGCGAGACCAATGCAGTTGCATTTTTGTGTGTGCAGCTGAAGATCGGGGCGACTCGAACATACAGGATGTGCAAGGAGTTGTCGGGCGGATATCAGAACATCGGAGCATCGTTGGTTGATTTCAAGAACTGGGGGAGGGACGTCAAGTGCTTCGTCCACGAGCAGGATGGTCAGTTGTTCATAGACCGGTTCAAGAGTTTGAGGGACAGTCAGGAGGATTTCTACTTTGACTACAATGTGGATACAGACGGAAGCTTACGCAGGGTCATTTGGGCGGATGGTGCAGCTCGAAGGAATTACGCGGCATTCGGGGATGCAGTTTCGTTCGACCCAACGTACGGAACCAACGTGTATTCCATGGTGTTCACACCGTTCACTGGCATGGACAACCACAATTGGTCTGTCACGTTCTGTGGGGCGTTGCTATTTAAGGAGGACTACGAGTCATTTATATGGGTCCTCTCCCGGTTTCTGGAAGCCATGGGCGGGAAGGAACCGTGTTATAACATTACAAATCAGGATCCCGGAATTTTAAAAGCCGTCCCCGAAATATTCAAAGCAGCGCACCAACGGTGCTGCACGTGGCACATCATGAACAAGGTTCCAACAAAGTATGGCAGATCAAGAGAGGGGGCCTCGGACTTTGTAAAAGCTCTCAATGCAATTATATGGGATGATGACATCGAGGCGTCGGAGTTCGACGACAGGTGGGGGCGGATTATGATCGACCATGACGTTGTTGGGATCGAATGGTTCGAAAATATGTTCGAAGAGAGGAGCAAATGGGTCGCCGCGCATTGCAGGGAGGTGAGGATGTCCGGAATTATGAGGACAACGCAGAGATCAGAGAGTGAGAACAGTTTCTTCAAAAAGTTTGAAGACAACAATGGTACGTTGGTCCAGTTCTGGATGCGTTTCGAAAGTGCGATGGACCAACAAAGGCACATGCAGAAGAGGCTAGACAACGATAACCGGCAGTCATTCCCCAAAATTGGATCGACGAATTCGATGGATAGTCACGCGGCAAGGGTGTACACGCACGTGGCCTTTGCACACTTTCAGGAAGAGGTTAAGTTTTCGTTGTACACGTGCAGCGTTCGTGGGTATCAGGAGAAGGATGGGATCGAAGCGACAACAGTACTGGTCTCCATCCAGGACCGCAATTACATTGTTGAATACAACCCAGGTACTGGCATAGAAAGTCACTGTCCATTTCGTGTAGCCATAGTATATGATCTAAACGTTTTGATTCTAAACGTAACGAGTTTTTTTCCATAATTCATTGAATGTGACTGTACACAATAAAGGGTGCGACTCTGGAACGCGGTGCGTGTGATTGTACAACGCAATTCGTTTGATTCTGCGTCGTAAGGACTGTGACTATGCAGCATAATGGGTGTGACTGTATCCTGTCAAGGTTGTGATCATACCTTTACGGAGTCTCATCCCGTATGTTGCGTAGCCACGGTCAACAGTCGCACAGTCTGTACGGTCAACAGTCGCACTCTTTATGTGTTTTTTAATGCACTCGCAGGTACCTGTGAGGTCAGGTGTACTTGCAAGAAGTTCTGTCGGTATGGAATTCTTTGCAGGCACGCCATTTGGATATACTCTTCGAAAGGACGGGAGACGATCCCGAAACGGTACGTGGCATGTAGATGGACAAAGGATGCTCTACGTAATGTTAATGCGTGTCCCCTGTCAGAGAGTCGCCTACGCGATGAGAAGGCTGTTACAGTCACGAGGCTGTTCTCGGAGTTCTATGAGACCGTCAGTCATGTCAGCAAAATGGGTAAGGAAGACGTTAGTAATCTAGCTGACGTCATTCGCGACTTCAGGTCCGATATTGTCTCTGCTGGCCCTTGTAGCAAGACGCAAGAATTAGAGGAGATCCTCGGCTGTACGAGCTCAATTGAAATAACCATATTGCCCTCGAAGAAAGCCAAGAACAAGGGCAGTGGGAAGCGGATGCTTTCTTCTAAGGCGAAGGCTGCTGCAATTGCCGCCAAGCCTAAACGGCTGTGTAAGAACTGCAAGAGGATGGGGCACCATGACAAGAGGAACTGCCCCAACCCATTTGCTGAGTACCCACCTGTTGATGTTGAGGAGGAGGACCCGGCAGGGATTGCCGAGGAGGATTGTTCATGAATATCATCTGTTACTTAGAAACATTCTTTTTGGAAACACAAAGGTTGTCGACGTTTGAAATGGTCAAGGTCCGTGACATTGTTTTCGTATATTGCGGACCTCAATCATTTCTAATATGGTTTAAGTCTTAGATCATGGGGGCGATTTCCTGCTTTGTGAAACATAAAGACTTGTCGACGTTTGAAATGGTCAAGGTCCGTGATATTGTATATGCTATTGCGGACCTTAATTATTTCCAATATGGCGTAGTCGTAAAGCGTGGGGGTCCGTAAAATTGTTCCTTTGACTGTAAGAATACATTGAAATAGCAGTCGTTTTTATTCTGGAATGCAGCATCTTTGGCTACAAATACAGCTGTACAGGAACATTATGCCCTTAATATTTGGGTGACACGAAACAAGTGAGTGTGATTGTGCAACACAATGAGTGCAACTTTACAGCAGGCAGTGTGTGATTGTAGAACAAGAGGTGGACTGTGGTTTCACTAATTGTGGGAGTGTGATTGTACAAGATAATGACTGTGATTCTTTAATACACTGACTGTGATTCTCCAAAATGAAGTGTAGAAACCTAAACTAGTTCTATGACATGATGACTGTGATTATACACCATGTTTAGTGTGACTATAAAACTTGTTGAGTGTGACTATACACCATGTGTCTGTACATTAGAAAAATAGCGATGGAAATAGAGAAATAGCGCAATAGCGATGGAAATATTTGTACATTAGAAAAAGTCCATCTCTTACACAACATGTAATACTTGCATACCCTAAAACGCGGAAAACATTCTACGACATAATGTGGAAAACATCCATTAAACGCTACACTTCAACATTAAACGCTACACTTTAACATTCATTAAAACTTAAAACACATAAAAATGACCATTACTAAACGCTACATCTTAACCATACATACTTAACCTCCGTGCTTTTTAAGCATCTTATTCAAGTTGGCCAAGTCACGCTGGAACCTGTTCCTTGTGCGGAAACACTCCATAAACTTCTTCATCAAGAACTGGATGTAGTTGTCCAGTTCGGCCTCTTTATGTGTATCGCTAGTGGACGCCACGAAGCTCCTCACGTCAATTGCAGTTGCGACTAGCTGCATGGCTCTTAATTCATTGGACACAGTGGAATCCAATAAACCATTGTACTCCTCGATCAAACTTTTGATCTCTTCTATTTTGCTGGCCATTTTTTTATAAGGTTAAAGTGGTGGAGTTGTATGTGGTAAAAGTGGTGAAGTTGAAGTGGTTAAGGTGATAAAAATGGTGTTGGTATTTAAAGAGGGGGAGGCAGTAAATAGGGGGTTGAAAATGAATGGGTTAGGCAGTAAAGGGGAGGTGAAAATTTAATGGGTTAGGTGGGGGGCTTATTCTCATATATTTATCAGGGTTAAGAGATTGAGGTGGGTGTTGTGTTTCCCAATGCTTCATTGAGACTCACAAACATCCCTTCACAGTCACATCGGTTTTGTCGATCTTAATTATTTCTAATATGGCGTAGTCGTAAAACATAGCGTAGTCGTTACGTCTTTTGTCGATCTTAATTATTTCTAATATGGCGTAGTCGTAAAACATGGGGGTCCGTAAAATTGTTTTTGTTCTGGAATGCATTATCTTTAAACGCTACAAACAGTATTAACTTAATATTTGGTTGACACAAAACAAGTGAGTGTGATTGTGCAATACAATGAATGTGACTCTACAGTAGGCAAGGTGTGACTCTACAGTAGCATTGTGGGAGTGTGATTGTACAAGATAATGTCTGTGATTCTACAACACACTGACAGTGATTCTCCAAAATGAAGCGTAGAAACCTAAAAATAGAGAAATAGCGAAACAACGATAGAGAAATAGCGAAAAAAAAAATAGAAAAGTCACATTCTGAAACAACATAAAAATATTCTTGAAACGTAAAAACATCCACTACTTATATATTTTATATCTCAAAACACATTAAAACATCCAGTACTTGAAACATGATACGTCCATTACACCCTTCATTTTCGCTACATGCATAATTAACCTCCGTTTTTTTGAAGCATCTTCCTCAAGTTGGCCAAATCACACTGCAACGCTTTCTTAGTGTGGAAACATCCAATACACTTTTTCATCAAGAATTCGATGTAGTCGTCCAGTTCGGTCTCCTTTTCTGTACTGCCAATGGATGCCATATAGGTCCTCGCGTCTATGGCAGGAGCGACTAGCTGCATGGCTCTTAATTCATTTGATCTAGTGGTATTCAACAAACCATCGTACTCCTCGATCATTTTTCTGATTTCTTCTATTTTGCTTGCCATTTTTTGTTAGGTTTAAAGAGGTGAAGGTGGAAGTAGTTGGTGTAAAAATGACGTTGGTATTTGAAGGGGGGAGGCAGTAAAGGGGGCAGTAAATATTAATTGAGTTAGGTGGGGGCTCTACCCTTCTAAAGTAAATAGGGTTAGCAGAGTGAGGTGATGGTTTGTGTTCTCAATGTGCATTGAGACTCACAAACATCAATTCGTAGTCGCACTCACAAACATCACTCAATGTACAGTTTATATTTTGTCGACATCGTTTTCGAACCATCGTTTTCTTATTGGGAAATAATCCGATTTTACGGTGCGTGTATTGTTTTTTTGGTGTCTTCTGTAAATAAGGAAACCATCGGGTTTTTTTAAAGGTGAAATAATCTGAAAGTAAATGGATGGACATATATGCAGGGGTAGTTAGTATAATTAATTGGTGATTTTGTGGTCGTCTGTCATGACTCTGCAGGAGTTTGACTGTGACTGTGAGTCAGAAGTTGCGTGACTGTATCACGTCGCACATGCGACCCTGATACTGAGTTGTCATTCATCTGATACTCAGAAGATACTCGAACATGAGATTTTTTCTATATTCACAAAAAAATGTTTTTACTTCACTACACATTCATGCCTTACGGTTCGCTGAGGTCTTTCGTTCCACGAGTCTCCCCAGCTTACGTTTGTCATCGAGTTTGATCCATATGCACGTAGCGTTTCTTATGAAAGCGCGAATTTTCGGCAACACGTCGTCGCGAGCTTCATTCATGTTAGCAAGTACGAGACTTGCTGCCACCTCGAACGACAAGTAACGCCTCCCGAGCTTTGACCCAATATCAGTGTGGGTGAACGGCGCACCGTCATACAAGCACATGTGCATCAAGTAGAAAATGCCGGACTCCGGATCGTTCTTCCGGGTGCTCTGCTATTCCAAATTTACTTGGCGATGCACAAAATTTGCCAGGTGACTGCCCTTAATCAGCCTTTTCTCGTCCATGTAGACCCTCAATGCTTGCATCTGTTGCAGTATTAGGTAATAGTAAACATCAGCACCCAAGCAGTAGAATATTTTTAACGTGGTGAAATAAAGCATATGCGTGCAACTTACTATCTCGCTGGACACCCGGAACATATGCGACCCTGGGGCGTGTGTCTGGTGATCGAGGATATCAACTGTTCTTTCTCTAAAGTTGACGCACATGCACGCGTAGTGCCCCATAGTATGCACCGGGAAAAACAACAGTTCGGCGTTCAAGTCGAATGTCCCGGCGCAGTCTTGTATGAATCTGTTCCACGCTTCGTACAGACCGTCAGTGTCTTCGTCCGCAGGGGTACTTGAGTCGGGTCGTTCCAGTATACGGGTCAGTGAGTCCTAACGGATGGCGAATATTAGTTGTCATCAGTGACAGGATACGAGAATGGAATATATCATGTGCGTGGCTACACATCGCAAAGTGTGTGATTGTACAGACTAAAGTGTGTGATTGTACAAACTAAGCCGCATGACTTTGCAGTGTGCAGAGTGTGACTATACATGACAGTGTGATTGCAAATTCTAGGATGTCTGACTATATAATGTGCGTGGCTGTACAACTTATATCACATGATTGTGCACCTCAACAAGAGTGACTCTGCAAAGTGATGTCTGACTATTAATGTCAATGGGGGTCATTTGTACTATTTAATGCCTAACTATGCAACTTATAGCACGTGATTATACAGACTAAGCTGCGTGACTTTGCAGCGTGCAGAGTGTGACTATACATGACAGTGCGATTGTGCACCTCAACAAGAGTGATTGTACACATCAACATGTGTGACTGTGCAACGTATTTCACATGATTGTACACCTCAATATGTGTGACTGTGCAACTGATAGCATGTGATTGTACATGTCAACATGTGTGACTGTGCTAAGTGAACTTTGTGATTATTTCTAACTATTTAATGTGAATGGGGATCATTTGTACTATTTAGTGTGATAGGTAGGAGGTTATGGGGGCATACCATGTGTTGAATTCCGAACCACGCCATCGTTGGGTCCGTGGGGGAGGATAACCCACGCCGGTTGTCGTCTGATTCGCACCAGTTCATTAGGTGCGACCAACACTCCAGCACAGCGGCGCTCATGCCACCGACGGAGAAGAGCGATTGAATGTCACGCCTCTTCAGCTGCGCACGAGGGCCGTAGGACCCAAAGCGTTCACTGCGGATTTGTTGACACCGGTTAGTAGGTGTAATATGAAACACGCATCAGGAACAAAAGACGGTCACTTACTTTTCATCGTACCCATTATCGTCGAGGAAGCAGTAGTCGACGGTGTGTTTTTGCAGGCTGAGCATCCCCCTCGTCAGCCCCACTCGCATGCGAAATACGAGTGACATGACAATGGCGTCCGGGGCAGGTTCACCCTGGTTCAAGGAGCAACCCAACCCATCTCCACAGCCCCGTATCCGAGACTTAATCGCCGACTGTCTTTCTTCTGGGACTGATCTGGGGGTGGGTCCAGGTGTTTTCGGTGATTTGCTCTGACGCTTCTTGGCGGTTGCCTTCACAGGAGTGGTTTCAAACGTACGGGCAGATTCCAACGATTCCTTGTATTTTCCGAATTCAATCACTTTCTGCAAAACAGCGTTTCTCATCTTGTTCGCGTCGCTCAGTATAAGGGTCGCCGTGATCTCCGCCCTGCACATATTCATGGCCTCCATTGTTCCCAAGGAGCAGTTGAACGGGGACCCGTTGTACAGCATCATGTGCATCATCAGGTACACTCCACAGTCATTGGCAGAGTACCCCACTCCCTGCCATGATAAGGGAACGTTTACCAATTTAAACGCACGGACCTTCTCACCTTTCTCCAGCCCTCGTTGTACCATGAACTCCCCTATCTTATCAACCTGCAAAACAAGTTCAAACAGGATCAGTTGTTGGACACATTCGCGGTCACATAATTGATTCAATATTAAATTAAAAGGGCATGACCGCTGTCCGAGTAATGCCATAGTAAGACAACTTTGTAAAATCTTTATCGTACAACTGGTTGTCGAGGTACTCTATTTGCTCAGAATTGAAGTTGATGCAGGCGCAACTGTAGTGACCCTCGTCACCCGTCAAGATCGGGACGAACACCTGCAAACAATGCGTCAGGATTATGGACAGTATAGACAGTATGTCCAGGATAATACCATGTCCGAGTCCAAAGCAAAGTCGGAGAAACTATTTTTTATCCACTCGCCCCACACGTAAAATATTTCTTCGTCATATTTATTGCCCTTGCCTCCTTCCTTCCACAATGACAACACTGGGGCCTGCTCACATGCATTGATGGTAATACATGTAGTCAGTTTGTGTTTGACATGAGTGCGACTGTACAACGTAAAATGTGTGACTATACAGCTTGTAGCGTGTGACTGTGCAGTTTATAGCGGTGACTGGACAACACAATGTGTGTGACTATACAGGTAACAGTGTGTGACTATACAGCCAATTGTCTGCGATTATACACCTAATTTGGGGGTTGAACGTACCGTATGTCCAAGAGAGAAGTAACATCTACTGGTTACTCTTGATGCTTTTTTGTCGTGCACCAGGTGGTTCAGCAGCCTACACCAGCAGTCAACGACGTTATTCATCACCTCCAGGCCAAGCTCGAGCGTCTGCATGTCGCCCCTCGCGATACAGTCGTAAGCTGTGTACTCGACCAGCATTTCGCTGCAGAACAAACGAAGTCCCGATTAGCACATGCATTTTTAAAAACAACATGACCAGGACAATAAGTACGTACCCTGACGGACGTGGCGTTCCCCGGTCGAAGACGTAGTCGATTACGTCTTTCCGTACGCTGAGGATATCCCAGAAGATGACGATGTTGGAGCACATGAATCCAGAGATTACAAGCTGCCCCCTCATTACTCTTCCACAGTCCAACGTGCAGCCCAAATTGTCCGGAATCGTGTCCATGCACTCAAATGCCACGTCGGAATGGAAGATGTACCGATGATGTTTAGCCTCCGGGTGTGTCCTGGTCACTGAACCATCGTCTGTCTGCTGAGTATCGGTCGTGACATTTCTTCCGTCGCGGGCGTGGTGGCAACAACGTCCGCTACAGCCCAGCCTGCTTTGTGCAGTTCCCTCTCAAGGCTAGAACTGACTGTCGCATCGGGCGGAGCCGGTGTTACATCTAAAGTCGATCGTGTGTCCGCTGTCCCCCACCCTGCTTGCCGTAGAGCCACCACTACGATCGGACTCATGTCTACCGAACCCTTCACAGCGGAGTCTTGGTTGATTTCTACAGCGGCATCATTCTCTTCAACTTCCCCCTCACAGAAACCTGGTGTCACGATGCCACCATCAAAAGTCCCCTCATCATCGCAACCCTCTGTTCCATCATCATCTCCCACGTAGAAACCTGATTTGTCAATATCTTCATCCGCGTAACCAGAATCACGCAAGTCTTGCATAATTTGGCATACCAGACCGCAGGCTTCAGCATCGCGCTGCTGCTCGCCCTCAACGACGGGGGCGTTCTGGGTAGTCTGCTTCAACTGGCCGGCCAACGAAACGACTTCATCGATATACCGGAGGACAGATGGATCTTCCCAGAATTGTTGGTAGGACGGGTCCTGACTTGGAACTGCATTGTTCCTCGTCGATATTTCTCTTACTTTGGAGGCAGCCTGCTCACAGAAACCGCAAAAGGCTAGCGCACACCTTCGGAATTCCATGAAAAAACGTCGGTCGTCCTATAATTCAGTTGAAGTCAAATCATTAGTGCGAAGCTCAGTGGTGTTGAGGCTGGCAGTGTGACTATGACTAAGCATCTAAGTGTGTGACTGTAAGGAATAAAGTGTGTGACTATACAGTTTATAGCATGTGACTGTGTAGGTTATAGTACTGACCAGATAACATAATGCGTGTGTCTATACAAGTAATAGTGTGTGACTATACAGCTAATAGTATGTGACTATACATCAGGATGAGTGTGATAATAACGACCGTGACTATACAAGAATCTCAACTGTATAATAAACACAGTTTTATGAATTGTATATGCTTTTAAAACATAGGTAAGGCTTTCAGATTAAACCGTTTCACGAACAATTAATTGATGATCTATAGAGTGGCTGGGAGATCACTTACGTCAACCGCGTTGTCTTCCGATTGATCGCCTCTCTCCACCCCTGTCGTTATTCTTTTTGGACTAGAGTGCTGGTTGTCAGAGGGCATCGTTATAGCGGGGGTGCACTCGCTGCCTGTTTTCCCACATGTACGTGGGTACGACACCTTCGAACGCAGCTGATTTCCCAGGGATCCCGTCTCCAGTTCCCCAGCAAGACGATCGCTTATTCTCCGTGCATCCCAATGTGCGATAAGTGGTATGTCGCATCTGCAAGTCTCGCTACGGAAATCGTAGCGCTGGAAGTACGCAATCATCAGAATGGGGATGCACCCCCGGAGGTAGTTGACGACTTTGTTGGGGTCACGCGTCCCCTTACCCGCCCGCACCAGATCCTGCAGGACAAAGCTACACCAGTCCTGTTCATCAATCAAGTCCACGTCCTCCACTGCGGCCAGCAGACTCAGGTCCAGTGAGTTGTTCGTAGTAGGCGCGAGGAATGATGACAACGCGAACAACACGAACCTGCGGACAAAGTCGTCGTCAGCGGCTTTGGTTGCCATTAACTTTTCGTGCACCCTCCCTAATGTTATTGGCCCGTTGCTGTCAACCACATCGAACCCCTTCCTCCAGGTACTCTTTAACCTGATCACGTCAGGTGAGTCTGCCCCTTTCTTATTTTGTGTTGGGATTATTTTCACCGGATGAGGGCCTAAAGGTAGCTGGAGGCAATCGTGGACGTCGTACTTTGACATCATGAATGCCTCCCGGCGTGAGGCGCGGAAAATATGGGACCCGTCAGAAAATGCACGTAGGAACATAAGCGCATGGTCAGTGGGGACCGATTCGATCCTCAGCTTCAAGAGCCCGCCGAAGCCAACAGCACGCACCCTCTCTTTCTGATCATTCGATAATTGCGCAATTAGTTGGTGCAACCGCTTGGGCCTACAGTGAATATCTGGCTGACCCTCTCGGCGGTCCCCCCTCTTCCTCCGAAACACACACACGTAAGTGGGGTCGACCGGTGTATCAGATTTGCCCCTCCTCTTTTTTTTGGGCCTGCTTTCCTCAACACTTTCTGTCTCACCCACATCCAGACCGGTGACCGGTGTATCAGATTTGACCCTCCTCTTTTTTTTGGCCTGCTTTCCTCAACAGTTTCTGTCTCACCCACATCTAGATCGGCGACCGGTGAATCAAAAGTCACCCTTTTTTTTCTTGTGTCTGCCTTCGTCAACGATTTCTGTCCCCACCACATTCGTCTCGGCAACGATGTGGTCCCCTGATGTATTTTCAACAGACTTTACAACAGTCTTCTTCTTCTTCTTCTTTTTCTTCTTACCCAAATTTTGGTCCACAACCAATCTATCATCAATTACATCTTCGCGGACCGATGTCTCTGCCACGGCCTTCTTCTTACTGGTCTTCGTTCGAACTTTCTTCTTCGCACCCGACATTCTGCTGCAATAACAACATGCGTAAAGAGTGTGATTTTACAACTGAGTATACGGCTTCAATGGTGTGATTCTACAGTAAAAAGAGAGCGACTCGGCAACATAAGGAATGTGACTATACAGCCTCAACGGTGACTATACAACCAACACTGCATGACTATACAATATAAAGCGTGTGACTTTGCATCATAACAAGTGCAACTGTGTAGATTCAAAGGTGTGATTGTACATCATTCTGTTACTTCACAACAAAATGTAACGAGTGCGACTATGTACCTTCAAACGGGTGACTGTACAACCAACTCTGTGACTTTACAACTCTGTGACTATACAATATAAAGCGTGTGACTTTGCATCATAAGACTGCGACTGTGTGGCTTCAAACGTGTGATTGTACATCATTCTGTGGCTTCACAACAAACTCTGTCTGACTGTACAAGCAACTCTGTATGACTGTACAACCAACTCTGTATGACTCTTCAAATGTTAATTTTATTTCTTTCCAAACACCAAGTCTGTGACTATAAGACTGCTTTAACGTAAGCTTCAACAAGGAAGCA
The DNA here is from genome assembly GCA_958450325.1 of Agrostemma githago. NCBI lineage: Eukaryota > Viridiplantae > Streptophyta > Magnoliopsida > Caryophyllales > Caryophyllaceae > Agrostemma > Agrostemma githago. Next base: position 34,155,051 of record OY288243.1, on the reverse strand, counting down.
TGCAAAACTTCAACAAAGAACTGTCTAATCGATGGCACATGCATACTTACAATGACGACTATGGGAACTTCAACAAAGAAATAAAGACTTCATCTTTAGCTCTATAACTACAACTAGTGTACAACTACGACCCCTTCAACTCAAAATTAGGGTTATAACTAGAGGAATAACGATTAATCAGGAATAAAAACTGTGTGAATATTAGTTGTCAAAGAAAAAAAACTTCATCTTCGACTCTATAACTACAACCATTGTACAACTACAACAACTTTAACTCAAAATCAGGGTTATCGGGTTGGAAAAATGCTCTTTTATCATTTTTTATGGTTCATGCATGCGGGAGTTGGTGTTTTTAGGGTTCATGAAAATGGAATAAAAAAGGGTTGAACAAAAGGAAAATCGGAGGTCAAAAATCGAATATTCAACATACCTTATTGGAGATGGAGAAGCTGCGGAAATGTAGATGGAGATGGAGAAGCTGCGGAAATGGAGATGGAGATGGAGAAGCTGCGGAGATGTAGATTTATAATTAGCTGCGGAATGGTGATAGAGATGGAGATGGAGATGGAGATGGAGATGGAGATTGATTTTTTTTTAGAGAGGAAGAGAGCGGTGAGTGATTAGGTAGGAAAAGAATTGAAAATAGGTGAATGGGGAAGGTGAAACGTTTTGGGCGGGAGTATAGAGAGGAGGGAAATTAATTGGGGGATAGGGTGAGGCGGCTATTGACTAGTGATGGGGTTGATGGTTGATGGCTGTTCGCAGCACATCAGTCCCGCAACACTTTTTTTTTAATACAATCTAAACTCATCCATCCACCGTCCATATTAAGCTAAATGGATGGGGGGGATATATATAGAGATTTAGGATCGTATGAGAACCACTTGTATAATGAGAACCATGAGAACTAATTACATCCATTAAATCAACTAGTGAACCTACGTATGGGATGCGTGTAACAACCCGGATTTTCGATGACTTAAAATAATAGATAATGCGGAAAGTTATCTAAGTCATTTAATTAAAATTATATCAGAGTGTAAATAAATCTGGATCGCTACGGATCCTTACAATAATAAATGACTATTAATTACATAGTCTTGATTCACTTAGTACAGAATATAAATTTCATTTTTAAACTAAACACATTATTAAATCTCTCCTGCTCAATTCCCCAATGTCTTAGACCTGCACAAATATATAGAGTAGAGAGACCGCTGAGCGGGACAGCAACCAAACCGTTCAACTAATATCACCTCATACACATAAGATAATCATGTGAATAACAAATAATATGCTTATAAAAATATTAAAGGATATCACGTGACAGATAGTTTCCTTTACTTCAATTAATCAACATGTGAGGTGATGAAAACGATAAGGTTTAAAAGATGAGACATTGGCAGCCATTTGATTTTTTTAAAAATCATTTTTCACGTAAACAGAGAATAAACACACGAGTCGTGGCTCCTAGTAACACCGCTACTCCATATTGGCTTGCATCTCACCAATAGAAGTAACCGTAGTACCGACTCGTAGACCGAACCGATCTTATGAGGTTTACATCTCACCCATAAGGCTCAATTGGGCCCGAACTTCTATTATATTATACGTTTATTCAAACGGGGCTCTGGGCTGAAATGAAAGCTGATGATTACATTCTCTGCATCACCAAGAGGGAACCCGCAGTTTTCAGAATCATGTTCTGTCCCCGCTACCTAGGTGGTAATACTGATCAAGTACTTGTCTATATGTGCGCCACATACCCTACGCAGACTCTTGAACCGCAGAACTCACTGCCGTAGGACGACTACCTTAAACACTAGGTCGACTCTCGGACCGCAGCCTCCGAGTCTGCTTTTCATTACAAGTGCAGTCGAAACACCACGCATGGTAGGATCCAACACAAGCTGTTCTTCCCAGACTCGCATCGTAAACTTTATATAAAAGTCGCCCGTGAACAAGTAGTACTTTATTTGGTGACCTTCAATAATTGGTCGGACTCATTTGACACAGTCAAATCCTCAAATACTTACTTTCAGTGTGACAACGTTATACGTTAATCCTCAAGTGTCACCTGAAACATCATATCCCAAATATCGCATAATATTTTTAAAAAGTAAATCTTTTAAATGAAGTTTTATATAAAATTAAAATTTAAGGTATAATAATAATAATAATAATAAAATATTATTTTAAAATTTATAGTTTATGAAAAATATTAAAGTTTCTGAAAAATATAAATCAAGTAATTAAGTCGTACTTAGTTGATTTACAAAATTTGACATAAAATCATTTTTTAAAAAATATTTATATATGTTGTGTAAAAGTTTCGGAATAAAATAAATTCATTTATTATAGAAAATGAAATTTATAAATTTCTACCTATATAAAAATAATAAGTGAAGTTTTATTAAAATAAAACATTTTTCAAGTTACTAATTTACTCTATATTATAATATATATAAACGAATGTAAAAATACTAAAGAAAATTAAATATGACCGAAATTACAATTATATAAAATACATATAAAATATAAAGTACATAGAGTAAACATACATAACAAATAGAATTAAACATACATATGAAATACAATGAAAATGATATAAGTAATTTTTTTTATCATTTTAAGTTCTTTTATTCATTTTCTCAATTTCTCATATAAATAGAAATGTAAAGGTGATAAATAAATAAATTAAACAAGTGATAGTTTAGTCGAGTTGAATTTAGTCGTAAATAAATATATAACCCAAATAGAATATAACGTAACATTTTATATATATAAGTAATTTAGTCATACAAATAAGCCTAAATATTTAAATAAGCAATTTATTGAATTACTAACATAATATACTTATATATAAGAAATGTTGTTAGAAGAAAAGTTTGGTTACCTTAATAGGCTATTACGGAATATTTATTAACGTTATTAAGAATTAAAAGTCGAAATGATTTGACCCAAATATGATTCTAGAAAAGTGATTCCGCCCAATACTGGACAGCTCCTCATTCTCAATGCTCCAATTAGAAAAGGACGAGAGAATAAATATAATATATAATACGGAGTATATAGTAGCGCGTATATGTAGGAAGTGTAAATGAAGTAGGGTGTAGTATACTGCTCCGTATGTAGTAGCAACAGCAATACGGAGTATATATATATATACACATATATAGTACGTAGGTAGTACTCCGTATACGTGTATTAGTGTATATAGTAGGTAGTACATGCGTAGGATTGAAATGAGGGTAGGGTATAGGTGTAGGTAAGCTTATTAGGTGAATAGGTGTAGACGTAGGAAAAATGGAAAATACGTGGGAGTCAATTAGGAACTCCAGTTTCGGTCCGTTTCTCGTACAAACGTTTTTCTTTCTTAGAAAGTTGAAATATAAGATTATGGAATTAAAATAATGAAAACCGTAAAATTTATTTGTAAAAATGAATTCGTAAGACGGTAAGTAAAACAGACGATAAATAATTTTATGGGACAATAGTTATAAGAAATCATTATTTTAAAAATTCAATAAATTTTTAAATTTTTACGAGACGAGAAAATGTTAAAACGACAGGTCAATATTAAAAATATATTTTTGAATTTTTAAACTTTATTTAATGAAAGATAAAAAATTTAATAATTCGATAAATAAATTCCCATGTTTTTATAACGGAGTAATTTTTAATTTAGTGAAAATAAAATATTTTATTCGCAAAAATAATTTTTCAAACGTTAAACATGGTTTAAATAAATGTTTAAATTTTAACTCTATTTGAAAAATACGGAATATTACAATGCGGCCACAGCCCAAGTCCGAAACATTGGCTTAATTATTATTTTTGACGTAAAGTACACAATTTCATCTTGTGTCTCAGTCGTTTGGGAATGAATGTACTGGTAAGGAGGTTATGGGTTCGAATACCCACACTTGCATTTCAATTTTTACGTAACAGTCTAATATTAAATATACTTCTTAAGTTTTAATTTTGAAAACAAATTTCAATTTTATTCTCATTTTTTTATATTTAATTAAGGTAACATTTTGTTTTCATTCTCAATCTTTTTCAGAGGGTTTAATTGTGGAAATACATTTCAATTTCATCCTCAATCCTTTTAATTAATAACTTGGATTTCAATTTCTTTCTCAATTTCATTCAATTTTAGCATACCCTTTTCCACTTTTAGCGTACCATTTTTCAATTTCAATTTTAGCGTACCAATTTCTCTATTTTAGCGTGTCCTTTTTTCTATTTTAGCGTGCCCCTTTTCAATTTCAATTTTAGCGTACCCTTTCTCAATTTTAGCGCACTCTTTTTCAATTTTAATGTACCCTATTTCAATTTTAGCGTACCCTTTTTCAATTTTAGCGTATCTTTTTTTTTATTTGAGCGTACTCTTTTTCCTGTTTTAACGTACCCTTTTTCTATTTTAATTTTAGTGTACCCTTTTTCTATTTTAGCGTACCATTTTTCTATTTTAGCATACCCTTTTTTAATTTCAATTTTAGCATACCCCTTTTCAATTTTAGCATACCCTTTTTCCATTTTAGTGTACCGTTTTCTATTTTAGAATACTCTTTTTCACTTTCAATTTTAGCGTACCCATTATTAATTTTAGCGTACCCTTTTTCATTTTTAGCGTACCCTTCTAGTTTCCTAGTCTTCTAACCTTTAATACAACACCGATATCAACAAAAGCAAACAATGATACACAACGACGACATAATAAACGCGAAAATCAACTGTCGGTTCCATAGTCATCACACCAATTGAACTCATGAACTCCGTCATTCCCATGAAAGCCTTCACCTAGCACTGAAGTCGATCTCTCAGGTTGCGTTTCCATCGTTGAACCAATTCTATCAATCAAGTTTTCGAATCCAGACGAGGAAACCACAAAACAACAAGGTTCTGGTTGAGATTCGATCACCCCCTTTCTCTTCCGCTTCCTCTTTTTCTCGGGCTCTTCAGTTGTGACACCCTTCGAGACTCGCACCCACAACCTAGAATAATCTTCGGTAACCTCTCCCTCGTACGTGCAAACGAGGTGGTACATACAGACTGACACCATCAAGCGATTTGTGATAACTACTCCAAGCGACGTTTAAATCATCATTCAACCTCGGAACAAAACCTGCAACATCTTGATCGAACCCAAACTGGATTCCGACTCTATGAGGAAGGTATTGAACTGGTGATGCAAATAAAAAGAAAGTAAAAATTAAAAAAAAGGTAGGATCTTTAAAGCTCAAATTGCACAAGTTAATCGAATTAGACAAATATAGAATTAAGAATAATTCCAACACTCTAAAGTTTAGACGATTTTAAGCTGGAATCGGTAGAATTAAACAAGAAAAAAATAAAATCAATCATCAAATCAAAACTGAAATCGAATAAATCGAAACTGAAATCAAAACCCTAACCCTAATTTATTCAGATTAGATAACAAACCAATTTGAATTTATGAATGAAGCCTTAATCTGCGTTTTCTTGATTTTTGTTGAAATTATTCTTCAATTTTTGGTAAATTAATGAAGGAAGGAAGCGAAGGAATGAAGAGAGAGAGGAATGAGGCTCAAAATCAATTGAGCATTACTCTGTAATGTTTTTTTTTGTGAAATTGACTTAAGATCTAAGGATTTTAAAGGTTCTCACAGTTCTCACCATAGTATGAATTTTCACCCGACCTTAACTTTCTATATATATATATATATTGATTTTCCATGATCGGTTATAGCATTGTGACTAATCCACCATCGGTGAAGGGGGAGACTCATCCAAAAATGTCGTACGAGTGAAATTATAGGATGATGATAATGACGGAAAAAGCGTTTTGAAAGGAGCCACAACGAAAATGGCGACATCGCCGGCGACCTTCCTCTTCAAAAATGGAAACATGATACCCGCCGTGGACACTCCTCCGATCGCCACTTTTCTTTCCTCTCACCCAGGTTCATCTTTCTCTCACAACCCTTTGTGTTTTTTGACCTATTTTATTTCATCAAATCCCCAAACAAACCCTGCGATTATTTGAATCCCTTGTTTTTGCAGGTGCGTATACAACGACAAGAACACACAACAACGGACAAATTCTCCTTTTCTACGATCGCCACCTAAAACGCCTCTTCAACTCCCTCCAAATTCTGCTCAATTCCAACCCTAGCCTTGTTTTTGGCCCCCAATTCTGTTCCTCGCTTTTCATGCCGCCGTCTCTTGACTGGGATTCGACCCTGCGCAATCGAGTTAGCGCGCAGGTGTGGGGTTCGCTTCCGGTTGCGTTCAGTGAGAGGGGCTCTGCTGAAGAATTGGCAGTTTCGGCTTTGATTGCAGGGAATGCTGGGGTGTTGAGAGGGACAATTGGTAGACAATTATTTGATGATAAGGTTTTTGACGTGTATCTGCATATAGGAATGTATGTTCCCCCAGTTTTCGGTGTTGCAGGAAATGGTGCTAGGTTGGCCGTGGTTGGGAATCGGAGGCATTTTGCTGAAGCTAAGTACTCTGATTGGGCTAGGTCTGCCTTTTTAATTTCCTTTCCCTATTTTCCTTTCGCTTTCTCCCATTGTTTGCTTGTTTGTTTGGACACCATAGTTCAATTGTGAGGCGTAGTTATCTTATGAAAGATTTTGTTTGGTCCTATACTTGGTAGTAGATCTCTAAACGAACAGACTTGATCCTAAGCTTAAACTTAGGATCAACTCGTATATAAAATTCAAGCTGGGTGGGGTCTTCATCTGAACTCTTTAAATCAATGTTCCATCTCTACTCTAATATTTTTCTTGAATTGGGTGTCACGATAATACTCTTACACATCCTAGGAAAGACTCGTGTGCCATCCAACATGTAGTCACGTCACAAGTTAAAGTCAGGCAAACTCGAACACTACGTCTTAAGTCGAACAAACAAGAACAATATTAGAGAACAACGTGATAAAGGAAAAATTATTTGACTAAGAAAAGCTTTACAAAGATATAGGGCAGGATCCCATTGGAACCAAAGTTCACAGAAGTGTCAGCACCACACAAAAAACCACAAGGCCCGTGCACCGGTCCCCTTCTAAAACCGGTCGGGTGAATTTTTTTTTGGTTTTTCTTTAAAGTGTAAGTGGAACTCGTAAAAGTGTAAGTGGAGCTTTAGAGAAGTGTAAGTGGAGTTCTGACAATTCTTTTTGAACTTAATGGTTCTGATTGATCCTGATATTATAATATATATATACACACACATATTATACACTGAAATAATTGTCATATGTACTTAATTATATGATTATTTGATATAGTATAATTGTTATACGAGTATATGCTAAAACAGTTACTATGTACACTGAAATTGTTTTTATATATACACCAATTTGATTTTAATATAAACAAAAATAATTAGTGTACACAAAAAAAAATGTTTTCGGGAAAAAAATTATTTTTTTTTGGAATTTTTTTTTGATATTTTTCAGAGAACCCGATTTTTTTTGTAGGTATGAATTTTTTCTTTTAATCTTAGTCTTTAATTTGATTTTAATTTAATAGTTGAGATTTGGTCTCACGGGTGCGATGAGTTGAGGTGTCTTTAAAGGATCCTAGATCTCTTTCTCTCTCTATATTTAAGATCATGGGAGAACCATCAACTTGATGAGAACCTTAAGAATTCTATTAAATTAATATTTTTTCAAAATTTAATGACATATTTGGATTCGTCGTATAATTTAATGGTTGGGTAACATTTTTTTCGGTAAAAAAAATTCTCGGCTAGCGACGGAAATGAAAACTTATAATTTTAGAGTACCTAATACTCATTTCGGTGTATCTAATTTTTTTGATTCACCTTATTACGCTTTCAGTGTACCTATTCAATTTTTCTTAATATTTTTAATAAAATATGATTAGTTATGCCTAATAAAGTATTTGAATAAATTAAGTTAAGGATAAATTAGTCATCTAAACTTTCAAAAAAAGATTTGATTGATTGAGTTTTGATTGAGGTTCTCACAGTTCTCAACAAGCGGTGGTTCTCACCGGATCTTGAGTCTCTCTATATGTATATATAGAATTAGGATCCCGTCCGAACCACAAGTTTGGTACAAACCGTCCGAACCTCACTTACACTTCTTTTAAACTCCACTCACACTTTAAAAAAGGCAAAAAAAAGGGATGTTCATCCGGCCGGTCTGGGGAGGGGGCCGGTGCACGGATCTTATGGCTTTTTGCCTTGGTTCGGACGGTTCGCAACGGATCCCACCCCATATATATACATACATATATATACATATATACATATATACATACATACATACATATATATATATATATATATATATATATATATATATATATATATAGAGATGAGTTCTAATAAGGTCACACATAAATTTAAGTCCATAAGTCCTATTGTTAGTCATTGGATTAACTTTTGATCAAGGGCTGAGATTAGCTTTGCAATTAAGCAATTAAGAGAGTTGTTGATTTGGCATTAAATGTAAAACACACCTAACCTATCACTAACAATTCCTCTCTCTCCAAAATAAACACTATACATTTTTTTCTCCACCACATCAATTAATCAACCAAGCCAAATCCCAATACTGAAAACCTTCATCATATTATTTTTCTTATTAACCCATTGTTGCTTCAAATTTATTATTTTCTTCTACATGTCACTATTTACTTGTTAATTTTAATTTATTCAAATATTTTTCCGTAAATTCTATTTCAAATATTGAATACGAAATTTAAATCATTCTTTAAATAAAAGTGTCTTCATCAATAGTTCCGTAAAACTTAATTATGAATGATAGCGTCTTCTTCAAATATTGAATACGAAGTTTTTTCTACCAAAATATCCATCCGTACGCTTGAAACTTTAATTCAATTAGTACACAACTTCAACTCTCACTTTCTGAAATTTTAGAACCCGTCTCCCACATACTTTCATCTTTAGTTCATAACGTCGAATAGTACGGTATTTATAATTTCAACAAACTCACTTTATAACTTCAACTCATTCACTTTAGAACTTCAAAACACAACAATTACAACTTTATATATATAACTGCTGGAAAGTTGAACATTATTTCTCTGTAAAAACATACAACGACACGCCTGGAACTTTAATTTAAATTCTTTACAACTGCAACTCTCAATTTATGAAACTTCAACTCTAAGCTTCTGAGACTTCAAAACACGTATACTTAGCTTACATATTCAGTGCATGCCTTTCAATATTTAATTTAAATAACAGTTTGTTTGGAACTTTAATTCAGCTGCAATGTAACTTCAGTACATTACATTTACAACATCATAGTTAACTTACGTACATTCAAAACAATCTACCACACGCTTGCAACTTCAGTTCGAAAACTTTACAACTTCAACTCTCTGTTTCTGAAACTTCAACACCATGCCCCTTTGATTTGTAGAACATAACTTTGAAACTTTAAGTTCTTCTCTTTACAACTTCAGTGCACAACGTCTACAACTTCATAATTAAATGGTGGAATGTATTCTCCTCAATTTCTTCTGCTCATATATTCAACTATATGCTTGAAACTTCAATTCCAAGACTGTAAAACTTCAACTCTCATCTTCATAAACTTCATAATACGTGTCTCATATATTCTCCTCAATTTCAACTACAACACTATCAACAACACAAAACACAATTCTTTTTGAACACAATTGACAAAAAAAAAGTGATTATAATAATATAGTTAATGTCTTTTGTTTAAATTTTAACCTACATTTTTAAATTAGACGATACAATTCTTTCAATCACCATTAAAATTTTAACATAAATCTGTATACCATAGAAATTGATTCTACGAAATCAAAAACGTAGTAAACCTGCAATGAAACAGAAACCCAAAGAAGTCTCTTGTGACGGGATGAACGTGATAACCCATCAAAAACATGAAATCAAACAAATACATTGATACTACGAAATCAAACATGCAATAAAACAAAAACCCAAAAAAATCAGTAAACACCATAGAAATTTGATTAAACATCATAAAAATTGATTTGGAACGATATTACCACCAAAAATTGATCAAACACCAAATCCCCAAATAGAAAACCCCCAATTTAACAAGAAACTCGCAAGTAAACCTGAAAATCACGACAAAACGCAAAAACCCCCAAATTGAAAAAAAAAAAACCCTAATTTTGCTGAAAACCCCCCAAAAATCGTGAAACTGTAAAGAATTCCATAAAGTATAATTTGTGTGATTGTGAAATAAGACTCTCAAGTAAGAAAGAATTATGAGAATGGAGAGCTTTAATATGACGAATTAAAAAAACTTACAGATTGAGATGAGATGACGTTTGGGAAGGGGAAATTGTATATTCTGTGCTCGATCTTTCTTTTATTAAGATTGATGATGAAGAGATTCTGGAGCAATTGATTTTTTTTATTGTTCTTCAATGGGAATGAAAGATGGAGAATGGAGAGAGAGAATGGTGATAGAAAAATGAGAGTAATGAAGAGTGAGAGTTGAAAGTATACTGAAATGAATAGGGTGGGAATATTGAGAGTGGGAAAAAAGAGGTATGCATGGAAAATGTAAACATTGCTTTTATTTTTTTGTAAATAATTATATATATCACTCAATCTCAGCCATCCATCTCTATTTAATCTGACGGCTGAGATTGGAACTTATGCCCTTACATATGTAATATGCCCTTATTTGATCTCCCCTCTATATATATATATATATATATATATACTACTCCAAGGAATGTGCTCTAGAACTTTAACTTTGTGGATCCTAGACCCTTGAGCTTCTTCTAGACTCTTCTAACTAGACTCCTCATTTATATCATGACCCAAAATTTTCTAGTGTATATATGAGACTCTCTAGACTATTCTAGAACATCTTAGAACAATCTAGTACAACATATATGACACATTAATATTCTAGACACTTCTAGAATACTCTACCCTATTATGGAATGTTCCAGACCCCTCTAGAATACTCTTGATGACTACCTCCAGATATTTCCGGACGCCTCCGGATGCCTTCCTGATCTTCCGTTGAGCTCGACTCCATGACCTTTGAAGCGCGCTCGATACGAGAACCTCGGTTGGACCATAAGCCAACCGTGACATCCGACTTTTCCTTAATTTTTTTCCACGTGAATAATTAGGGTGTATTACCTAGATGATCTTAACTCGAGCTGGAATATGGTTGAGATTGAGTCAAATTAGAGACTTGTTATGCTATGAAATAATAACCCCAAATGCGCTTTCGATCAGAACCTTGATGGGCTCGGAATGACTCATATATAACAAGCATGGCTCTAGCTCAAGCCTAGTTAAAGTGAATTTGAGCGGAGCTTTGACCGAGGGTTTGTTGAGCGGGCTCAGTTCAATGTTAGCCCTATGTGGTAGCCTTGCCAAAGCGTATAACATCTTGCTTTAACAATGGAGTGTAAACTAAGGGGTCGACACTCAAACAATGGGAGCTAACAAGATATAAACAACCCACCCTCACCCCTCCAAGGTTTGGACGAATCGAGTTGGTTTTGTGTGCTTTAAACCACTCATAGACCCGAGCAAAAATGGTTAAAAACCCACCCACGATATTAGCTCAAGTTTGCTGAAGCTAACAACGAGACTAGGTGACTAGTCTAATCCTTATAAGATTAACTAGGCCTAATCTTACACTAAACTCCGATTTTGTGAAAGGATTTGTAGAGTGATCTTTGAACTCCTCAAAGTTTTCTTTTCATTCATAAACGGCTATTGATTACAAGCATGATAAGGTCCTTTTATAGACCTCCTAAGGTTACAAGTAACGGTGTAGATGAAAGTTAACGTGGACGGCCTAGATTGCTCTACCTATAAGGATAAGCATATTAACTATGGTGGGTACAAGTTGGTGGTCCGGGGTCTTGGAGGCGCGCTCAAGTTGTTTTGATGTGCTTTGGATGCTCTCAAATGCATGGCATGCATGCTTTTTACCCGAATTGGTCGTTTTAAGATCGTGAGAAGAGAGGAGGGGACCATGCTTTGGTTGCCTCACCCTCCTCTTATTGACCACGCTTGAGTTGCACCGCTCCACCTACTTTCGTTCACCATTGTGTATTAGCCGGTACCTTCATCAATTCTTCAAGTCTTAGGTAGTGTAGTCCTAGATTTATTCGTTGTTACTTAAAGAGATTTAAGGTCCTTGAACCCCTATGTTGAATCACTCTTCTAACTTAACCATTCCCCGGGTTGAATCACTCTTCTGTTGAGGGTTGAGGGTTGAGGGTTAGGTTAGTATAGATAAAGTGATATGACCATCTATCAACTCCAGTTGCAAATCATATTCATGAACAAAAACAAACTTTCCAACACTATAGTTTAATTAAATTTGATATTAGTTGAGCACTTGTCCTATTTAAACCTTTACTAGTCTCAACTTAGTGATCACTCCAAGAATCAAATATCGACATGGGGACCTTTGCCAAAGCGTATCCCATCTTGCTTTAATCATATTCATGAACAAAAACAAAAACAAAAACAAATTTTCGGGTAGTATAATTTAGGATTATTTAACCAGAATAATCCAAACTTTGGGTGATATTCTTTTAATAAACCGAACTTTATTTAACTTGGGAATAAACCCAAGTATTAGACATAGCTTACATTAATGAAATTAGGTCTAAAATGACCTGATACATCAGGTTAATGTGGGTCCCATCTTTTAATAAGCAAACTGTTTTTCTTCTTTCTTTCGTTGGACTCGAGAAAGGTTTTCTGAGTTAAAACCCAACAATTTTTTTTTTGCAATTTTTTTTGGGATCTAAAAATGTCGAAGAATGCTATCTGCAAACAAAATATGCGAGTGTATTTTAAACAAATAAATCTCAGAGCAAGGAAATCTCAAAAAAATAATTTAGAGAAAAATGAAAAATCAATTAGTTGAAGAAGAGGAGGACGTGATGAGAATATTTTGTAAAGTGTAGGTTAACTTTTCAAAGAGCCGTGGTTTATTCCCAGATTATCGATACGGTATGATACAAAAAGTTTTGAAGATGGAAATGGTTAATGTGATTAAAAAGTGGAAGGGTTTAGCATGTAACCGGTTACCTAAATCCATTATCGTAAGATATGTCCAATACCTGGGTTTATTCCCAGATTAAATAAAGTTCGGTTTATTTATAGAAGACTACCCAAGTTGGGATTATTCCTGTTAAATACCCTATAATTTAGTTAAATTTGATACTTGTATTAATCACTTGCCCCATTTAACCTTTACTTGTCTCAACTTTGTGATCACTCCAAGAATCAAATATCGACATGGGGACCTTTTACTGAAAAAAAAATCGTGTTGGGTAACTGTAGACAACATGAATTCGCAGCAGGAAATTAGTTAGAATTATGAATGACATGATTATGAATGAGGATGGTATTAGTGGTAACATAGATGGCATGGGCACTGGGGCACTGACGTGAAGTATAGTTAGTTAAGAATGTGTCGGACTAAAACCAAGCGAAGGGGTCATCATTCTAAAAATGTTGGATTACCCTCCAATCAAGCAATGAACAAAGCTGATAAGGAAATAGACATGTGGACTAAAGATAACGTGTGGATTACGAAGCCAAAACAAAGTTATCTACATAACTCTTAATCAGCTTGTAACTAACTTATCTGATTATTGTCGAATTGTTGTTACCAAATTTTGGCTAGGTTTAATCATTGGTTTTTAGTCACATCAGGGTAATATAAGAGTTATTAATCAATTAGGTTTCTTGTTTGTCGTGCCAAAGAGCGGTTTAGGACGTGTATTTCTTTTCTAGCATGTGTGGGGTTGAATTTCGAAATCAATTCAAGCTTGTTTAATAAAACTATTAAACTCATCAGTTTGGCAAGATCAAACTCTACGAGAAGTACTTTTAGGGGTCGTTTGGTTAGGGGTTTATAGGAAAGGGAAAGAGAATCAACTTGTTCTATCCCTTTGTTCTCGTTTGTTTTAACATTTTTCCATTACCTTTCCCCCTTTCATTCCTCTCCAAAACCTCAAACTCCTCTATCTTCATTTCCCACCCCTTAGGGTTTAGATTTTCATTACCCATTAACTCACCATAACCATCCTCACCATTAGACCTATTAAATTTCGACCCGATCGTAAACTCGACCTACTTATTTTAGGGTTAAGACTCAAAATATTTGACATGTGACCCGTTTGACCCGAACCTGAAATAATCCATTAATTTAGGATTGAGACCTGAACCATTGATATATTATATTTGAAATAATAATTAAAATGTTATTAGATTTAACATGTTTGAAAAATTATTTAAAAAAAGGTTATATTATTTTTATATCATTTAGTAATAAAATGTTTCTATGATACTCTGAAATATATATATATATAAATAAATATATATATATATATATATATTATCATTTTTATTTTCAAATAGTTAATATAATAATATTAGGAATACTCAACATGAATAATATGGAAAAAAAGTCGACTTATTAATTGGTAAAAATGAGGCGTCGGTAATTGATTTGTTTCTCATTCCCTTACATTTTTTAAACAAACAACCAGAACATCAAAGGGTAATCTTCTTCTTTCCTTTCTATTCCCTTTGTTGATTTCATTCCCTTAACTCTTCACCAAACAAACGCCCCCTTAATCGTCATTAAGTTAAATAGGTCTTTTACCTACTTCAATCGTCTCAAGTTAAACACATTGTTTAAAGTATAGTTCTACTTTAAGCAAATATCCTTCACGTGTTGTGCCATGAGCGTTTCTCCCTTGGTCCATTTACATAAGTACACAAAATCATTATTGTCATTAAATCACTTTAGCAACTTCGTTCATTAGTGGTATAGAGCTCATTCGCTAACGTGAGATGTTCTTGGTGCACAATACGTACACACTAATCTTGGCATGTAGGGTGACGTTGGAGTTATTACTCCTAGATTGAGTGAAATCATTTCAACATTCTTGTTAGGACTCCAATCCTATTTGTAGACGAGTTAGTAATCCTATTCTAGCTCGATTTATGTTGATTCAACGCCGAATTCAACTCAATTTCAAAAACAAAGATTTCTAATCTAATTTAGAGATGGACGACAATTTTTCAATATTACGTGATATTCTTTGAGGACGACCAATTCTTCGAGGAGGCATTAGACGAGAGCCAATAAGGTAGTGGACGAGTTTAAAGTAAGAAAGTTGCCCGAGTTTTGGGGTAACACAGACCTAAAAGAATACTTAGAGTGAGAATGTAAACCCGTATGTATGTTCAACTTCAAAGACATTCCCGTTTTCAAAAATGCCATTATGCCATACTAAAGCTCAGCTTAAATGCGTCTTTATTATATGAGAACATAAAGGCAAAACGCAATCATTAGGGTAAGAAAAAGCTTAAGGCACCAAGCGTAAAATTCGAAAGCAAAAGTGGTTGAATTATCAGAATTTCTCGTAATTTTAAGCGAAGTAGAAGAATACAAGAAACAAAGATGGCTTGCTTCTGGCAAAGACCAAGAACGCTGTGAAACGCATCCTTAGGCATGTTGTGCAATCTTTGTCTTAAAGTTAAAGGCCAACTAAAACTATCTCAAACTACTACTATTAACACGACCAAAAGCAACCCTTGGGGACAAATGGAGAGAGCTAAGTTATGTAGTTCCAACTTGAGTGGCTCAAAGGCTTGCCGTTCTCTACAACTCCAACCGTAGATAAAGGTAAGGAAGTAGTCGCTGCTAAGGAAACACTTAGACTAAAGTTCAATACTTTAATTGGTAGGGGAATTACCAAAGTTCATATTAAAATAAAAATAGTCACTTTAAGGGAAGCGGGTTGTGATGGGTTATATGCTGAAGCGATCGAAGGAGTGGGATTGTTCTCGACCACTGGAGACGAGGAGGATGATGAGGGCGCTTTGGGCTATGATGCTCCTACATATGATACAACGTTGGTACTTAAGGCGCACCTTATTGAGCCTATCGTTTCCAAACAAAACTTCTAAATCTTTCATAAATGCTAAGTAAATGATAGATGGTGTAGCGTTGTTGTTCATGGTGGGAGTTGTACGAATGTTGCCTCTTCCGAGATGGTAACTAAGCTCGCTTCAAAGACTAATACTCATCCCTACATTGTGAAGGTCACGAAACAAGCACGAGTTTGTTTCTGGGTTTTATTAAAATGAGATGATGTGCGATATACCTATGGATGTATGCCATTTACTTTTTGAAATTTTCTTTGACAATTTGACCGTGGTTGACACATAAGGGTGTGGCTTCCAATCTAAAATAGTACAGTCGTGTTAAGGCCAATGACACTCGGAACCGTGCTTGCTATGCATTCAAATCCTATTAAGAATCGTAACTTAACCATGTTTGCTAGTGAGCGTGAGATTGAGGAAGTATTGGAATAAGTCTGGCTAGTTTATGCCTTGTCATTAAGGAACCAACTAATGGATAGGCTAAAGAAGTTGAGAAGGGCGAGGTTTAAGGCATTGTTTGAGGAGTTCAATAATGTTTCCCCAGATGATCTACCATCGGGACTACCACCTATTCGAAGGATTTAGCATCTAATTGACTTAGATTCCGGCGCACCATTGCTCGATGAACTAATGGAGTGTGGGTATGTGCGCGGAAGTATAAGTCATTGTGCCATTCTCGCATTGTAGTGCCAAAAAGTGATGAATAATGGAGAATGTGCATGGATAGTAGAGTGGTGAGTAATATCACTATCAAATACTGCTTTCACATTCTAATGCGTGATAGTATGTAAGATCAACTACACGACTTAGTAATTGTTTCAAAGATAGATTGACCACGTTCAAAACTAAGCATAGATTATATGAGTGGTAAGTAATTTCATTCGTCCTTACCAACACACCTTGGACCTTTATGCATTTGATGAAGGAGGTACCTAACTCGTTCTTGTGGTGCGTTGTGGTTGTCTACTTAAACGATTACGATTATAGCGAGGACCATTGGACACTCTTTCATCAAGTATTTGAAACACTACGAGCTAAGCATCTTTATGGTAAAATCGAGAAGTGTTATTTTTATTAGAATACACAGTGTTTCTCGGCTATGTGGTGTCAAAGAGGGTGCTTCATCTAGGAAATCGAGGCAATTCGGTATTCGGTCTTGGCCACTCCAGAGACAATCACCCACATATGGTTCCATTGTCTTCCATCTTTCTATACGGTTCATTCGAGACTTTAGCACCACTATAAGTCTAATAACCGAATTCCTAAAGAAGTGGTGCTCTAAAGGTGTGTGAAAACAACAAACAACGCCTACGTGAAGATGGGTAACGGTTCTTTCGAGACTTTAGCACCATTATAAGTCAATAACCGAATTCCTAGCCAGAGGTGCTCTTAAGGTTTGTGAAACCATCAAACAACACCTACGTGAAGCATGGGTTGTAGATGTACTAGAACTTTAAGTGGAGTGCGATGCAATTGTTGTTGTGTTGAAGGCCAATTGCTTACTTCTCAGAAAAGCCTAGGGAGAGCTCAATGGAATTACTTTACTTACGACAAGGGGTTCTATGTCATCGTGAGCTTTTGATTATTGAAGTCGCTATTTGCCGTCGAGTCGCTTCGTTTTGCATTCAAATACATCTATTGTAGGAAAAAATTAATCCGAGACATGCTAAGTGGATCAAGTTTCTCCAATCATTCTATTTTTCATTGAATTACAAGGATGGAAGGAGCAATATAGTGGCCTATGCATTGTGACGGTGCTACTCATTATTGACTATGCTTGTGTCCGACATGTCAGGTTTGAACACGATACTGGCACATCCAACATGGGAGGGAGATAAAAAGATTACTCACGTGGGCGTAATTAGTGGGTAAGTCTTAGCCATGGAAACAACAAAAATGTTGCTAATCTTCGGTCTTCAGATAAATTTTATTATCTTTCTATTTGAATTTTTTCCAGTTTTTAAATTTATAGATTCAAATATTTCATAACTTTGTAAGGAGCGACATGTCGTGTTCAGGTTGTTGGTCAAGACGCTCCGTTGACCGTGTCAACACATTTTTAATTTTTTGAAGTTACGCGTTCGACACTCTAATATATGTTTGACACGTGTCCGTGTCGGAGTGTTTGAGTAACGAAGTCGACACAACGAGGCAAAGATGTAGTCATGGTAATTGGATCGATTCTCTAGAGTGACCCATTTTGTAGCTCGCCACAAGATCGGCGATGCTAATAATGTGTCAGACTTGTAGTATAAAGAGATTGCACGCTTACATGAGGTTTCTCACATGATATTTTTTGATTGTGCCTCCTAATTCTTGAGTTACTTTTGGAACACATGTGGAGTAAGTTGGCAACTAAGACTTAGTACTTCGCAAGTACTTCTGGGCAACGAAGGTAACTAATCGGAACTTAGGGGCTCTTTTGTGTGGCTCGGTAAGTAAGACAAAAAGATTGGAACTTGAAGCTAGCTCATGTAAAGTTTGCTTACAATTTATCGCTTACATTTGCAACAAAGCACTCCTCATTTGAAGTTTTGTATGACGTGAATCCGTACCTTCCTCTGGATTTAATGCCATTGCCGAAGGACACACACCACTGCACAGTCGAACTCAAATTTATGCTCAAATTGGGTGACCTTGTTTGGTTGCATTTGCATAAGATTTCGGAGAAAAAGGAAGAACAAACTATGCTTAGGGTCGAGTGACCATATAAGGTCATTGATCTAGTTGATGACAATGCTTATAAACTCGAATTCCAAGGATAGTATGGTGTACATGCTACCTTTAATGTTGACTGTTTGATCTCCTCACCTTATGTTGATGTGATTGCTCATTGAGGACAAATCCTTTTAAAGGGGGAGGAGATACATGATTATGAATGAGGAGGACAAGATTAGTCTTAACGCAAATGACGTAAGGAGAGTACACGCAAAAATGTGTTTGGATCAGGGCGGACCTAGGGGGCCCGAGGGGTCACGGGCCCCCAACCAATTTAGAAACAAGTAGTTTTGAATCATGTGCAAGTCTTGGTGTAGTGGTTTAGTCATTTGCCTTCTAGTCGATTGATGAAGTGTTCAATCCTTCTTGACTGCATGTGAAGATAGTGGGATTTGAACTCAAGTCACTTGTATGAAACATTGAATATGTAACCAATTTCACCACCTCATACTTATGTTTTATATGCATGTTGTTTCAACAATTGGGAAAATAAATAAATACATCATTTCTTACGTTCGCTATGTATTTAAAAAAATTTAGCCTATAATTTTGATCAAAATTTTATATTAATAGTATATCCACTAAATACAAACTTTTAATTTATTTACCCTTTTTCGGTCGGCTCATGGGTTTGGCAGTTTCTGACCAAAATATTCAGATTAGTATCGGATCAGTCACTTTTCGGGCTATTATTTTTGGGTGTTTTTTCGAGTCAGATCATTTTTGACAGGTCTAATTGTTCATGGATTATAGAGAAAAAAAATCTAAAATATTGACGGATTGTGCCCTCTAAGTACAAAATCCTAGGTTTGCCACTGGTTTGGATCACAACCAAGTGAAGGGGTCGTAATTCTAATATTTGGAAAGAAGACAAGGTGAGACAATATTTGATAATGAAATAAAGAACAAAGCAAATAAAGAAATGGGCGTGTGGATAGAAAGATAGGCGTTGGATTACAAGGCCAAAACCTACTTTCTTTCCTGATTCTAATTAGGTTGTAACTAGCTAACTTTTCTAATTATTGGGAAATTGTATGCTCCAAATTTCGGCTAGGTTTTTTTATCCTACTCTGAGTAGGGTAAGGTTTATTATTTGATGGAGGAGTCTAGTTAGACATGCCAAAGAGCTATTTGGGACTTATTTTTTATCAAGCAGGTGTGGGCTTAATCTCCTATTTCTAGTTGTAGTCGAATGTAGAATAACTATAAATTGCCCATTCATTAATATTCATTCAATTTAACTCTTTTGATTCGAGAAGTACTTCTAATCTTTGATTTAAGTTAAATAGTTCTTTCACTTATTTCAACTGTCTCAAGTTAAATTGGTCATTAACTTAGACACACATGGTTTAGAGTGTAGATATACTTTAAGCAAATATCTTTCATGTGTTGTCTAGGGAGCGTTTCTCCCTTGGTCCATTCACAGAAGTACACAAGATCATGTCTTTAAATCACTTCTGCAAATCTGTTTCTATGATATATTTGGAGTTTGTAAGTAAAATGAACAGATACATGATATATAAGCCTTTTAAAGTTGTCAACATTTATACTTTTTATATTTACTGCTTCATGATAAATGGTTTATTACTGAAAATATACATCTCTGATGCACTTATGCCTTTGTCTGGATTGTTAATGATTACATGTGAATTTGCGACACTGAATCAAACATATTGTTTGTCTTTTCTCCAGTGTAGCCTTGATATTTTCCTGTCATACAATTGTTTTTTCTTGGGTTATGGGATAATTTGTGCATGTGAGTGGGGAGAACTTTAAATGCTCAGGTTCTGAGTTGTAATTTCTGTAACTTGAATTTCTAGGTAGGTTGAGGAAGCCATTGGAAAAACTGAGGCCTCCATTAGCTACTGAACTCTTGTTGTCAGATGATGATGGTCGCATACTTGAAGGAACCATAACAAATTTCTTTGTTGTATGTTCTAAGGTGAGAGTCCATTTAAATAAATCTGTGTAGGCCTTGTCTTCGGACATATTGTCTGGTTCCCAAGTCCCTCTTTCAACAATTCAAATATATTTCTGAAGGCACATGTGGCAAATGGGTCAATAAAGTCGAATTTATTTTGGGTCGGGTCATTTCGGGCCTGTCATACATTTTTGGGTAGGTTGGGTCATTTCGGATTTTAGGTCAATTTCGGGGACTTGTTGTCGAGTCATTTCAAGTGTAGGTCACTTTGAGTTGAGTCGTTTCGGGTGAGGTCATTTTCGGGTCACATCTAAAAACTTTAATTAGTACTCCCTCCATTCAAATCCACTTGTCTCATTTCCTTTTGGCACATTTGCCGAGACGCGTTTACACTAGCGATATCTTTCATTTTACATTAGCAAAAATTATAAAAATGTGATATTCTTAATGTGCTCATAAAGACGAATCAAACAAAATCCCACATGACTATATTCTCACTTATAGATTGTCGAGAATATCGAAGATTCTCCTCAAGTGTGAATAGTGTCAAAAAAGGAAATGAGACAAGTGGATTTGAAGGGTGGGAGTACTAATTTGAGTAATAAAGCGTAGCAAAAAAAATGTATGAAACATTCTAACTAATGATTAATACTCCGTATGACTTAAAAGTTAATACCAGCCGTTTCAGGATCATTTCGTATGAGGTCAATTATGAGTCGGGTAGGTTTTGACCGGGTCATCTTCTGTCAGGCCGGGTCACATCAACATTAGCTCAATCAGGGCTCGGGTCTGAATTGGGTCAATTCGGGTTTCAGGTCACTTTCGTTTCGGGTGATTTTAGGTCTCGGGTCAGCCTTATCCGGTTGGGTTGTTTGTGTCAGGTTAGCTTTGCGAGGTCTACTTGGTCACCAGCCACAACATTCGCTTTTTGTATGGCTTTGAATGCCATCTTTGATGAAATAATTTGTGAGATGGTTCAGTACGTACTTGTGTTTATTTGCCGTAAGAACTAAGAAGTATTGTTCTAACAAACTTCTGATTTCATAATTTTTGAGCATGTTTTTCCAGATACCACAACTTTTTCTTTAATGTTGCCGAAAAGGCTGTATTGTTGAATTTTTTTATTACATGGTTCTGTAGTATATGTGTTGTGCCTCTTCTTTCCCTCTACATTGGTTGTATATACCTCGGTGAAAATCACACACTAGATGCTGGTTTCCTCCTTTTCTCAAGTTGATGGAGCTTCTATCCTATTGTTGTAATTTGTAAAAGACTGAAAATATGTTTCTGACATTATTAGCAGGAAAACAGTGGCATCAAGGAGGTAAAATCACACGAGGATCGTTTGCACTCATACGAATTACAAACGGCTCCTGTAAATGCTGGTGTTCTGCCAGGAATCGTCCGCCAATTAGTACTTGAGTAAGTGGTTTTGCCTTGTGCTTGGATAGTTGTGTATCATCTTCTATATACGAAATTACAAAACAAGACACTTACACAAGTCATGCTCATCAAAGTTCTTTCCGCCTAAGTTCCTGTGCTAACCAAAGGCCCGTGAACTTAGCCCACCAAACAAAGAACTCAATCTCACCCAACAAGAGTGTTAACTGAAATTGAGTTTTAATGTATGTACTTATCAAATTTGACGAATATTTAAAAAATTTAACATAATTTTCTATCTCATTCAGAAAAACTATCATGATTGCCGACACGTTACTCCTTTCGTAAGTTGTGCAACTGCATGTGGCGTAAACTAGTTCCACACTGATTGTTTGTCATTGATTTTAGTCCGAGTCTTGATTACATCAACTGTAAATATTGTATTTTTGTTCAACTATTTCAGTACAGTCCTGGTTGCTGGTTTTTTACCACTCCACGTCTTAATCTCTATAATGGATGCCTACCAACTTCTCACTTGTCTACATGCTTGTGTCATGAGGGTGGTCCTTTTTAGTATATTTCTGCATCTTGTCTTTGCTGCTAAACTTCGAGTGGTAGTAGATACAGGTGTTAACTGATGATCTGGGATTTAGCCGAGTATGTGAATACATATATCCGCTAGATATTTTTACCCTATTTGCTGTATGAGTAAATAATTGTATACTATTCTACCCAGTACTATTTTGAAAAGTCTGCTGGATGAAAATCAAATGTATACTTCGTAAGATAATTCTATCATTTACAAAGCACTTTGATACTGGAGTGCTATGGAGTGCTTTGACTTGCTTTTGCTGTCAAATTTCTACTTTTGCTTTTAGTGTGCACTTATCTCAGCTCTCTGAATGAGGAAGAAAAACTTATTGGATAGAACGGGTAAGTGTTGTGAACACATGATGATCTCGGAATAAGTAAATTTGAATGAGCTAAGATCATGACTGACAATCCTGAACAACATATATTTCATGGAGGATGTTAACAGTGGAGTTTGGAAGGCGCTTTCTTCAGGTGTTAATAGTTTCAGTTTGTATCACATTTGTCTCTAGACTATTTTCATGTATTTTGAACTTGCTTTGAAAGTCAAATGAATTCTAAACTTTCATTGAAAATAAGAGAATGTTTGTTGGGCGAAGGTACATGGAAATTGGAATAGAGCAAAGTGACTCATAATTCTTTGGTTTGGATTTTTACGATGGAATAAAACAAAATGACTCACTAAACTCAGTGTGCTTCCTTTAAAGTAGCAATCGGGTCGTTCCTTCTATTCGTTTTTGAATTGGGTTAAATCGACTTGGTTATAATCATGTTGACCTTAGTTTCAGTTTCGTTTCGATTTCTATTGGGTTCATTTTGGTTAGCTACTTTTTATCGATGTGTGCTATTTCTTGTTATGTACGGTTCAGATCCGGTCAATATGAGTTTAGATGAGTTTCGGGCCATAATTTCGTGAGTCAAAAGATTAAAAACATGACTTAATATTTATTATACTTTTCAATGTATGTGATAATTCAAAGTATCGTTAATAAACAAAGAACCACTGAAAAATCCTAAAATGGGAGCATTTTTTAATTTAGAAAACAAGTATTTATAAATCCGGTAAATCAAGGATTCCATTTCGGTTCGATTTAGATTGAAAGAGGTCTTGGTTATTATCCATGTTAATCATATCGGGTCTTCGATCGATTCTGAATTCGCATGTCTCCGATCAGTTTTACGGGTTCGGGTTCGGGTGCTTAGCCAGGCCTAGCAATCAGTCCATGCACTTGTCGATGCAATTTTTAGTGTGGGTCATTTGGAAACAATCTACTTGTATTGCTAACACTAGGTAAGGCCGTGTACATCTGATCACCCCTAACCTCGCAGTTTGTAAGAGCTCTTGATGGTACTTTGGAAGATTTATCACTGCAGACAATCTTCAGAGAAGTGTTATGTAGTAAAAATTGTACGATCGTGCACGTGGCTCCTAGTTTGCAGTAGAGGTTTATTTGGTATTCATGAACAGCAGTTTGTTTTTGTGGTTTGATCATATTTTTGGAATTGCTGTAGTCAGGATAGCCAAAGTTGTGAACTTATGATGGAGATGTTATGTGGTGGTAACTTTGTTGTTATTTGGTCATTTTGGTGTATCTGATTGGAGTGGAACTCTTCTATATTGTCAGGGATTATACTTTCGTTTCATTATATATGAGGGGTTGTTTTCCTATCCTCTATGTAGCCTAAAACATCGTCTGCTTTTTAGGGCACCAATTTGGTTAATCAATGTGATTGGGCAGGCATCTATGTTTGCTTGCATATGATGACCCTTTGTCCTCTTTTAATTTATTGATTTCCAGATACTTTTACTGCAATCCAGTGATTCCGGTCTAGTATTTTACAGTAAACATGTCTCAATATTTGTATTTATTAACTTTGGTTTCCTTTGGAAAGAATCAAAACAATGTCACTCCCTTTTGTGGTTATGCACAGCCAGCATCCTTGTTATGGGATGGATATTGCTAGTGCAAAGACATTTGAGGCCTTACTGAGTGTATGAAAGCAGTGAGCTTGCTCAAACAGTGTTTATCAGGCTACTTTTCATTTGAATCTTATTTTTCTGAAACAGGATATGTTTGAGCAATGGCATCACAGTTCGGGAGGTAGCACCATCTTGGTTGGAACGTGGAAATTGGGAGGAGGCATTCATTACAAGTAAATATTAATAGCTCATTTTGCTTGTGAATGGGCTCCATTTTGCCAAGGGAGGGATTAGAATGGCAGAATGGTGGATTGATTTCCTAATTACCCTTGTATGCTCAAATAATTTTCTTAACTTGGGTCTTGTTACTAGTGGAGATTTGTCAGTCGGCTCATTCAAGTTTAGTGATTTAAACTTCAGCATTGCTGCAGTTTAAGGCAGTTCTTTGTTGAGCAGAATGAACGTGTACGATATAATGTAACTTTCATCTGTGCGGCACAACTCAGAATGAATGCCCGTGATTGCACTCACTTGAGTACAAACGTGCACCGGTTTATTTAATTTCCTTTGTCAAAAAAGAGGGATTTTATTTTTTCGCTATAAACTAGAAAGAAATATTTTCCTCTTTTCTAATGTCTTTCATCTAATACACGTGCAGATAGCCTGAGACTTGTGCAACATGTAGAATCAATTCAGGCCCCATCTTTGCTGGTATCAGTGGAGTCAAAATCATGGCAAGAAGTATCATGGTTGGACAAACAGTTTAAGGCATGTATTTACTGTAAAATATGATAGATTTTGTTATTTCAGCCGCTGTACACTTCCTCATATGGTCTTATTCTTGATTATCAAACAAAAACAGGCTGGTCCAGGGGTTATTACGTCACTAATCCAGGTACTTCGCTGTATTATGTTTTTGCTGTAACTGTATGATATATTGTATTATGGCGTTGGATAGTACAACGTGGAGGGAGGGATTTTTGGTGGTTGATATTTGAGGACCATCTCTTTATCTTTTTATTTTTTTTCTTAATTATTACTCCTTCCGTCCCTTAAAGACTGTCTGGATTCTTTTTTTGGCAAGTTCTTAAAGATTGTCACATTTCTTCACTTTGCTTTTTAGTCTACACTTTTACAATTTCATCCCTACCAAGTTAAAAAATATCTACCCATTTTGCCCCTATTTACTCACTAATTTTGATGAGTCACCCTCTGTGAAGGGTGTCATCATTGTACATTTTCAATCAAAATACAATTTCCTTAGTTTGTGTGCTAAAAGCTATTGGGGTAATCTTTAAGGGACGGAGGGAGTACCACTATTTCTTTTTACTTACTACACTTTTTTCACCATTAATTTGGAATTTGTAACATTTATAAAAGGTTTTTTTTTTTTAAAAAAAAAAATTTTGACCTAGGAAATATGTGTGTTTTTATTATCTACTTATTACTATTGCTACTATTGTGCCTTTTATTTGATTGTTTTATTGGAGACGACTTAACGGTTTATCCTAATCAATTTGGGACTTTTTATTATTCTACTTATTACTATTACTATTATTGTGCCTTTTATTTCACTGTTTTATTGGAGGCGACTCAACGGTCTACCCTAAATCATTTTAGGACTTTGTTTGTTTGTTTGTTGTTGTGGTGGTGGTCATCCTCCTAGCAATGGCAGCGTCCGTGTCGGCGTCGTCCATCTCCCTCTCCCAATGGTTTAATCAACCAAGTTAGTTGACATTTATCGATTGACTATCAACATGGTGATACCCTCTATGCGTGGTTATTTTAACTCGTTGAAATACCCAATTATCCTTCTAACCCCCTTCCTTCGCCCCCGATATTGAGAAAGTTTGAGGGTTTCCTCTCACATCTCCCACATTCCTTCTCTAGCGGTGTCTCACTAGCAGTTTAGCTAACATTCAGAGTTCCTTTCTCCCTCCTAGTTCATTAAAAAGTCAACCCTTGAACTTTCTCGATATGAATATGCCCTTCTTCCCACGACGGACAATATAAGTGTATTATGTGAGTGCAACATAAGATAATAAAATACCATTTTTTTAGGGTTATTTCATGAAAATAATCCAAACTATGCCCGTGTTTCTTAAAATAATCCAAA
The DNA here is from genome assembly GCA_958450325.1 of Agrostemma githago. Lineage (NCBI taxonomy): Eukaryota > Viridiplantae > Streptophyta > Magnoliopsida > Caryophyllales > Caryophyllaceae > Agrostemma > Agrostemma githago. The sequence goes on along the minus strand of OY288243.1, from coordinate 34,128,468 downwards.
CTATACCTAATCTCATTTTAATATGAACTACGCCTCCATTAATTTTGCTTTGCTATATGAAATTATGACTTTCTATTATCGATAATAGTGACTTGTTGTAACTTTCTAAGGTTTTATCGGGTCCGTTGCGGTCGTGAAAGCCAAAACAACAACAATTTTTTTTCGTGGCTTCTATAAGACTAATCGAAAAAGAAATGGAAGATAAATTTTGGGAAGCTTTTATTTTATTTTTTCATCAATGGCCAGAAAGGAAGAAGAGTAAGAGGAAAAGTTGAACAAAGGAAGTTCAACCGGGAGCCGGTCACCCATAGCAAAGGGAGATAATGAAGGCATTAAACATACTACCTCCGTCCCACTAACATTGTCCTGTTTTATTAAAATACCCCTCACATCTAATAGGGAAGTGGGACGGACAATCTTCTAGGGACGGAGTATTAATTTGAGATTACGTAAAGTATAGATTAATTTAAGGACAGTCATAGTTGGTATTATTCTTATCAAATAACTTTTTTTTTAATCACTATTAATACACACATCATAAAATATGTTCAAACTGTTAACGTAATAGATTAACAGTTGGGTCTTAAGCACAATTCTAACAATAGCATAAACTGTGATGAATGAAATGGACCATGTAAATGGCATAACAATAATGAACATGAATTGATTAAAAGAAGAGAAAATGAAAATTGAATTATTACTGAATGCGATTGATAAGAAAAACAAGGAAAAAGTATTTAAGCAAAATGAGAGAATTTAACTATTATCTAGGTACTTCGGATCTTTCAAAAATGTAAAACATACGTTGAAATTGAATACTCAAGAGTATGTAAACTATTTAAACTAAATGGGCTTCCTAACAAAAATCTACGAAATAAGTGACGGTGTCTGGCGGGTTTGATATTTGTGGACTTGTTTTCATCTGTGCTGGTCGGTTGTGGCCCTTTCTGGTATTTTCCTTCTATAGATTCACGTAACACTAGGCACTAGGGTTGCCAGGTGGCATTGACTTTATTTCTTTAGGCGTCCAACCGTATCACGCATCCTTAGCGTCAATTTAGCGTGCATAAGGCTCCATGAACTAGCCAAGTTGCTCAGATGCATAACAATAAGCTAATTTCCTAGAAAATCATCCAAAGATGCCAAAATCAAAACTCCGAAGGAAATGTTACCTGTAATCTATGTATTATTAATATAAAAAGAGTGAAGAAGTCCCGAGTTTAGTTGAATTTCCATAACTTTTCCGGGACAAAATTGTACTCGTAGGAGTTAGTTATACGTTAGTTGTAAGGTTGTTGGAGTTAGTTATTCCCTCAACTAATTCTATGTAAGCACATCACATGTATTCATTCATTGTAAACTAACTAATTCATTTATTCTTATACAATTCTCTCTTCTTTCCTTCTTTCTCATATCTCCTACAATTCTCAATCTCATCATCCCTTCCACAGCAACATGGTATCAGAGCCATGCTTAAAATTTTCTTCGCTTCCGCATCCAAGAACGAGTTCATTTGTTCATTTCTTCATAAATTCACTAATGGCAAATTCAAACACTATATGTGTTGATGATCTGCATTATATCCATCCTTCAGAGATATTAGGCGTAAAATTAGTAGTCAATGTCTTTGAAGGAAGTGGATTTGGGAATTGGAAAAGGGCTATGTTAATCGCGTTGTCAGCTAAGAATAAGATAGGATTTGTCGATGGTTCCATTACCAAGCATCCTGCGGCCCCCAATCTATCCAAGAACATGCAAAGGTGTTACAGTATCGTGTTCTCATGGATCTTGAATTAATTCTCGCCAGATATTGTTGATTCAATATTATAAGCAATATTGTCCTGGAAGGAGCTGGAGGAGAGGTTTGGACAGTTTAATGGGGCTCAGCTATATGGCGTTCACACTTCATAAGAAGCTGGGTGATTTTAGTCAAGGAGATGATACCATTGCATCTTATTTCACAAAATTCAAGGCAATATGGGATGAAATAGATGGAATGGGAATGTATAAGAAGTGTTCTTGCAGTTGTACATGTGGTGCAACCTTGCAATGGACTAACAATCTGAATTTGTTGAAACTCAAAGGGTCGTTCAATTCTTAATGGGTTTGAATGAGTCTTATTCTGTGATTAGGGGCACGATTCTTATGCAGTCCCTCTACCTAAGTTGAGTTTTGTCTATAACAATCTTCTACAAGAAGAAAGACAAAGGGGGATTCATACATCCAATCAATTTCAGATGAACGCTGATGTAGCATAACAGAATTAATAATAGAATTAGTAAACTTGTAACAGAGTTAGAAAAGAGCGGGAAAGTAGTTAGAAAGAGCGGGAAAACTGTTAGAAAAGTTATGTTTACGCGCAGTACAAAGGCTTTAACTCAGAATTGTAATTCTCATTCATTCTCATGATACAATTCTTGTTACAATCATCATTTTATTCTCTCTCTCTCTCTCAATAGTTTGTTATACTTTCTTCTTGAAGTACTCTTTCTTCGCCAATCTTGAGATACTTCCTGTAGACTGTATCATTGGTATCAGAGCATTGCCTCGATTATGAAGAATTGCTAAGGTGGAAATCGCGAAAATCTGGCACCTGTGACGCATAAGAAACAAGCTCGACAACAGAATTCAGCTATGGAGGGAAGAACTCAAGCTGTAATTCTTGGGGAATTGCCGAAGTTATTGAAGGACAGAGAAAATCAAGTTTCGAATATAGGAGACGATCAACCTGATACGTCTCAAAGTAACAGAAACAATCTCTGATTCTCTCCTAAACTTGAGTTTCCCTCGTTTGGCGGTACTAATCCTCGTATGTGGATAAAATAATGTCTCGAATACTTCAATTTGTGTAAGATTTTGGATGAACAATGTGTTGATTTAGCATGTATGTACATGTTTGGAAGAGCTGAATCTTGATACAATAGTTGCATTGTTGCCAGGCAAAATGTGGAATGGGATGATTTCATAGTTGTTGTTTGTGCTAGATTTAAAGAGGAAATTGCTGGAAATATTGTGGAAGAGTTCAATAAATTGACTCAAGTAAGAACAATTGATGATTACCTAGATGCCTTTGAAAATCTGAGAGGATTAATAGTATAACGTAATCCTTTGTTGCTTGATTAGTACTTCCTAGATAGTTTTATTGGAGGGGATTGAAACTCTCTTTGAAACCTTTTGTTAGAGCATTCAAGCCTAGAAATTTAGCATCTGCAGTAGAGTATGCGCGGTTGAAGGAGGAATCATTGGGTGTTCAGATGACTAATCCAAAGAATCTTGCTCATACTTTTGTCCCTTTTTCAAAACCTATGGCCAATCAAGGTTTTGTTAGGCCTCAGAAGGGTATACTCCCTACCCCTACTGCTAATAGTACCTAGTCCATGCCTAATACACAAAGGCCTACTCGGTATATTAGTGCTGCAAAAAGGGCAGAGAAACAATGGGGAGTGTTATTTCTATAGTGAGCCATTTGATAGAAATTTTAAATGTAAACACAAAGGGACTTAGTTGTTTGCTGTAGAAATAGAAGGGCAAGATGAGGAGGACGAGTTAACTGAAGGAGATATAAGCAATGTAGGGTATGATGTAGTGACAGGAGAACCCTGCATTTCAGTTAATGCATTGTTAGGAAGTCAGTGCTTTCAAACCATGAGAGTCACTGGTTATGTAGGGAGAAAAGTTACACACGTTTTGATTGACTCAGGGAGTACCCATAATTTCTTAGACCAAGAGATGGCTGCAAAGCTTGGGTGCAACATGAAACCTATTCCATCACAATCTGTGACAGTGGCTCATGGGAGTCGGTTTCCTTGCCAATTGATGTGTAATGAGTTCTCTTGGACGATGCAAAACACATATTTTACTACAGATGTGTTAATAATTCCTCTAGGAGGCTGTGATATGGTTCTTGGAGTACAGTGCTTAAGCACTATTGGGACTGTTAACTGGAATTTCCAGCAATTAAAGGTGAAATTCACCTTTGAGAGTAGAAGACATGTGTTGCGTGGGTTAGCACCAAAAGGGATCAAAGCCATCAAAGGCGCTCCTTTAGTAAAATTGCTAAACAATCCCACTCAATTGTGCTTGTTACAGCTTACTAACCCCTCAAGAAGAGTCCAATCAGATTTTGTGTTGTTCACAACACTTATCATCTGCTTCTAAGCAGCGTGTTGCACTAAAGACTCTCCTGTAGCAGTATGCACAAGTCTTTGAGAAGCCTATTGTTTTACCCCTTACCATAGGTGTTTTTGATCACAGAATCCGTCTAATTCCAAATGTTCAACCTGTCAACAAAGGGATATCATTGAGAAGTTAGTGCAAGAGATGCCAGGCATCATACAACCCAGTTGTAGCCCATTTGCTTCACCAGTTGTTTTGGTTGGAAAAAAGATGGATCTTGGCGGATGTGTGTGGATTACAGGGAACTAATAAGAGGACAGTAAAAGACAAGTTCCTCATTCCTGTGGTGGACGAATTAATTGATGAACTAGCAGGTTCTAAGGTCTTCTCTAAACTTGATCTGAGAGCGGGGTATCATCAATTGAGGGTAGGTGGTGAGGATGTGTTTACAACATCCTTCAAACCCACATTGGCCATTATATGTTCCTGGTTATGCCCTTTGGCTTGACCAATGCTCCCGCATCCTTTCAGAATTGGATGAATAACGTGTTTAAATCCTTGCTAAGGAGGTGTGTCCTTGTCTTCTTTGATGATATATTGGTATATAACCCTTCATTGGAGGCCCGTTGGCGCCGTTTAGATGTTGTGTTTGAGTTAATGCAGAGTAACAACTTATATGCTAAGGGTACAAAATGCTCCTTTGCCATTTTGTTTCAGGCAAGGGGTAGAAACTGATGCTACTAAAGTGAAGGCAGAAACATGGCTTGAACCTAAAAATGTGAAGGAGTTAAGGAGCTTTTTGGGTTTAGCAGGTTATTATCGCAAGTTTGTTAGGAACTATGCAGTCATTAGCCATCCTTTAACTCAACTACTGAGGAAGGGCGAATTTGCCTGGAATAGAGAAGCTACTTTAGCATTTCAGCACCTCAAAACTGCCCTGAGTACAACTCCAGTCTTGGCTGTTCCCAATTTCAATAAGCCTTTTACAGTGGAGACAGATGCTTCTAATACTGGAATTGGCGTTGTATTGATGCAGAAGGGTCATCCTTTAGCCTATATATGCAAGACTCTCGGTCCAAAGTGACAAAAATTGTCGGTGTATAAGAAAGAACTACTGGCAATGCTGTTTGGAAATGGGAGTAATACCTCATTGGTAGACCTGTCGAATGGGTTGGGCGGTTGGGTTTTGGGTTCGGGTAAAACACGGGTCGAGTGTATTTCGGGTTTGGAAAATACGGGTTTTATACAGGTCGAGGGTCGAGGGTCGAGTTTATACAGGTTTCGGGGTCAAATACGGGTTATTAACGCACTTTGAAAACATTATTTTTCTTAACTTTTTTTTATCATAAATACAATTTTATTCTTAATTTTCTTAATCATCTCTTTTTATATACTCCCTCTATCCATTTTTAATCTTCTTACTTTCTTTTTTGGATTGTCCATCTTTAAACTTCCTATTTACAATATTTCCTCTTTTGGTTGATTTTTGTGGTTCATATCATTTCTGACCCCACATTCTCTCAACTTTCATTTTACACTCCACTCTTAATTTTTGTGCCTACTCCCCCATGAAGTTTAAATTTGGATGGAGGGAGTATGATATTAGTGTTAATAAACATGTTTTATTTATACATTGATATTTTATTTCTATAGGAAGTATGAATATATATGACGAATTTTGACTCGATTTATTGATTTTTTTTTCTCATTATAATAATCATGTGATAAAAATATGATTTTATATATATATATATATATATATATATATATATATAATTTCTTAAAATTTTGACAATAAAAAAAATATTTCTTAGTGTTTTTGAGAAACTTTAGTGTATAATAGCAGTATTTTTTTTAATTTATCTATTTTCGGGCGGGTTTTGACCCAATATATTCGGGTTATTATCGAGTCGGGTCACTTTCGGGTTTCGGTCATTTTCAGGCAAGTTTTTCCGGGATTTTTTCGGGCGGTTTCGGGTTGGGTTTTCGGGTCGGGTCAGTTTTTGACAGGTGTACTCACTGGTCAGAAATTTATTATAAAACATATCAGAATAGTTTGAAATGGTTGTTACTTCAAAAAATTCAACCCCTTTCCAACAATTTTGGTTATCCAAATTGATGGGTTTGATTATGAGATTCTTTACAGGCAGGAAAGGAGAATTTGGCGGCAGATGCTCTATCTCTAGAGCATCAGGTAGAGAATTACTCCCTCCGAGTTCCTATCATTGACACGTATTCCTTTTTGGGCTGAATTTGATCTTTTATCGCTTTCCATTTTATGCCATAATTGTGTGGTTCACATTTACCCACACATTTCTCTTTCTTCCCCCTTCTTTTTAGATCACTCATTTTCTCTTCCTTATTTTTCACCCTAAAAGGAAATGAGTCAATCATATGAACTCGGAGGGAGTATTATGCATCACCTTATCTACCGCACAATCAGATTTGTCTCTTAAAATTCATCAAAGATATGAGTTGGATAACACTTTGATGGTCGTGATCCAACAGGTGAGGGTCTAACCAGCTCATCCTACCAGATGAAGGATGACGTGTTAAGAAAGAAGGGCAAGATTGTGGTTGGTCCTGACTTGGATTGGTTATATAGCTCATCTCAGAGTGGGCATTCAGGAAGAGACGCCATTCCAAGGAGAGTTACAGCTGTATTTGTGTAGAAAGGAATGACTAAGGATAGTCATTTTGTGCGAAATTATGTGACTTGCCAGGCTAATATAAGTACTCCCTCTGGTCACTATTTTTCGTCCCACTTCATAAATATTTGTGAGGGGTATTTTAATGGAATGGGGCGAAAAATAGTGACCGGAGGGAGTATGATACTTCTGCATATCGTTGCGAACTTGCAACCTTTGCCCATACCTGTTGAAGTATGGTTAAATATCTCAATGGACTTCACAAGACTTCCTAAGTCTTAAGGAAAGGAAATTATATTCGTGGTGGTGGATAGATTAAGTATGCCCATTTTATGGCATTATCACACCCTTCTTCTGCAGTAGAAGTTGCTTAGTCGTGCAGGGACAATGTGTTCAAGCTTCATGGATGGCCAAGAAGTATTGTAAGCGACAAAGATGCTGTGTTTACTAGCCAGTTATGGCAAGCACTCTTCCAGTTGCAAGGTTCTAAGCTTCTACTGCTTACCATCCTCAAACTGATGGGCAGACTAAAGTAGTGAATAGATGCATATAAGGCTACTTGAGATGTATGCCGGGGGAGAAACCTAAAGAGTGGTCTATGTGGTTACCATTGGCTAAGTGATTGTACAATACTACCTTTCATACTACGACAAGATTGACTCCTTATGAAGCAGTCTACAACCAGCCTCCCCCTGTGTATCTTCCTTACCTACTGGAGAGTCCCCAGTTCAGGGAGTAGATCGTACTCTCCAACGCATAGAAGAAATGCTGAACTTACTTAAACAACAACGGTTGAAAGCCCAAAACAGAATAAAGGTGCAAGCTGATAAGGGAAGATCAGAGTGTCTTTCAAATTGGAGAGCAGGCGTGGGTGAAATTGTAACCCTACTGGAACTCTGGAAGACATCTGTTCACAGAAGGGTGAATGAGAAGATATCACCTAAATACTACTGGGCCTAAAGACAGGTGCAGTTGGTTGTCGATGGTTTCGTTGGCACGATGCAGGGGCGGATTAGGGCAAGGCCCTATGGGCTATGCTATAGCCCAAGTAACTTTTAGGATATGTAAAAATTAAGTTAAGACCAGAAACATGGTTCCTACCAAAATGGTTTGGGTTCGATCCCTATGATCCACCATTTTTATTTCTAGGTGTCAACTTCCTATCTCTATCTCTTTTCCCTTTTAATGTTTTCACAATTCCAAGACAAACTCCTATCTCCTTTTTCTTTTAATGTTTTTTGCAATTCCTATACTACAAAGTACAAACTCTACCTAACATTTTAAAGATTTTAAAATTTTGACACTCATTTTTCACTCCCAAATCGATTTTTATAGACTAACACATTCTTGTGCGTTTTTTAACCTGAAAAAAAAAATGTCTCCCCATAATTTGGAAACCATATATTCATAATAGTGCACTCCAAAAATAATGTTATTCAATTCATTTTCACTCCCAAATCGATACTTATAGACTGACAGAATCTTACACTTATAGTCTAACACAATCTTATGCATTTTTAATCTAATGGGTCCATGGGTCGGGTTTGAGTCTCATAACATAGAGTCAGATTCGTATTTTTTTATGGACCCATGCCCATAGGGCCCAAAACTATAGGACCCAGACCCGCCTCATTAGGGTTCGACCCATCGGGTCTTGGTTGGTCCTTGACCCACTGCCGTCCATAGCTGTGATTTGTGAATAGTAATAAAAAACAAATAATGTGTTTAGTTTTGAAAGGAGCGAATACATGTTAATAACAAAAAGCACTACTCCCTCTAACTCTGCAATTACCCTCATTTCATTATAATATTAACATATTCACAAAATGTGGCAATTCCAATGAGTCGAGGGAGTATTAAATACTAAAAGTATCATAATAATCATCAAATTTATTATTATAAAACAATCAATTACTAATGGTATTATATTACCATCATTTTGTTATTATACACACCCAAAATCAGACTAATTAAACAACTATTTGAGTTTGCAATACTTGATGTTTATATTTAAATTTATAGTAGTTTAATGCCTTGCTTCGTCATTTTATGAATTTGTGATTTTATAAATTTATAATTTAGATGTTCACTGTAAAGTACTTTAGATTCCCTTTATTTCAATATGTAGATTGATTTTATTTGTTGTGTCCATGTCTGTGTCCAAAATTTTGAATGTCGTGTCACGTGTCCGATACGTCTCAGTGTCCCGTGTCCGTATTCGTGTCATGTTAGTGTCAGTGCTACCTAGATTGGAGGTACTATAAAAAACCACATTAGGCACCTCGTCACCTGGAGGGAGTGATAGATAGTGATATATTTCAGTGTTGCTCCGTATTTCTTTTCTGCCTTATAACCTGGCATTCGCTGCTAATGTACGAACTCTGTTCTGCCTCGCCATGGATTTGCATACATTCCTATTTCTGCTGTCTCTCACTGTCTTTTTGAAATGCTTCTGTAGAGAGAAATAATGAAGAAAGCTGAGGCAGAAGGGCATTCCCTTAATTAAACTGGCTACAATTTTTTTCCCATATACAAGTACGATTGCTCTTCAAGATGCTCGATAGGGCAAGTAACGTGGATGAGATGGCGCTATAAATCAGCAGAAATACATGATATTTCTTGTGCCAAGTATTCACTACCACCGTGTTCCTGTGATATGGTGTCCACTGCAGATGACGCATTGATTCACTCTGAAGTTTAAACTGGTGCAAGTAACCTAGATGAGTTGACAATTGGAATCAGCAGAAATACATGATATTTTTCTTGTGCCATACTCTGAAGTTTGATTTGCCCCACCCGATAATCTTTTCAAATCTTTTGTATTCAGTTAGGATGGTTGCCTTCTACTTGGGAGTCATGGACCACTGATGAGTTGAACCCTAGGTGTCTATGGATCAAGAAGTTAGAATGCAATGGATCAAAGTGTGATCAAATGTAGGAGTTTTGAATCTTTGAGGGGAAAAGATGGTTGAGGAATGAGGATGCCAAAATACGGTAATCGAATATTGAAATAGATTAAGTCCCTCTTTATTTAGAGACCCATCAAAACACCCTCAATAAAATAAAATAAAAAAGGAGGTATAAAAGGAGGTTTTCTACATGCTACTGTTGTCCGTGGACACTTTTTTTGGGTTTTCTATAAAGTAAATTAACAATTACTCCTTAAAAAATGCAAATTAAAATTTACTCATTTTTTATATTTTTTTGAATATTTGACACCCAAAAATATCTCACTTCAAAAATTGCCTGCATTTATGAATTTCGGTCAATTTTTTTGGTCATTATGAATTTATTGTTTCATGTTTGTCATTTTATGCCCGAACTACCCATCCCTAATATCCTCAATTTTTGTCCTTCCCTTATATCTTCATCCAAAGTGTCATAATTTTTGAAAATCCTTGAAGATGGTTTGAAAAAAGAAAATTATTCAACATAAAGACAGGTGCAGTTGGTTGTCGATGGTTTCGTTGGCACGATGCAGGGGCGGATTAGGGCAAGGCCCTATGGGCTATGCTATAGCCCAAGTAACTTTTAGGATATGTAAAAATTAAGTTTAGACCAGAAACATGGTTCCTACCAAAATGGTTAGGGTTTGATCCCTATGATCCACCATTTTTATTTCTAGGTGTCAACTTCCTATCTCCATCTCCTTTCCCTTTTAATGTTTTCACAATTCCAAGACGAACTCCTATCTCCTTTTTCTTTTAATGTTTTTTTGCAATTCCTATACTACAAAGTACAAACTTTACCTAACATTTTAAAGATTTTAAAATTTTGACACTCATTTTTCACTCCCAAATCGATTTTTATAGACTAACACATTCTTATGCGTTTTTTAACCTGAAAGAAAAATGTCTCCCCATAATTTGGAAACCATATATTCATAATAGTGCACTCCAAAAATAATGTTATTCAATTCATTTTCACTCCAAAATCGATACTTATAGACTAACAGAATCTTACACTTATAGTCTAACACAATCTTGTGCATTTTTAATCTGAAAAAAATGTCTCGCCATAATTTGGAAACCATAAATTCATAATAGTACATTCCAAAAGTAATGTTATTCAAGTCATTTTCACTCTCAAATCGATACTTATAGACTAACATAATCTTGTGCATTTTTTAATGTTGAAAAAAAAATTCTAAACCGTACGTAAAATTTAACCCCAAGATATTTTGTATTCCTGGATTTACCCCTGGTACCATGTATCCATGGAAAATATCAATGGTGCCATGTAAACAAAGTTAGAAATTCAAGGACACTGCATAGAAAATCCTTTTTTATAACTTTATGTTGTATATGTCTCCTCCTTAAAACGTCATTGATGTCTTTAAACTTCATGGCCAACTTTTAAATAACCTGAATGCCCTTGTAACAACAAATTTTGTTTCGCAGAAAGCTGAAATACAAAATAAGGAAACAAATAGATTTTATTAGTATTTATCAAAAAGTTCGTGTACAATCTCTAGTGTATCCTCTGATTCTAATGCGTTGTTTGGAACATGTGTATGCGATACACGTGTGGGACGCGTGCGTAGCCGACTTGTGCTGCTTTGCGCGCGGTGTAACTTGACGTTCTTGAGAGGGTCGCGATGACTTGAATCTCCCTTGAATGTTTGAATTTGCCTTGGATCTTCTTAGCAGGCGGCACAGTTTATCGTACTTGTTGACTACTTGCGACGGATTTGATGGAGAGCTTGTGGCGACTTGTATCTTTTTCTATCTGGACCCTTTGCTTCAGAAATTTTTCAATGCCTTCGAATGAATGAGAAAGACTCTATTTATAGAGTTTTTATTCTCCTTGGTCGACTTTGTTGTCACAGGTCCATTTATGGGCTTATTGGTGACATTGACCCAATTTGTCTTCATTTCGGGTATAATGATCCAAATAAACCAATTTGTAACCCGGATCGGTCCGTATTTCATTTATTCGGGACAAAATAATTAAATTGAGCTAAAATTTTGTATTAACTCAAATTAATTAATTAATTTTATTTATTCGGCACTTTAGTAAATTTTTAGTGCCAAATTGTCCCCTCGGGACCTTGTCACGTACACCGTTTGGGTGTTTTGGTGTGATGATGTTCGATCACCTTTTTTTCACTTGGACTTGGAAGTCAGTGAGCCCCGAACTCGTCGTACGAGTGACCCTCTTTTTTTCTTTGACGTCACCCTGTCGTTTTTCCGACTTAACAGATGACCCGAGACTGTTATGGACTTAGCTTGACCTTGAGTCATGCAATAAACCCACATTCATCTTAAAATATGGTACGAAGATAGGAAATCTAAACTTTCCTAATTTGACCTCGATGAATTCATGTTGGCAAACAACATGACACCAAGGACCCTAGCTCCTATATTCCGTAGGAATTACAAAAAACCACTTGATTTTCCTTAATTCTCCATTTACACGGGTCTTGCAGAAATCGGGATAGGAAATAACCAAAACCTATATCGGGTAAGATACGTCCATGCTTGGCTAAGTTTGTCTGACCTCGGATTTCCATGGTACTTATTTTTGCTTGCCCCCTTCTTCATGATCCGCTAAGCCGCGTGTGATCCTAGAGCAAGTTGTGGTTGCTAGAAGGCGGGCCGTTGCTACTAGGGCGGCCTCCTAGAGGAAAGTTGGTTCTGCTTCTGCTGACCCTGCTGGTTCTAGGAGAAGGCATAACCCATCCCCTCCCTCAGAAATTACTCCTGCAGAAAGTGAACCCCCAATAGTAGATCTTTCTGAGCCTCACTCTTATTCTGCCCCCAGATCCGTTGATGATGTTCCCGCTGGAGTGGTGCTCAAATTTCCTGAAGGCTACGGTACGTCCAAGTCTGCAGAGGACATGGCTCTTATGGACCAGATGCTACTTCCTAGTCCCAGGTCTTTCCTAGGAAAAAAAAGTTCTCTGGAGGAGTTGGCCTCTCAAGCTGCAGCACGCGCCTTTGAGGTGAGTTTCTGGTTTGCTTCTTCTTGTACCCGAGGTCTTATTCTTATGTCCCCCTGAGTTTCTGAATATATTTTCGTTTGTCGTGATATTGGTCAGTCTTTGCAAATGACCTTGTTCTTGCGTGGTGGCGTATCTCAGTTGAGGGATGATGTTTGCAACCTTCGAACTGAGGGGGACAAGCTGAAGGTTGTGGCGGACAAAGCTCCAATATGCAGAAGGAGTTGGACTTGGTTCGCGGATCGCTGGCGAAGGAATCTGGCAAAAGACAAAGGTTTAGTGTAGATCTGGTGGAGGCAAGGAATGAGCTTGCCCAGACCCTAGATGCCAATTCTTCCCTGTTGGGGAAGAATGCTGAGCTAAAGAAGACTCTGAGGGATGCCCTTGCTTGGTTGGACTAATATACCAGGGTTGAGATGATCAAGGGATATCTGGCGGAGAAGCACAAAGATTGTGACCTGGCTGCAGAGAAGAAGCGACTGGATGAGGAATTTCTCGTGGCACCTAACCTGGATATTCTCTCTGAGGGAGTCTGTTGATTCCCCCGTCGCTGACCAGGCGGCTGATGGGCAAGAGGGTGTGGATCAGGCGGATGCCGCTGATGATCCTGGGAGAGGTTCCGATGCTGCCCATCTTAATCCAGAGATCCAGGTTCCTACAGGAGGATATGCTACAGTTCCATCTCCATCAGAGGAGAATGTCCAGACTGTGGACCAAGTTCTGTTGGAGTGATTCTACTGTACTTTATTTTCAGCTTCTGAGTTCATCTATGGTGTCTAGGTTGCCTGTCATCTCCACTTGATTTTTGTCTTCTGTTATGCAGCCATATCTGTGAGTGGGGACTCTGACTTCTGAAGGAATGACAGCTTCAGCACCAAACACTAAACGAAATGGTGTTTGTCCTGTAGCAACTTTAGGTGTGGTCCTGTCAGACCACAACGCCAGGGGGAGTTCTTCTGCCCATCTGCCCCGACCTCTTCCGGCCTTCTTTTCGGGTTGTCCATCACGATTTTATTGCTAGACTCCGCCTGGCCATTAAACTGAGGGTTTCTGGGGGTAGACTTGCTCAGCGTGATATTCCATCTGGCGCAAAAGGCCTCCATCATGTTGCCGATAAACTGGGACCCGTTGTCGCAAATTATTTCTGAGGGAATGCCGAATCTGCAGATAATGTTGCGCTTGATGAAGGATATAACTTGCTTCTCGGTTACCTGGGGGAATGCTTTTGTTTCTATTCACTTAGAGAAGTAATCTGTCATGGCTAGCATAAAGACCTTGTTTCCTGGAACTCTGGGTAACTTGCCAACAATGTTCATTCGCCACTTCATAAAGGGCCATGGCGAGATTACTGGGTGTAGTGGTTCTGCAGGCTGATGGCTGACTGGTGCATGCCTCGAACATGCATCGCACTTCTTGACGTGTTCCACAGGGTCTTTGCATATTGTTGGCCAGAAGTAGCCTTGGCAAAGTGCCTTGTTAGATAGACTCCTGCCCCATGCATGATTTCCATATTCACCATTGTGGAGGTCATGCAAAACAGCTTGCGCCTCCTCCTGATCCAGACACCTCAAGTATGGTCCATCAAGTGACTTTCTGAAGAGGATGCCATCAATGAGAGTGAATCTGGATGCCTTCATTTTGAAGCTCCTGATTTCTTTCTTGTCTGCTGGCAGCACGTCATTTTGTAGCCAATCCTGGAAGGGCTTCCTCCAGTCAGGGGTCTCTCCCTGGCTCTTGCAGCCACTGGGTACGAGTTTTGCCTCCTCTAGACGTTTCTTGTTTCTGGGTATCCTTCTGGATTGCATGCTCTAGGACGTGGACGATGGGTATGGTAGAGATTGCTCCAGGTTTGAATGTTGTCCCTAGGGTGGCTAGGGCGTCTGCTTTTGCATTCTGGTCCTGGGGAACTTGCTTAAAAGTCACGAATCAGAGGGTTAACTCTCTTGCTACCTCCAGATAAGCTAATATCTTGCAATCTTTTGCTGCATAAGGGTTATTCACATGGTTGACTATGAGCTAGAAGTCGCTGCATATCTCCAGGTGCCTGATCTTAAGATCCAGGGCCAGCTGGAGGCCTAGGATCAGGGCTTCATACTCAGCTTTATTATTTGTTGTTCGAAATTCGCATCGTACCGCCTGGAGGATGAGGTCTCCCTGAGGTGATCTGAAAACCAACCCTGCCCAGACCCCCTCATGCTGGAGGCACCATCTACATTCAATCTTCACACTTGTTCTCCTTTGTCCTCCTCCTGGATGAGAATATCTCTCTCCGCCTGGGATTGGAGTGTGGGCTGAAGTCGGGTACAAAATCTGCTAGAGTCTAGGATTTTATTGCCGTTCGGGGAATGAACTTCAAGTCGAAACCAGTTAGATGTATGGAACACTTGGCCATTCTTCCTGATAACTCGGTTTTTCTCATGATAGTTTTGAGTGAGTGGTTGGTTATTACAGAAATAGTGTGTGACTCGAAATACGGTCACAATTTATAAAATGCCGTAGCAAGTGCAAGTACGAGTTTCTCAAGTGATGTGTACTTGGTTTGTACAAGAAGCATATACTTGTTGATGTAGTATACTGGATGTTGTGTTCCTTCATGTTCTCGAACAAGCACAGCGCTGACTACTACCTCAGTCACGGATAAATACAGGAAGAGGGGTTCTCCAAGTTCATAAGTAGCTCTTCTGGGACCTGAATCCTCAAATGTGATGCAAGGATACTTGGTGAGGTCCTTGTACAAATCTGAATCCTGGTGGAGTCCCTGGCGGAAGGCCTCTATAGAGATTACTATGTCACATTGGGGGATTGCTCTATTTAATGAATTTGTTAAGAAAATCATGCGTGGATTCTTCGAACTTCTGCACCACCCGGTACAGATCACTGGTCTGCTTCTCTGGTTTTCTGCTAGTGGCAAACTGCTGGTTGAAGGTGTTAACCAGGTCTGCAAAGGAAGCGATATTCCGGTTGGGCAGGCTAACGAACCACTGCAAAGCTGCCCCTGATAAGGTGGAGCCGAATCCCTTGCACATGCATGCCTCCTTCAGGGGTCCTGCTGTGGTCACTACCATCATCTTCTGCTTGTATTGGTTGATGTGATCCAACGGATCTGCTGTACCGTCATAGAGCGTCATGGCTGGCGGCACGAATCCTTTGGGCACGGCGGTGCAGGCTAGGTCGTTGGTGAAAGGAGAGTTTGCATAGCTATCTCTCGCTGCTCTTTCTAGGGGACGGGGCATTCCTGGAATCTTCTTGATCAGGTCCCTCAGTTCCTGGTACTGCTGGTCCAATGTGTTACATGTTCCTGCAAGAGGGTTAGAGACAGGTGGAAAAAAGCCAAATGGTGTACCTCCTGACCAGATTCCTCCAGGATACTGATTACTAGGAGGGTTGGGTAATGACGTGGCGTTGATTGTGGATTCTGATTGCCATCCCGTTGCTTGTTGAAATGAGATTCCTGCTGGCCAGACTCCTCTAGGATATGGGTTGCTGACTTGGGTCGTCGTGCTGGTTAGAGCTCCAGGCTGCCATCCTGACATCTGCTGGATGGGAGTGGTTGTTGACCATGCTCCTCCAGAGGACTGATTGCCGGATAAGGTGATTACACCTGGTTGAGCCGCGGATTGCCATCCTGGTGTCTGGTGGACATGGGTACCTGCGAGAGATAGTAAGTTAGTTTCCCGACTTTCATTGTCAGAGAGAGTGTTCCCTGCAGTTTGTTGTCAGCTGGGTGCGCGATCGTAGGACAGACAACCTAGTCTCTGAGGTTCAATGATTCCGCCGGGTGATACCAGTCTGAGTTCCAGCCTGGTGACTAGTTCTAAAGGGATTGGTCTGGTGGATCCCCTGTTGGTGTCTGACTCTCTGAGGACGCTTACTTCTCCTTCAGGCACTAGGGACAACATTCCTGGTGATGGCTGAACTGGTGTGGCTGGAGGTTTGATCACCGTTGAGATTTGGGCCCTAAGGTCCTGGCTGTCCCTCTGAAGGGTCTCCACCGTCTAGCACAGGGCGTTGATTCCTTGGATCATGCTCTGCATCGAGTCTGGTGATGTCGTGCCCCTAGAAGTATCTCCAGGTGATTCTCCCTGAACTGGGGTTCTGGCTGGAACATTCTCCCTGTTGGATCTGGAAGAGCCGGATGTTCCTGACGTCTTAGGCACCTGAGGGGGCTTAGACATCAATGATATGGGTCTTGGTGTCAGGCTGGTGGGAATCGCCTAGACGAGGGGTGTGAGAACTGACCCTGTTAGTCTTGGGAGAGACCCTCCTCCAGAAGGCTGAGTTGACGTTTCCTGGCTGCTGGAGGGATTCTGGATGGATCCGGACATGACTATATGCAGGTTGTTTATTGTGAAATTTGGCTATAGGAAATGATCACTTTGCCCCATGGTGGGCGCCAATTTGTTTTGGTAAAAAATTTATCGGGTTATCGTTTTAGGTGGCGGGTTAAAGTGATTGGTCTATAACTACGAATTAGCGATGTCGCAATGATACTTGTAAATAGAAAATAACGAAAATAGAGAAAAGTGACTCAAGAGATTTTGGTGACGCGGAAACCCAATGTGGAAAAAACCACGGGGGGAATCGAAATCCCACAAATATTTTACTATGATCGAGAAAACGGAAAAGGTACCGAAAAATACAAGTATTTGAGCTAGAAATATTTGATCTATGGACTACTTTGTTACTACTTGTGGTTTTTCTTAGTTGTGGTATGCTAGAAAAGTGTCGAATGCCTTTCCTTCAAGTGCTCTCCCCTTTATATAGGCGTTTTCTTCGAGGGTTCTTGCTGCCAACGTCCCCCAGATTCTGCTCCTAGTCTTCAGTAGAATTCCCATGAAATTAGGGGTGGTTAATTGACTCCTTTTTTTGTGCGTGGGAATTGTTTCATAATGGGCTTGTTTGTGCTTCTTAGTCCATTCGATCCAATGGTCTTCAGTAATTCTAACCTTTGACCCTTGTTTTTCACGATCGTCCAATCACGACGCGCCATGTCATCACTCCAAAAAATGTGGATTTTTATCCCGAACACCAGTCACCAACCCTTAAACACGGGAACTTTAAATCTTCCAGTCATCACAGAACATTCCGAAATAGTTCACACCACCTCTGGGGGCTAGAGAACGCTCACAGTCACAAGACCAATATCCTAACTTTTCTAACCCTTAGATCGAGGCATCGTTGGGAATGCACCTAGCCTACACCGTCAATATGACTAGTTACACACAAAGCCCTAATAAATTAGGCACCATAACATATCTTTCAATCTCCTGAACTACGGTTTGGTTTGATTTCACTACACGTGAATACGCAGGCAGCCTTTCAACAAGGGCACAACCACCCACATTTGACACACATTCAAAAAGCGCCATCATTCCGGTCACGACACCATCATGTTCTCAACAGCTAGCTTTGTCGTCCTGGGGGCTTCTCTTGAGCAGAAGTTCTTCATCCACTAACAAAATCTAAAAGACTTTAAAAAATCTAGCCACCTTACTATAGTGTGTCCAAGTACTCGGCTCAGTCGAAGACAAGAATCTGTTAGAGACTCGAAGCAACACCTTCTTTGGGAAGGTACCCCAATATCAAAAATTCAAAAGAGCACTAAACTATAACATTGCTACTGCTAAGTCCTGTCATGCAGAAACACTCTCATTGCAATCAAACTACTACAATCCCCCTATAACAGATCTTCTCATTTTGATGTTCGACCGTGTTGCCACTCACCTAGGTTAAGGAATAACGTGAATTAAGAGTCTTGTCATATTAAGTAGCCCCCCTCCTACCGAGTCTTGATCCAACCCTTCGAGAGTCCAAGTCGTGTCTGTCAACTTGCCCTGTCGCATCCAGAGTCGAGTCTGTCGGTATGCCTTTTCGAGTCAACTTTGAAATTTGCAAAACTTAGCCATCTGAAAAAATCCTTTTCGACAAGGTCAAACTTTGATCTATTAAACCGCAAATATAATTCTAAACCTTCTATTTTGAAAACCTATCCCGTCAGCTGTTGTCAGGACTTCAATTTCAAAATGAAGCAAAAATCATTTTCCCAATGCAAGCCAGTCTGTAGATTTTAACTGTATTTTCTGTATGCTATCCTTCTATCTGCTACATCCGCTATTTATGCTTGTGTATCTAACATTTCAGGTACCAACCTTTACTCCCTAGCGGAAATTCGAGACGGTGTCTCTCCTAAAAATGCTACATTCAAAATATGATGTGTCTGCATACAGGTACACCCAGCACTTCGAAAGCAAGTTCAGATCCCCAAGGAGTTATCATCGTCAAGACAGGTATGATCCTCTACTTATGGCTAGCGAACCCCTCACGGAAGTCTAATGGACTATAAACGAGCCGACCGAAAATATGCCAGGTTGTAATCCTCGATTGACCTGGTGGCTACTCTGAATTTTGCCTTGTCCAAGCCTTAGCTAGAGTGGGGGCTCTGTAGACACCCGCATTTTGCCTGCTCGTGTCTGTAGCAGTCTCTAAAAAACACCCGATGATGATCGGACGTTAACATGCATCAATACGCTCGAAGACGGACTTGGAATCAATCGTATCAGACGTAGGCACTTAGCGGAGTACAAATCTCTCAAAATCGACCTCAAATCAGACTCAGTGGGTCATTTCCAATAAAATAAAGCTACTTTGAGCCAAAACCATCACCGGGGCAAAACCGTATTTGTCGACCGAGTCAAACCCGGTCAAAGTCAAAAGCCCGAAACAAGCTAACGTAAAACATCGCATCCAAATACATAATCAAATCAAAGTCAAACCGTATCTAATCATACCTCAAATAACACAGATATCAATCCGTATTTTGAGCAACTTTCGATACGTGCGATTTCAATTGCCTGAACCCAGGCGCCTCAGAACTCAGTCGCCACGAGTGAGGCACCTCAACATCAGGGCGCTAGCCTTCAAGCGACTAAATTTCAAAATCAGAACATTTCGCAAAACTCTATAAATACACCCTTATGCACACCATTCAAGGGTCGACTTCTTTCATTTCTCATTTCCGAAAAACAAAGTGCGAGAGCTCTTCCTCTTTCACACATACTCAAAACCATAATCAATACACCTTAACTCTTCTTATATACCTCGAACCGCTCCCCGTGCCTACGACGATACTCCGCGAGCCCGTATTTCGAAACATTTGACATGTAGGTTGAGGGTGTCCAAACCATATTTCTAATCTCTAAACTCGTTTATTTATCGCATACTAACACTTACTTTTAGTTTCTAACATCTAAATACTAACTTCCGACGATAAAATACTCGCTCTGTAACACCCCTGATTTTTATAAATTAAATTTTATTTAAATATTATTCTATTTACGTTTAACTTGTGTTCCGGTTAGGAAACAATCGCATCCGAATCAGATTCAGATTTAGATTAGATTGAGTTCTCTTGGATCTAGCTTGATCCCCACGCCTCACTTCTCCTCTCCTCTAGTCGTCGGACCTTCCCGGCGGAGTAGGCCTGTGACCTGCACAAGGAACGCACAGGGGCCTCGGAGGTGTCCGAGGAAACCCTCTCCGATGCCTAAGTCAGATTGTGTATGCACATGATGAACCTTATTCGTGAGGAATAAGGTGGCGTTTTTAGAGTGAGAGTCTAGTGAGAAAAAATTAATTACCCCTTAATGAGAGAAAATAAGGAGGTATTTATAAGTTTCCACAAGAGAGAGAAGAAAAGAGAGAGAGAGAGAGGCCATGTGGAGGCGTGTGCCTCACACATGCTCTATACCTTAGGCTGGATCTGGACGGTCTACCCCACCCCGCCTTGGGTCGTCGGGGTCGCTCTGAGGCCAGGGAGGCTGGGGGTCCCTTAACTCCCTGGGGGAGGTTCACGAGGGCTCGGCTTGGCTGACCGAGGGTCGGTCCTCAAAGCCTGGACTTGGTAGGAAATAGATGGGGCTCTTCGGGAGCGTGCCTTAGAGGATCGACCGGTCGGCTCCGACCGATCACTCAGGTGGCGGGCTTTCTCATGTCTTGGACCTAATCAGGACCGGGTCAGACCCAGGTGTAATTGACGGGTGGCCCGGGATGGACATCTGACTGCATCAATTGCCCCTCGGCAGCCGGGGGGAGCAGGGATCGTGCCGACTGTCGATACTTTATCTGAGCTGGATGGGAAGCTGACCTTCACTTCTCCCGTATTAAATGCCATGTGTGTTCCCCAGGAGGAATGTCTTGATTATTTGGGCAAACAAGGCGTCAGAATATCCCCCTTGTCATGATTGCACTCCCAGAAAGTCCCTCGAGCCTTGCGTTTGAATGACACTTGTCTCGTTCTATGGGGACGGTTGGGACAACATTAAATGCTCGACTTCCTCCCCTCATGACTATAAAGGGAGAACTCCATTTGGCTCATCTTCACAAATCCTTGAATACCCTTATTGCTCATTTCTTTTCTCATAACAATGGGCTGGATAGAGGAGAAACTTTTTAAGATGGGAACCATTATTAATACCCTTAGATATATAGGGCCTACCCCGAAGTTTAAGTATCCAAAGATGGTGCAAATGATCATTAGCCGGTGTAAGTTGATAGCCCGGCGGTCTCCCTGTGAGGGTGAAGGCTACTCGTCAGGTCGTGAGATGCTGGGGAGTGATGAGGAGGGGGCTGATGACCCCATGGACACTACAAGCGGTTCGGACTGGGGGTCTGATGACGAGGGCTGCAGCAGCCCGAGGGATTACTCCCTCCCAGGCTCTGACGAGGATTGAAGCTTCTTCTGACCCCTTACTTGGCCGAGCCAGGCTCTAGGCGTATTTTGCTTGTAACTTATTTTGAAATATTTGCTCAACTTGTAATTCTGACCTCCGGATCTTTTTCTTAATGAAGAAGCAATGACTTTTGTTTTTGCGTGTGTTTTTCTGAACGGTTCTTCGAATGACGCAGTATGACTCTTCCTCTTCCCACCTTTTTGTGTTTTCGAAGTCTTGGGATGTGATGGATGGGTTAGTTGAATGTGTGACACGTGTGGAGGTTTTATGGGGAAGAGCCCCGACGGTACAGAATAATGGGGGGGGGGTGCTCTTCAGTTTTCTTTCGCTATGAAAGACCCTTTCTTCCTTCATTCCCCCTTTTCACACTCTCAACATTCAAAAACTCCATCTCCCTCAAATCTTCATCTTCTTCGTTGGGCGATTTTGCTCTAGATTGCTCAGGCATCTGTCTCCGACGATTTTGAAGGTTTGAATAGGTTAGAATCTTAAACCCTAGCTCTTCGCTTTCCTTTTGTTTCTTGCCTGTTTTTATTTTCTCGAAAAAATGCCACAACATCGTCGTCGGGCACTGTTATTTCCTGGTCCATCCACCAACGCCCTAGTGGGGGATGATGAGGAGGCCATTGTCAGTCGCCCCTCCTCCTCCACTGGTCCTGGAGTCACTGTGGCTCAGGCACCACCCACAGAGGAGAGTGGGGGCGCCAGTTCTCCCGAGCCTGCCCCTACTGACAATCCGGACTCAGATACTGAGGCCTTAGAGGTTGACCCCCTTACGATTGCTGGCCCCCAAAGGCAAGGGTGCTTGGGCGCGTCTATCTCATGGATAGGGAGAAATATAAGGTGCCCCTGCACATGTATCCGGAACCGGGGTCACGGGAGAAGCTCCTGATCAAAAATGTTGCTGAGGCTATAGCCAACTACTATGACTTTGGACCGGAGTATTCGATCATCATCCTTGGGGAGAAGGACATGGTGTGCAATCCGTCGGAGGATTGCATAGCTGTTTATCGCAAGTGCTTGGAGTTCAGACTCCGGTTTCCTCTCCACCTTTTTTTTGAGCAGATCTTCAAGCGTATGAACGTGGCCATCACTCTGCTGACGGCGGTGTCCATCAGGACTCTGGTGTCATACGCCTAGGTCTGCCGTTTTGCGGGGTACGAGCCCTCCATCGACGTCTTCAGGTATATGATGGGCCTGCATATGGTTCACTCGACAGAGGGTCCTTCGGGCTATTTTTCCATAAACAGGATGAAAGGCTACTCTTCTGTCTGGCTGGCGTTGATAAGTGTCAAGCATTGGAAAGACAACTTTTTATACATCTGGCGCGAAGGGGGGTGGAACATACCTCGTCACTTTAGAAATAATGTCCACACTCGTATGGAGACCCCTGAGGAGTATCATCCTAGGGTTGGAGGGAGAGCCATGGAGGTAAAGATGACCTCTGAGGAGAAGATCCTAATTGAGCTATTTGCTTGTGAGAAGTATGGTAATGGCATTGCCCCTACTAATTGGTTGTTCCCTGCGGAGCTCATTGCGACTGACGAGTTCCTGACCCCTGTAGGGTTGAACCCTCCCCGTGCCCCAGCAGGGGTCTTCCTTCTGCACACCTCGCCTGATGAATGCCTTTTGTGTGCTAACTCTTTGTTGCTTTGCTTTATTTTGGCAGATACTTACGGTGATTACTGGAATCCCCGACACTCGCGCTCTTGGACTCGGCAATGATTTCAAACCTATCACTCCACACCCTGTTGCCTCTTTAGAGTAAAGGAAGGAGAGTCTCATGGGTCATGTGAAGAGTATTTCAGCTAGGAAGACCAAGTTCCCTCCTAGGCAACCTTCCAATAGTGCTTCGACTTCAACGCCTGTTGTCAGGACAGCCCAGAGAAGAGAGGGCTTCTCTCCTCGTGGGCGTTCTCCTGCTGCCGCAAGGCCTGCTCCCTCAGCTGAGCAAACCGAGGAGACAATTCCTCCCCTAACCAGAAAGAGGGAGGATAAGAAGCATGTGATCGCCGAGCAGGCAATCGACCTAGAGGCTGAGGTCAGCACCCCTCTACCCAAGCGCCATGCTCCCAACTTTCCCGAGACGCTGCTTGGTCAGGGAAATACCAAGTTTAATTACGCCGTGGAGAGTGTAGATGCCTCTGCCCTTCTTTAAGACTCTACAACTGCTACACTAGATCAGGCTGCTAAGGTGTTGGGGCATGCCAGTGCCCAAGCCCAACAATTTCTATACCGCTGCTCCCTGGTTTTTCAGGCATCTGCTGAGCTGGCAGCCCTCAACCGGCTTGAGCAATGAGGAGCTAACCATTACTCTTGTGCTCCCTCTCTGACCGTATCGCTGTGGTTGAGAGGGACGCTGCCCTTATTGCCAACCTATAGCTCAAACTGTCGGGGTGTGAGAGTAAGTTAGAGGAGGCTAAGCGTCAGTCTGCGAATTGGAAGGATCAGGGGGAGAAGGCTATAAAGGAGGCGTCGGATGATCCGAATCAAGAAGCCATTAATCCAAGTGAGAAAGTTCCAAAGAGCTCAACTAAAGAATACTAGTTCATACTTAAGCTTAGGCCAGCTAGATTAGCAATAATAAGAAGTCATCTTCAATAATGGAGCTAGCTCGAATTTGAGCTGAATAAAGGAGCAACTAATCAAGGTAAAGTGAAGATATTAACTTAGGGTCACAATCATTCAAGCATGAGTAATGGACTAAAGTTAAGAGGGTCTTAGAGCTGGTTGTGTTCTCATGGTGTACACGGTCCAAAGGCTCTCTTGTTAGCCTTGTTTTTGGCTCCATGTTCACACCTTTGCCGCGCCTCATTACTCCCACTCAAGCCTTGTTTTCATCTCCTTGTTCACATAAGAAGACCACGGCTGATTACTCTTCACTTAGCATAGTTATTAGCTCCAAGTTCACACCTCTTTGTTATTAGCTCCAACCTTGTAATTAGCTCCTAGTTCACAATAGCCTTAGTCTTTGGTTTTGTCACCCTAAACCAACCGGTTTAAGGGCTCTTGTAGGCTATAAATAGCCGGTCATTTGAAGGAATAAAGATCATCCAATTTGCAAATTAAAACCCAAGTAAAAGTTAAGCTTTGTGCTTCCTTTGTTTCGTCTTTGTAGTTTACAAGACAAAGTCTAGAGTGAGTCGCGTTACAAGCTCTAAACTCGCTATTTCAATCGAGTGTTTGATCTAGCAAAGCGCTTTGTTGAAGTATAGGTCTACTTCACCTAGCATACTATCCTTTGGTTACGGCTTATTCATCCTCAAACTATTTTTACCTTCTGTTTTGGTTACTTGTTTCACGTCCATTTCAGTATACTAATCATATCTCTCATTCTTGTTTCAAAGTTCATATCAACTCACATCATTAGTGGTATCAGAGCTTTGGTCATTGATGTGAGTTGATATGAACTTTGAAACAAGAACGAGAGATATGATTAGTATACTGAAATGGACGTGAAACAAGTAACCAAAACAGAAAGTAAAGATGATTTAAGGATGAATAAACCGTAACCAAAGGATAGTATGCTAGGTGAAGTAGACCTATACTTCAACAAAGCGCTTTGCTAGATCAAACACTCGATTGAAATAGCGAGTTTAGAGCTTGTAACGCGACTCACTCTAGACCTTGTCTTGTAAACTACAAAGACGAAACAAAAGGAAGCTCAAAGCTTAACTTTTACTTGGGTTTTAATTTGCAAATTGGATGATGTTTATTCCTTCAAATGGCCGGCTATTTATAGCCTACAAGACCCTTAAAACCGGCTGGTCAAGGGTGACAATAACAAAGTACAATGGTGACAAAAACAAAGCTTAAGCCTAATGTGAACTAGGAGCTAAGAACAAAGTTGGAGCTAATAACAAAGCTAATGTAAACATGGAGTTAAAACCAAAGCTAGGGAGCATTAAGGTGTGGCTGGTGTGACCATGGAGCTAATAACAAAGCTTCATTTGGACGTGCACACCAAGTGAACACAACCAGCTTCAAACGTCCTCTTTAACCCCGGTGCTTTCCCATGCACAGCTGACTTGTTCGGACCATAACTTTGTCAATACTTGTTCAATGAGCCTTCATGAATAGTCATTGGAAAGATAAGCTCGAAATCTATCTCCTCCATTTTGAATGACTACGAAAATCCAAGTATAACTCGAGATATGGACTGATCAAAACAATGCTGCAAAATGAACTCGCATCCGAAATTCCCATGCTTGAATGGGTGTGAACTTAAGTTAATGCCTTCATATATCCTTGACTATTTGCTCCTTTATTCCTGCTCAAACTCGAGCTAGCTCCATAATTGAAGACGACTCTTTATTAGTGCTAATGTAGCTGGACTATAGTTAAGTAGGAGCTGGTATTACTTCGTTGAGCTCTTTAGTACTTCCTTACTAGGATTAGTAGCTTCTTGATTCGGGTCAATTGTAGTAGGCATACTACTAATCTGGCAAGAGGTGTTAGTGTGGCTGAACTAAGACTATGAGGAGCTAAGGTGACTTTAATGAACTCTTTGGTAGCTCCTTGATTCGGATCATCTCCTCCCCCTTTAGAAGGAATTGTCCTCAATTCTGAACAGCCATTTTCATTAAGATAAAGAGCAAAATCTCCCACTTTGGACGTGGTATGAACTTCATAATTATCCGGCAACTTCATCTTGCAAGTATTGTTGTATACCTTGTATGGAACTTCTGTTTGTGGCTTCCACTTGGTCTTCCTTTTGCTTGAAAACCTCTCCTTTCTCAAGTGAACCAAAACCAAGTCATCCTCTTGGAAAAGTCTCGGTTTTCTGTTTTTGTTGGACCTTCTTTTGTAGGCTTCTTTGATCCTTTCCCGAATCACTTCTCTAACGTACAAGTCAGGTCCTTTGCTAGCTTCATCTGTTGGGTAACAAACACCGAAATGAGTCATTTCGAAAAATGGTAAGTACTCCCTTGTTCTGAAAGGACTCCTTGAGAACGGCTTTGTTAAGCATTTGCTCCCAATGTTCTGATTAATCCCTTGTATCTTTAGCAAAAAGAAGTGTTCTTTTATCACCTCTAAGGTCTTGGTCATGTCAAAGGTTTCAGCTGGACTTTCTCCATGAGTTTCTCTAGTTATACACTCTGAAATAGGATGCCTTGGGACACAACGATGGTTTCTTGTAAAAGGAAGATCTACCTGCAAAACAAACTCAACAAAAGTACCAAGAACACCAGCCTTGCACTCGGTGAGTACATCAGCATCCATGGAGTCCTTCAAGGTCTCAAATCCAAGCGTGCTTGCATCTAAAGTGGATGAGTGTGTGTAGTGACAAGATAGAGCATTAGCCACGACATTGTTCTTAACATCTTCATACCTTAAGACTTCATGATCTTCCCTAGGTGTCAAACCAGCTGGTAAATCATTAGGAATGACCAAACCCAATTCCTTTGGCAAATCTAACTCCCTAACTTTGGTTTGATCAACTGATACCCCTCCTTTGGATACTACGTAGCCAAGGAATACTACACTCTCCACAAAGAAGGCACACTTCTCCTTCTTCCCAAAAAGTTGTTGTTTGCGAAGTGTGGTGAAGAGTAGCCTCAAGTGCTCCATATGTTCTTCCAAGGACCTGCTATATACAAGTATATCATCCAAGTAAACCACAATAAAGCGACCTAGGTAGGCCTTAAGTACCTCGTTCATTAACCTCATGAACGTGCTTGGAGCGTTGGTAAGACCAAATGGCATGACCGTCCACTCATATAGTCCATGTTTGGTTTTGAAAGCGGTCTTCCATTCATCTCCCTCCCTCATTCTGATTTGATGGTAACCACTCCTTAGATCAATTTTGGAGAAGACCACCGCCCCATGAAGCTCATCTAACATATCATCCAACCTTGGAATAGGAAACCTATACTTGATGGTGATGTTGTTAACGGCTCTACTATCTACACACATTCTCCATGTTCCATCCTTCTTAGGTACTAAAAGAACTGGAACAGCACAAGGACTAAGGCTCTCCCGCACATACCCTCTACTCATCAACTCATCTATTTGTCTTTGTAATTCCTTAGTTTCTTCCGGATTACACCTATAGGCAGCCTTATTGGGTAAGGTTGATCCTGGAATGAGGTCGATTTGATGTTCTATACCTCTAATAGGTGGTAAACCAACGGGTAATTCCTCGGGGAAGACATCCTTAAACTCGTGTAACAACTCCTCTAATGGTTTTCCTCCAAGTCTATTCTCAACTTCAACGGGTTTTTCTTTAGCTACCATGACAAATACACGTTCCCCCTCTTGTATAGCTTGCTCTACATCATTTTCACTAGCAAAGATGGTGAGGTTAGGTCTCTTGTTCTTGCTGGAGGTCATAGCTCTAACAGCTTGGGGAGTCATGGGTTTTAGAACGATTTTTTTTCCCTTATCCCTCAATTCATATTCATTCTTTCTCCCATGATGAACTACGTCCCTATCAAACTGCCAAGGACGGCCTAATAGTATATGACAAGCATCCATAGGTATAACATCACATAGAACCTCATCAACGTAGGAACCCATGGTTAAACCCACCCTTACTTGTTTAGTGACCCTTATTTTGTTCTCATTATCCAACCAATGTAAAGCATACGGTTTAGGGTGATTAGTGGTGGTGAGACCTAACTTAGCTACCATTTCCGTAGACGCAACATTAGTACAACTACCCCCATCAATAATCAAACTACACCACTTGGTATTAACTAGACATTTTGTGTGAAAGAGTTGGTCTCTTTGTTTGGTGTTTTGTGGGATAGGATTAGCATGAAGTGCACGTAATACCAAGACCTTACCAAACGTTGGGAGTTCATCTTCTCTTTCTCCCAAGTAGACTTCAGGAACAGGTGCGCCATTGGACTTAGAGAGACTAACGATGCTTGAGTCTTCAAAGCTCACAACTCCTGCCATGCTTACGTCTAGATGGATGACCAAAGCTCTGATACCACTAATGATGTGAGTTGATATGAACTTTGAAACAAGAACGAGAGATATGATTAGTATACTGAAATGGACGTGAAACAAGTAACCAAAACAGAAAGTAAAGATGATTTAAGGATGAATAAACCGTAACCAAAGGATAGTATGCTAGGTGAAGTAGACCTATACTTCAACAAAGCGCTTTGCTAGATCAAACACTCGATTGAAATAGCGAGTTTAGAGCTTGTAACGCGACTCACTCTAGACCTTGTCTTGTAAACTACAAAGACGAAACAAAAGGAAGCTCAAAGCTTAACTTTTACTTGGGTTTTAATTTGCAAATTGGATGATGTTTATTCCTTCAAATGGCCGGCTATTTATAGCCTACAAGACCCTTAAAACCGGCTGGTCAAGGGTGACAATAACAAAGTACAATGGTGACAAAAACAAAGCTTAAGCCTAATGTGAACTAGGAGCTAAGAACAAAGTTGGAGCTAATAACAAAGCTAATGTAAACATGGAGTTAAAACCAAAGCTAGGGAGCATTAAGGTGTGGCTGGTGTGACCATGGAGCTAATAACAAAGCTTCATTTGGACGTGCACACCAAGTGAACACAACCAGCTTCAAACGTCCTCTTTAACCCCGGTGCTTTCCCATGCACAGCTGACTTGTTCGGACCATAACTTTGTCAATACTTGTTCAATGAGCCTTCATGAATAGTCATTGGAAAGATAAGCTCGAAATCTATCTCCTCCATTTTGAATGACTACGAAAATCCAAGTATAACTCGAGATATGGACTGATCAAAACAATGCTGCAAAATGAACTCGCATCCGAAATTCCCATGCTTGAATGGGTGTGAACTTAAGTTAATGCCTTCATATATCCTTGACTATTTGCTCCTTTATTCCTGCTCAAACTCGAGCTAGCTCCATAATTGAAGACGACTCTTTATTAGTGCTAATGTAGCTGGACTATAGTTAAGTAGGAGCTGGTATTACTTCGTTGAGCTCTTTAGTACTTCCTTACTAGGATTAGTAGCTTCTTGATTCGGGTCAATTGTAGTAGGCATACTACTAATCTGGCAAGAGGTGTTAGTGTGGCTGAACTAAGACTATGAGGAGCTAAGGTGACTTTAATGAACTCTTTGGTAGCTCCTTGATTCGGATCAGTCATCAAACAAACGAAAGAATGGCAGGAGTTTTGAACTTTGAAGATCCTACCTTCCTAGAACAACTAAAGAAAGCATTGGAGAACTTCCAGCCAAGAAATTCTCGCTTCCAACCAAGGAGGGAACCGGTGGACAAGATCAAGGTAACTGAACTTCCTGAGTTTAACGGTGGTACTGATCCTGAAGCTTACTTGGAGTGGGAAAGAAGCATGGAAAAACTCTGATCCGAATGAGGAGACTAAGGAGTTCAATGAAGTGACACTAGCTCCTCTTAGCTCAAGTCAAGCCACACTAGCTCCTCCTACTAGCTTAGTGGTATGTCTTCTCCAAGTACTAAGTTAGCTCACAAGGGAGCTGAATAAAGGAGTAAAGAAGTCAAGGTTGATTATGGGCTGATTGGTTACTTCGTTTTTAGCTCCATGTTCACATGGTGTGTACACTCAAGCTTTGGTGTTGGCTCCATGTTCACACAAGACTACACGGCTGGTGCAAGCTTTGGTTTTAACTCCCTAGCTTTGGTTTTAACTCCTTGTTTACACTAGCTTTGTTTTTAACTCCAACCTTGTATTTAGCTCCTAGTTCACATTAGTCTAGCTTTGTTATTGTCACCCTTAACCAACCGGTTTAAGGGCCCTTGTAGGCTATAAATAGCCGGCCATTTGAAGGAATAAACAGCATCCAATTTGCAAATTAAAAACCTGAGTAAAGTTAAGCTTTGTGCTTTCTTTGTTTCGTCTTTGTAGTTTACAAGACAAAGTCTAGAGTGAGTCGCGTTACAAGCTCTAAACTCGCTACTTCAATCGCGTTGTTTGATTTAGCACCCGCTTTGTTGAAGTATAGGTCTACTTCACCTAGCATACTATCCTTGGTTACGGTTCATTCACGCTCAAAACTATCCTTTACTTTCTGTTTTGGTTACTTGTTTCACGTCCAAATCAGTTTACTAATCTTATATCTCATTCTTGTTTCAAAGTTCATATCAACTCACATCATTAGTGGTATCAGAGCTTTGGTCATCAAGCAAACGTAAGCATGGCAGGAGTTGTGAGCTTTGAAGATTCAAGCATCATTAGTCTTTCTAAGTCCAATGGCGCACCTGTTTCTGAAGTCTACTTGGGAGAAAGAGAAGATGAACTCCCAACGTTTGGTAAGGTCTTAGTATTACGTACACTTCATGCTAATCCTATCCCACAAAACACCGAACAAAGAGATCAACTCTTTCACACAAAATGTCTAGTTAATACCAAGTGGTGTAGTCTGATTATTGATGGGGGTAGTTGTACAAATGTGGCCTCTACTGAAATGGTTTCTAAGTTAGGTCTAACCACTACTAATCACCCTAAACCGTATGCTTTACATTGGTTGGATAATGAGAACAAAATAAGAGTCACCAAACAAGTAAGGGTGGGTTTAACCATGGGTTCCTACGTTGATGAGGTTCTATGTGATGTTATACCTATGGATGCATGTCATATACTATTAGGCCGTCCTTGGCAGTTTGATAGGGACGTAGTTCATCATGGTAGAAAGAATGAATATGAATTGAGGGATAAGGGAAAGAAAATCGTTCTAAAACCCATGACTCCCCAAGCTGTTAGAGCAATGACCTCCAGCAAGAACAAGAGACCTAACCTCACCATCTTTGCTAGTGAAAATGAAGTAGAGCAAGCTATACAAGAGGGGGAACGTGTATTTGTCATGGTAGCTAAAGAAAAACCCGTAGAAGTTGAGAATAGACTTGGAGGAAAACCATTAGAGGAGTTGTTACACGAGTTTAAGGATGTCTTCCCCGAGGAATTACCCGTTGGTTTACCACCTATTAGGGGTATAGAACATCAAATCGACCTCATTCCAGGATCAACCTTACCCAATAAGGCTGCATATAGGTGTAATCCGGAGGAAACTAAGGAATTACAAAGACAAATAGATGAGTTGATGAGTAGAGGGTATGTGCGGGAGAGCCTTAGTCCTTGTGCTGTTCCAGTTCTTTTAGTACCTAAGAAGGATGGAACATGGAGAATGTGTGTAGATAGTAGAGCCGTTAACAACATCACCATCAAGTATAGGTTTCCTATTCCAAGGTTAGATGTTATGTTAGATGAGCTTCATGGGGCGGTGGTCTTCTCCAAAATTGATCTAAGAAGTGGTTACCATCAAATCAGAATGAGGGAGGGAGATGAATGGAAGACCGCTTTCAAAACCAAACATGGACTATATGAGTGGACGGTCATGCCATTTGGTCTTACCAACGCTCCAAGCACGTTCATGAGGTTAATGAACGAGGTACTTAAGGCCTACCTAGGTCGCTTTATTGTGGTTTACTTGGATGATATACTTGTGTATAGCAGGTCCTTGGAAGAACATATGGAGCACTTGAGGCTACTCTTCACCACACTTCGCAAACAACAGCTTTTTGGGAAGAAGGAGAAGTGTGCCTTCTTTGTGGAGAGTGTAGTATTCCTTGGCTACGTAGTATCCAAGGGAGGAGTATCAGTTGATCAAACCAAAGTGGAATCCATACGTACTTGGCCAATCCCTTCCACCATTACAGAAGTGAGGTCTTTTCATGGTTTGGCTTCTTTTTACAGGAGATTTATCAAGGATTTCAGCACTATCACAAGCCCCATCACCGAGTGCTTGAAGAAAGGCGCATTTGTTTGGACCAAAGCTGCCCAAGAAGCCTTTGAAGCCATTAAAGAGAAGCTATGCTCCGCTCCTATCTTAGCCCTTCCTGATTTCTCTCAACCATTTGAGGTGGAATGTGACGCTAGTGGAGTTGGAATTGGAGCTGTTCTTGTGCAAAACAAGCGCCCCATTGCCTATTTCTCAGAGAAACTCAATGGAGCAAGACTGAACTACTGCACTTACGACAAGGAGTTCTATGCCATAGTAAGAGCTCTTGATCATTGGAGTCATTACCTACGTACTAACCATTTTGTTCTTCATTCAGATCATGAGTCCTTAAAATATATCAATGGCCAACAAAAGTTAAGTCCAAGGCATGCCAAGTGGGTAGAATTCTTACAATCCTTTCACTTCTCTTCAAAATACAAAGATGGAAAGAGTAACGTAGTAGCTGATGCACTATCCCGCCGCTACACTTTACTATCTACTTTGGATGTGAGGTTGCTTGGATTTGAAACTCTAAAGGACTACTACAACAATGATGCTGATTTTGGTGAAACCTTCACCAAATGCAAGGAGGGAGCCTTTGATGAATTTGTTTTGCAGGAAGGATTTCTTTTCAAAGGAAACCGCCTGTGTGTACCCAAGCATCCCATTAGAGAGCTACTGGTTAGAGAAGCTCATGGAGGAGGATTAGCGGGTCATTTTGGCATTACAAGAACGTTGGAGGTCTTAAAGGAGCACTTCTTTTGGCCAAAGATGCAAGGGAGCGTCCAGAATGTGGTGAGCAAGTGTGTGACTTGCCAATTTGCCAAGAGTTCCTTCAAGCCTGGAGTTTACACGCCCTTGCCCACTCCTAGTAGACCATGGGAAGATGTATCCATGGATTTTATTGTAGCCTTACCAAGAACCGCTAGAGGAAAAGATGCTATCATGGTGGTAGTAGATCGGTTTTCAAAGATGGCTCACTTCATTGCTTGCCACAAAACAGATGATGCTAGCAATGTTGCTGACTTATACTTCAAGGAGGTAGTGCGTCTACATGGGATACCCAAGTCCATAGTCTCTGATCGTGACTCAAAGTTCCTTAGTTACTTTTGGAACACATTATGGAGGAAGGTGGGAACCAAGCTCTTATTTAGCACTTCTCATCATCCACAAACAGATGGACAAACTGAGGTTACCAATCGCACCTTGGGAACGTTATTAAGGGGCCTTGTAAGTAAGACTCAAAAGGATTGGGATATCAAGCTTGCCCATGCTGAGTTTGCCTACAATCGCTCCCCCACTTATGCTACTTCTCATTCCCCTTTTGAGGCTGTATATGGGATCAATCCTTACATGCCCTTGGACCTGATTCCGCTACCAAAAGATGAGTTAGTTCACAAGGATGCGGAGTCCAAACTAAAGGCTATGATCAAACTCCACGAGCAAATACAAGAAAGGATCAAGGAGGTCAATGAAGCATACAAAAGGAAGTCCAACAAGAACAGGAAGCCAAGACTTTTCCAAGAGGGTGACTTAGTTTGGGTGCACTTGAGGAAGGAAAGGTTTCCAAGTAAAAGAAAGAATAAACTGATGCCACGAGCTGAAGGACCTTACAAGATCATATCCAAGGTAAATGATAATGCTTACAAGGTAGAATTACCGGATGATTATGGAGTCCATGCCACGTTCAACATAGGGGACCTTTCTCCCTATCTAGATGATGATGGCATTTCAGAATTGAGGGCAATTCCTTTTCAAGGGGGAGGAGATGATCCGAATGAGGAGACTAAGGAGTTCAATGAAGTGACACTAGCTCCTCTTAGCTCAAGTCAAGCCACACTAGCTCCTCCTACTAGCTTAGTGGTATGTCTTCTCCAAGTACTAAGTTAGCTCACAAGGGAGCTGAATAAAGGAGTAAAGAAGTCAAGGTTGATTATGGGCTGATTGGTTACTTCGTTTTTAGCTCCATGTTCACATGGTGTGTACACTCAAGCTTTGGTGTTGGCTCCATGTTCACACAAGACTACACGGCTGGTGCAAGCTTTGGTTTTAACTCCCTAGCTTTGGTTTTAACTCCTTGTTTACACTAGCTTTGTTTTTAACTCCAACCTTGTATTTAGCTCCTAGTTCACATTAGTCTAGCTTTGTTATTGTCACCCTTAACCAACCGGTTTAAGGGCCCTTGTAGGCTATAAATAGCCGGCCATTTGAAGGAATAAACAGCATCCAATTTGCAAATTAAAAACCTGAGTAAAGTTAAGCTTTGTGCTTTCTTTGTTTCGTCTTTGTAGTTTACAAGACAAAGTCTAGAGTGAGTCGCGTTACAAGCTCTAAACTCGCTACTTCAATCGCGTTGTTTGATTTAGCACCCGCTTTGTTGAAGTATAGGTCTACTTCACCTAGCATACTATCCTTGGTTACGGTTCATTCACGCTCAAAACTATCCTTTACTTTCTGTTTTGGTTACTTGTTTCACGTCCAAATCAGTTTACTAATCTTATATCTCATTCTTGTTTCAAAGTTCATATCAACTCACATCAAGCTCTTTGACTTCAAGGATTTGGAGGACGAAGAGAGGTGCAAATACGCCATCCTAAAGCTAAGCAAAGGAGCTTCCCTTTGGTATGAAGGACTTAAGGTACAACGCACCAGAAGTGGAAAGGGTAAGATTACTTCTTGGGAGTCCTTAAAACGCAAACTACGCAAGAGGTATGTCCCAACTACGCACAAGTTATCCTTATACAAAAAGATTGCTAACCTTGTGCAAGGTAAAATGAGTGTTAGTGAATACATAGACGAGTTTGAGAACTTGGTTTTAATGGGAGAAGTAGAGGAAAATGAAGAAATAAAAATGGCTAGATTCTTACGTGGATTAAACCGTAGTATAGCCAATACAGTTGATTTGTGTCCTTATTCTGATTTTGATACATTGTGTGGGTTGTGTCTAAAGATTGAGGCGCAAGGGAAGGGAAGACATGAGGGTGAGTCTAGTAAGAGTCATACTTGGTCTCGGATGGATGATAGCAATAGAGTCAATCCTACTAGTTCTAATCAACCCCTTATTGTTAAGACTAACCCAGCACCCCCACCTCAATCCACCCCCAAAACAACCACTGAAACTAGTCTATCTAAGGTACGTTGTTTCAAATGTCAAGGGTTTGGTCACTTCAAAAACGCTTGTCCTAACAAAAGAGTTGTGACCTTAAGGGAAGTAATCACAGTTAGGGATGAGTTATGGGAGGAGGAACAACGTATAGGGGCTGTTTTTAATATCAATGAGGGAGAGGAAGAAGAGGAAGAAGATATTGAGGCTTATGAACCCCCGGCTTATGACACACTTCTAGTCCTTCGTACTCTACATGCTAACCCAATTCAACAAGACACTGAACAAAGAGACCAACTGTTTCATACTAAGTGTCAAGTTAAAGATAAATGGTGTAGCCTAATCATCGATGGAGGTAGTTGTACCAACGTTGCCTCAACTGAAATGGTGGACAAACTAGGCCTAGCTACTACCAATCACCCTAACCCTTATGCCTTACATTGGTTAAACAACGGGAACAAGGTAAGGGTCACTAAACAAGTGAGGGTTGGATTAACCATGGGTTCCTACATTGATGAGGTTCTGTGTGATGTAATCCCTATGGATGCTTGTCACATACTATTAGGCCGTCCTTGGCAGTTTGATAGGGATGTAGTTCACCATGGGAGGAGGAATGAGTATGAATTGAATGATAAAGGGAAGAAAATTATACTCAAACCCATGGCACCTCAAAGCGTGTGTAGCATGTTAGCAAATAGAGTCGGAAAACCCAGCCTCTCAATGTTTGCTAGTAAAATTGTAGAAGAACATACTCTAGACGAAGGAGAGTCTGGTGCCACCAAAGAAAAGCCAATTAAGATTAAGAGTGGCAGTGAAGGGACGCCATTTGAAGAGTGGCAAAAGGAACAAGGTGTTGTTATCTCTAATGGAACGCCCTCCTATATGATGCCTAGGAAAGCTCCTGAGATCTTAAGGTATGTAGAAGGTGAGGGCGAAGACATAGTTTACACGTTGTCTTGTAACAACACGCATACAACCAGAATTGGAATTGAGAATTGGAAGGACTACTACTCCATGGAGGCTGAAGTACTGGCCAAACACAAGACTAACTCTCTTGATACTTTTGATAAGCTTATTTTGCAGGTAAGACTTCCTCCTAGGCATCCTAATCTAAGATACATAATGAGAACGGCCTACAAAGGAGAGTACAACAACAACAGAAGTGCAAGGCTCTTCATAAGAGATGACTTGTCTTTGGCTAACGTAAGTATGAAGGAGTTCCCAAACCAAGGAAAGGGCAAATGGAAGTCACAACCAGTAGTTCCGCACAAAGAATTGAGGACAATTCCTTGTCAAGGGGGAGGAGATGATCCGAATCAAGAAGCCATTAATCCAAGTGAGGAAGTTCCAAAGAGCTCAACTAAAGAATACTAGTTCATACTTAAGCTTAGGCCAGCTAGATTAGCAATAATAAGAAGTCATCTTCAATAATGGAGCTAGCTCGAATTTGAGCTGAATAAAGGAGCAACTAATCAAGGTAAAGTGAAGATATTAACTTAGGGTCACAATCATTCAAGCATGAGTAATGGACTAAAGTTAAGAGGGTCTTAGAGCTGGTTGTGTTCTCATGGTGTACACGGTCCAAAGGCTCTCTTGTTAGCCTTGTTTTTGGCTCCATGTTCACACCTTTGCCGCGCCTCATTACTCCCACTCAAGCCTTGTTTTCATCTCCTTGTTCACATAAGAAGACCACGGCTGATTACTCTTCACTTAGCATAGTTATTAGCTCCAAGTTCACACCTCTTTGTTATTAGCTCCAACCTTGTAATTAGCTCCTAGTTCACAATAGCCTTAGTCTTTGGTTTTGTCACCCTAAACCAACCGGTTTAAGGGCTCTTGTAGGCTATAAATAGCCGGTCATTTGAAGGAATAAAGATCATCCAATTTGCAAATTAAAACCCAAGTAAAAGTTAAGCTTTGTGCTTCCTTTGTTTCGTCTTTGTAGTTTACAAGACAAAGTCTAGAGTGAGTCGCGTTACAAGCTCTAAACTCGCTATTTCAATCGAGTGTTTGATCTAGCAAAGCGCTTTGTTGAAGTATAGGTCTACTTCACCTAGCATACTATCCTTTGGTTACGGCTTATTCATCCTCAAACTATTTTTACCTTCTGTTTTGGTTACTTGTTTCACGTCCATTTCAGTATACTAATCATACTCTCATTCTTGTTTCAAAGTTCATATCAACTCACATCATCGGACTTGGAGGTTCAGCTAGGGCAGGCGAAGAAACACTCGGCAGAGCTAGAGGAGCGCCTCAAGGATTTTTCCGATCGCTTGTCCGGGGTAGAGTCTGAATTGTTAGCTGCTCAGAACAAGCTGAAGACTTAGGAAGAGGAATGGCTGAAGGTGAAAGCGGATATTGTGAAGGAAGCCAATGAGAAGGTGGATCAGGCCTTTGCTGAAGGCGCCAACTCCTCCACTGAATTTTGTCTGGAAGTCATCAGGGAGCTGATCTCGGATTTTGATGATGATGCTTTTAATCAACTGTACACCGCCAAGAATGAGGCCAGGGTTAGCAAATCTTCCCAGGAGGTTCCTAATGGATCATCAGACCCCGCTCCGGAAGCGCCCCCCTGCATAGAATTTAGGGCAGTCGTCCTCTGAGGGCTCGTGCCCCTATCCTTGAAGGACTTGAGCCTGGCTTCTCCTTCGGTGCCTTTAATCTAACTTTTTGCGCGTCGAGCCGGAACGTGGCCGGCTGCCGGTATTGATGTAATCTTTATTTTTCTGCCTCTTGAACTTATTTGCTACTTGGTCTGTAAACTTTGGCCGAACTTCGTTTACTTTAACCTTGTCGATCCTCTTTTATTGTCTTCTTTTTGTGTAAGCTTGAATGTTTATTGTATCTTATTAAGTTTGGCTTCGACGTCTGACCTGTCCCTGACTTCTAGTCGGAGTCAGGGGGTCTGCCCCCTGCTTGCTTAGAGGTAGGCAAAGGAAGTTTAGCATTTCTTACACAAGGCTGAATGTGTATCAGCTCTTGCTGGTTTGGCATTGGTGCCCGGCCTGTCCCTGACTTCTGGTTGGAGTCAAGGGGCCTGCCCCTGCCTGCCTGGGGGTAGGCAGAGGGACTGCATTTTTTGTATAAGGCTGAATATGTATCAGTCCTTGTTGGTTCGACATTGATTTCCAGCCTGTCCGTAACTTCTGGTTGGAGTCAGGGGGCCTGCCCCCTGCCTGCCTGGAGGTAGGCAGAGGGACTTAGTGTTGGGAGGTCTATTTTACCATGGTTTTGCAACAGGGGGGCCCTCCCCCTATTGCCCCTTGCTCGTTTGTGTGTGAAGTACAAAACTGAATAGACAACGAGTATGAGTAGGAGACAAATCGTTCATTCCTTGAGAAAACTTTTAACATTATGGACGGAGCCGTCGACATTGAATTCTGAGCGTTTTCTGCCAATTTTAGAGAATTTAAAAAAGGATAAACTCTGCAATTTAAACATAGTGCTTCTTTAAGGTGTCCACATTCCAATGCGCTGCCAGTTCCTGACCCTCAGTGTTGGCGAGTCTATAGGTTCCTTGACCCATGACCTGGGTAACCTGATAGGGGCCTTCCCAGTTGGCACTCAGCTTGCCATGCTCTCTTGTTTTTCCTACCGCTTGTGTTTTTTGCAAGACTAGGTCGCCTGCTTGAAAACTCCTTGTATTTACCTTCCTGTTATAGATCCTTCTCATCCTCTGTTGATAGGCCGCGATGTTGGAACTAGCCTCTTGCCTTACTTCGCTTACTAGGTCGAGGGCTTCGGTCGTCGCTGCTTCGTTACTAGCTTTATCAAATTGCTGAGACCTGAGAGTCGGAATTCGCGCCTCAATGGGTAGCAGGGCCTCTGCTCCGTAGACCAACCCGAAGAGGGCTGCCCTGTGGATTCTTTCCTGTTAGTTCTTATCGACCATAGAACACTCGGGAGCTCATCCGCCCATCTGCCCTTAAGGTCGTCCACCATCTTCTTCAACCCATTCAGGATTTGCTTGTTTGCAGCCTCTACTTGACCGTTGGTCTGGGGGTGCCATACAGCAGAATAGGCGACTGTGACGCCATGACCCTCCAGCCAGGTCCTCAAAGGATCGTTGTCAAACTGTCTGTCGTGGTCAAATACAATTACTTTCGGTAGGCCATACCGTGTAATAATGTTTCGCTAGATAACTTTCCTTACTGCCAGCTCTATGATGTTTGGTACTACCTCCGCCTCCACCCACTTGGTGAAGTAGTCGATTGCCACTATAAGGAATTTCCTGCCCCCAGTTGCAACAGTGAAGAGAGTCAAGGGACCCAGGATGTCCATTCCCCACTAAGCGAAAGGGATGGGGGACAGGATGGGTCGGAGGTCTTGTGCCGGGGCGTGTATCACTGGAGCAAAGAGTTGACATTTTCTGCATTTTGAGGTTAAGTCCCTTGCGTCTGCCAGCATGGTGGGCCAGTAGTATCCCGCCCTTAATGCTTTGTGAGCAAGCGTTCTTCCTCCAATATGATGCCCACAGATCCCCGAGTGGATATCATCCAGTACCTCGGTGGCCTGCTCTGCCCCCAGGCATTTGACTAGAGGTGACGAAAATGACTTCCGGTACAGTTCTCCCTCAATTAGTATGTACCAAGCA
Organism: Agrostemma githago; assembly: GCA_958450325.1. NCBI lineage: Eukaryota > Viridiplantae > Streptophyta > Magnoliopsida > Caryophyllales > Caryophyllaceae > Agrostemma > Agrostemma githago. Next base: position 34,088,640 of record OY288243.1, on the reverse strand, counting down.
GCTCTCGACGACATTCTCTTTTGCTGTGCTGGATCCTCTGGAAAGGTTCCATCCCTTTTGAATTTGATGATTGGTTGATGTGAGTTGATATGAACTTTGAAACAAGAATGAGAGATATGATTAGTATACTGAAATGGACGTGAAACAAGTAACCAAAACAGAAGGTAAAGATAGTTTGAGGATGAATAAACCGTAACCAAAGGATAGTATGCTAGGTGAAGTAGACCTATACTTCAACAAAGCGGTTGCTAGATCAAACACTCGATTGAAATAGCGAGTATAGAGCTTGTAACGCGACTCACTCTAGACTTTGTCTTGTAAACTACAAAGACGACAAAAGGAAGCACAAAGCTTAACTTTTACTCAGGTTTTTTAATATGCAAATTGGATTATCTCATTCCTTCAAAATGGCCGGCTATTTATAGCCTACAAGAGCCCTTAAACCGGTTGGTTTAGGGTGACAAAAACAAAGCTAAGACTATTCTGAACTAGGAGCTAATTACAAAGTTGGAGCTAATAACAAAGAGATGTGAACTTGGAGCTAATAACTATGCTAAGTGAAGAGTAATCAGCCGTGGTCTTCTTATGTGAACATGGAGATGAAAACAAGGCTTGAGTGGGAGTAATGAGGCGCGGCAAAGGTGTGAACATGGAGCCAAAAACAAGGCTAACAAGAGAGCCTTTGAACCGTGTACACCATGAGAACACAACCAGCTCTAAGACCTTCTTAACTTCAGTCCATTACTCATGCTTGAATGATTGTGACCCTAAGTTAAAGTCTTCACTTTACCTTGATTAGTTGCTCCTTTATTCAGCTCAAATTCGAGCTAGCTCCATTATTGAAGATGACTTCTTATTATTGCTAATCTAGCTGGCCTAAGCTTAAGTACGAGCTAGTATTCTTTAGTTGAGCTCTTTAGAACTTCCTTACTTGGATTAGTGGCTTCTTGATTCGGATCATTGGTGTCATCTAGCTCTCGGACCCTGATTCCTCTATCATGCCAACCTGCTGGTGGCACGTTGTCGATCTCTCCTGAATCACATCGACCCAGACCGACCTCCTGATGTCCTGTAGGCTAGAGCTTGCTAACTTGGATAGGGCATCGGCTCAGTTATTCTGTGATCCGGGAACTTGCTTAACTTCATAGGATTTTAGTTTTGACAACTCTTGCTTGACCTTCTCCAGGTATGAGGCCATGGTTTGGTCCCTAGCTTCGTACTCCCCATTGATCTGATTGGCAATGAGTTGTGAGTCGGTGGCCAGGATGATTCTCTCTACTCCTGCCACCACAGCCAGGTGGATGCCTGCAAGGACGACCTCATACTCAGCCTCATTGTTGGATGCTTGAAAAGTGAACCTAAGGGTGTGCTCGAAATCGACCCCTTCAAGGCTGGTTTGCACGACCCCTGCCCCTGCACCGTTGGCTGTGGACGAACCGTCAGTGAACACCAGCCATTCTCCGATCGGGGGGTCATCTTCCACAGAGTGGGAGCACTCAGCTCGGAAATCTTCCTGGGCCTGTGCCTTGATGGCGGCCCTGGGTTGATAAGATATCCCTAGGCCACTCAGCTCTATAGCCAACTTTAGCAATCTTCCAGAATTCTTGAATTTTTCAAGGACTTTCTCCAAGGGTTGGTCGGTAAGTAACTAAGTACGACAACTGGGTGTTGTAGACACCCAAATTTGGACCTGGTGGCTGCGGAAGTGCCCAACAAACACCCGATTACGATATGACTGCAATGCAACGCGGGTTCGCGATGTTTTAGGTAATTTTTCTATAGAATGGATCAAATAATTACTCGGAAAATTAAAACTAACATGATGGCAGCCTTAGTAGTGTCGTTACGGTCACATAGACACTAATTAGAGTCAATTCCGACACCAGGACCCCGAGTCGGTCCCGAAACTCGAACCGAGTCAGCACCGTGCCAAGCAAACCTCGGGACGCACACCCGAGGCTCAATAAACCCACGACGCTAGGTCAAGCCGCGGGAATTCTTAGGCTCCAAGCTAAGTATCACGCTCCTCCCTCTCGGTTTTGGAAAGTATCAAAATCGTATCTTCAAAATCCTGACCGCCCCACCTCACGCGTCTTAGTCTCCCCGCGCCTTAGCCCAGGCGCCTGGGTCTTGGTGCGCCCCAGCTCAGGCGTCCATATGGGCGACGAGGGCCGAAAACACCTATAAATACCCCCCTCCGCCTCATTCATTCGACACACAATTCTCATCTTCTCTTCTCCCTCTACTCTCTCGCTAAGGGCTCGCACTCCGACACCCGAGGCAAACGATCCACTCGATCGTAGTTCCAATAAAAGCGCCATCGACGCTACTCCTCACCTTCGAGCACCCCACTCGATACCGAGGTGCATGTGATCGACTAGCTCAAATCTAGTAGCGAAGCTCTGCCGGATTAGCCGCAGAACTAGTCCATAGTAACAAAGCTCTGTCGGAGTAGCCGAAGGAGGGGTAAACGGTAACGGAGCTCTGCCGGAGTCCCTGGTCAAGCTAGGAGGACCCGCTTGTTGAAGTCGAGTCGTCACTAGGTTGTCATCTAAACAAAACTTTTCATACTCACACTTTCTTTTATTATGCACTACGACAACACTAGATGTGGACACTAGGTCCACAAACATCTACTAAAACACGTAACGTCCCAACTTCAATCACAAATACTAAAACACACTAAATAGACCCGAGTAATTCTGAGATCCGTTCTCAATTCTCTATGCATCGAGTCCCATTTAGTGTATACTCCGTGGGTGCAACTCCTCACAATATGATTTACTTACATTCGCATTTACAGTTTTTTGCATGATTTATTGCTTTTATGACCTTATAATCGCATGCTAAATCACCTAACACGGAATTCAAAACGTAAAATAACTAAAACTAAACAAAGTGGTGGTCGGGTCTCGTATTAATCCAAGTGCTCGCCTTATTGGGTTCGACGCATCTCTATTAATAACGAATCGACGCATCTTAAGCAGAATACCAGGTAAGGTATACCACGAGAACGACTAATATCCATATTATCGCGTTAAAACTGATCTGCTAATACGTATAATACTAGTACTCTCTACTCTCCTACGTGCATCTTTTCATGGCTTGCTTGTCACGTGAAATCACATGCAAAGAATGTAAACACAACTACTTTGACGACAATACTTACTCGTCTTTAAACAACCGACGTAGTAAAAGGCATAGGTTTAAAACAACGGATGTTACAGTACTTCCGCCACAACAAGAGAACTAGATTATCAGCCCACCGATTGATTAGTAGAGGCCGCTATAGTGCAGGCGGGATTGGGTGTTGACATCTATCGGATGTTGGCTTCCCAATACGTACCCTCACCCCTTACTCAGAATCGACGGTTTCCGGATGTCCGAAACCATTGGCAATGAGAGTCATTCCAGGCATAGAGTGCTTAAGGGTACAAGTCTTTATCTTTAGGTCTCGTGCCACTCAACTTTGAGTCGGCAAGGGATCAAAGTTGACTTGAACGGTTTCCGAGTCCCCATAATTGACTCGGTGGCGACACCACAAATCGGCAACGAATTCAGTTCACTAAAAAGGTCGCCTTACCAAATGAATCGGCCTTTAAACATTTACAACCACGACTCGATCGATTCCAAATGGAAACACGGGTTCCCGCATCCGTCTAGTACAAGTTCTGATCGTCATCCGAATCGAGGTCCGACACATCGCCCCGTACGCGAGATCGGACCGGCCCCCGACAGGGAGGGGGCCGCGTGGGTGGCCGCCACCACACGTTGAAAAACCAGGTTGGTCCCGCGCGGGCGTGCGCGGGGCGGACGGACGTCCACAGTTTGGCGACTCCGCTAGGAATTTGGAAACAAATTTCCAGTGGTGGTGTAACTTGAACGAAGTCGGTGAAACTCATTTCTTAGTTCCTAGTTGTGGTCACTACAAGTTTTGGCCCTAAAAAGCCCACCCTAACCGATATCAGGACCAATCGACCTCTTCGCGGTAAGATCCTTAGGGACACGCGGAGAGATCCTCGATTGACGCTCCGGCCGCCTAACGCGTAACCCGCGGGATTAATAAGCGGATAGCTCCGTACGTACGACATGACACTCGTCAATACCTAAGTAAGGACTATTCGTGGGCGGTAGCCTACCCTAACCTACCCGTGTCTGCATCGCATTCCTAGTTATGTGTAGCGTGTTTGCAAACAACCCAGATAAAGCACTAAAAATCTTGACTCAACCACACCAACATATTCAACCGCACCCAATTCCGTTTTTGAAAAAATGTCTCTCCCTTTTAAAACGATCTTTTAAGCACCGACACTTCGGTCAAGTCATGATTTTCTAAAAGGGAAAAAACATTTTTAGACGCCGTCATCATGGCAAATTTTACACTCACCACTTTCAAAAAAAAAATAATATTTTCAATGCCATCACCTTGGCCAAATTAAATTCCGTCAACAACGAGTACCGTTAATACCGCCGAGACTCCCGATCAATGGAATCAAGGTGCACCAAACGGTTACATTTCATTTAAAAAAAAAAAAAATTTACACGCAAACCGTCAATGCGACCAAAACTTCAATTAATGAAGTCAAGGAACTCGAAGAACGGTCACACTTTCAAAACAATTTTTTACAATGCACCCTCCCACCGTTAAATGCTAGTTAACGCAACCAACGAACGTGGGTTACTTACTTTAAGAGTTCTTCTAAAAAAGGAACGAAAGTGTTCTAAAACACTATTCACCACCTAAATCCCTCACTAAGGATTTGGTCACACTTTTAAGAACACTGTAATTAGACTTCACGCTCTACCACGTGCATCACGTACACCACAAGTATCGAACTAGCTAATTAATACTCCCTTCGATTCATTTGTTTCTTTACGTTTGCTTTTTGGCACTATTCATGAGTGGGTAGAATATCTAATATAATTTTTAATCTATAAGGTAAAACATAGTCATGTGGGATCTTTTTAAAATTGTCTTAATGAATACATTAAGAATATCAAATTTTTACGATTTTTAATAATGTGTAACTAAAGATAAAAACAAAACAAAACGTGCATTGGCAAGTACGATAAAGCAAACGTAAAGAATCAAATGAATCGGACGGAGTAGTAGTTTCGATAAAAGCATCACACAACCGTTTTCAAAACCGGTTCCTCTAAAAGAACTGTGCTCCTTTCAAAAAAAACATTTACATTTTGTCATCTTCGGATTCCCGACGCACACACATGGCAACGCACTTTCACGTCACAAGCGATGTCGTCACGCCATCGTTGCATTATTTTTACAAACCATCCTTTTCAATTTTTTTGCAAAACTGGTCGTTTTCGGAAGAAGCATACATTAAAATTCTTTGATCCTGAGCCGGGATCGCGATCAACCTCTTACGTCGTACAACCGTGTGCTTAACTGTCTATGTTAGTTACTAGGATCGCCTCTACCCGAGGTCTTACATTTCGGGTTGCCTCATTTCGAGAAGTCCTCTTTAAGCCTCACCTCCGAGTTTTGTGTCAAATCGTCTCGTTGTAGAGACTTAAAGATTCATTAGGCGTTTCGCCGAAGGCACTTAGAGTCTAAAGCACCTGAGTCCCTAAGCCAATGACCACATACACGGGTCAAGGGTCTCATTTCCGCATCGCTCAGTCACGAGCATTCCTCGAGTCGTTTAAGTGTCCAGAAGACCCGTCCTCATTAGCATTACCTTTTCACAGTCATGACGGGGGATTCAAGCGTAGATGCAAGCAACCACAGTGGGGATAACGCCGGACAATCCGCAGACAACACCATAGGAACCCTAGCTGACCTAGTCCGGGACTTACAAACAACTGTCATTGTGGTGAACGCATCCGTAAACAGCATAGAATCCCGCCTAGGTCACCTAGAAGACAAAGCCTCGGATGAACATCACAACCGGATCCTCAACGAGGTCCTCTTAAATTCCACTCCACTAGGCGGAGCACCCGTCGGCGTCGTTCCTACCGATCCCGTTACCCCGCCTCAGGATGACACCCTCCAATCCGCTATGAACCGCATAGATTTCCTCGAGAACCAAATGCGCCTGAACCAGGGAAACAACGTTCACCTTGAAAACCATAGGAAATTCGAAATGGTGAATGACCAATTACCTGAAAACTTTTCCCTAGCTAACATACCTAAGTTCAAAGAAACCGAGGACCCCCTCAATCACATCCGAGCCTTTAAGGATTATATGGCTATTAAAGGGGTAAAACCTAGCCTCTTCACTAGGATATTTCCCTCATCTTTAGGAGACACACCGCGATCATGGTTCTATTCGCTAGACCCTAAAAAGGTATCCACTTGGGATGATATCTCCGTAGAATTCACAAAATAATACGCGGATAACGCCGAAACGCAAGTCACCATTAGAAGCCTCGTGTCCTCTCCCAGAACGAGAAGGAAGGCTTCTCGGAATTTCTGACTAGATGGAGGAGAGTCAGTACCCAACTAATAAACCGCCCAGACGAAACCACGTTGGTAGAAAAGTTCGTCAATAACCTTAGACCTGCCTACGCCTCCCATCTTAGGTACCAAAACATCCACACCTTCAAGGAGTTATCCACCTTAGGAATACGCCTAGAGGACGACATGAAGAAGGGGGTGTTCTCCAAAATAATGGGGAAAGGCTATCAAGGACCGACCGCTTCTACAGGAACCCAGACTTATGGAAATAACAAAACTGAAGAAGTACACCTGGTCGAACCAACCACCCGGGGAAGAACGAACTTCACCCCTAGAACATTTTCCAAACTAGGTATCTGTGGACATGACATAGGTCCACCCCGACGCGGCCACGCGCGGGTTTGGGGAGGCGAATGAATCTCCATATGAGATGGGTCGAATTGAATTTTAAATAGAAGTATGAGTCGCCACCGAACTTTGTGGGAGTTCGGGCCCGTTCGAACCCACACTATGTCGTAGTGGGCCATATACAAAATATGGCCCATTTCCGATGTCAGAGTTTATCGGGTTCGTCCCTTAGCATTTGATACCGATACCGACATTATCGGATATCGTATATTGAATGACTCTCGTTGCCAATGGATTCAGACATCCGGAAACCATGGTTCTGAGTAAGGGGTGAGGGTACGTGTTGGGAATTTCACTAAGAACACCCAACCCCGCCCGCACTTAGCGGCCTTTACTAAGATATCGTTCGTTTTTGGTGTACACGCGTTAGTTCGATAGGGGAATGATATGCAAACATTATTTTCCCTAAGCATATGAGAGAAATTGAACGGGTTGCTAAGTCGTTTAATGCATCTAAAACTGATAACGTCAAAGTTATTTTAGCATGTGAAGTTCGTTTTAGTCTAATAAAACAATAGAAATAAAATAAACTGCTACAAACACGAGAAAACGAGTTAGTAACGATTGAATAAATTGAATAAAGATGCAAATACGATAATATGTCATGATTCAAAAAAGTTTTATGACGCATAAAAAAACTTGTCGAAATCTGAAAATATACCGAGAAAACCGCTGTTTTATATGAGAAAACGAAGCTGAAAAAAAAATCGGAAAAATGAGAAAAAGAGCCGCGGCTTACAGCAGCCCGCGCGACTCGCCCGGGAAGGGGCGCGACTCGCGCGGGTGGCTGTTTCGGGTCTGGTTTTCGAAAATTTGCTAATTTTGATAAATCGCGTACGAATATGGATTAATTTATACTCGATTCATATTTTCGATATTCCTCGTATTCGATATTCGATTATGAAATCGATATCGAATAGTTAGAATGACTTTAAAAAAAAAGTAAAAAAATGTTTTGAAATTTTTTTTAAGAAAAGAAATTGAACGAAAAGAAGAAAAATGTTAATTCTCTCTGCGTTAAAATCGTCGTATTCTGTGTAACGATTTTATTAGCATCAACGAGATTTAATTTAGTCCTTGTTTAATACGATATTCGATTAGAGAATCGATATCTTATTTTAAGAACGTTTATGTATGAATATAGTTTTTATAGTATCGATATTAGAAATATGTGAAATATGCAACGACGACCCATATTAAACGAGGACCGACGACACGACGTAAAAGAAAAAGACGACGAGAAAGGGAGAGAAGAAGGAGAAAGAATCGGGTTTGATTTACACCCTCAACCTACATGCTTTGTTTTCTCGGGATTGAGCTCGTCGGAAGGTGGCTTAGACTTAGGAGCGTCGAGATGATGTGGGATGAATTTGGGGTGTCGCGTTTGGTGCGTGTGAGGTGATGTGAACGGGGGTCGGTTTTGTCGGGTAACGTGACAAGTTTCGGCCGGTTGGAGGGTCGGTTTTGTCGGGTGGGATTCGTCGGGAACTGCTTAGTGTAACGAGGTTGTATGTGGGAATATTCGATGTATGGTTGATGTATATAGTTTGTAAAAATTTCTGTGTGTCCTTTGTGTTTGAATGGAGGGTCCTATTTATAGGCGAAGAGGTTTAGGAGATGTGTCTTGCTTGGACAACAAGAAACACCGATTAGATAGGAAATGTAAGAGTTCGAAGGGGAGCGAGAGTCTCGTTTCTTGGTGAAGAAGCCGAGCATCTCGGCTGTTTTGGCTGCCTTGGCCGAGTGTTTGACACTCGGTCTGTAATTGCTTTAGTTTTCGGATTGAATTCCACTTAAGATCAAATTCTATCATCGAATGGATTTGTTTAATATTTTCGAAGCTGATTTTTTGTAGTATTTGAGTCCAAACGGGACGCGTGAGGTGTCACGGTTGGTCCGTGTGTCTCGGGAAATATCTTTGACCGGGTTTGACCCGGTCGCTAAAAGAGGATTTTGCCCCTGGTGCCGGATTCGACCCAAATTAGTCTTATTTGACTCGAAATGACCCACTGGGCCTGGATTTGAGGTTGGTTTTGTAAGATTTGTACTCCGTAATAAGCCTAAACCAAATGTCCATGATTACGAGCCCATATCCGAGTTCATCAAAGCACGTTTGCATCCGATCATCATCGGGTGTTTGGCGGGAACTATTATAGACACCTGGCGGTCAAAATGTGGGTGTCTACAGTATCACATACACCGAACCATTAAAAAGATTGACTGAGCAAGGAAAGCTCGAGCTGATAGGTCCTACCACGGACCCTCCCGCGGATAAGAAGGAAAAAACATGGGATGCTAATAAGTATTGTCAGTACCATCGTGGCAAAGGCCACGACACGGAATCCTGTTTTCGGCTCAAGCATACTATACAAGATATGATAGAAAACGGGACGATCCCTCTCCCCCCACCTGAGAAACCCAATAATACTACGAACCCTTTTAGTGTCCACGCCATCTTCGACGACACTATTGACTGCTCCCACCTTACCCCCTGGGAGAGGATGTCCTAAACATTGAGGATGAACCAGACACTCATCCAGAGCCCACACCCCTCGACCTCGTGACAATCATCGAAAGCCTAACCCGTTTAGTCTCGCAAATACACCTCATACTCTTAAGAATTGAGGCTAGGGTAACACACATCGAGGAAAGGCTCGAAGAATCTCCCGAACCCCCTATTTCCATATGCAACGGGTCAATCAAAGGGGATGGCATAGGATCGCCCGAAACTATCAAACCCAAAAAAGAAGTTCACTCAAATCAGGGTTAGCTACGCGGCCGCGCTCCAAAGATTAACCTCCCTTCGCCTCTTACGACCCATAGGGCCGATGGGCGATCCCCCACTTAAGCATAGGTCCCGTCACTGGTCCAAAGGAAACTACTGCCACTACCACAGGGGCAATGGTCATGACACAGAGTCTTGTACATTGCTAAAAGATAAAATCGAGGGATTGACAAAAACAGGGGCGGTAAAAACCACACTGCTAACAAAAAGACCCACCCGCTTCTTGACGGACAACTCCGAGGAAAGGGGTCTCCGATTACTAGAGCACCTCGGGCTATCTCACGATCAGGCCCTAACAATGCTAATATTCGACGGACTATTATACCCCCTAAGTCCGACACCTGACCCACCTACCGACAAGAGACCGTTACATTGGAACGGTAACAAATGGTGCCGGTACCACCAAGGCCGAGGACATGACATTAGTGAGTGTCGTGAATTTAGGCAGCAAGTTCGCCACCTCATCCAAGAAGAAAAATTCGGGGCATACCCCGAATACGAGGACACCAAGGCGCCTACTGAGGCCAGCAAGTCCGCACCCGAGTCTGAGTCTAGTTCATCTTAGGGCCTAGACTAAAATAATAATAATAATAAATGTCTTGTCTTCTACCTCATCGAGTCTAGGGAGGTACGAGGGAACATGTCCTCCACCTCCCCTAAAAAAAATCACGGGCATCTAGCCCGTTTACCATTATCAATAAAACAATTCTCTTTTTTATAAACATGCCTCGACAATCGCTTAACTTCTTTCAACAGTTTACTTTAACGCTTAAAGAGGCTCGACTTTATGCCAATTATCGATAACGACTGACTAAAATGCAAGGGCTACCACGAACAGCCCACTCAACTTCACCCTAAAAAGGAAATCGGGAATAACAACCTTAGATTCAACCAACCACTGACCAAACAACAATAAGCTTGCAAACGAACAAACCGCCACCCAACCAGACTTACCAACAACGCAGCCGAGTATGAAGCCTGCCTAATAGGTCTAAAAGCAGTCATATCTCTAGGAGTCAAAAACCTTAGAGTACATGGAGATTCATCCTTAGTGATCAACCAAGCTACGGGTACCTGGAAAGTTTATAGCGAAAGCCTAACCCCATACCAAACCATAGTAGAAACAATGTCCCGGGAATTCACCGAAATTGACTTCATACACATACCCCGTGAGGAAAACCAATTCGCCGATGCGTTGTCCAAACTAGCCTCACTAATAAACGTGCCCGACCACCTTTTCTCCATGCCTATCCGCGTAGAGAGAAGCGAACAACCAGCCTACATCCATAACCTCAAAACCGACGATACCCCCGAAGAACCTTGGTACAAAGCAATCCTAGACTTTAAAACCCATGGGTCATATCCACCCAACACTAACACCAAGAACAAAAGAGCCCTACGAATACAAGCCACCCATTACGTCCTAAATTGGGCTACTATACAAACGAACCCCACAAGGAGTCCTCCTTAGATGCATAAACAAAAATCAATCCGAGAGAGTCGTGGAAGAGGTACATGACGGGGAGTGCGGATGATGCGCGTATTTTATATACACTTTTTATGCCTTTTTTGCGCATTCCCGTACTTATCGAATAGTGAAAGCTATTATTTTGCCCCGAATAGGCTACTTTGTGGTGTCTATTGTCTTTTTGCAGGAACGGAAGACAAAGAAGCTAAAACGAACCAAAATCGCGCCAAAACGAAGCTGGAAGGAGTTGATCGCTGAATTGGGTCATAGTCGACCGACTATTGGAATAGTCGGCCCACCATGACGATAGTCGATCGACAATGACAATAGTCGGCCGACTATTGTAGAGGCTGCAGAAAATCAAATAAGTGAAGAATTAGTCGACCGACTATTAAAATAGTCGGCCGACTATTTCTTGGGCCGCGGACAATTTCGTATTCAGCAAGAAATTTCCTAAACAGATTCAACTCATTCTAAGCTGTATAAATAGGACTTTTCAGCCACTTTTATGATTACTTCTAGACTACTCTATGTCTCTACCTCTCCACTTTAGACTTTATACTTTTACTTCTCTTTAGACTTTTTACTTTTACTTTTCCATATCTTCTTCATACTTTTTACTCCTTCTCCTTAGACTTTTATTTAGAACTCTTCTCCTTATTCTCTTAGAATTCCTTTTAGTTAAATTTTTCTCTTTAAAACTCGGTTATTGTAAGACTTCAAGATTCGAATCGCCTTTATTCCTCTTGGTAATTTAATCTAATATTTCTTTCTTCTTCGTTCTTGATTGTTCTTAATCTTTGTTTTATGCTTGTCGTAATTTTATTATTATTCATCATGTTTAATCTAGTAAAATCGTTTATTAATCTTGTTGTTCTTGAATTAATTATGAGTAGCTAATTTCCTTCGCTAGGATTTAGGGGATCTGCAAATTGAATGTGGTCACTAAATAATTTATAGATCTGTCAATGATATTGCGTCTGAGTTGTCAATTGTAGCATATAATCGCGATTAGTCAGTTAATGCGCATGATTGATTAATTGAATTGGTAAACTTGAACCTAAGATCGGAAGCCTGGTAAAAGTTAGACCTGCTACAACACATTAGTATGCCCTAATAAGATCGGAAGCCTTTAGACGCATGCAAGGGTGAATAGCGGACCGGAAGGACCTTTTCACTGCCCCTTAGACCAATATCTGCGATAGACCTGTGACTTAGACCGTGACCATATGAGATTCGTAGTGAACCGACAATCCTAGTTTTTCTCTCCATATAAATTCGTCTTAATTCATCTTATTTATTTTATTTTATTCTTCTCTTTTATTCCTCTTTCCTTCTCTTTTATTCCTCTTTCCTTCACTACTTTTGTTTAGTCAAACACAAACAAAACCCCCGATTTGGTTACTAAGATAGACTTTAATTACGAGTAGGATTTATTTGTCTCCCTGTGAAATCGATCCTGACTTCCCTAGCTATATTTTTAGTTGGACCATAATTGGTTATTTTTGATAGGTACACGACTAGCTTATCAAATTTTGGCACCGTTACCAGGAAGACGGTGTATTTCTGCTTGTTATTTTAGTTTATCTTTTGTCTTAGGGAACTCCAGTTCCTTGAGACTGTTCTCACCGTTTCCATGAGGATTATTATAGATTTTTCACAGGAACCCGATGAGACTTTTGGAGCTTATATGGAGAGGTTTTGTGATTGGCTTAGCTCTCTCAAATTCGCTCGTTTCACTAATGAAACACTTGTTCTTACAGTCATTAAAGGTATGACAGACTCTACAAAAGCCTATATATTTTCCACTTATAAGGATTTTGAGAGCAAGTCCTATGAAGAGGCGATATCGTACTTTGACTGGTTAGCTGAAGAAAGTGTGAAGCCCGGTTTTTCACTTTATTTGACTAATGATGAACCCGTTGGTGAGACTAGTAATGCGGTTATCTTTAAGGGACCTTGTTTTGACAATGAGATAGGTTGTGACGAAAGTTATGACACGAGTGCCTTGGTTCCATTTTGTGAGAATCTGTGTGATGAGGTTCATAAAGAAGCTTTTGATTCGAAAATCCAGGTTGGATGGGACGAGTATGAGCACGACATTGTAGATGAACCGTTATTGGTTACTTTGCCCGTTATCCTCTCTCCTTCCAAGGTTTTGGGCTTAGTTCCCCCTGTTCCACTCCTTTTTTCCACCTTTATGCTTATCGACCCCACTGATGCCAATTTTTGAGCATTTTCCTACGACCACTAACACTTTGTTTTTTGATTTTAATTTTGATGCTCCATGTCTCGCGGACGAAGAGGTTAGTGCAGTACTTCATGTGGAAATTGGTCCTCCACCCGGTGATAAGATATTTCATTCCATACTTTTGGCATTTGATACTTATATCTTATCATGTGCTTATATTTGCTTTCATATTTCACATGCGTAGGAATATGACATGCTACTTAGGGCGTTGATGTGTTTTTTAAGTAAAATGACAAAGTTGGTATATTTTGATGCTTAGGAGCAGTTTAGGGAAGGTCTCCGCTCATACATATCTGTAGACACCCAGATTTGGACCTGGTGGCTGCAGAAGTGCCCAACAAACACCCAATGACGATATGACTGCAACGCGACGCGGGTTCGCGATGTTGTAGGTAGTTTTCACATAGAACGGATCAATAATTACTCGGCAAAATTAAAACTAACATGATGGCAGCCTTAGTCGTGTCGTTGCGGTCACATAGACACTAATTAGAGTTAATTCCAACACCGGGACCCCGAGTCGGTCCCGAAACTCGAACCGAGTCAACACCGTGTCAAGCGAACCTCGGGATGAACACCCGAGGCCCACTAAACCCACGGCGCTAGGTCAAGCCGCGGGAAACCTTAACACCCAAGAAATGTATTATACACCTGTCTCACGGTTTTGGAAAGCATCAAAACCGTATCCTCAAAATCCCAACCGCCCCGCCCTACGCGCCTCGGTCTCACCACGCCTTAGACCAGGCGCCTGAGTCCTGGCGCGCCCCAGCTCAGGCGCCCATACCGGTGACGAGGGGCGAAAACACCTATAAATAACCCCCTTCACGCCCTCATTGCAACACACAATTCTCATTATTCTCTTCCCCCCTCAAAACTCTCGCTAAGGGCTCGCACTCCGACACCCGAGGCAAACGATCCACTCGATCGTAGTTCTGATAAAAAAGCGACATCGATGCTACTCCTCACCTTCGAGCACCCCACTCGATACCGATGTGCCAGTGATCGACTAGCTCAAAACTAGTAACGAAATTCTGCTGGATTAGCCGCAGAACTAGTCCTTTGCAACGAAGCTCTGCCGGAGTAGCCGCGGGAAGGTCAAACAGTAACGGAGTTCTGCAAGAGTCACTGGTCAAGCTAGGAGGATCCGCCTGTTGATCGAGTCGTCACTAGGTTGCCATCTAAACAGAACTTTCCATACTCGCACTTTCTTTTATTATGCACTACGACAACACTAGATGTGGACACTAGGTCCACAAACATCTACTAAAACACGTAACGTCCCAACTTCAATCACAAATACTAAAACACACTAAATAGACCCGAGTAATTCCGAGATCCGTTCTCAATTATCTATGCATCGAGTCCCGTTTAGTGTACACTCCGAGGGTGCAACTCCTCACAAAGTGATTTACTTACATTCGCATTTACAGTTTTTTGCATGATTTATTGCTTTTATGACCTTATAATCGCATGCTAAATCACCTAACACGGAATTCAAAACGTAAAATAACTAAAACTGAACAAAGTGGTGGTCGGGTCCCGTATTAGTCCAAGTGCTCGCCTTATTGGGTTTGACGCATCTCTATTAATACCGAACCGAAGTATCTTAAGCAGAATACCAGGTAAGGCATACCACGAGAATGACTAATATCCATATTGTCACTTTAAAACTGATTTGCTAATACTTATAATATTAGTACTCTCTACTCTCCTACATGCATCTTTTCATGGCCCGCTTGTCACGTGAAATCGCATGCAAAGAATGTAAACACAACTACTTCGACGATAAAACTTACCTGTCCTTAAAACAACCGACGTAGCAAGAAACATAGGGTTAAAACAACGGATGTTACAGTACTTCCACCACAACAAAAGAACTAGGATATCAGCCCATCGATTGATTAGTAGAGGCCGCTATAGTGCGGGCGGGATTGGGTGTTGCCATTTATCGGATGTTGGCTTCCCAATACGTACCCTCACCCCTTACTAAGAATCGACGGTTTCCGGATGTCCGAAACCATTGGCAATGAGAGTCATTCCAGGCATGGAGTGCTTAAGGGTACAAGTCTTTATCTTTAGGTCCCGTGCCACTCAACTTTGAGCCGGTAAAGGATCAAAGTTGACTCGAACAGTTTCCGAGTCCCCATAATTGACTCGGTGGCGACTCCACAAATCGGTAACGAATTCAGTTCACTAAAAAGGTCGCCTTGCCAAACAAATCGGCCTTTAAACATTTACAACCACGAATCGATTGATTCCCAAACGAAAACACGGGTGCCCGCACCCGTCTAGTACAAGTCCGGATCGTCATCCAAATCGAGGTCCGACACTTCGCCCCGTATGCGAGATCGGACCGGCCCCCGGTAGGGAGGGTGATCCGAATCAAGAAGCCATTAATCCAAGTGAGGAAGTTCCAAAGAGCTCAACTAAAGAATACTAGTTCATACTTAAGCTTAGGCCAACTAGATTAGCAATAATAAGAAGTCATCTTCAATAATGGAGCTAGCTCGAATTTGAGCTGAATAAAGGAGCAACTAATCAAGGTAAAGTGAAGATATTAACTTAGGGTCACAATCATTCAAGCATGAGTAATGGACTAAAGTTAAGAAGGTCTTAGAGCTGGTTGTGTTCTCATGGTGTACACGGTCCAAAGGCTCTCTTGTTAGCCTTGTTTTTGGCTCCATGTTCACACCTTTGCCGCGCCTCATTACTCCCACTCAAGCCTTGTTTTCATCTCCTTGTTCACATAAGAAGACCACGGCTGATTACTCTTCACTTAGCATAGTTATTAGCTCCAAGTTCACACCTCTTTGTTATTAGCTCCAACCTTGTAATTAGCTCCTAGTTCACAATAGCCTTAGTCTTTGGTTTTGTCACCCTAAACCAACCGGTTTAAGGGCTCTTGTAGGCTATAAATAGCCGGTCATTTGAAGGAATAAAGATCATCCAATTTGCAAATTAAAACCCAAGTAAAAGTTAAGCTTTGAGCTTCCTTTGTTTCGTCTTTGTAGTTTACAAGACAAAGTCTAGAGTGAGTCGCGTTACAAGCTCTAAACTCGCTATTTCAATCGAGTGTTTGATCTAGCAAAGCGCTTTGTTGAAGTATAGGTCTACTTCACCTAGCATACTATCCTTTGGTTACAGTTTATTCATCCTCAAACTATCTTTACCTTCTGTTTTGGTTACTTGTTTCACGTCCATTTCAGTATACTAATCATATCTCTCATTCTTGTTTCAAAGTTCATATCAACTCACATCATTAGTGGTATCAGAGCTTTGGTCATCAAACAAACGAAAGAATGGCAGGAGTTTTGAACTTTGAAGATCCTACCTTCCTAGAACAACTAAAGAAAGCATTGGAGAACTTCCAGCCAAGAAATTCTCGCTTCCAACCAAGGAGGGAACCGGTGGACAAGATCAAGGTAACTGAACTTCCTGAGTTTAACGGTGGTACTGATCCTGAAGCTTACTTGGAGTGGGAAAGAAGCATGGAAAAGCTCTTTGACTTCAAGGATTTGGAGGACGAAGAGAGGTGCAAATACGCCATCCTAAAGCTAAGCAAAGGAGCTTCCCTTTGGTATGAAGGACTTAAGGTACAACGCACCAGAAGTGGAAAGGGTAAGATTACTTCTTGAGAGTCCTTAAAACGCAAACTACGTAAGAGGTATGTCCCAACTACGCACAAGTTATCCTTATACAAAAAGATTGCTAGCCTTGTGCAAGGTAAAATGAGTGTTAGTGAATACATAGACGAGTTTGAGAACTTGGTTTTAATGGGAGAAGTAGAGGAAAATGAAGAAATAAAAATGGCTAGATTCTTACGTGGATTAAACCGTAGTATAGCCAATACAGTTGATTTGTGTCCTTATTCTGATTTTGATACATTGTGTGGGTTGTGTCTAAAGATTGAGGCGCAAGGGAAGGGAAGACATGAGGGTGAGTCTAGTAAGAGTCATACTTGGTCTCGGATGGATGATAGCAATAGAGTCAATCCTACTAGTTCTAATCAACCCCTTATTGTTAAGACTAACCCAGCACCCCCACCTCAATCCACCCCCAAAACAACCACTGAAACTAGTCTATCTAAGGTACGTTGTTTCAAATGTCAAGGGTTTGGTCACTTCAAAAACGCTTGTCCTAACAAAAGAGTTGTGACCTTAAGGGAAGTAATCACAGTTAGGGATGAGTTATGGGAGGAGGAACAACGTATAGGGGCTGTTTTTAATATCAATGAGGGAGAGGAAGAAGAGGAAGAAGATATTGAGGCTTATGAACCCCCGGCTTATGACACACTTCTAGTCCTTCGTACTCTACATGCTAACCCAATTCAACAAGACACTGAACAAAGAGACCAACTGTTTCATACTAAGTGTCAAGTTAAAGATAAATGGTGTAGTCTAATCATCGATGGAGGTAGTTGTACCAACGTT
Source organism: Agrostemma githago (assembly GCA_958450325.1). Classification (NCBI taxonomy): domain Eukaryota; kingdom Viridiplantae; phylum Streptophyta; class Magnoliopsida; order Caryophyllales; family Caryophyllaceae; genus Agrostemma; species Agrostemma githago. The sequence continues at coordinate 34,070,880 of OY288243.1, read as the reverse complement.
GCCTCAACTGAAATGGTGGACAAACTAGGCCTAGCTACTACCAATCACCCTAACCCTTATGCCTTACATTGGTTAAACAACGGGAACAAGGTAAGGGTCACTAAACAAGTGAGGGTTGGATTAACCATGGGTTCCTACATTGATGAGGTTCTGTGTGATGTAATCCCTATGGATGCTTGTCACATACTATTAGGCCGTCCTTGGCAGTTTGATAGGGATGTAGTTCACCATGGGAGGAGGAATGAGTATGAATTGAATGATAAAGGGAAGAAAATTATACTCAAACCCATGGCACCTCAAAGCGTGTGTAGCATGTTAGCAAATAGAGTCGGAAAACCCAGCCTCTCAATGTTTGCTAGTAAAATTGTAGAAGAACATACTCTAGACGAAGGAGAGTCTGGTGCCACCAAAGAAAAACCAATTAAGATTAAGAGTGGCAGTGAAGGGACGCCATTTGAAGAGTGGCAAAAGGAACAAGGTGTTGTTATCTCTAATGGAACGCCCTCCTATATGATGCCTAGGAAAGCTCCTGAGATCTTAAGGTATGTAGAAGGTGAGGGCGAAGACATAGTTTACACGTTGTCTTGTAACAACACGCATACAACCAGAATTGGAATTGAGAATTGGAAGGACTACTACTCCATGGAGACTGAAGTACTGGCCAAACACAAGACTAACTCTCTTGATACTTTTGATAAGCTTATTTTGCAGGTAAGACTTCCTCCTAGGCATCCTAATCTAAGATACATAATGAGAACGGCCTACAAAGGAGAGTACAACAACAACAGAAGTGCAAGGCTCTTCATAAGAGATGACTTGTCTTTGGCTAACGTAAGTATGAAGGAGTTCCCAAACCAAGGAAAGGGCAAATGGAAGTCACAACCAGTAGTTCCGCACAAAGAATTGAGGACAATTCCTTGTCAAGGGGGAGGAGATGATCCGAATCAAGAAGCCATTAATCCAAGTGAGGAAGTTCCAAAGAGCTCAACTAAAGAATACTAGTTCATACTTAAGCTTAGGCCAACTAGATTAGCAATAATAAGAAGTCATCTTCAATAATGGAGCTAGCTCGAATTTGAGCTGAATAAAGGAGCAACTAATCAAGGTAAAGTGAAGATATTAACTTAGGGTCACAATCATTCAAGCATGAGTAATGGACTAAAGTTAAGAAGGTCTTAGAGCTGGTTGTGTTCTCATGGTGTACACGGTCCAAAGGCTCTCTTGTTAGCCTTGTTTTTGGCTCCATGTTCACACCTTTGCCGCGCCTCATTACTCCCACTCAAGCCTTGTTTTCATCTCCTTGTTCACATAAGAAGACCACGGCTGATTACTCTTCACTTAGCATAGTTATTAGCTCCAAGTTCACACCTCTTTGTTATTAGCTCCAACCTTGTAATTAGCTCCTAGTTCACAATAGCCTTAGTCTTTGGTTTTGTCACCCTAAACCAACCGGTTTAAGGGCTCCTGTAGGCTATAAATAGCCGGTCATTTGAAGGAATAAAGATCATCCAATTTGCAAATTAAAACCCAAGTAAAAGTTAAGCTTTGAGCTTCCTTTGTTTCGTCTTTGTAGTTTACAAGACAAAGTCTAGAGTGAGTCGCGTTACAAGCTCTAAACTCGCTATTTCAATCGAGTGTTTGATCTAGCAAAGCGCTTTGTTGAAGTATAGGTCTACTTCACCTAGCATACTATCCTTTGGTTACGGTTTATTCATCCTCAAACTATCTTTACCTTCTGTTTTGGTTACTTGTTTCACGTCCATTTCAGTATACTAATCATATCTCTCATTCTTGTTTCAAAGTTCATATCAACTCACATCAGAGGGAGCCGCGTGGGTGGCCGCTGCCACACGATGAAAACCGGGTCGGTCCCGTGCGGGCACGCGCGGGGCGCTGGGCGGTGCGGACGAACGTCCACAGTTTGGTGACTCCGCTGGGGATTTGGAAACAAGTTTCCAGCGGTGGTGTAACTTGAACGAGGTCGGTGAAGGTCATTTATTAGTTCCTAGTTGTGGTCACTACAGGTTCTGACCCTAAAAAGCCCACCCTAACCGATATCAGGACCAATCGACCTCTTCGCGGTAAGATCTTTAGGGACACGCGGAGAGATCCTCGGTTGACGCTCCGGCCGCCAAACGCGTAACCCGCGGAATTAATAAGCGGATAGTTCCGAACGAACGGCATGGCACTTGTCTCCCCAGACCATTGTCAATACCTAAGTAAAGACTATTCGTGGGCGGTAGCCTACCCTAACCTACCCGTGTCTGCATCCTGCATGAGTGTACGCATTCCTAGTTATGTGTAGCGTGTTTGAACAATACAACCCAAATAAAACACTAAAAATCTGGATTCAACCACGACAACATATTCAACTGCACCCAATTCCGTTTTCAAAAATACCTCCTCTTTTCAAAACGACCTCTTTTAAACGTCAATACTTCGATCAAATCGTGATTTCTAAAAAGGGAAAACATTTTTAGATGCCGTTATCATGGCAAAATTTACACTCACTGCTTTATAAAAAAGGGTTTTAGTGCCATCACCTTGGCCAAATTAAAACCCGTCAACAATGATTACCGTAAATGCAACCGAAACTCCCAATTAATGGGGTTAAGGCCACCACGCAGTTACATCGTATTTCAAAAAAAAACTTTTTACACACATACCGTTAGCACAACCGAAGCTTCAATTAATGAAGTCAAGAAACTCAAAAAGCGGTTACACTTTCAAAACACTTTTTTTACAATGCACACCCCCACCGTCTAATGCTATTTAGTACAAACAACGAACGTGGGTCACTAATTTTAAAAGTTTTTTTCAAAGAGCGAAAGTTTATAAGAAACACTATTCACCACCTAAATCCCTCACTAAGGATTTAGTCACACCTCTAAGGAGACTGTCATCAGACTTCACGCTCCACCACGAGCATCACGCACCCCGCGAGTATCGAACTAGCTAATTAATAGTAGTTTCGATAGAAGCATCACGTAATTATTTTCAAAAAAAACCGGTTCCCCTAAAAGAAATGTGCTCCTTTAAAAAAAACATATTTACATTTCGTCATCATTTCCGATGCACCCACATAGCAACGCACCTACACGCCGCAGACGATGTCGTCACGCCATCGTTACACTATTTCCACAAACCATCCTTTTCAAAATTTTGCAAAACCGGTCATTTTTGGAAGAAGCATACATCCAAATTCTTTGATCTTGAGCCGGGATCGTGATCAACCTCTTACGTCGTACAACCGTGTGATTAACTGTCTTTGTTAGTTACTAGGATCGCCTCTACTCGAGGTCTTACTTTTCGGGTCGTCTCATTCCGAGAAGTCCTCTTTAAACCTCGCCTCCGAGGTTTATGTCAAACCATCTCGTTACAGAGACCTAAGATCCATAAGGTGTTCCGCCGAATACACCAAGAGTCTAAAGCACCTGAGTCCCTAATCCAGTAATCGCGTGCACACGCGAGTCAAGGGTCTCATTTTCGCGTCGCTCAGTCACGAGCATTCCTTGAGTCCCTAAGTGGTCTGGTGGATCCGTTCTGACCTTTTAATCCTTTCCCATTAGAATCACTCCCCGACATGTCGGTAGATTCAAGCGCCATCAAAAGCATCCGCAACGATGTCCGTGCCCTAGCCAAATTGGTTCGCAACATCCATACTTCAGTAACCCGTTTGACTTTATCCGTCCGTTACATCGATAGCCGCCTCAATTTCCTTGAGAGTAGAGACACCGAAAGCGATACAAATGCTAACCTGAGTGATTACCATGCCCAAAAGCCTACCCAGGATAGATCATCCCAATGCTCCGCTCGATCAAAGCTTCCTAAAATCGATGCGGAAGGAACATCAAGACCTTACGAGACGACATCCAACAAAGTAGGAAGGTCACCGAGAAAATTTACTCCAATCAAACCATCTTACGCCAAAACTCTTAAGTGCCTAGTCGATCAAGGGTTACTCTCACCTTTAGGTCCCACTCCGGACCCACCAGTCGGCAGACGAAGCAAAAGTTGGACCCCTAATGCTTATTGCCTATATCACCAAGGTAACGGGCATGATACCGAATCTTGCTTTCGGCTCAAACGTGCCATACAAGATATGATCGAAAACGGGACCATTAATCTCCCTCCACCCGAGAAACCAAACAATACCACAAACCCTTTTAGCGTTCACACTGTCCCTGGCGACACCATCGGTTGTTCCCACCGCAACCCTATAGAGGAGAATGCCCTGACTATCGAGGAAGATGCCGAAAACTCACAGGCATCCGCCGAGACGAGTAAATCTGTGTCTGAGTCAGAGTTTAGTTCGTCTTAGGGCCTAGACCTAGTAATATAACAAATGTCTTTTCGTTTCTCGCATCGAGTCAGGAGGTGTGAGGGGATCTGTCCTTCACCTCCCCAAAAACAATATCACGGGCACATAGCCCGCTTATTACTATCAATAAAAAGAAATAAACTTTTCTTCCTTTATGATACGCCTCGACAATCGCTTGATTTAATATTGTACTTTCTTGCTTACAACTCGGTACTATGCCATTTATCGATAACAATCAAACATACCTCGAAACAACGAGGAATTACAAGAACTGAGATCCCGTGTTCTTTGCTTTTACCTATTCCATGTCTGGTATAGAAAGCCGCAAACTATCCCTTAGGACGAGCATTCCCGAATCCTATGACAAATCTAGATAGTCTCTTAGCTTGTGATCAAAGACGGAAGGCAAACCCATTTCCCACAATATATATCCCTCAAATAAAGACCAACCATTTCCTACCATAGGTGCTAGTCTGACAAAAAGAAAAAGAAGTCTGAAACGACCAAAAGGAACCAAAGAAAAAATGAAACCAAGGCCAAACTAAACCGGCCCAATTCGATGGTCAAAATGAAACCCCCCAATCATTCAACTCAACTTCAAACGAAAAGTCCGAACAAAAAGAAAAAAAGAGAAAAATAAACAGACTAGTCAACTAGCACCCAAATATTAGCCTCCCTATGTAACAACCCTTAAGACCTTCCCGAGACACTTGTTAAGAGATAGTCCGGAATTTTAAGGATTCAAGTTCAATTGGATAATCCCAACCGTTAGGGCCATACATGGAAATCAGATCCCACGTAATTTACAACCCACCCGAATGAAGTCTGAGTCATTTTTACTCAGCTTCCCCTTTCCTACCACATTACGAAACCGCAACCCCATAGCCTTAACTCCACAAAAATCAAGCTCCAGATCTTAGTTCATCAGAGCCACTCACTACCTAGCTCCACATTCCAAAACCATCCAAGCCAGTCGCCCTGACCCAAACGCGGTATCTCGGTAATTGTCACTTTCAAGGGGTCACACCCGACCATTTCACATTAATTTTTAACTAAGGTGAAAACCCATGTGAATACACTCTAAACATCTCACATCGATAATTGGCATAACGAGTCTAAAGCAAAATCACTCACATCTAAAAAGAACTACGAATATGGTTTGATTCCACCCAAACACGGATACGTAGGCAACCCGTCCCCGGGTACAACCAAACGAGCGAACAAACAAAATCGATTAATCGATTCATGTACAAACCGGGACTCTCCCCACGACCCGGTCAATGAGTGATTTTAAAATGACGAAGCACAAACGACGAGCCGAGGACAGAGTGAAAACCCGGAAGGGCACCCCGAGCAAAATGAAGAAACGAGTTGCGAGCCGTCGTTAAAAAAACAAAAAATAAGAAAAAAAAACACAAAAAAAAGACAAAACAAAGGTGAGCCGAGGACGGAGTGAAAACCCGAAAGGGCACTCCGGGCAAAATGAAGAATCGAGTTGCGAGCCACCACGAAAAAATTAAAATAAATAAATAAATAAATGTGCTTCTCATTAATGCAAAATCAATTAAATCAAGCCTTTGTCGAGGCCCTTCACATCGAACACCCAAAATCCGGCCACCCCGGAAAATGACAACGCATCAAGCAGAACCCTACGAAAAACTAGTACTAATACGCCACATAATATCAATTAATAGAACATAATACTAAATGGTTGGGGCTCTACCGGTCCGACTTTCCCCTTTTCTCGCCATTCAGGTATACTTGTTCGGGTCTCTCGCCATCGACCCCTCCTAACACAAGCTTCCACCGTAGCCAAAAGCAAGCCCAACCAATCCCACTTTCCCTTCTCACTCACATTTTCAATATGAGTCGAGGCAAACGATCCACTCGATCGTAGTTCCGATAAAAGCGACATCGATGCTACTCCTCACCTTCGAGCACCCCACTCGATACCGAGGTGCCTGTGATCGACTAGCTCAAATCTAGTAGCGAAGATCTGCCGGATTAGCCGCGGAACTGGTCCATAGTAACAAAGCTCTGCCGGAGTAGTCGCGGGAGGGGCAAACGGTTAACGGAGCTCTGCCGAAGTCACTGGTCAAGCTAGGAGGATCCGCCTGTTGAAGTCAAGTCGTCACTAAGTTGTCATCTAAACAAAACTTTCCATACTCGCACTTTCTTTTATTATGCACTACGACAACACTAGATGTGAACACTAGGTCCACAAACATCTACTAAAACATGTAACGTCCCAACTTGAATCACAAATACTAAAACACACTAAATAGACCCGAGTAATTCCGAGATCCGTTCTCAATTATCTATGCATTGAGTCCCGTTTAGTGTATACTCCGAGGGTGCAACTACTCACAATGTGATTTACTTACATTCACAATGTGATTTACTTACATTCGCATGTCCGAAACCATTGGCAATGAGAGTCATTCCAGGCATAGAGTGCTTAAGGGTACAAGTATTTATCTTTAGGTCTCGTGCCACTCAACTTTGAGCCGGCAAAGGATCAAAGTTGACTTGAACGGTTTGCGAGTCCCCATAATTGACTCGGTGGCGACTCCACAAATCGGCAACGAATTTAGTTCACTAAAAAGGTCGCCTTACCAAATGAATCGGCCTTTAAACATTTACAACCACGACTCGATCGATTCCAAACGGAAACACGGGTGCCCGCACCCGTCTAGTACAAGTCCGGATCGTCATCCGAATCGAGGTTCGACACATCGCCCCATATGCGAGATCGGGCCGGTCCCCGATAGGGCGGGGGCCGCGTGGGTGGCCGCCGCCACACGTTGAAAAATCGGGTCGGTCCCGCGCTGGCGCGCGCGGGGCGCCGGGCGGTGCGAACGGACGTCCTCAGGCGTGCTTCGAAGTATGGCCTGAGCTTCCGCGCTGCAATGACCACTACATACGCCGCTTTCTCGACCACCGGGTATTTCTTCTCAGCTGTCCCTAGGGAATGGCTTACGAAGTAGATTGGATGCTGAACCCCGGTCTCTTCCCTTAAGATAACTGCGCTCATAGTCGAGTTGGTGACAGCTATGTATAGGAAGAGTTTTTCTCTGTCACCAGCCTTGCTAGGGTCGGCAACTGCTTTAGGTTCTTTTTCAGCTGCCCAAAAGCTTCTTTCTGCTATGTTTCCCACTAGAATTGTTTTTTGCCTTTCAGGACTTTAAAGAAAGGTGTTGATTTATCTTCTGACCTTGATATGAAGCGTGCTAGGGCGGCCATCCGGCCGGTCAGCCTCTGTATATTTCTAATTGTCTTAGGTTCTGGCAGGTCTTGGATGGCCTTCAACTTCTGATGCGAGTTCATTTTGCAGTGTTGTTTTGATCAGTCCATATCTCGAGTTATACTTGGAATTTCGTAGTCATTCAAAATGGAGGAGATAGATTTTGAGCTTATCTTTCCAATGACTATTCATGAAGGCTCATTGAACAAGTATTGACAAAGTTATGGTCTGAACAAGTCAGTTGTGCATGGGAATTTCGCAGAAGTTATTTGACGGGACTGTTTCTTTTGTATCGACTTTCAATAAAAGAGCTAGTGGATACTTTGCTCTAATCTGATTTACAAGTCAAATAATCAAGACCATATGGATGCAATAACTTGGGTTCACACTCATTCAAGCAAGGGATGTGCACAAGAGTTAGTAGGCTGATTGTAGCTTTGTTTGTATCACCCTAGCTTTGTTTGTATCGCCCTTGACCATTCTGGTTTGGGGACGATTTGTGATGTGAGTTGATATGAACTTTGAAACAAGAATGAGAGATATGATTAGTATACTGAAATGGACGTGAAACAAGTAACCAAAACAGAAGGTAAAGATAGTTTGAGGATGAATAAACCGTAACCAAAGGATAGTATGCTAGGTGAAGTAGACCTATACTTCAACAAAGCGCTTTGCTAGATCAAACACTCGATTGAAATAGCGAGTTTAGAGCTTGTAACGCGACTCACTCTAGACCTTGTCTTGTAAACTACAAAGACGAAACAAAAGGAAGCTCAAAGCTTAACTTTTACTTGGTTTTTAATTTGCAAATTGGATGATCCTATTCCTTCAAAATGGCCGGCTATTTATAGCCTACAAGAGCCCTTAAACCGGTTGGTTTAGGGTGACAAAAACAAAGACTAAAACTATGTGAACATGGAGCTAATTACAAAGTTGGAGCTAATAACAAAGTGGTGTGAACTTGGAGCTAACAACTATGCTAAGTGAAGAGTAATCAGCCGTGGTCTTCTTATGTGAACAAGGAGATGAAAACAAAGCTTGAGTAGGAGTAATGAGGCGCGGCAAAGGTGTGAACATGGAGCCAAAAACAAGGCTAGCAAGAGAGCCTTTTGACCGTGTACACCAAGAGAACACATTCAGCTCTAACACCTTCTTAACTTCAGTCCATTACTCTTGCTTGAATGATCGTGACCCTAAGTTAATGTCTTCACTTTACCTTGATTAGTTGCTCCTTTATCCAGCTCAAATTCGAGCTAGCTCCATTTATTGAAGATGACTACTTATTATTGCTAATGTAGCTGGCCTAAGCTTAAGTAGGAGCTAGTAGACTTTAGATGAGCTCTTTAGAACTTCCTTACTTGGATTGGTAGCTCCTTGATTCGGATCATCTCCTCCCCCTTGACAAGGAATTGTCCTCAATTCTGAAATGTTAACTTCATCAAGGTATAGAAGAAGATCTTCTATTAGGAAGGTGGCTTGAACTCCATACTCATCCGGCAGCTTAAACTTGTAAGTTCTGTGGTTACCCTTGTGCGGAGCTTCTGGTTGTGACTTCCACTTGCTCTTTCCTTGGTTTGGGAACTCCTCCATACTTACGTTAGCCAAAGACAAGTCATCCCTTATGAAGGGCCTCGTACTTCTGTTTTTGTTGTGCTCTCCTTTGTAGGCTGCTCTCATTATGTATCCTGAATTAGAATGCCTTGGGATGCAAAGGAGGTTGCCTTTAGAAGGAAGTCTCACCTGCAAAATAAGCTCATCAAAAGTACTACAAGAGTTAGTCTTGTGTTTGGCCAGTACTTCAGTCTCCATGGAGTAGTAGTCCTTCCAATCCTCAATTCCAATTCTGGTTGTATGCGTGTTGTTACAAGACAACGTGTAGACCATGTCTTTGCCCTTACTTTCTACATACCTTAAGATCTCAGGATCTTTCCTAGGCATCATATAGAAGGGTGTTCCATTAGAGATAACAACACCTTGTTCCTTTTGCCACTCTTCAAATGGCGTCCCTTCACTGCCACTTTCAATCTTGATTGGCTTTTCTTTGGTGGCATCCAGCTCTCCTTTGTCTAAAGTATGCATTTCTACAACTTTACTAACAAACATTGAGAGGTTGGGTTTTCCGACTCTATTTGCTAACATGCTACACACGCTTTGAGGTGCCATGGGTTTGAGTATAATTCTCTTCCCTTTATCATTCAATTCATACTCATTCCTCCTCCCATGGTGAACTACATCCCTATCAAACTGCCAAGGACGGCCTAAAAGTATGTGACAAGCATCCATAGGAATTACATCACACAAAACCTCATCAATGTAAGAACCCATGGTTAATCCAACCCTCACTTGTTTAGTGACCCGTACCTTGTTCCCGTTGTTTAACCAATGTAAGGCATAAGGGTTAGGGTGATTGGTAGTAGCTAGACCTAGTTTGTCCACCATTTCAGTTGAGGCAACGTTGGTACAACTACCTCCATCGATGATTAGACTACACCATTTATCTTTCACTTGACACTTAGTATGAAACAGTTGGTCTCTTTGTTCAGTGTCTTGTTGAATTGGGTTAGCATGTAGAGTACGAAGGACTAAAAGTGTGTCATAAGCCGGGGGTTCATAAGCCTCAATATCTTCTTCCTCTTCTTCCTCTCCCTCATTGATATTAAAAACAGCCCCTATACGTTGTTCTTCCTCCCATAACTCATCCCTAACTGTGATTACTTCCCTTAAGGTCACAACTCTTTTGTTAGGACAAGCGTTTTTGAAGTGACCAAACCCTTGACATTTGAAACAACGTACCTTAGATAGACTAGTTTCAGTGGTTGTTTTCGGGGTAGACTGAGGTGGGGGTGCTGGGTTAGTCTTAACAATAAGGGGTTGATTAGAACTAGTAGGATTGACTCTATTGCTATCATCCATCCGAGACCAAGTATGACTCTTACTAGACTCACCCTCATGTCTTCCTTTCCCTTGCGCCTCAATTTTTAGACACAACCCACACAATGTATCAAAATCAGAATAAGGACACAAATCAACTGTATTGGCTATACTACGATTTAATCCACGTAAGAATCTAGCCATTTTTATTTCTTCATTTTCCTCTACTTCTCCCATTAAAACCAGGTTCTCAAATTCATCTATGTATTCACTAACACTCATTTTACCTTGCACAAGGTTAGCAATCTTTTTGTATAAGGATAATTTGTGCGTAGTTGGGACATACCTCTTACGTAATTTACGTTTTAAGGACTCCCAAGAAGTAATCTCACCCTTCCCACTTCTGGTGCGTTGTACCTTAAGCCCTTCATACCAAAGGGAAGCCCCTTTGCTTAGCTTTAGGATGGCGTATTTGCACCTCTCTTCGTCCTCCAAATCTTTGAAGTCAAAGAGCTTCTCTATGTTTCTTTCCCACTCTAAGTAAGCTTCAGGATCAGTACCGCCATTAAACTCAGGGAGTTCGTTTACCTTGATCCTATCCACCAGTTCCCTCCTTGGTTGGAAGCGAGAATTCTTGGGTTGAAAGTTCTCCAATGCCTTCTTTAGTTGTTCCAGGAAGGTAGGGTCTTCAAAGTTCAATACTCCGGCCATGCTTACGTCTAGATGGATGACCAAAGCTCTGATACCACTAATGATGTGAGTTGATATGAACTTTGAAACAAGAATGAGAGATATGATTAGTATACGGAAATGGACGTGAAACAAGTAACCAAAACAGAAGGTAAAGATAGTTTGAGGATGAATAAACCGTAACCAAAGGATAGTATGCTAGGTGAAGTAGACCTATACTTCAACAAAGCGCTTTGCTAGATCAAACACTCGATTGAAATAGCGAGTTTAGAGCTTGTAACGCGACTCACTCTAGACCTTGTCTTGTAAACTACAAAGACGAAACAAAAGGAAGCTCAAAGCTTAACTTTTACTTGGTTTTTAATTTGCAAATTGGATGATCCTATTCCTTCAAAATGGCCGGCTATTTATAGCCTACAAGAGCCCTTAAACCGGTTGGTTTAGGGTGACAAAAACAAAGACTAAAACTATGTGAACATGGAGCTAATTACAAAGTTGGAGCTAATAACAAAGTGGTGTGAACTTGGAGCTAACAACTATGCTAAGTGAAGAGTAATCAGCCGTGGTCTTCTTATGTGAACAAGGAGATGAAAACAAAGCTTGAGTAGGAGTAATGAGGCGCGGCAAAGGTGTGAACATGGAGCCAAAAACAAGGCTAGCAAGAGAGCCTTTTGACCGTGTACACCAAGAGAACACATTCAGCTCTAACACCTTCTTAACTTCAGTCCATTACTCTTGCTTGAATGATCGTGACCCTAAGTTAATGTCTTCACTTTACCTTGATTAGTTGCTCCTTTATCCAGCTCAAATTCGAGCTAGCTCCATTTATTGAAGATGACTACTTATTATTGCTAATGTAGCTGGCCTAAGCTTAAGTAGGAGCTAGTAGACTTTAGATGAGCTCTTTAGAACTTCCTTACTTGGATTGGTAGCTCCTTGATTCGGATCAATTTGTAGGCTATAAATAGCCATCAACTTGAATGAACAAGACACACAAGATTTATACACAAAACTGAGTAAAGCATTGCTTTCTTTTACGTCCTTGTTGCTTACAAGACAAAGTCTAGAGTTAGTCGCGTTACAAGCTCTAAACTCGCTACTTCAATCGCGTGTTTGATTTAGTGATCCGAATGAAGAGGCTAAAGAGTTCAATGAAGTAACAGTAGCTCCTAATAGTTCTAGTCAAGCCACATTAGCACCTCCTACCAGCCTAGTAGTGTGCCTCCTCCAAGTATTAAGTTAGCTCGTATAGGAGCTGAATAAAGGAGCAAAGAAGTCAAGACATTAACTTGGGTTCACACCATGGCTATGTTCACATAGTGTGCATCATCAAGCTTTGTTTTTGGCTCCATGTTCACACAAGAGGACCGCGGCTGATTAAGAGCTTTGTTATTAGCTCCATGTTTACATTACTTTGTTATAGCTCCTAAGCCTTGTTATTAGCTCCTTGTTCACATGGTTGTAACTTTGTTTTTGTCACCCCTAATCAGCCGAGTTTAAGGTCTGATTGTAGGCTATATATAGCCATGTAGTTGAATGAATAAAACATCCAATTTGCATATCAAAAACCTGAGTAAAGCTAAGCTTTCTTTTACGTCCTTGTTGTTTACAAGACAAAGTCTAGAGTAAGTCGCGTTACAAGCTCTAAACTCGCTATTTCAATCGAGTGTTTGATCTAGCAACCGCTTTGTTGAAGTATAGGTCTACTTCACTAAGCATACTATCCCTTGGTTACGGTTTATTCAACCTTAAAACTATCCTTTCATTCTGTTTTGGTTACTTGTTTACGTTCCATTTCAGAATACTAATCATACTTCATATCCTTGTTTCAAAGTTCATATCAACTCACATCATTAGTGGTATCAGAGCTTTGGTCATCTATTTAGACGCAAGCATGGCAGGAGTTGTGAGCTTTGAAGACGCTAGTTCCTTGGAAGGCCTAAAGAGAGAATCAGTGTGCAAGATGAACAAACTTTCTAAGTCCATTGGCGCATCTGGTCCTGAAGTCTGCTTGGGAGAAAAGGAGGAAGAAGGAATAGACTATGAGCTCCCAATGTATGGTAATGTTTTAGTACTACGCACACTTCATGCTAAACCCATCCCACACAACACCGAACAAAGAGACCAACTCTTTCACACAAAATGTCTAGTTAATACCAAATGGTGTAGTTTGATTATTGATGGAGGTAGTTGTACGAATGTTGCCTCTACTGAAATGGTAGCTAAGTTAGGTCTAACCAATACTAATCACCCTAGACCGTATGCATTACATTGGTTAGATAATGAAAACAAAATAAAGGTCACAAAACAAGTAAGAGTAGGTTTAACTATGGGGTCTTATGTCGATGAGGTTCTTTGTGATGTTATCCCTATGGATGCTTGTCATATACTTTTGGGGCGTCTTTGGCAGTTTGATAGGGATGTGGTACACCATGGTAGAAAGAATGAGTACGAATTGAGGGATAAGGGAAAGAAAATCATTCTAAAACCTATGACTCCCCAAGCTGTTAGAGCCATGACCTCCAACAAAACCAAGAAACCTAACTTCACCATCTTTGCGAGTGAGAGTGAAGTAGAGCAGGCTTTACAAGGGGGGGAGCGTGTCTTTGTCATGATGGCTAAAGAAAAACCCGTAGAAGTTGAGAATGAACTTGGAGGAAAGCCATTTGAGGAGTTGTTACACGAGTTTAAGGATGTCTTCCCAGAGGAATTACCCGTTGGTTTACCACCTATTAGAGGTATAGAACACCAAATCGACCTCATTCCAGGATCAACCTTACCCAATAAGGCAGCATATAGGTGTAATCCGGAGGAAACTAAGGAATTACAAAGACAAATAGATGAGTTAATGAGTCGAGGGTATGTGCGGGAGAGCCTTAGTCCTTGTGCTGTTCCAGTCCTTTTAGTACCTAAGAAAGATGGAACTTGGAGAATGTGTGTAGATAGTAGAGCCGTTAACAACATCACCATCAAGTATAGGTTTCCTATTCCAAGGTTGGATGATATGTTAGATGAGCTTCATGGGGCAGTGGTCTTTTCCAAAATTGATCTAAGAAGTGGGTACCATCAAATCAGAATGTGGGAAGGGGATGAATGGAAGACCGCTTTCAAAACCAAGCATGGACTCTATGAGTGGACGGTCATGCCATTTGGTCTTACCAACGCTCCGAGCACGTTCATGAGGTTAATGAACGAGGTACTTAAGGCCTACTTAGGTCGCTTTATTGTGGTTTACTTGGATGATATCCTTGTGTATAGCAGGTCTTTGGAGGAACATATGGAGCATTTAAGACTACTATTCACAACACTTCGCAAACAACAGCTCTTTGGGAAGAAGGAGAAGTGTGCCTTCTTTGTGGAAAGCGTAGTGTTCCTTGGCTACAGAGTGTCCAAAGAAGGAGTGTCAGTTGATCAAACCAAAGTGGAATCCATACGTACTTGGCCAATCCCTTCCACCATTACAGAAGTAAGGTCATTTCATGGTTTGGCTTCTTTTTACAGGAGATTCATCAAGGACTTTAGCACTATCACAAGTCCTATCACCGAATGCTTGAAGAAAGGCGCATTTGTTTGGTCCAAAGCTGCCCAAGAAGCCTTTGAAGCCATCAAAGAGAAGTTGTGTTCCGCTCCTATCTTAGCCCTTCCTGATTTTTCTCAGCCATTTGAGGTGGAATGTGACGCTAGTGGAGTAGGAATTGGTGCTGTTCTTGTACAAAATAAGCGCCCCATTGCCTATTTCTCAGAAAAACTCAATGGAGCAAGGCTGAACTATTGCACCTACGACAAGGAGTTCTATGCCATAGTAAGAGCTCTTGATCATTGGAGTCATTGCCTTCGTACTAACCATTTTATTCTCCATTCAGATCATGAGTCCCTAAAGTACATCAATGGCCAACAAAAGTTAAGTCCAAGGCATGCCAAGTGGGTGGAATTCTTGCAATCCTTTCATTTCTCTTCAAAGTACAAGGATGGAAAAAGTAACGTAGTAGCTGATGCACTATCCCACCGCTACACTTTACTATCTACTTTGGATGTGAGGTTGCTCGGATTTGAAACTCTAAAAGACTACTACAACAATGATGCTGACTTTGGTGAAACCTTCACCAAATGCAAGGAGGGAGCCTTTGATGAGTTTGTTTTGCAGGAGGGATTTCTTTTCAAAGGAAACCGCCTGTGTGTGCCCAAGCATCCCATTAGAGAGCTGCTGGTTAGAGAAGCTCATGGAGGAGGATTAGCGGGTCACTTTGGCATCACAAGAACTTTGGAGGTCTTAAAGGAGCACTTCTTTTGGCCAAATATGCAAGGGAGTGTCCAGCATGTAGTGAGTAAGTGTGTGACTTGCCAATTTGCCAAAAGTTCTTTCAAACCCGGAGTCTACACGCCCTTACCCACTCCTAATAGACCATGGGAAGATGTATCCATGGATTTCATTGTAGCCTTACCAAGAACCGCTAGAGGAAAAGATGCTATCATGGTGGTGGTAGATCGGTTTTCAAAGATGGCTCACTTCATTGCTTGCCACAAAACGGATGATGCTAGCAATGTTGCTGACTTATACTTCAAAGAGGTGGTGCGTCTCCATGGAGTACCCAAGTCCATTGTCTCTGATCGTGATTCAAAGTTCCTTAGTTACTTTTGGAACACATTATGGAGGAAGGTGGGAACCAAGCTCTTATTTAGCACTTCTCATCATCCACAAACAGATGGACAAACCGAGGTTACCAATCGCACTTTGGGGACGTTGTTAAGAGGCCTTGTAAGTAAGACTCAAAAGGATTGGGATATCAAGCTTGCCCATGCTGAATTTGCCTACAATCGCTCTCCTACTTATGCTACCTCTCATTCCCCTTTTGAGGCCGTATATGGGATCAATCCTTACATGCCTTTGGACCTGATTCCTCTACCTAAGGATGAGTTAGTCCACAAGGATGCGGAGTCCAAACTAAAGGCTATGATCAAACTCCACGAGCAAATTCAAGAAAGGATCAAGGAGGTTAATGAAGCATACAAAAGAAGGTCCAACAAGAACAGGAAACCAAGACTTTTTCAAGAGGGTGACTTAGTTTGGGTTCACTTGAGAAAGGAGAGGTTTCCAAGCAAAAGAAAGAATAAGTTGATGCCACGAGCAGAAGGTCCTTATAAGATCATATCAAAGATAACGACAATGCTTACAAAGTGGAATTACCGGATGATTATGGAGTTCATGCCACGTTCAATGTGGGAGACCTTTCTCCTTACCTTGATGATGATGGCATTTCAGAATTGAGGGCAATTCCTTTTCAAGGGGGAGGAGATGATCCGAATGAAGAGGCTAAAGAGTTCAATGAAGTAACACTAGCTCCTAATAGTTCTAGTCAAGCCACATTAGCACCTCCTACCAGCCTAGTAGTGTGCCTCCTCCAAGTATTAAGTTAGCTCGTATAGGAGCTGAATAAAGGAGCAAAGAAGTCAAGACATTAACTTGGGTTCACACCATGGCTATGTTCACATAGTGTGCATCATCAAGCTTTGTTTTTGGCTCCATGTTCACACAAGAGGACCGCGGCTGATTAAGAGCTTTGTTATTAGCTCCATGTTTACATTACTTTGTTATTAGCTCCTAAGCCTTGTTATTAGCTCTTTGTTCACATGGTTGTAACTTTGTTTTTGTCACTCCTAATCAGCCGAGTTTAAGGTCTGATTGTAGGCTATATATAGCCATGTAGTTGAATGAATAAAACATCCAATTTGCATATCAAAAACCTGAGTAAAGCTAAGCTTTCTTTTACGTCCTTGTTGTTTACAAGACAAAGTCTAGAGTAAGTCGCGTTACAAGCTCTAAACTCGCTATTTCAATCGAGTGTTTGATCTAGCAACCGCTTTGTTGAAGTATAGGTCTACTTCACTAAGCATACTATCCCTTGGTTACGGTTTATTCAACCTTAAAACTATCCTTTCATTCTGTTTTGGTTACTTGTTTACGTTGCATTTCAGAATACTAATCATACTTCATATCCTTGTTTCAAAGTTCATATCAACTCACATCATTTAGCACCCGCTTTGTTGAAGTATAGGTCTACTTCACTAAGCATACTATCCCTTGGTTACGGTTTATTCTTCATCACAAACTATCCTTACAATCTGTTTTGTTGCTCTTGTTAACGTGCATTTCAGAATACTATCAACCTTCACGTTTTTGTTTCAAAGTTCATATTAACTCACATCAACTTCTCTGGATTGGCGTCAATGCCTCGGGCAATGACCAGAAATCCGAAGAATTTGTCGGACCGAATCCCAAAAGTACATTTTTTGGGGTTCAGCTTCATTTGATAAGCCCGGAGGGAGGTGAATGTTTCCTTCAGGTCTTCTAGATGCTCCTCATCCCTCTTACTCTTCACTATGGCATCATCAACGTATGCCTCCAGGTTCCTGCCTTCTTGCTTTTCAAATACCCGATCCACCAGGCGTTGTAGGTTGCCCCTGTATTCTTGAGGCTGAAGGGCATCATCTTGTACATGTACGTCCCAGCGCTCGTGATGAATGCACATTTAACCCTGTCTGGCTACCGTAGGTATACCTGGTGGTATCCTGAGAAGGCGTCGAGAAAGCTTAACATCGACTGCCCGCTAGTAGCGTCGACCAATTGATCGATTCTCGGCAGGGGATAACAATCTTTGGGGCATGCTTTATTAAGATTAGTGAAATCAACACACATTCTCCAGGCGCCCGAAGCTTTTTTTCACCATCACAACATTGGCCACCCACTCTAGGTAGTCGCAGCTCTCAATGAAGTCGGCTTTCAGGAGTTTTTCAATTTCCTTCTTAATAGCCTGGTCCTTCTCGGCTGACATATTCCTCTTCTTCTGTTTGACTGGCCTGGCTCTTGGGTCGACATTCAGCTTGTGCACGATATGGCTTGGGTCGACCCCCGACATTTCATCATCCGAGTAAGCAAAGGCATCTCTGTTGTCTTGCAATACCTTGATCAATTTCTTTTTGTATGGCTCCTCCAATTCGGTACTGACGAGGACCGGTCTTCCTGGTTCCAGCTCCACCAACATACTTTCACCCCAAGTTCTGGGCGGTCAGCCATTTTTTCAATAGCCAGTTGATCGGCCTGAATTTCTCCTTCCCTGGAGGGGGAGCTATATGCCTTTCTTTTTCCTTTCCGCTCAGCCTCATAGGTCTGCAGGACTACCGAGTAGCATTGACGAGCGGATTCTTGATCACCATGTACTTTTCCTTCCATCCCGAAGTTGGTTACATATGTTACCAGTGCTCGGATGGAGATAGCAGCTTCAACCTCGTCAAGGGTGACTCGGCCAATCAGGGCGTTATAGGCTCATTTAGCGTCTACCACCACGAAGGATGCTCGGATGTTTCTGGCCGAGGCTCTCTCTCCAAATGTGACGGGTAATTCAATGACGCCCATTGGGACAATGCCTGCTCTGCTGAATCCATAAAGGGATCCCGGGGCAGGTTTCAGGTGTCTTTTTTCCAAGTTCATTTTTTCAAATGCTTCTTTATATAGCAGGTTAGTGTACGCGCCCGTGTCGACCATACACCTTTTAACTATGTGGTTGTTGATGACCAAGGATAGGGCCAGTGGGTCGCTATGCGGGTACACTACCTGACCTGCATCTTCTGGGGTTATACTGAGGGTTAGAGCAGTCGGACTCCCGGCTCTTTCTGCGTAGCAGATCTGGTTACGGAGCTCGCGAAGCTGTCGCTTCCGGCCCCTGCGCCTCATCTGGCAGACAGCATCACCGACACCACATGGATAACCATCCGATCTTGCCTTGACCCTTCTGGCTTCTCAGTTCTCTTTTGGTTCTTAGCTCTGGCGGCATAGTTGGCTAGCCAGCCATTCCTGATGAGATTTTCTATTTCGTCCATCAAATGCCGGCACTCTTCGGTCGTGTGTCCGATGCTGTCGTGAAATGTACAAAAATTCTTTGGGTCACCTTTTGGGTGACGCGGCTTGTTCGGACGGTTCCACTTGGCTGCCTCTTTTCCAGCTCAAAGATCTCGGACCTTGACGTTTTTAGAGCGGTATAGCTATCAAACTTGGGTTGATAGGGTATACGCTCCTATCTAGGGGTACCATTCTCTTCTCCCTTCTACTTACCAATTGATTCTCCCCTATTCCGACCACCCTGCGCTGCCCCCTGGGGTTGGCTTGATGACGTCGGGGTGTTAGGCAGGCTGTGGTACTCTTCTTGGAGCATGAAGCCTTCTGCTATTTTCAGGATTTTCTGGGCCTTAGCCAAGTATTCAGGTTGGGCGCGGATAAGCTGATTCTTCATCTCCTCAGGTACTAGGGAGTTGGTCAGGGCATACGCTGTGGTGGAGTCGTCAACCTCCCTCACCTGCTGGAAAGCAAGGTCAAACCTTTTCAGATATTCCCTAATATACTCACCCTTCCTCTGCTTTAACGTCATCAAGTCGAAGAAGGTGAGTCTGTGCCTTTTATTCCCAGCGTACTGGTCCAGGAAAATTGTGGCAAGCTCCTCAAAAGTATTTATGGATCCTCGAGGTAGGTCCCGGAACCACCCCTGGGCGAGGCCTACCATGATTGTCGGGAAAATCTTGCACCAGGCGGCGTCCTCTGCATCATACATCCCCATGTGGCTTTCATATGCAGCCAGATGGTCCTCGGGGTCGGTGATCCCGTCGAACTTAACCGTTGGCATTTTTATCTTTGGGATTAGGCAGCTCTAGACCTCTGGGTGGAGTGGCGTCCTGGTGGGTCTACATGGGGTTCTGGATCAGGCACCCTCTGAACGATAACTATAGTCATCCCATCTACTCGGAGTCGGCAATTTGCCACTTGGAGAGCGATGTCTGGGAGTATGCCTGCTTATGGCTTTGTTCTCTCCCACGGGAGATTGATGTCGGGAACGAGATCCCTTGTTCCGGGGTGGCTGAGGAGGCTCAACCCCCGGCCCCTTGGTCTGAGGGTGCCTTGGTTCAATTGGCTGCCCCTGATTAAGCCTCGCCTGCATGCTTTGCCCTGATGCCTTCTGCCGCTTCTCGGCTGGATTTAGCCTGTCGAACACCTCGATCTGCTTCGGGCCTAAGCGTGTTGAGACGGGCTTTCTTGGCTTCAAATGCTCCCGCATACCCTGCGACAGGGATCCCTTTTCTGCTGACGCGGTTGACTCGATGGTGTGACAGATCCATCCCTCTGGCGAGGCTCTTGCTCCTGGGTGTCAGCCAGCAGACGTTTCTTTGCCTGGATGTATCCTCTGGCCGCTATTTTTGCCTTCCTCTGGATTCTCCCAGCGGCGGTTTGCTTTGTTCCCCCGGTATCCGCAGTGTCTGTATACTGCAAGCGCCTGAGGGTCGTGGCTATTCCGTCTACCAGGTCCTCAGGCGTGACTTTCTTGTTAAGCATTGCTGAGAAGAAGGTGGATCTAGCTTGATCCCCACACCTCACTTCTCCTCTCCTCTAGTCGTCGAACCTTCCCGGCGGAGTGGGCCTGTGACCTGCACAAGGAACACACAGAAGCCTCAGAGGTGTCCGAGGAAACCCTCTCCGATGCCTAAGTCAGACCGTGTATTCACTTGATGAACCTTATTCGTGAGGAATATGGTGGCGTTTTTATAGTGAGAGTCTATTGAGAAAAAATTAATTACCCTTTAATGAGAGAAAATAAGGAGGTATTTATAGGTTTTCACAAGAGAGAGAGGAAATGAGAGAGAGAGAGGCCATGTGGAGGCGTGTGCCCCACACATGCTCTTTACCTTAGGCTAGATTAGGAGGGTCTGCCCCACCCCGACTTGGGTCAGCGGGGTCGCTCTGAGGCCAGGAAAGCTGGGGGTCCCTTAACTCCCTGTGGGAGGTTCACGAGGGCTCGGCTCGGCTGACCGAGGGTCGGTCCTCAGAGCCTGGACTTGGTAGGAAATAGGTGGGGCTCTTCGGGAGCGTGCCCCAGAGGGTCAACTGGTCGGCTCTGACCGATCACTCAGGTGGCGGGTTGTCTCATGTCTTGGACCTAATCAAGACCGGGTCAGACCTGGGTCTAACTGACGGGTGGCCCGGGATGGATAGCTGACCCCATCAACTCGTAAATCTTGAAATTATTATAAAATGAATTTATTTTTCAACCGTTTCGAACTCCTAAAATTCTATTTGTCTTGAAAAGCCATTTTTTTGGTAAATGGTAAGTATATTAATTAGGTAACGATTTTGTACAAATTTTTATACTTCAATTTTTTTTTATTTTGTTTCGATCTATCTATTTGTTTCAGTCTTAATGAACTGCTATTTTGACGATTGGATTTCTAAACTCTTTTAGTCAATCTCGGTTTACTATTTTTCGACTCGAAGTTTAGTGATTTAAATTTTATAGAAACATTTATTAGTTTTCGTCGAGAAACCATTCAGTTCATTTTCATCTCAAACATTTATTTTCTCCTCAAGAGTAACTTTATCTTTCCTTTCAACTAATTATTTTATTTCCCCAAACTTCAATTTCGCCTCGAATATTTACTTTAAATCTCGAGAAATATTTTATTTACTCATTTTATTAGTCGGCCCAATTATTTATTAATTTTATTGACACGATTTTAATTCGATTCCGTGGGTCAGTAAAT
This sequence comes from Agrostemma githago, assembly GCA_958450325.1. Taxonomy (NCBI): domain Eukaryota; kingdom Viridiplantae; phylum Streptophyta; class Magnoliopsida; order Caryophyllales; family Caryophyllaceae; genus Agrostemma; species Agrostemma githago. The sequence continues at coordinate 34,049,176 of OY288243.1, read as the reverse complement.
TTATCTTCCCTGAACCTGTGTCTTAGTAACACTTATTTTATTGTTCCGTTTTCCTAATCCCACATGTAATCAACTTGGAGACCAACTTAATCCATCCCCCTTTTCCTCTTTCTTGTATCCTCCGTATTCACCCTCTTTCTTCATTATGAAATCCCCTCATTACCCTCACTCCTTATTTACGTTGCTCTTATTCAGCCCCCTCTTCCATGATCCTCCTAATTCCCCTTTGTTTTAACGTTTCCTAACTCCATTGTCTTATTCACGCTCAACCTTCTTCTGTCATCTTTTCGAACCCAGTCACCACCATCTTCATCCCTTATCGAAGAGGAGACCCTTGCTGTTGTGGATGCGTTTGTCTCGCCGTCGTTGTTGCTTGAAACCGTCTATGTGGTTCTGCTCGTGTTCTGCTGATGATTGATGCTCGCTCCTGATGCTGCACTGATATTAATCGTAAGGCTATCCTATTGTTCTTCTTCGTCATCTTATTTTGTCCTTGCTAAATCGTTTTCTTGCCTTGCTCGTTTCTCCTCTGTTTCTATTGTGCGTTTACACCTGTTGATGGGTTACGTTTTTAATGCTGCTGTTTAAAATTTCGCGCCTTGATTCTGATCAGTTTGTAGTATGATCGATACTCGTTGCGTTTGCTCTACTTTCTTAAAATCTACTCCTTTTTATGTCATCGTCGTTTGTTGATATTGTTGTCGTTTGTTGTTACTGCTATTAATTTTTGGCTCTTCTTTTTTTTCCTCCTCTTCTGATTTCGTTCGTTTGTTTGTCACCTCTGCTGCTGCTCGTCTCGTGTCTCCGTCTGATATGTCCTTTGATGCTATTACTCTTGTTCTGCTCGTATTTGTTTTCCCGTTCCCTGATCTTTTCCTCGTAGCTGCTACGTTTTGCTATGCTTTTTCCTCATCTCTTCTGTTCAATTGTCACTGTGTGCTTACTAACTCCACGGTTCTCACTTATCCACTCCATTTATTGTCCCGTTGTAGGCATCTTTAGTGGAATTAGAAGGACCTTGGTAAATTTTCAATGTTTTTATTCTTTGATTGTCATCCTATTAGGATCTTGTCCATGTCAATTTGTGTTACTAACTTGGTAGTGTTCTCGCTTGTCTTAAGCTCAAATCGGTGCTTTCTCCGCCGTTTCGATGAGGGACTCGGCGATTTATTTTCTCTTTAGTTGCGACTATCTTTTTTGTGTGTCTTTCTTGTTTTATGTGTTTGTGTGTGTTAGTCGCAACCCCAATTTTGAGCAAGCCCCAACTTGCCTTGCATGGAGGCACTCTACCTCATGAGTGATATGAGTTGAAGGGACGGAGCGGGCCCGTTAATTGCCCCGTATCGGCTTAGCATAGTCTAGCTTAGTAGCAGTAGCTAATTTCTTTTTGGGCCTTTGCTCGACGTCGAGCAACGGTTTAGTGTGGGGGAATTGTTGTGTGCCAAATTTGGACCGTTTTTCCTCCCATTTAGACCTGTTTTTCCTCCGTTTTGCGAGACTTGAGCGCGATTATCGCCGTATTTTGAGTAATTCTTGCATTAGTGTCTCTCTTTTGCATTTTACGTGTTTTTGGTAGTTTTCTGTCTATTTTGATAAGATTTTCGACTGAAAACATGTATGAGCTTCTACGAGCATGAGAGAGATACGGTCCAAAGAGCGAAGCACACAACTGAAAGTTCAAGTAATCCAATTGATCGACAAAAGAAAGAGACCGGAAAAGAGGAGTATCACCGAGTGAAATTTCACCCGGTGAGTAATCACCGGGCGAAATTTCGCCCGACGACATTTTCCACCTCCCGAAGATTTTCGTGGGCAGTTTCCACCGGGCGAAACGACCGGGCGAAATTTCGCCCACCGGGTGAAATTTCGCCCGATGGAGAAAAACGCCAAAAATGGCGATTTGAGAAGAAAATCTCACCGAGTGAAATTTCACCCGGTGGTGCCAATGTCGTCAAACCGCGGGGTGAAACTTCACCCCATGAAGATGCAAAGGGTGAAGGTCTAGCTTAATGAAGAGGAATTGGATTATGGGCTTTAAGCTTGTGTGACCCATTAAGAAATACTATAAATACTTAACCTAGGGTTTTGTGCCACTCTTGTGCCTTGAGTGAGCCTCTTAGGAGTAGGAGTAGGAGTAGTGTAGAAGATTAGTAGTAGTAGTGACAATTGTAGTAAAGCTCTCTTAGCAAAAAATCTCCATAGAATTAGTAGATCTTATTAGTATTAGTATTAGATTAATTCTACTCAACAATTCCTAATCAAAGCTTCCATCTTTAGTTGAAGATTGTGTTTATATTGAAGATTCAGGGGTTTTGCAATGGTTTAGTGACAAGATCTTTGTATTATTTCTTGAAGCTTCTTATTAATGTTAATCTTCATCTTCCTCCTTGGTCTCCTCCATAATTGGTAGTTTCTCTCTTCTCCCTTTTTCTCTTATAGTTAGTTTTGTTTCCTTGTTAATCCATTGTTCATCTTGTTAATCTTTATGTTAGTATAGTTTTCCATTAATTAGTTATGTTTTTCTCTCTCCCTTGTTAGTTTCTCCATAGTTTATGTGATAGTTTATTTTCCTCCTTAGTGTCATTTGTTAGCATAGTTTCCTTGTCATCTAGTCAATATTTACTCTATTTAGTTATTATGCATGCTTTAGCTAATCTCTCCTTTATTAGTGTTTTGTTGTTATCCGTCATGACTAGTGAGTAGATTTCTTGTTGGGGAATTTAGGGATGAGGATTTGGATTATTTGAATTAAGGGATGTTGGTGGGTTGTTTACTTGTTGATTTATCAAGTTTAGGGTTTTTGTGTCTTTGTTGACCTAGACTGCAGCTAGTTTGACCTTGACTCGTTCCTATCAATATGGGGAAACTCGGGGTAGGAATTGCCTTGACTTGAGACTTACCCTTTCGCCGCGAAAGCGGGTATAGGTGGGTTGGGTGAAGAAACCGAAAGGTGGCATTCTCCCTTTTCAACGTTGTAACTAAAACTCGATCCCGAGATTCCTAGACCGCATTTCCGAATCCCGACTCTCCCCAACACCTTTCCCATTATTGTTCCTAGCCTTAGTAGTATAGCTCGCTAGCATTAGTTCAACTCTTCTCGTCCCAAAACCCCCATCTCAATCCCAAACGCGACTAGACCTTAGACTTGATCAGTAACGCTTAACCGCCTCCCTGTGGATCGACCTCGACTTGCCGCTACTACATAGTAGTAAGTTGGGACAAAAATATTGTTTGCATGCGTGTCAGCGACAGCGCGCATCAACGACCCGCTGGGCCTGAATTTGGGGTCAGTTTTATGAGATTTGTACTCCGTAAAGAGCCAAATCCAGAAACTAATGGTTTCGAACCCATATCCGAGCGCGTGGAAACACATTTGCGTCCGATCATCATCGGGTATTTTTGGAAACTGCTATAGACACCTAGCAGCCAAATGTGGCTGTCTACAGAGCCCCCACTCTGACTGAGGCTTGGACAAGGCGAAAGTCAGAGTAGCTACCAGGCCAATCGAGGATTAAGACCTGGTAGACTTCCGGTCGGGTCGTTTATAGTCCATTAGACTTGCGTGAAGGGCTCGCCAGCCATAAGATAGAAATCACACCTGAGTCGATGATGATAACTCCGTGGGGAATCGGACTTGTCATATAAGTCCTGGGTGCGCCAATATATATGGGCCCATCCCGTGCTATTCCGGGGAAAATGCCGCCTCGGGCTTTCTGCTGGGGAGATATATGAGTTATGCGGGCTTGCCTCTGAAGCCTTGAGTCGTACCTGTATCGGTTACATAAATTTTGCATGCAACACATAGGTAAAAATATGACTCGCGCTGGGGAATAAAAATTTGAATTTTTGAATTTCTGAATTTTTGAAATTTTTGAAATTTTGAAATTTTTGAAAAAAAATTAGGAATACTCGGGATGATTAATTCCCGGGCTAAGATTGGGGAATCCGAAACTGGGCATGTATGCGTAAACTCTCTAGAATTAGGAAACTTTGTGTAAAGAAGATATGGAAAGAGGGTTGTAGGGCTTGATGCTATAAATACCCCTCCCTTGTCTTAATTTTCTTCACAACTTCCTCACAATTCTTTTTTCCTCAAAAAGAAGGTTCCTTATTCCTTTCAAGAATTTTAGTCGTGGGAATCGAGCGATTGACCGCGATGCTGCAAGAATGGTCCCGACGCTTTAGGGACACAGATAGGGTGGTTCTGAACCAGACGGGCATTACTCAGCTGTATACGTTCCGTCAGATGCAGATAGATCGCCACTTTCTTGATGCTTGTTTGTTATATTGGGATGACACATATCATGTCTTTGCATTTCCTCGGGGCGAAATCTGTCTTTTACCCGAGGAGATTGCTGTTGTGGGAGGATGGAACTCGATACTTCGTCCGGCCGTCCCGTTTTCAGTCCAAGATCCCAGGAGGAAGCTACGGGAATTTTTAGGACTTACCCATGATGAAGTATCTCGAATGGCTGAAGGTGATACTGTTTCCCTGATTGACTTGGCCAAGAAATTCATGAACCCGCATGATGTCCGGGTCAGACCAATTTACAGTCGTAGGGCTTTCTCCTTTTGTATGCTCCATGTTTATGCCTTTGAAGGTCACATGGATTTGTTGTCGTGCATGGGCGACGTTCGTCTTTTTACCATGGTTGATTTGATGGAGACAGAGCACAGTCCGGCTTGGCTGATTACGGGCGAAATCATCCAGGGTTTGGATAACCGTAAGAGGGATTCATCGGTTCGTCTGACCGGAAGTACCCGTTTATTGTAGGTATTTCGGATTTTCCGGATTTGTTCGATTCTTCGATTTTTGACTTTTTTGATTTTTTTTTCCGCGAATTTTCTGCTACAGCGGGCACTCGATCGAGTCACCATGGCACTCGATCGAGTCACCCTGGCACTCGATCGAGTGCCCTCATAAAAAGCTCCTGTCTCGATTTCAGAGGTGCCACTCGATCGAGTGGCCCCTAGGCACTCGATCGAGTGCCCTTAGGCGGACGCCTATTTTATCTCGAGAACTCATATTTTTGTTTCTTTTCTCAAATCTGGCTATTTGAGAGGCTATCAGTCATAGATCCCCCCCTTGACTCGAGTAGATATCGTCCTAATCAGGTGATGACAAGGAGACGGGCTATTGATTTTTCTCGCCAAATTACTCAGAAGTACTGGGACGAAGTGTTATCTTTCCATAGCGGTCCATTGATTCGATGGGTAGTGCCACGGTGGTCCATTTACGTTTGGACGGGCTTGGCTCCGAGGGATAAGGCTCGCTACCAGATAATCTTGTCTTTCAGGCAGACGATCCATCTTTACCCCGACCGCATACTAAGGCAGTATGGTTGGTCACAAAGAATCCCGGAGGTTGAAGCACTTGTGAGTGAATCTACCCAGCTGACTGATGTGATGTGCGACACATGGATGCAACGATGGTACACCCGGCACACTTGGCCCATTCCCAAATCTCTTCATTCAAACTGGGTTTCAGACTCTTATGTGAAGTGGACTAAAGCAGATACTGCCAAGGCCCGAGCTACTCCAAAGGTTGATGAAGCTTTCAACCTGCTGTGAAGGGAGCAAGTCAAAGACAATAGGGGCTTTTTTGACGAAGGTCACACTCCGGCTACTCTGGTCCGTCTTATGTTAGGTGAAAGAAGGAAGACTAGGACTCAAGGTGAAGGGTCTAGTGCTAGAGGTGCGCGGGGGAAGGTGAGCCCCCAGACTGACTTAGAAATGAGACTTGGCCCAAGACTGGCAGTGCAGGACCGACTTGGCCCGCGAGACAGGCTACCTGAGCACGTACGAGCTCGACTTGGACCGTGACACTGGCAGAAGACTCGTTGTCGAAGAAGCGCGTTCGAGCTAAAGAGGTTCCCCTTGTGATTCGGGAACGCTCGCCTCCGCCCCGGCGACCTCGGGCTCCGCGCGACCCAAAGGACAAGGGAAAGGGCAAAATGCATGACCACTAGTCTCCTTAATTTTATTATTTAAGGTATTATTACTATTTTTGTGGTGCGCTTTTTTTTGTGTGTTTGCCGTTATTTTTTTTCGTGTGTGTGGTGTAATTTTGGAATTCCCGAGTTTATCGGGTTTTTAATAAAAGACATTAGTGAATACTGTTCCTGTCTTTTTGTTATTGCAGTGGTTGTACCCTTCGTATCCACATTTAGCGGAATCAAACCAAACGTAGTTCAAACATAGATTTTTTTGCAATTTTTGAAATACATCAAGACTATTAGTTCAAGATGTGCGACAGTAGGATAAGTAATCCTAACTTATTGACTTGCTTATAATTTTTGAAAATTTATAAAAAGACGAATTGTTATAAACTTTTTGCAAATGACATTGAGAGGGTTTATGGGTATAACGCTTCAGCTGGTCCAGGTTGGTTGATTTCACGAATTCGTTCCCGTCCAAGTCTGTTAGCATCACCGCTCCTCCTGATAGGACCTTCTTTACTAAATACGGCCCAGCCCAATTGGGTTTGAACTTTCCTCTTGGGTCGACCGGTAGTAAGGCCCGGACGGATTTTAGAACTAGATCCCCTTCTTTGATGTTTCTCGGCCTAACTCTTTTGTTGAAAGCCCGTTGTATCCTTTTTTGATATATTTGAATGTTGTTGAGGGCCCGAGACCGTCGTTCGTCTAGGAGAACTAGCAAGTCGTATCGGGCTTGGACCCAATCTGCTTCAGGCGCTTGGCTCTCAAGTAAAATCCTAAGGGATGGTACTTCTAGCTCGACCGGTTGGACCGCTTCCATTCCATATGTCAAATAATATGGGGTTGCTCCGGTCGCGGTGCAAATTGACGTTCGATACCCCCATAGGGCAAAAGGTATTTTGTCGGGCCAGTCCCGGTAATTTTCAGCCATCTTTTTAAGTATGGTGACAATTGTTTTATTAGCTGCCTCTACCGCTCCATTTGTTTGGGGACGGTAAGGTGAAGATGTATGCCTTTGGATCTTATATTTGGCTAGCAAAGTAGCGGTTTCGGCCTGGAAATGAGTCCCGTGATCACTGATGAACTCGTGCGGGATCCCATATCGGCATATGATCTTGTTTTGGATAAATTTGGCCACATGCTTGGCGTTCAAGATCCGGTATGATTCGGCTTCGACCCATTTGGTAAAATAGTCGATAGCCACCAAAATGAAACAGTGACCTCCCGTCCCGGAAGGGTTCACCTTTCCAATTATATCAATTCCCCACGTTGAGAACGGCCATGGTGATGTCATGGTATATAGTAGGGAAGACGACATATGTTGTACATTGGCGAAAATCTGACAGTTATGGCAGTGTTTGACATATAACTGACAGTCAGTTTCCATGCTGTTCCAATAGTATCCGAGCCTCATGATTTTTCGGGCTAGCATATGGGCGTTCATGTGCGGACCATTTTCACCATCGTGCACTTCGGACATAACCTTTTCAGCCTGTACTTTATCGATACACAGGAGGAGAGCCCCCTGTGTCGTCTTTTTGCATAATTGTCCGTCGTCCGTACGAACAAATTGGGTTGCCAATCTTCGCAAGGCTTTCTTGGCCCGGTTTTCAGTTCCCGGGGAATATTCTCCCGTTGTCAAGTAGGTTAGAACAGCCTGATACCAAGGTTCTGGATCAGTTATTTCGATGTCCTGGATGGCGTGGATGTAGGCCGGCTCGGACCGTCTTTCAACGCAGATCGGTATACTGGTTAGGTGCTCCGGGATATTTAATAAAGATGCTAACTTGGAAAGTGCATCTGGAAATTGATTTTCCTCCCGGGGTAGATAGATATATTCTACCTTTTGGAATTGTTTTTCTTACTCGCACTTGGTAAGCCACAAGATTGGCGTTCCGAGTTTTCCATTTCTGGAGAGCTTGATTGATGACTAGAGATGAATCACCGTGGACCCGGAGGTTTGTTACTCCTAAATCAACGGCGACTTGCAGCCCGTGAATGCATGCTTCGTACTCGGCTGTGTTGTTAGTCACATCAAAGTCCAACTTAATGGATAACGGTGTATGCTCTCCTTTCGGTGATATCAATAGAATGCCGACTCCGAATCCTCGAAAGTTGGACGCACCAACAAAATACAAATCCCATGTTTGGTGTCAGTATGGAATATGTCTTTATCTGAAAAAGCCCAAGTATCGGTGTGCCCTTCTTCCGATACGGGACTATCGGCGAGGAATTCGGCTACTACCCGGCCTTTAATGGCTTTTAATGGCACGAACCTGAGATCGAACTCTGCTAGCATTAAAGTCCATATGGACATCCTGCCATTGAGGATGAGCTTTTCGAATAGGTACTTGATAGGATCCATTTTGGATAAAACATGTACTTCGTGACTAAGTATATAGTGTCAGAGCTTTTTAGTGACCCAAACTAAAGCTAGGCATGTCTTTTCGAGCATAGTATATTTGGATTCATATTCCAGGAACTTCTTACTGATGTAGTAGATAGCCCGTTCTTCTGAATCGACTGTCTGGGCCAGCATAGCCCCCATGGCTGTCTCGGTCATCGTTAGGTATAACGACAAAGGCAAACCGGGTTGAGGTGGCATTAATACCAACGGTGCAAACAGAATCTCCTTGATTTTATCGAAAGTCGTTTGCCATTTGTCATCCCACAGTGTCCGTTCTCCTATCTTCAGTTTCTTGAAAATGGGTTCACATACCATGGTTAGCTTTGAAATGAACCGGCTGATGTACTGGACTTTCCCGAGAAACCCCCTTATTTCTTTTTCGGTTTTGGGTGGCTGCATCTCGGTAATGGCTTTGATTTTAGCTGGGTCGAACTCGATGCCGCGTTGGCTGACGATATGGCCCAGTAACTTGCCAGATGTTACCCCGAAGCTGCATTTTTGAGGGTTTAACCTCATGTTGTATTTGCGTAGTCGGGTAAAGAATTTTTTTAGAGCCGCAATGTGCCCGTTTCGGTCTTTGGACTTGACAATCATGTCGTCCACATAAACCTCCACTTCCTTATGCATCATGTTATGTAATAAACTTGTGGCGGTTCTTTGATAAGTGGCCCCGGCATTGATGAGCCCAAACGGCATAACGGTGTAACAGTAAGTACCCCAAGGTGTAGTGAAGGTGGTCTTACTCATGTCTTCTTCTGCCATCTTGATTTGATTGTACCCGGCATACCCGTCCATATATGATAGAAGGGCATGATCGACCGTGTTATCCACCAGTACGTCGATGTGTGGCAACAGAAAATTGTCTTTTGGGTTGGCCTTATTAAGGTCCCGGAAGTCTACACATACCCGCACCTTGCCGTCCTTCTTGGGTACCGGCACGATGTTTGCAACCCAGTCTGGATATTCAGACACTTGTATAAAGCCTGCTTTGAATTGCTTGTCGACTTCTTCCTTGACTTTGAGGGACCATTCGGGCCTCATTCTACGGAGCTTTTGTTTTACCGGTTTACACCCATCTTTGATGGGTATACGGTGTTCAGCTATTTCCCGATCTATCCCTGATGTGAGTTAAGATGAACTTTGAAACAAGAACGTGAAGATGGATTAGTATTCTGAAATAAGCGTAAACAAAGTAACCAAAACAGGATGTAGGGATAGTTTAAGGATGAATAAACCGTAACCAAAGGATAGTATGCTTAGTGAAGTAGACCTATACTCCAACAAAGCGGGTGCTAAATCAAACACGCGATTGAAGTAGCGAGTTTAGAGCTTGTAACGCGACTTACTCTAGACTTTGTCTTGTAAACAACAAGGACGTAAAAGAAAGCTTTAGCTTTACTCAGGTTTTTGATATGCAAATTGGATGTCTTATTCATTCAACTAGATGGCTATATATAGCCTACAAGAGACCCTTAAACCGGCTGGTTAAGGTGACAAAAACAAAGCTACATCTATGTGAACAAGGAGCTAATAACAAAGCTAGGAGCTAATAACAAAGTAATGTAAACATGGAGCTAATAACAAAGCTTGAACAAGGAGTAATGAGCCGCGACACTTTGTGTAAACATGGAGCCAAAAACAAAGCTAACAAGGGAGCCTTTAGTCGTGTACACCATGTGAACATAATCAGCCTTAAACACCTTCATAACTTCAGTACACTTCCCATGCTTGAATGAGTGTGAATCCATGTTAATGTCTTCATTTTACCTTGATTATTTGCTCCTTTATTCAGCTCAAACTCGAGCTAGCTCCATGATTGAAGACGACTCCTTATTAGTGCTAATGTAGCTGGACTATGTTTATGTAGGAGCTAGTATTCTTTCATTGAGCTCTTTAGTACTTCCTTACTCGGATTAGTAGCTTCTTGATTCGGATCATCTCCTCCCCCTTGAAAAGGAATTGTCCTCAATTCTGAAATGTCAACTTTATCAAGGTAAAGAGAAGGATCTTCCATTAGGAACGTGGCTTGAACTCCATAATCATCCGGCAACTTCATCTTGCAAGCGTTGTTGTTACCCTTGTATGGGACTTCTGGTTGTGGCTTCAACCTGTTCTTTCCTTTGTTTGGAACCCTCTCCTTCCTCAAGTTAACCAAAGCCAAGTCACCCCTTAGGAAGAGTCTCTTACTTCTGTTTTTGTTGTGCTCTCCTTTGTAGGCTTCTCTTGTTATGTACTCTGAAATAGAATGCCCTGGGGTGCAAAGGAGGTTTCCTTTAAAAGGAAGTTTTACCTGCAAAACAAGCTCATCAAAAGTACCAAGAGAATTAGTCATGTGCTTGGGAAGTACTTCAGTCTCCATGGAGTAGTAGTCCTTCAAATTCTCAATCCCAAGTGTGCTTGCATCTAGGGTGGTTGAATGCGTGTTGTGACAAGACAAATTGTCAACCATGCCTTTGATCTTACCATCTTCATACCAAAGGGAAGCCCCTTTACTTAGCTTTAGAATGGCGTATTTGCACCTCTCTTCGTCCTCCAAATCCTTGAAGTCAAAGAGCTTCTCCATGTTTCTTTCCCACTCCAAGTAAACTTCAGGGTCAGTACCGCCATTAAACTCAGGAAGTTCAGTTACCTTGAGCTTGTCCACCAGCTCCCTTCTTGCTTGGAAGCGAGAGTTTCTGGGTTGGTAGTTCTCCCACGCCTTCTTTAGTTGTTCCAAGAAGGTAGGATCTTCAAAGTTCAATGCTCCTGCCATGCTTTACGTTGAATGGATGACCAAAGCTCTAATACCACTAATGATGTGAGTTAAGATGAACTTTGAAACAAGAACGTGAAGATGGATTAGTATTCTGAAATAAGCGTAAACAAAGTAACCAAAACAGGATGTAGGGATAGTTTAAGGATGAATAAACCGTAACCAAAGGATAGTATGCTTAGTGAAGTAGACCTATACTCCAACAAAGCGGGTGCTAAATCAAACACGCGATTGAAGTAGCGAGTTTAGAGCTTGTAACGCGACTTACTCTAGACTTTGTCTTGTAAACAACAAGGACGTAAAAGAAAGCTTTAGCTTTACTCAGGTTTTTGATATGCAAATTGGATGTCTTATTCATTCAACTAGATGGCTATATATAGCCTACAAGAGACCCTTAAACCGGCTGGTTAAGGTGACAAAAACAAAGCTACATCTATGTGAACAAGGAGCTAATAACAAAGCTAGGAGCTAATAACAAAGTAATGTAAACATGGAGCTAATAACAAAGCTTGAACAAGGAGTAATGAGCCGCGGCACTTTGTGTGAACATGGAGCCAAAAACAAAGCTAACAAGGGAGCCTTTAGTCGTGTACACCATGTGAACATAATCAGCCTTAAACACCTTCATAACTTCAGTACACTTCCCATGCTTGAATGAGTGTGAATCCATGTTAATGTCTTCATTTTACCTTGATTATTTGCTCCTTTATTCAGCTCAAACTCGAGCTAGCTCCATGATTGAAGACGACTCCTTATTAGTGCTAATGTAGCTGGACTATGTTTATGTAGGAGCTAGTATTCTTTCATTGAGCTCTTTAGTACTTCCTTACTCGGATTAGTAGCTTCTTGATTCGGATCATCTCCTCCCCCTTGAAAAGGAATTGTCCTCAATTCTGAAATGTCAACTTTATCAAGGTAAAGAGAAGGATCTTCCATTAGGAACGTGGCTTGAACTCCATAATCATCCGGCAACTTCATCTTGCAAGCGTTGTTGTTACCCTTGTATGGGACTTCTGGTTGTGGCTTCAACCTGTTCTTTCCTTTGTTTGGAACCCTCTCCTTCCTCAAGTTAACCAAAGCCAAGTCACCCCTTAGGAAGAGTCTCTTACTTCTGTTTTTGTTGTGCTCTCCTTTGTAGGCTTCTCTTGTTATGTACTCTGAAATAGAATGCCCTGGGGTGCAAAGGAGGTTTCCTTTAAAAGGAAGTTTTACCTACAAAACAAGCTCATCAAAAGTACCAAGAGAATTAGTCATGTGCTTGGGAAGTACTTCAGTCTCCATGGAGTAGTAGTCCTTCAAATTCTCAATCCCAAGTGTGCTTGCATCTAGGGTGGTTGAATGCGTGTTGTGACAAGACAAATTGTCAACCATGCCTTTGATCTTACCATCTTCATACCAAAGGGAAGCCCCTTTACTTAGCTTTAGAATGGCGTATTTGCACCTCTCTTCGTCCTCCAAATCCTTGAAGTCAAAGAGCTTCTCCATGTTTCTTTCCCACTCCAAGTAAACTTCAGGGTCAGTACCGCCATTAAACTCAGGAAGTTCAGTTACCTTGAGCTTGTCCACCAGCTCCCTTCTTGCTTGGAAGCGAGAGTTTCTGGGTTGGTAGTTCTCCCACGCCTTCTTTAGTTGTTCCAAGAAGGTAGGATCTTCAAAGTTCAATGCTCCTGCCATGCTTTACGTTGAATGGATGACCAAAGCTCTAATACCACTAATGATGTGAGTTAAGATGAACTTTGAAACAAGAACGTGAAGATGGATTAGTATTCTGAAATAAGCGTAAACAAAGTAACCAAAACAGGATGTAGGGATAGTTTAAGGATGAATAAACCGTAACCAAAGGATAGTATGCTTAGTGAAGTAGACCTATACTCCAACAAAGCGGGTGCTAAATCAAACACGCGATTGAAGTAGCGAGTTTAGAGCTTGTAACGCGACTTACTCTAGACTTTGTCTTGTAAACAACAAGGACGTAAAAGAAAGCTTTAGCTTTACTCAGGTTTTTGATATGCAAATTGGATGTCTTATTCATTCAACTAGATGGCTATATATAGCCTACAAGAGACCCTTAAACCGGCTGGTTAAGGTGACAAAAACAAAGCTACATCTATGTGAACAAGGAGCTAATAACAAAGCTAGGAGCTAATAACAAAGTAATGTAAACATGGAGCTAATAACAAAGCTTGAACAAGGAGTAATGAGCCGCGGCACTTTGTGTGAACATGGAGCCAAAAACAAAGCTAACAAGGGAGCCTTTAGTCGTGTACACCATGTGAACATAATCAGCCTTAAACACCTTCATAACTTCAGTACACTTCCCATGCTTGAATGAGTGTGAATCCATGTTAATGTCTTCATTTTACCTTGATTATTTGCTCCTTTATTCAGCTCAAACTCGAGCTAGCTCCATGATTGAAGACGACTCCTTATTAGTGCTAATGTAGCTGGACTATGTTTATGTAGGAGCTAGTATTCTTTCATTGAGCTCTTTAGTACTTCCTTACTCGGATTAGTAGCTTCTTGATTCGGATCATCTCCTCCCCCTTGAAAAGGAATTGTCCTCAATTCTGAAATGTCAACTTTATCAAGGTAAAGAGAAGGATCTTCCATTAGGAACGTGGCTTGAACTCCATAATCATCCGGCAACTTCATCTTGCAAGCGTTGTTGTTACCCTTGTATGGGACTTCTGGTTGTGGCTTCAACCTGTTCTTTCCTTTGTTTGGAACCCTCTCCTTCCTCAAGTTAACCAAAGCCAAGTCACCCCTTAGGAAGAGTCTCTTACTTCTGTTTTTGTTGTGCTCTCCTTTGTAGGCTTCTCTTGTTATGTACTCTGAAATAGAATGCCCTGGGGTGCAAAGGAGGTTTCCTTTAAAAGGAAGTTTTACCTGCAAAACAAGCTCATCAAAAGTACCAAGAGAATTAGTCATGTGCTTGGGAAGTACTTCAGTCTCCATGGAGTAGTAGTCCTTCAAATTCTCAATCCCAAGTGTGCTTGCATCTAGGGTGGTTGAATGCGTGTTGTGACAAGACAAATTGTCAACCATGCCTTTGATCTTACCATCTTCATACCAAAGGGAAGCCCCTTTACTTAGCTTTAGAATGGCGTATTTGCACCTCTCTTCGTCCTCCAAATCCTTGAAGTCAAAGAGCTTCTCCATGTTTCTTTCCCACTCCAAGTAAACTTCAGGGTCAGTACCGCCATTAAACTCAGGAAGTTCAGTTACCTTGAGCTTGTCCACCAGCTCCCTTCTTGCTTGGAAGCGAGAGTTTCTGGGTTGGTAGTTCTCCCACGCCTTCTTTAGTTGTTCCAAGAAGGTAGGATCTTCAAAGTTCAATGCTCCTGCCATGCTTTACGTTGAATGGATGACCAAAGCTCTAATACCACTAATGATGTGAGTTAAGATGAACTTTGAAACAAGAACGTGAAGATGGATTAGTATTCTGAAATAAGCGTAAACAAAGTAACCAAAACAGGATGTAGGGATAGTTTAAGGATGAATAAACCGTAACCAAAGGATAGTATGCTTAGTGAAGTAGACCTATACTCCAACAAAGCGGGTGCTAAATCAAACACGCGATTGAAGTAGCGAGTTTAGAGCTTGTAACGCGACTTACTCTAGACTTTGTCTTGTAAACAACAAGGACGTAAAAGAAAGCTTTAGCTTTACTCAGGTTTTTGATATGCAAATTGGATGTCTTATTCATTCAACTAGATGGCTATATATAGCCTACAAGAGACCCTTAAACCGGCTGGTTAAGGTGACAAAAACAAAGCTACATCTATGTGAACAAGGAGCTAATAACAAAGCTAGGAGCTAATAACAAAGTAATGTAAACATGGAGCTAATAACAAAGCTTGAACAAGGAGTAATGAGCCGCGGCACTTTGTGTGAACATGGAGCCAAAAACAAAGCTAACAAGGGAGCCTTTAGTCGTGTACACCATGTGAACATAATCAGCCTTAAACACCTTCATAACTTCAGTACACTTCCCATGCTTGAATGAGTGTGAATCCATGTTAATGTCTTCATTTTACCTTGATTATTTGCTCCTTTATTCAGCTCAAACTCGAGCTAGCTCCATGATTGAAGACGACTCCTTATTAGTGCTAATGTAGCTGGACTATGTTTATGTAGGAGCTAGTATTCTTTCATTGAGCTCTTTAGTACTTCCTTACTCGGATTA
This sequence comes from Agrostemma githago, assembly GCA_958450325.1. Lineage (NCBI taxonomy): Eukaryota > Viridiplantae > Streptophyta > Magnoliopsida > Caryophyllales > Caryophyllaceae > Agrostemma > Agrostemma githago. Next base: position 34,033,892 of record OY288243.1, on the reverse strand, counting down.
GTAGCTTCTTGATTCGGATCATCTCCTCCCCCTTGAAAAGGAATTGTCCTCAATTCTGAAATGTCAACTTTATCAAGGTAAAGAGAAGGATCTTCCATTAGGAACGTGGCTTGAACTCCATAATCATCCGGCAACTTCATCTTGCAAGCGTTGTTGTTACCCTTGTATGGGACTTCTGGTTGTGGCTTCAACCTGTTCTTTCCTTTGTTTGGAACCCTCTCCTTCCTCAAGTTAACCAAAGCCAAGTCACCCCTTAGGAAGAGTCTCTTACTTCTGTTTTTGTTGTGCTCTCCTTTGTAGGCTTCTCTTGTTATGTACTCTGAAATAGAATGCCCTGGGGTGCAAAGGAGGTTTCCTTTAAAAGGAAGTTTTACCTGCAAAACAAGCTCATCAAAAGTACCAAGAGAATTAGTCATGTGCTTGGGAAGTACTTCAGTCTCCATGGAGTAGTAGTCCTTCAAATTCTCAATCCCAAGTGTGCTTGCATCTAGGGTGGTTGAATGCGTGTTGTGACAAGACAAATTGTCAACCATGCCTTTGATCTTACCATCTTCATACCAAAGGGAAGCCCCTTTACTTAGCTTTAGAATGGCGTATTTGCACCTCTCTTCGTCCTCCAAATCCTTGAAGTCAAAGAGCTTCTCCATGTTTCTTTCCCACTCCAAGTAAACTTCAGGGTCAGTACCGCCATTAAACTCAGGAAGTTCAGTTACCTTGAGCTTGTCCACCAGCTCCCTTCTTGCTTGGAAGCGAGAGTTTCTGGGTTGGTAGTTCTCCCACGCCTTCTTTAGTTGTTCCAAGAAGGTAGGATCTTCAAAGTTCAATGCTCCTGCCATGCTTTACGTTGAATGGATGACCAAAGCTCTAATACCACTAATGATGTGAGTTAAGATGAACTTTGAAACAAGAACGTGAAGATGGATTAGTATTCTGAAATAAGCGTAAACAAAGTAACCAAAACAGGATGTAGGGATAGTTTAAGGATGAATAAACCGTAACCAAAGGATAGTATGCTTAGTGAAGTAGACCTATACTCCAACAAAGCGGGTGCTAAATCAAACACGCGATTGAAGTAGCGAGTTTAGAGCTTGTAACGCGACTTACTCTAGACTTTGTCTTGTAAACAACAAGGACGTAAAAGAAAGCTTTAGCTTTACTCAGGTTTTTGATATGCAAATTGGATGTCTTATTCATTCAACTAGATGGCTATATATAGCCTACAAGAGACCCTTAAACCGGCTGGTTAAGGTGACAAAAACAAAGCTACATCTATGTGAACAAGGAGCTAATAACAAAGCTAGGAGCTAATAACAAAGTAATGTAAACATGGAGCTAATAACAAAGCTTGAACAAGGAGTAATGAGCCGCGGCACTTTGTGTGAACATGGAGCCAAAAACATAGCTAACAAGGGAGCCTTTAGTCGTGTACACCATGTGAACATAATCAGCCTTAAACACCTTCATAACTTCAGTACACTTCCCATGCTTGAATGAGTGTGAATCCATGTTAATGTCTTCATTTTACCTTGATTATTTGCTCCTTTATTCAGCTCAAACTCGAGCTAGCTCCATGATTGAAGACGACTCCTTATTAGTGCTAATGTAGCTGGACTATGTTTATGTAGGAGCTAGTATTCTTTCATTGAGCTCTTTAGTACTTCCTTACTCGGATTAGTAGCTTCTTGATTCGGATCAATCCCCGGCATGTCCTTGTAGGACCACGCGAAGACATCCTTGAATTCTTGGAGAAGGTCTGTGAATTGTTTTCTCTCCTCGGGATCTAAGGATAAACCCAACTTAAGCATCGGGAGCTCTAAAGTGGTTCCCACGTTAATGGACTCGATTTCCTCAATTACCGGATCTCGGGACTCCCTTTGTGATCCGAATCAAGGAGCTACCAATCCAAGTAAGGAAGTACTAAAGAGCTCAACTAAAGAATACTAGCTCCTACTTAAGCATAGGCCAGCTACATTAGCAATAATAAGGAGTCATCTTCAATTATGGAGCTAGCTCGAAATTGAGCTGAATAAAGGAGCAACTAATCAAGGTAAAATGAAGACATTAACTTGGGTTCACAATCATTCAAGCATGGGAAGTGGACTGAAGTTATGAAGGTATTAAGGCTGGTTGTGTTCTCATGTTGTGCACGGCTGAAAGGCTCCCTTGTTAGCCTTGTTTTTGGCTCCATGTTCACATCCTTGCCGCGCCTCATTACTCCTACTCAAGCTTTGTTTTCATCTCCATGTTCACACAAGAGGACCACGGCTGATTACTCTTCATCAAACATTGTTTTTAGCTCCATGTTTACATCACTTTGTTATTAGCTCCCAACTTTGTTATTAGCTCCCAACTTTGTAATTAGCTCCTAGTTCACAATAGGTTTAGTCTTTGTTTTTGTCACCCTAAACCAGCCGGTTTAAGGGCTCTTGTAGGCTATATATAGCCGGCCATTTTGAAGGAATAAAACATCCAATTTGCAAATTAAAACTTGAGTAAAGCTAAGCTTTCTGTTTCGTCCTTGTAGTTTACAAGACAAAGTCTAGAGTAAGTCGCGTTACAAGCTCTAAACTCGCTATTTCAATCGAGTGTTTGATCTAGCAACCGCTTTGTTGAAGTATAGGTCTACTTCACCTAGCATACTATCCTTGGTTACGGTTTATCCTTCCTCAAAACTATCCTTTCATTCTGTTTTGGTTACTTGTTTACGTTCCATTTCAGAATACTAATCCATCTTTACATTCTTGTTTCAAAGTTCATATCAACTCACATCATTAGTGGTATCAGAGCTTTGGTCATCCATTTAGACGCAAGCATGGCAGGAGTGTTGAACTTTGAAGATCCTACCTTCCTAGAACAACTAAAGAAAGCATTGGAGAACTTCCAGCCAAGAAATTCTCGCTTCCAACCAAGGAGGGAACCGGTGGACAAGATCAAGGTAACTGAACTTCCTGAGTTTAACGGTGGTACTGATCCTGAAGCTTACTTGGAATGGAAAAGAAGCATGGAGAAGCTCTTTGACTTCAAGGATTTAGAGGACGAAGAAAGGTGCAAATACGCCATCCTAAAGTTAAGCAAAGGGGCTTCCCTTTGGTATGAAGGGCTTAAGGTACAGCGCACCAGGAGTGGAAAGGGTAAGATTACTTCTTGGGAGTCCTTAAAACGCAAACTACGTAAGAGGTATGTTCCAACTACGCACAAGTTATCCTTATACAAAAAGATTGCTAACCTTGTGCAAGGAAAAATGAGTGTTAGTGAATACATAGACGAGTTTGAGAACTTGGTTTTAATGGGAGAAGTAGAGGAGAATGAAGAAATAAAAATGGCTAGGTTCTTGCGTGGCTTAAATCGTAGTTTAGCCAATACGGTTGATTTGTGTCCTTATTCTGATTTTGATACCTTATGTGGATTGTGTCTAAAAATTGAGGCACAAGGGAAGGGAAGACATGAGGGTGAGTCTAGTAAGAGTCATACTTGGTCTCGAACGGATGATGGTAATAGAGTCAATCCTACTAATACTAATCAACCCCTTATTGTTAAGAGTAACCCCGCACCCCCACCTCAATCTACCACCAAAACAACCACTGAAACTAGCCTATCTAAGGTACGTTGTTTCAAATGTCAAGGGTTTGGTCATTACAAAAACGCATGTCCGAACAAAAGAGTTGTGACCTTAAGAGAGGTAATCACCATTAGGGATGAGATATGGGAGGAGGAACAACGTATAGGAGCTGTTTTTAATGTTAATGAGGAAGGGGAGGAAGAGGAAGAAGACTTTGAGGCTTATGAACCCCCGGCTTATGACACACTCCTAGTACTACGTACTCTACATGCTAACCCAATTCAACATGACACTGAACAAAGAGACCAACTATTCCATACTAAGTGTCAAGTTAAAGATAAATGGTGTAGTCTAATCATCGATGGAGGTAGTTGTACCAACGTTGCCTCAACTGAAATGGTGGACAAACTAGGTCTAGCTACTACTAATCACCCTAACCCTTATGCTTTACATTGGTTAAACAACGGGAACAAGGTAAGGGTCAATAAACAAGTGAGGGTTGGTTTAACCATGGGATCCTACGTTGACGAAGTTCTATGTGATGTTATACCTATGGACACTTGTCACATACTATTAGGACGTCCGTGGCAGTTTGATAGGGACGTAGTTCACCATGGGAGGAGGAATGAGTACGAGTTGAATGATAAGGGAAAGAAAATTATACTCAAACCCATGACCCCTCAAAATGTGTGTAACATGTTAGCTAACAAAGTCGGAAAACCCAGCCTTTCAATGTTTGCCAATAAAGAGTTGGGAGTACTTGCTGTAGAAGAGGGGGAGTTGGAAGCCGCCAAGGAGGAACCCATTAAGATTAAAAGTGGTAGTGAAGAAGAGTGGCAAAAGGAACAAGGTGCTGTTATCTCTAACGAAATATCATCCTGTTTGATGCCTAGTAAAGATCATGAGATCTTAAGGTATGAAGAAGGTAAGGTCAAAGACTTGGATAACACATTATCTTGCAACAACACACATTCAACCACCTTAGATGCAGGCACAATTGGAGTTGAGAATGGGAAGGACTACTACTCCATGAAGGCTGAAGAACTTACCAAGCACAAGACTAACTCTTTTGGTACTTTTGATGAGCTTATTTTGCAGGTAAAACTTCCTTTTAAAGGAAACCTCCTTTGCACTCCAGGGCATTCTAAGTACATAACGAGAAAAGCCTACAAAGGAGAGCACAATAAAAACAGAAGTACGAGGCGCTTCATAAGGGATGACTTGTCTTTGGCTAACGTAAGTATGGAGGAGTTCCCAAACCAAGGAAGGAACAAATGGAAGTCACAACCAGAAGTTCCGCACAAGGGTAACCACAGAACTTACAAGTTGAAGTTGCCGGATGAGTATGGAGTTCAAGCCACCCTCCTAATAGAAGATCTTCTTCTATACCTTGATAAAGATAACATTTCAGAATTGAGGACAATTCCTTGTCAAGGGGGAGGAGATGATCCGAATCAAGGAGCTACCAATCCAAGTAAGGAAGTACTAAAGAGCTCAACTAAAGAATACTAGCTCCTACTTAAGCATAGGCCAGCTACATTAGCAATAATAAGGAGTCATCTTCAATTATGGAGCTAGCTCGAAATTGAGCTGAATAAAGGAGCAACTAATCAAGGTAAAATGAAGACATTAACTTGGGTTCACAATCATTCAAGCATGGGAAGTGGACTGAAGTTATGAAGGTATTAAGGCTGGTTGTGTTCTCATGTTGTGCACGGCTGAAAGGCTCCCTTGTTAGCCTTGTTTTTGGCTCCATGTTCACATCCTTGCCGCGCCTCATTACTCCTACTCAAGCTTTGTTTTCATCTCCATGTTCACACAAGAGGACCACGGCTGATTACTCTTCATCAAACATTGTTTTTAGCTCCATGTTTACATCACTTTGTTATTAGCTCCCAACTTTGTTATTAGCTCCCAACTTTGTAATTAGCTCCTAGTTCACAATAGGTTTAGTCTTTGTTTTTGTCACCCTAAACCAGCCGGTTTAAGGGCTCTTGTAGGCTATATATAGCCGGCCATTTTGAAGGAATAAAACATCCAATTTGCAAATTAAAACTTGAGTAAAGCTAAGCTTTCTGTTTCGTCCTTGTAGTTTACAAGACAAAGTCTAGAGTAAGTCGCGTTACAAGCTCTAAACTCGCTATTTCAATCGAGTGTTTGATCTAGCAACCGCTTTGTTGAAGTATAGGTCTACTTCACCTAGCATACTATCCTTGGTTACGGTTTATCCTTCCTCAAAACTATCCTTTCATTCTGTTTTGGTTACTTGTTTACGTTCCATTTCAGAATACTAATCCATCTTTACATTCTTGTTTCAAAGTTCATATCAACTCACATCACTTTGTTCGAGCTGCTCGATCAGATGCGGAGGCATAGATACCTGTTCGTCGGGTTTCTCAATGTCATTGCATATGAAATTTTTGAAAGAATTTTGGAAATAAGACAAGTCGTAAGCAAAACGGTTTTCGTTATTATTAATAGTGAATTTGGAAAATAGCTCGAAGAGTGATGTGAGTTAAAATGAACTTTGAACAAGTTATTTGGAGATTGATAGTACTTTGAGATAAACGAAAAACAAGCAACGAAAAACAGATTGGAATAGTTGTTGTAAGGATGATAGAATGTAACCAAGGATAGTGTGCTAAGTGAGATAGACCTATACCTCAACAAAGCGGATGCTAATTCAAACACTCGATTGAAATAGCGAGTATAGAGCTTGTAACGCGACTAACTCTAATACTTTGTCTTGTGAACTACAAAGACGAAAAAAAAAAGCAAAGCTTCACTCAGGTTTGTTTGATGAAAGTTGAATGCTTTATTCATCAAATCGATGGCTATTTATAGCCTACAAACGTCCCCAAAGAGAGGCCAACCAGAATGGTCAAGCCTCTTAAAGAGGGTGATACAAACAAAGCAAAGGAAAAGAACTTAGACACTTAGATACAATGCATCAATGGGAACACATTCAGCCTACTAAATCCGATGCACAGCCCTTGTTTGCATGAGAGGTTTGATGAGTGTGAACCCAAGTTAATGTATCCATATGGTCTTGATTATTTGACTTGTAAAACAGATTAGAGCAAAGTATGTTCTTGCTCTTTTATTCGGTCCAGGTAGGTGCTTGCACGAGCTAGTTCAGCACTTGAAGAAGGCACACTACTAGACTTGAAGGAGGGGCTAAGGGGGTTGGACTAGGACCATTTGGAGCTAGTGTGAGTTCATTGAACTCTTGGTTTGTTGCTTCTTCATTTGGATCATCTCCTCCCCCTTGAAAAGGAATTGTCCTCAATTCTGAAATGCCGTCATCATCAAGATAAGGAGAAAGGTCTCCCACATTGAACGTGGCATGAACTCCATAATCATCCGGTAACTCCACCTTGTAGGCATTGTCGTTTACCTTTGATATGATCTTGTATGGACCTTCTGCTCGTGCCATCAACTTGTTCTTTCTCTTGCTTGGAAACCTCTCCTTTCTTAAGTGAACCCAAACTAAGTCACCCTCTTGGAATAGTCTTGGTTTCCTGTTTTTGTTGGATCTTCTTTTGTAGGCTTCATTTACCTCCTTGATCCTTTCTCGAATTTGCTCGTGGAGTTTTATCATGGATTTAAGCTTTGATTCCGCGTCTTTTGAGAGGAATCAGGTAGAGGAATCAGGTCCAAAGGCATATAAGGATTGATTCCATACACGGCCTCAAAAGGAGAATGAGAGGTAGCATAAGTAGGAGAACGATTGTAAGCAAACTCAGCGTGGGCAAGCTTGACATCCCAATCCTTTTGAGTCTTGCTCACAAGGCCCCTTAGCAACGTGCCTAAGGTGCGATTGGTAACTTCGGTTTGTCCATCTGTTTGTGGATGATGAGAAGTGCTAAATAAGAGCTTGGTCCCTACCTTCCTCCATAATGTGTTCCAAAAATAGCTAAGGAACTTTGAATCACGATCCGAAACAATGGATTTAGGTACTCCATGGAGACGCACCACTTCTTTGAAGTACAAATCGGCTACATTGCTAGCATCATCGGTTTTTGTGACAAGCAATGAAGTGAGCCATTTTTGAGAACCGGTCTACCACCACCATGATAGCATCTTTCCCCCTAGCTGTTCTTGGCAAGGCCACGATGAAGTCCATGGACACATCTTCCCATGGTCTTTTAGGAGTGGGCAAGGGCATATAGGCTCCTGGCTTGAAAGAACTCTTGGCAAATTGGCAAGTCACACACTTGCTCACTACATGTTGAACGCTCCCTTGCATTTTTGGCCAAAAGAAGTGCTCTTTTAAGACTTCCAATGTTCTTGTGATGCCAAAATGACCCGCTAATCCTCCCCCATGAGCTTCCCTAACCAGCAACTCTCTGATGGGATGTTTGGGAACACAAAGTCGATTTCCCTTGAAAAGAAATCCTTCCTACAAAAAAAACTCGTCAAAGGCTCCCTCCTTGCATTTGGTGAAAGCTTCACCAAAATCAGCATCATTTTTATAGTAATCCTTTAGAGTTTCAAATCCAAGCATTCTAACATCCAAAGTAGACAATAGAGTGTAGCGGCGGGATAATGCATCAGCCACCACGTTACTCTTACCGTCCTTGTATTTTGAAGAGAAATGAAAGGATTGCAAGAATTCCACCCACTTGGCATGCCTTGGACTTAGTTTTTGTTGGCCATTGATGTACTTTAGGGACTCATGATCTGAATGGAGAATAAAGTGGTTAGTACGAAGATAATGACTCCAATGATCGAGAGCTCTTACTATGGCATAGAATTCCTTGTCGTAGGTGCAATAATTCTGCCTTGCTCCATTGAGTTTTTCTGAAAAATAGGCAATGGGGCGCCTATTTTGTACGAGGACAGCACCAATTCCTACTCCACTAGCGTCACATTCAACCTCAAATGGTTGAGAGAAATAAGGAAGAGCTAGAATAGGAGCGGAACACAAGTTCTCCTTGATGGCTTCAAAAGCATCTTGGGCAGCCTTGGACCAAACGAACGTACCCTTCTTCAAACACTCGGTGATAGGACTTGTGATGGTACTAAAGTCCTTAATGAACCTTCTGTAGAAGGAAGCCAACCCATGGAATGATCTTACTTCAGTAATGGTAGAAGGGATTGGCCAAGTACGGATGGACTCTATCTTGGTTTGATCAACGGATACTCCATCTTTGGACACCACATAGCCAAGGAACACCACACTTTCTACAAAGAAAGCACACTTCTCCTTCTTGCCAAAGAGTTGTTGTTTGCGTAGTGTCGTAAATAGTAGCCTTAAGTGCTCCATATGCTCCGCAAAAGACCTGCTATAAACAAGGATATCATCCAAATAAACCACAATGAATCGACCTAAATAGGCCTTGAGTACTTCATTCATTAGCCTCATGAATGTGCTTGGAGCGTTGGTGAGACCAAATGGCATAACCGTCCATTCATAGAGCCCATGCTTAGTCTTGAATGCTGTCTTCCACTCATCCCCCTCTCTCATTCTAATTTGATGATACCCACTTCTCAAATCGATTTTGGAGAAGATCACAGCCCCATGAAGCTCATCCAACATATCATCCAATCTTGGAATAGGAAATCTATATTTGATGGTAATGTTGTTAACTGCCCTACTATCCACACACATTCTCCAAGTTCCATCTTTCTTAGGTACTAAAAGGACTGGAACAGTGCAAGGACTAAGGCTTTCACGTACATACCCTCGACTCATTAATTCATCAATTTGTCTTTGCAATTCCTTAGTCTCCTCTGGATTACACCTATAGGCTGCCTTATTTGGCAAGGCTGCTCCTGGAACGAGGTCAATTTGGTGTTCTATGCCTCGAATAGGTGGTAAACCAACTGGTAATTCCTTAGGGAAAACGTCCTCAAACTCATGTAACAATTCCTCAAACGGTTTTCCCCCAAGCCCATTCTCAACTACTAAGGGTTCCTCTCTAGCAACCATGACAAAGATACGTTCCCCCCCCTTGTAAAGCCTGTTCTACTTCACTCTCACTAGCAAATATGGTGAGGTTAGGTTTCTTAGTTTTGTTGGCTGCCATAGCACGAACACCTTGAGGTGTCATCGGTTTTAGTACGATTTTCTTTCCCTTATCCCTCAATTCGTATTCATTCTTCCTCCCATGGTGTACTACATCCCTATCAAACTGCCAAGGACGTCCCAAAAGTATATGACACGCATCCATAGGAATGACATCACATAAAACCTCATCGACATAAGACCCCATGGTTAAACCTACTCTTACTTGCTTAGTGACCCTCACTTTGTTACCATCGTCCAACCAATGTAGTGCATAAGGTTTAGGGTGACTAGTGGTGGTTAGGCCTAATTTAGTTACCATTTCAGTTGAGGCAACATTTGTGCAATTACCCCCATCAATTATCAAGCTACACCATTTGTTGTTAACTTGACATTTAGTGTGGAAGAGTTGATCCCTTTGTTCAGTGTTGTGCGGGATGGGGTTGGCATGGAGTGTACGTAGTACCAAAATAGTATCATACGTTGGGGGTTCATAATCCTCTCTTTCTTCATCCTCTTCTTCTTCTCCCTCATTAAACACAACCCCTATGCGTTGCTCCTCCTCCCACATCTCATCTCTGAAAGGCATTATTTCTCTCAAGGTCACGACTCTCTTATTAGGACACGCATTTTTATAGTGACCAAAGCCTTGGCACTTGAAGCAACGTACTTTGGACAAACTAGTTTCAGTGGGTGTCTTAATTGTGGGTTGAGTCGGATTACTTTTAATGGTAAGGGGTTGATTAGTGTTAACCGAATTTGCTTTGTTACTCCCCTCACTTCGTGACCAGGTATGACTCTTACTAGACTCACTCTCATACCTAGTTTTCCCTTGTGCCTCAATTTTCAAACATAACCCACACAAAGTATCAAAATCAGAGTATGGACATAAATCAACTGTATTAGCAATACTACGATTTAACCCACGTAAGAAGCTAGCCATTTTTATCTCTTCGTTTTCTTCTACTTCCCCCATTAATACCAAGTTCTCAAACTCCTCAATGTACTCGCTAACACTCATCCTTCCTTGTACGAGATTAGCAATTTTTTTGTATAAGGATAACTTATGCGTAGTTGGAACATACCTCTTGCGTAGCTTTCGTTTCAAGGATTCCCAAGAAGAAATCTTACCCTTTCCATCCCTGGTGCGTTGTATTTTCAGCCCTTCATACCAAAGAGAAGCCCCTTTGCTTAGCTTCAGAATTGCATACTTGCACCTCTCCTCGTCCTCCAAGTCTTTGAAATCAAAAAGCTTCTCTATGTTTCTTTCCCATTCCAAATAAACTTCAGGATCAGTACCTCCACGGAACTCAGGGAGTTCGTTCACTTTGATTCTGTCCACCGGCTCTCTTCTTGCTTGGAAACGAGAATTCATGGGCTGGTAGTTCTCCAATGCTTTCTTTAGGTGTTCGAAGAAGTTAGGGTCGTCAAAGTTCACTCCTCCTGCCATGCCTTACGTCTTAGGAAGACCAAAGTTCTGATACCACTAATGATGTGAGTTAGAATGAACTTTGAACAAGTTATTTGGAGATTGATAGTACTTTGAGATAAACGAAAAACAAGCAACGAAAATCAGATTGGAATAGTTGTTGTAAGGATGATAGAATGTAACCAAGGATAGTGTGCTAAGTGAGATAGACCTATACCTCAACAAAGCGGGTGCTAATTCAAATACTTGATTGAAATAGCGAGTATAGAGCTTGTAACGCGACTAACTCTAATACTTTGTCTTGTGAACTACAAAGACAAAAAAGAAAAGCAAAGCTTCACTCAGGTTTGTTTGATGAAAGTTGAATGCTTTATTCATCAAATGGATGACTATTTATAGCCTACAAACGTCCCCAAAGAGAGGCCAACCAGAATGGTCAAGCCTCTTAAAGAGGGTGATACAAACAAAATAAAGCAAAGGAAAAGAACTTAGACACTTAGATACAATGCATCAATGGGAACACATTCAGCCTACTAAATCCGATGCACAGCCCTTATTTGCATGAGAGGTTTGATGAGTGTGAACCCAAGTTAATGTATCCATATGGTCTTGATTATTTGACTTGTAAAACAGATTAGAGCAAAGTATGTTCTTGATCTTTTATTCGGTCCAGGTAGGTGCTTGCACGAGCTAGTTCAGCACTTGAAGAAGGCACACTACTAGACTTGAAGGAGGGGCTAAGGGGGTTGGACTAGGACCATTTGGAGCTAGTGTGAGTTCATTGAACTCTTGGTTTGTTGCTTCTTCATTCGGATCAAAGAGAGCGGCCATCTGATAGCTGGTCAGTGACGGGATAGGGAGTGCTCTCGGGACAGGCCCCGAGACTCCAGTGGAAGTGGCTAAAGGAAGAGGGGTTACAGACTCGACTCTAGCACTGGACCCTCTAGACTCTGACTCAGACTCAGACTCGGACTTGGACTCAGTATCCGGCATGTCTCCCTCGCTGGTGGTCAGCTTGTAGACTCGTCCTTGGTTGTCGGTCCACTTGATGGTCTTCCTCCAGGTCCTTTTCCCGGTGTCTGCACCAACTTCGGAGATCAACTTAGTTGGGTCAAACCGATTGCTGCGAAGGATCAGGTTGACCAGATCTTCTTTTGGAGCAGGGATGGCTTTGTCTTCTGCGAATAGGAGCCCCAGCACGGGCTCAGAGTTATTTTCACCCTCCTTGGATTCGGCCTGAACGAGGGTGAATATATCATCGGGGATGAAATTGCATTCCCGAGCCTATTTGGTCTCGGGATATGTGATAGTGGGCCGGTATAGCCCCACTTGAATAGCCCCAAATACCGATGTAACGAAGTAATCGGTTAGTTTTGGGCTATAAGGGCCCAAGTAGGTACCCTTGATGATGTTGGTGGCCTTTTGAATACCGGCCCGCACCAGGTTCCCGGGGTTATTGCATACCCTAAACCGAATCGTGATTCGCCATCGTTCAGGACCTCGATGATTTTTCCGGCTGGAAGATATGGTCTCGAGGTAGCCCCCGGTAAATAGCCCAAGTTTTGCAGCATCGTATCGATGCTAGTAGTGAAGTAGGGCCTGAAGAGATATTCCTCTTCGATCATTCCCACGAAATCAAATCCTCGTGGGTCGGCCCGGCTTGTAGCATCGCAGCTTGCTACGGTAATGGGGGTTGCCTCCAGTGTGATGACACCGTCTTGAAGAGGCATCTTGACTTTTCTATGGAGGGTAGAGGACACGGCCTTGACCGCATGGATCCAAGGCCTCCTGAGAAGCAAGTTGAAGGAGGAGGTGACATCAATCACCTGGAACTCCAACTCTTTTTCGATAGGGCCCGTTATAATTGTCAGTTTAACGGCCCCAGCAACCGGTTTTGGGCTTCCATCAAAAGCCTGAATAGTCTGTGTGGTCGGAAGATAGTCGGCCTCGGTGATGCCGATGGCTTTGGCGGTCCTTAAAGGCAAGACATTAACAGCGGATCCATCATCGATTAGGGTCATTGGGAGGTATTTCCCTCGGCAAATGACCGTGATGTATAGGGCCAAGTTATGGGCGGCCCCGAATGGTGGAAGGTCGGACTCGGAGAAGGTGATTAGCGGGCCTTCTTCTTTGGACTTGCCCTTGAGATAGGACATAATAGGTGGCTACCATTTCAGTAGGGGTAACCCGTGAGTCGACCTTGATTTCATCGAGAGCCTTGGTAAGTGCTTCTCGATGTGCTTGCGAGCTAACTAGGAGTTGCCATATGGTTAGATTGGTTCGAACCCTCTTCAATTGCTTGACCAGGGCCATGTCGTTGCTTGGTTCCTCAAGGGTAGATTTCGTCCTGGCAGGTTCAGTGACGTTTGTGGGGGTAGGATGCCCGGTGGTGGCGAGGTGGTTGGTGGCTAACGCTTTAGACTTAGCTTTTCTAACCTCTTCAATGGTGATGGGGACAGCCTCCCCTTTGGCTAGGCAGACATCTTCTTCATCATCGAACCATATCCCGTTAATTTGTGGGACAAATGGGGAAATGAGGTGAGAACAGTCAATTACCTCTCCGGTGAATATAGCATGAGCACTGAACGGGTTTTCCTTGTTGCTCGACTTGTCTCCGGGCAAGGGTATTTTCTCGCTCTCGATCAGATCTTGGATCAGATGCTTCAATTTCCAACATTTTTCAGTGTCGTGCCCATTACCTCGATGCTATTGGCAATAGGCCTGAACAGTGTAACTCTTGGATCTTTTCTCCACTGGAACTTCTGGAGTTGGGCCTATTGGTTGGATCAGGCCCTTTGAAGATAGCCTTTGTAAGGCGTAGGTATAGGTAGTCCCTATATCCGTGAATACCCGAGTTGGAGTATTCTTTTTGGATGAGGTGTCCAGCAGATTGACCTCATCGAAGATGCTGCGGGTTGCAGCTGCAGGTGTGGGCTTGCTCTCAGATGAACTGGCCCCTTGATATCCCTTGGTAGAGGCCTTAGTTAGGCTCTCTTAAATCATCCTCGATCCTTGTACCCATTTCAGTTAGAGTGGCAAAGTTGGGAATGACAGCATACCGGAGATGGACCCGGTAGGAAGGGAGGAGGTTCTTGACAAAGGCCTCCACTAAGACTTTCTCGTTGGGCTCATCGACCAACTTTACGCTCTCGGCCCTCCACCTTTGAAGGTACTTGGTGAACCCTTCTTTGGGCTCTTGGGCCATAACCTCCAGAGTACGCATCTTAGTTTGGATCTCGGTATTGTCAGCGTAATTCCGAGCAAATTCAGTTGCCACATCGTCCCAAGTCTTGTATTTCTTGGAATCGAGCCTGTAGTAACCGGCTTTGGGATGCTTCTAGAGGGAGGAAGCGAACAAATGTTTGAACATGGTGGACTTCACCCCCTTGACGGCCATAAATTCTTTGAAAGCCCAGATGTGATGGACCGGGTCTTCAGTACCCTCAAACATCGGTATTCCCGTAAGGTTGAGGTTGGCGGGTAACTCGTCATTCAGAGGCGAGTAGGAGCGAGCATTCTCCGTATGGATCGAGTTGCTTGTTGACAAGTGGACTTGTTCTTCAAGCTCGCGAACTAACGACGCTGATTAGTTCAACTATGGGCCCGGTGGGCTCCGATCCCGCGACAGGAGTCCCTTTCTCCACGACGCTCAAACGGGTGGCAAGGGTCGTTTGGTCGGTCTAGATGGCAGTCAATTGGGTCTCGATTTTGGCCAGTGCGGCGGTCAGTTGATCCAGAGTTGCTTGCATTTTCTGGCGTCTGGTTAACGGTGGCCTGTCCGTAAGAATACCGCGTAATCAAAAATTAGCCCAAACCCTGGACGTCTCGGGTTTTGAAATTGGATATTTTGAAAAAAGATGCAATTTTTGAAAAATTGACGGTTTTTGAAAAATGACTTTAGAAACCAAGTAGCACATAGTCACGCAAGCATAATAACGACGCCATGTACGCTCTACACTAAGTCTCGGTCGGTCTAGAAAAGGTCTATACCAGTGCACATAGCCTATCCGAGAATCGGGACGGACTTCCTAAGTCGAATTGAGCTTAGAACATGCCGCGAAACCCATACGAATCAACTATGAACACATTTGACATATCCATATTTGAGTACATCATGGTATAGGGAGACGTCGGTCACCAGTACCGGCCCGGGAAAGAATAGGGTTATGCATGAACAGTAAAACTAAAACGCGTATTGTACTAGTCAAATGGTTTCTATTCGAGTCTCACCCTGAGGATGCCGATGGTAAGTCACATCAGTTAATCCCCAGCGGAGTCGCCAAATTGTGGACATGACATAGGTCCACCCCGACGCGGCCACGCGCGGGTTTGGTGAGGCGAATGAATCTCCATATGAGATGGATCGAATTGAAATTTAAATCGAAGTGGAGTCGCCACCGAGCTTTGTGGGAGTTCGGGCCCGTTCGAACCCACTCTATATCTTAGTGGGCCATGCACAAAGTATGGCCCATTCGGATGTCAGAGTTTATTGGGTTCGTCCCTTTGCATTTTGATACCGATACCGACATTATCGGATACCGTGTATTGAATGACTCTCGTGCGCCAACGGTTTCGGGCATCTGGAAACCGAGGTTCTGAGTAAGGGGTGAGGGTACGTGTTGGGAAGTTCACAAAGAACACCCAACCCCGCCCGCACTTAGCGGCCTCTACTAAGATATCGTTTGACTTTCGAATATGCGCGTTAGTAATACGATGGAATGATATGCAAACAACGTTTTGACTAAACATGCGAAGATTAGAATAAGTTGCTACGTTGATTTAATGCATCTAAAGTTAACGCCAAAGTTATATTTAGCATGCGAGATTCATTTTAGTACAATAAAACAAATAACAGAAAATAAATCAAAAAGACATAAACAAACAAGTTAGTAATGGTAAATAACGATAATAACGGTTTGCAAATAATATAGAACGATATAGAATGACATGATGCATGGTTTCGGAAGGTAGTATGACACGTGATTGACTTGACACGTGTTGACCGAAGTCATAAAAATATTTTATTGAGACTCGAAGGACGTTATAGGACTCACAGTTTGACGTGATAAAGGACACTCGGTCGAGTCATTGAGGGACTCGACCGAGTGTGTCTCGGAAAATGCTTCTATCCAATATTTGAGGTGCCACTCGACTGAGTCATGGAGGGACTCGACCGAGTGAGCAGCCACTCGATCGAGTCGTTGCGAGACTCGACCGAGTGGTTCTCAAAAGAACCTTTCTGCCTTGGTTCTGGGGGTGCCACTCGACCGAGTGGGCTAGGCACTCGATCGAGTGCCCCCTGTACGAACTAGGGTTCGCTTCACAATTTATTATTGATTTCGAAATTGCTCTTTTTATTTTGGAAAGTCGATGATTTTATTGAATCGGGCAGAAATATTGTATGATTTATGCTCGATTCAGACTTTGATGCTCATAGTATCCGACATACGATTATTGAATCGATATCGAATATTTAGAGCGAAATCTAAAAAAATACGTTTGTAAGTCGTTTTAAATCAAACTAAAGAGAAATAAATTATCTCCGCGTTAGTGTCGTATTAATTCTTTCGAATTAGGTGACAACTATTGTTAGCATCAACGAATTCGCATTAATTAGATTTATTGACTAAATCGCTTAGATTCGACATCCAACTATTGAGTTGGTATCGAATCTAATAGATCGACACTTTAAATTTGCTTGAACTAAAAGGACTTGACTTGATTCCCTCCGCATCCCGACATCATGATAAATCCTTACGGATTGTGTGATGTCGGATCCGCATCAACAGGTTTCGACTTAATTAAAAAAAATTGATTCGAAAATAGTTTTAAAATTGATGAATGTGCGATGAACGACAATTATGACGATAATGACGCGACAAGAATAAAAAGAGATGATTTTGTTGATGTTGACTCTCTTCAACAATCAAGCGTTCGGGGTGTCGGGATAAGCGACTGGCAACGTCGGGTGAAGCACCCTTGTATATTCAAATTTCCTTATCCCGTCATCATTCACGCTCGGCACGAATTAACGAGTAATTTAATGTCTTAATACTAGAGATAGTATTGATATTAGAAAAATAAAAAAAAAACGAAAAAAAAATGAGGAAGAGAGGAAGACGACGCGAGAGAGAGGAGAGGAGAACGGGATTTTGCACCCTTAACCTACATGTTTCTTAGTCTCGGATAGAACTCGTTTAATCGTGGCTCGGGCACGGGAGTAGCGAGGTTAAGTAGATCGGGTTATGGTAGTTTATGGTTTGATTCCTAGATGCTAGGGTTTAGGATTGAAGAAGATAGGAAGATTAGGGTTCTTGTGTGGGTTAGGGTTGTGCAAAGAGTGTCTCCCAATTGTGCATGCAAAGGGGTGTATATATAGGCATGCCCTCTACCCTCGTCTAGGGTTACTCGACCGAGTACTCTGCTGACTTGGTCGAGTGGCCCAAAGCAGCCGCAGACGGGCCTATTTGAGGGCCCACTCGATCGAGTGGGTCAGCTGAAATGAAGGGGTCCGGTTTTTTGGACCTTGGGTTGGGTATTTTGTAGATCTTGTATTTGGGTTGGACTTTTGATATTTTCAAGGCTATTTTTGTGTCTTGGAAACGACTTTGACCGGGGTTTGACCCGGTCGCTAAAAGACGGTTTTATTTCCGGTGTCGGTTTTGACCCAAATTAGTCTTATTTGATTGGAAACGACCCGCTGGGCTTGAATTTGGGGTCAGGTTTATGAGATTTGTACTCCGTAAAGAGCCCAAGCCAGAAACTAATGGTTTCGAGCCCATATCCGAGCGCGTGGAAACACGTTTGCGTCCGATCTTCATCGGGTGTTGTTGGAAACTGCTATAGACACCTAGCAGCCAAATGTGGGTGTATATAATATGATATAATATGGCTGGGAGAACGTCCGAGTTACTCCTCACTAATGTGGTTGTTCTGTTTATAACATGGCAGGTATTTGCTGCTGGGTTTTGGGTGTAAGCTAGCAAGTAGCGTGGATCCTACTCTTTCTTCATTCATGTTTACTTATGGTTTGTATAAACCCGTTTGGAGAATTTTCTTTTTAGCCCTTTTGTAAAAAGTGGCCTTTGTATTAACTTACCATTTCTTTTGGTAAGATATAGTTCGTTAGTGTATTTTAATCTCAACTCTACGGTGTTTCCGCTACTGTATTGCATTAGAATACAATAATCCCTTGGAATGTTTTTATCAAATTTTGTAGTTAGTGAAAATCGAACAACTCGTCAGACGTTTTCAATAACAGATTCCAAAGTCCAATGACGATAAAGCAAAAAACTTGAACATACGAAATTATTTTTGAAAACTTTTAAACCGTTTTACATAATTATCTTTATAGAAGTCAAAAATATTGGCAATTATGAAAGTTTTAATAAAAAAATTTGATCGTTTGAAAATCAAAATTTGATACAATTTCAAAATATTTTAAAATTAATCATTAAGGCATTTTGAAACGGAACTAAATACAGATGTCAACCGAGAATGGAACAAAACGAAGAATAAAGTTCTTAAATTGTGACTCAAAATTTTTAAATTTTACGATATTTGGAATTTTAAGTTAGTCAAACTTTTTAACTAAACGAGGTGTTTCACAATTTGAAATTATACCTCAAAATGATAAAATTTCACGATAATCCAAAATTTTAAATTAGTGCGACCTTTCATAAAATAGGGAGTTCAGGAAAAAGATTGATGGATAAATAGAACGAGGGTAAACGATTAATCAAAACAAAAGTTTTCAAACTCGATGAGGGTCGAAGGGATTGGAAGCAGACATGGTAGTAGGACTCAAGAGAAGCAAAGGGTAGGACAAAATTGAGAGTCCAACATAGCTCTCAAGGATTATAGAAGAAATTAACCATCTCGAGATTCCTAGCACGACTCCCACAAACACGTGTTCCTAAATCCCATCAAATAACGCTAAGTTCAATATCAGGCACTAGGTGGTCCTACTCAGTCTAGAACCTCCAAAATTATCAACTGCTACAACCTCCAATATAAAGTCTTACATATTCAATCGAAGCGGTAAGAATCCATAAAAAGTTTAGAATCTAATCTCCTTAATTAAGATTCCAAGGGTTATCGAAGCACAACTATACCTGTAATCAAATAGGCTCAAAATTCAAAGCTCACTAGGTTTAAACTCGAAGTTGGGAACTCTAAACAAAATCCACCAAAAGACAATCGCGGATACAGAACCCTCAAATGATTACACCAACATAGCTAAAACATCACAAGTACAGAAGTTATGAAAGTACAACAAATTCTCAAACAAGCTCAATCCTACAGGTAAAGGTAAGCATCCACATCCCAAACACGTCATTCGACTAAGGATTTGGAGAAGTCCATCCAATTACTAATCAGAATGGTGCAACAACTTTGTTATTAATGTCCTAACAAAGCCACAATCTCGTTGGTTAAAAGGTTCTGAACTGTAAATTCCATCAAAAAGATTGGCATCTAAGTATTCCTCAAAATAACACAGTAAATCCAAACTGTGAGTGTGCAAGATATTTCTCTTCCTCTTGGTTAACCACAATCTAACCAAGTTTAGATCCTCAACTCCAAATTCCATAGGTTACAACTTTACTCAACTATCAATGACCTAATCCTTAAGAAACAAGGGCATTCTATGTCAACCAAAATTCACTAAAACATTCACAAGAACCTGAACATGGCACCAAAACACTTAGGCTAACACTTTAAACTGTGATATATGATCTCAAACATCCACAACACCTTCAACAAGTGAGTGTTAAGTAAAAATCCCAAAGTAATAACATCAGTTATGTAACAACCCGGATTTTCGATGACTTAAATTAATAGATAATGCGGAAAATTATCTAAGTCATTTAATTAAAATTATGTCAGAGTGTAAATAATCTGGATCGCTACGTATCCTTACAACAAACGGCTATTAATTATAATCTTGATTCACTTAGTACAGAATATAGATTGCATTTTATACAAACATATTATTAAATCTCTCTCGCTCGATTCCCCCAATGTTTAGACCTGCAAAAACATAAAACAGGGGCCGCTGAGCGGAATAGCAACAAAACCGTTCATCTAACATCACCTCATACACATAAGACAATCATGTGAATAACCAATAATATGCTTACAAAAATATTAAAGGATATCACGTAACAGATAGTTTCCTTTATTTCAATTAACCGACATGTGAGGTGATGAGAACGATAAAATTTAGAAGATGGGACATTGACAGCCATTTGATTTTAAAATCATTTTTGACATAAATAGACAAAACACACAAGTCGTGGCTCCTAGTATCACCTCTACATCCTATTGGCTTGCATCTCACCAATAGAAGTAACCGTGTTACCAACTGTAGACCGAACCGATCTTATGAGATTTACATCTCACCCATAAGGCTCAATTGGGCCCGAACTTCTATTATATTATACGTTTATTCAGACGGAGCTCTGGCGAATTGAAAGTCGATGATTACATTCTCTGCATCACCAAGAGGGAACCCGCAGTTTTCAGAATCCTATTCTGCCCCTGCTACCTAGGTGGTAATATTGATCAAGTACTTTGTCTATACATGCGCACATACCCTACGCAGACTCTTGAACCGCAGCTCTCACTGCCGTAGGATGACTACCTTAAACACTAGGACGACTTTTGGACTGCGGCCTTCGAGTCTGCTTTTCATTACAAGTGCAATCGAAACACCACATATGATAGACTCCAACACAAGCTATTCGTCCCAGACCCGCATCGTAAACTTTATATAAAAGTCGCCCGTGAACAAGTAATATTTTATTTGGTGACCTTTAATAATTGGTCGGACTCATTTGAAACAGTAAAATCCTCAAATTCTCACTTTTGGTGTGACAACGTTATACTTTAATCCTCAAGTGTCATCCGAAACATTATATCCCAAATATCGTATAACTTATTTTAAAATAGTAAATCTTTTAAATGAAGTTTTATATTAAAATAAAAATTAAGGTATAATAAAATATTATTTTAAAATTTAAAGTTTTAATTCAAAATTTAAAGTTTCTGTAAAATATTAAAGTTTTTAAAAGAATATATAAATTAAGTCGTACTTAAAATTTAACGTAGAATAACCTTAATACTTATGAGTGTTTTATAAAAGTTTCAAAATAAAATAAATTTATTTACTATAGAAAACGTAATTTATAAGTTTTTGTCTATTTAAAAAGAATTAAATGATATATTATTAAAATAAAATATTTTGTAGGATACTAATTTATATTATTAATAAAATACAAAATTAAGCATAAAAATACTGAAGTCGAATTAAAATAAGAATAAAATCATAAACACGGAAATGATATATAAAGTCTATAATATAAATATATAATACGAATAGTAAATACAAATAAATAAATAAAATGGAATGATATAAGTATATATTGATTTAAAAAATATAATTTAAAGCATACTTAGTCGATTTACAAATTTTGACGTAAAATCATTTTTTTTAATATTTATAAATGTCGTGTAAAAATTTCGGAAAATAAATCCATTTATTTTAGAAAATGAAATTTATAAATTTCTACCTATATAAAAATAATAAGTGAATTATTATTAAAATAAGATATTTTGTAGGTTACTAATTTACTCTATTATTATAATATATATAAACAAATGTAAAAGTACTAAAGAAAATTAAAATATGACCAAAATTACAATTATATAAAATACATACAAAATATAAAGTACATAGAATAAATACACGTAGTAAATGGAATTAAACAAAGAAAATGATATAAGTAAATTTTATTAATTTAAGTTATTTTATCCATTTTCTCAATTTCTCATATAAACAGAAATGTAAAGGTGGTAAATAAATAAATAAATTAACAAGTGATAATTTAGTTAAGTTAAATTTAGTCGTAAATAAATATATAACATAAATAAAATATCACGTAACATTTTTTATATATACATAAGTAATTTAGTCATACAAATAAGCCTAAATATTTAAATAAGCAATTTATTAAGCTAGTAACATAATATACTTATATATATATAAAATGTTGTTAGAAGAAAAGTTTGGTTACCTTTAAAAGTCGTCAGATCAATAATATCGTCTACATTAGAAAAGTCGTCTCCTCCCCCTTTTAAAGACATTTTCGGTCGAAATGATTTGGCCCAAATACAGTTCCAAAAAAGTTATTCCACCAAATACTGAGCAACTTCTCATTCTCGATGCTCCAATTATATAGAAGAACGATGGAGTAAATATAGTATGTAGTACGGAGTAATGTAGTATAATATAGTAAGTATAAGTAGCACGTAGTATAGTACTCCGTAATATGTAGTATGTAGTGATGTGAGTTGGAATGAATCTTTGAACAAGTGAATTGGAGATTGATAGTAAATTGAAATGAACGAAACAAAGCAACGAAATCAGGTTGAAATAGTTGTTGTAAAGTGATGATAGAACGTAACCAAGGATAGTGTGCTAAGTGAGATAGACCTATACCTCAACAAAGCGGGTGCTAATTCAAACACTCGATTGAAATAGCGAGTATAGAGCTTGTAACGCGACTTACTCTAATACTTTGTCTTGTGAACTACAAAGACGAAAAGGAAAGCAAAGCTTAACTCAGATTTTGTTTGATGAAGGTTGAATGCTTTATTCATCAAGTACTTGGCTATTTATAGCCAAGCAACACGTCCCAAATGAGGCTCCAACCAGAATAGTCAAGCCTCATTAAGGGTTACAAACTACTAAGTGATAAAAACAAAGTAAATACATTGAACTAAAATGACTAAATTCATCCTCTAGTTATACTCCAAATCTGGTGCTTTTCTCTTGGTGTGCTTTGGCTGGTTGGAGGTGTGAATGAGTCTTCTTAATCTATGAAAGCAATAACTCCAATTGCTTGTTATTTGAACTTGGAAATCAAAATAGGGCCATGTATGTTTCAGCTCTTTTATTCGGTCCAAGTTGGTGTTCACAAGAGCTAGTTTAGCATTTGAAGAAGGCACACCACTAGACTTGAAGGAGGGACTAAGGGGCTTGAACTTGGACCATTTGGAGCTAGTGTGAGCTCATTGAAATCCTGATTTGTTGTTGCTTCCTCATTCGGATCATCTCCTCCCCCTTGAAAAGGATTTGTCCTCAATTCTGAAATGCCGTCATCATCAAGATAAGGAGAAAGATCTCCCACGTTGAACGTGGCATGAACTCCATAATCATCCGGTAACTCCACCTTGTAGGCATTGTCGTTTACCCTTGATATGATCTTATATGGACCTTCTGCTCGTGGCATCAATTTGTTCTTTCTCTTGCTTGGAAACCTCTCCTTTCTTAAGTGAACCCAAACCAAGTCACCCTCTTGGAAGAGTCTTGGTTTCCTGTTTTTGTTGGATCTTCTTTTTTAGGCTTCATTTACTTCCTTTATCCTTTCTCGGATTTGCTCGTGGAGTTTTATCATGGACTTGAGCTTTGACTCTGCGTCCTTGTGGACTAACTCATCCTTAGGTAGGGGAATTAGGTCCAAAGGCATATAAGGGTTGATTCCATAAACAGCCTCAAAAGAAGAATGAAAGGTAGCATAAGTAGGAGAACGATTGTAAGCAAACTCAGCGTGGGCTAGCTTGACATCCCAATCCTTTTGAGTCTTGCTCACCAGGCCTCTTAGCAACGTGCCTAAAGTGCGGTTGGTAACTTCGGTTTGGCCATCTGTTTGTGGGTGATGAGAGGTGCTAAATAAGAGCTTGGTCCCTACCTTCCTCCACAATGTGTTCCAAAAATAGCTAAGAAACTTTGAATCACGATCCGAAACAATGGATTTAGGTACTCCATGGAGGCGCACCACTTCTTTGAAGTACAAATCGGCTACATTGCTAGCATCATCGGTTTTGTGACAAGCAATGAAGTGAGCCATTTTTGAGAACCGGTCCACCACCACCATGATAGCATCCTTCCCCCTAGCTGTTCTTGGCAAGGCCACAATGAAATCCATGGACACATCTGAAGGGTTCGAAACCCATTAATTAGACTCCTCTAATTAGTTACTAAATTACTTGTTAATTTAGTATATAAAGATCTAGTTACATGCATGACATCAAATGACAAAAACTAGATATAAGAAGAGATTTCCTTACATAAACAATAAGGAAATATTGGGCACAATAAGAAAACTCCTTTTCTTATTGTTCTTGAGCTAACAATTGTATGGATGATCCTCCAAAACCTTGAATCTCCAAAGTAGAAGATCTCCTTTAAGTTGCACCAAGAATCAACCCAAATAATCACTAGTATTATTAACTAGATAATAGTAGTGATATAACAATACTAATATTATTAATCTATTACTACACTAGTAAAAGATGAATACTAGTATTTAGAGAGAGTTTTGAGAGATGAGGTGAAAAGCCAAAAACTAATGCATGCATAATGAATTGGTGAGACAAAAAGAGAACAAAAGGCCCCCTTTTCACTCACCAAAACCGGCAACCCCCACATGGGAAGACAAAAAATGCATTATTTTATTTGCATGCTTAAAGTCTAGGGTCTAGGGTAATTATTACTATTATTTATGCATGTAGTAAAAATAAGACCAACCACTAATGCCATTATTTTTACTAGTGTACCATACACATGTACATAAAATGGGTCCATTTTATTTTGTCATTTGTCATACAAATGTAATGTGTGACATGATCAATTATCTCTATAATTGATCACATCAAATAATATACTCTTAACTCTTTAAGTAGTACATTACTATTATATCTATATATAATAGGTCCCATAATAATAATAATAATCAATTAGCTAAATTTACAACTCCTTGTAAATATATTAACGGCTAATTACCACTATCCATAAAAGCATACAAAACCTCCACTAATTTAGTAATTAACGTTTAAATACTAAATTAGGTCTTATTTAATCGTATTAAAATAAGACGTAAAATTTATTCAGTCAATTATCGTATAATAGACTAATAAACTTAATCGGACAGAGTTCCAAACTCTATCTCCAATAAATAACTCTCGTTACCATGCATATATCACTATATACGCAAGGAACTAATTAGCTGTATCAGATACAAATAATTAGTCTTCTATTTGGGTCTCATCCTATAGGTGTGACCGAAAGGGATCAGTTGACCACCGTCGTCATACGACAATAACGTCTAACTCTAGTCAGCTGAGCATTACCGATTTACGTTAATCAACTGACGTGGAGTATCAATGTACTAATTATCCCAAGTATATTCCGTTCATGAGATTTAATATATCATTGCACTATTGTGGAGGACACTCGCTCCAACAATCTCCCACTTGTCCGATACAAGTTGTGCATGTAGCCACTATATTGTGGAGTACTTCTACTCCATCAATGTCTCCCACTTGTCTACACAAGTTGTGCGCTACCGATTCTCTTGTCTCTTTGATGTCACATCCTCCCACTCATCACAAGGTGTCTTTCAGGTCGCACTTGTGATTTAAATATAATAAGAGTGGTTTTCTCGATCTGGAGAATAACTGTTTGACCGGAAAATCTACCATAGATCTATTTCCGAGCGTGGCCACGCATTTCCAGTTACTTCTCCTCGAGTGGCCCAAGGACGTATGTACCCAACGTGGGTGGACAATTCCTGTTGACCCAACTTATACTGTATAATGCAGATCACCATGACCCAGAAGATGCCCATCAGCCTCCTTTCACGGCACGACTTAGGACACCAACCTAAGCCAATCGGAAACTGCACCGACTCAGATAAATGGTCGCCAGTCTAAAGAATCGACTCATAGGAATAAAATAGAAATCCCCGCCACGACCAGGCTTCAACTAATTTGATAAGGGACTCTATTGTGGTCACTGCCCGGCAGAGTGACAATCAGTCTGCCTATGTAAATGACCAGTCATCTCCATGACCCCATGGTCTTGAACTAACCATCGATCAACTTACAATCTTGTCACTCCGAGTCGTCACCTCATTAAGTGACAAGGGGCAAAAATACTATGTTCAAACGTTCACTTGAATAGGGTTCAAGATTGTCTCACAATCCATTCGAATGAACAAAGTATGGGTTTAGTCAAACTAAACAAAAAGTTCATATTGAAACTCGAACAATGAATGCTATTATCATAAATGTAAAAATTGCTACAATATCCAATTATTACATCTTAGATAACTTAAGGAAAATCCGGGACTTTTCTCAATCCCATTGCAACAACATGACCATCATGTTTAGCCTTTGAAAGAGGCTTGGTTAAAGGATCAGCGATATTATCGTCTGTCCCAACCTTACATAAATCGATTTCCTTCCTTTCCTCGAGATCTCTTATCACGTGGTATTTCCTAAGTACATGTCTAGACTTATTGCTAGACTTGGGCTCTTTTGCTTGAAAAATGGCCCCGCTGTTATCACAATATATGGTGATAGGATCTTCGACGGAATGGACTACTCCTAGTCCTTCCAAAAACTGACGAATCCAAACAGCTTCCTTTGCAGCTTCCGAAGCCGCGACGTACTCAGCTTCTGTTGTAGAATCCGCGGTGACACTTTGCTTGGAGCTCTTCCAACTAATGGCTCCTCCATTCAACATATAAACATAGCCGGATTGGGATTTCAAATCATCCCGATCGGTTTGGAAACTGGCATCAACCTCTTACACGTAATTCAGTATCCCCTCCAAACACTAAGAACAAATCCTTGGTCCTTCGCAAGTACTTAAGGATGTTCTTCACGGCTGTCCAGTGACTTTCACCTGGATTGGGTTGATAACGACTCGTCATGCTCAAAGCATACGAAACATCGGGACGAGTGCACGTCATGGCATACATGATTGATCCAACCGCGGAAGCATATGGGATCAACTTCATGCGTTCAATTTCTTCGGGTGTGGTAGGACACTGTGACTTGCACAAAATGGTACCTTGACTCATGGGAAGAAAGCCTCTCTTAGAGTCTTTCATTTTGAATCGATCAAGAATCTTATCTATATAAGCTTCTTGACTTAATACCAACGTCCTTTTGGATCTATCTCTGTGGATCCGAATACCCAAAATACATTGTGCATTTCCCAAATCTTTCATTTGGAAGTGCTTTCCAAGCCACTCCTTTACGGAAGCAAGCATCAGAACGTCATTCCCGATAAGAAGTATGTCATCCACATACAAGACAAGAAAAGTTACCTTACTCCCACTAAACTTCATGTACAAACAAGGTTCCTCGACACTTCGAGCAAAACCATATTGTTTGATAACATGATCAAAGCGATGATTCCAGCTTCTGGACGCTTGCTTAAGACCATAAATGGATCTTTTAAGCTTGCATACCTTCCTAGGATAAGATGTATCTACAAAACCTTCTGGTTGTGTCATATACACTTCCTCTTCTAGAATCCCATTCAAGAAGGCGGTTTTGACATCCATTTGCCAAATCTCATAATCATGAAACGCGGCAATCGCTAGGATAATCCTGATGGAGCGAAGCATTGCGACTGGAGCAAAGGTTTCGTCATAGTGAAGACCATGAACTTGAGTAAAACCCTTTGCTACCAATCTAGCTTTGTAGACATCTCTATGTCCATCTATGCCATTCTTGATCTTAAAGATCCATTTACACTGAAGAGGTCTCACCTTTTCAGGTAAATCAACCAAATCCCACACTTGGTTTTCGTGCATAGAATCCATTTCGGATCGCATGGCTTGAAGCCATTGCATGGAATCACGACTAGATATGGCCGCCTTGTAGGTGTTAGGCTCGTCACTTTCGCAAAGTAACATGTCTAACGCATCTTCCTCGACAATACCAAGGTATCGATCAGGAGGATGACTAATCCTCGTGGATTTCCTAGGTTCAAAGGGAACAACAACCGTGTACGAGGAGGAGGGAACGCTTTCCTCTACTTCATTTTCGGTTTGTGGCTCTTGGACTTCATCAAGTTCAAATTTTCTCCCACTCTGTCTTCTAGAAATGAAGTCATTTTCTAGAAAGACAGCGTCACGTGCCACAAACACTTTGTTTTCGTGACGATTGTAGAAGTAATAGCCTTGTGTTTCCTTTGGATACCCTACAAATAGACATTTGTCGGATCTTGGTGCGAGTTTGTTGTCAGACTTGTTCTGAACATATGCCTCACAACCCCAGATTCTCATGAACGACAAATAAGGAACCCTTCCCTTCCATATCTCATATGGTGTCTTATTGGCCGCTTTAGTCGGGCTTCGATTTAGTGAAAATATTGCGGACAAAATGGCAAAACCCCAAAATGAATCAGGAAGCTCAGTGAGACTCATCATGGACCGAACCATATCTAATAAAGTTCGGTTTCTCCTTTCGGCCACACCATTCAACTGTGGTGTGCCAGGAGGAGTCCATTGTGATACAATGCCACAATCTTTTAGGTGTGAATCAAATTCATTATTTAGGTATTCACCGCCACGATCGGATCGTAGTACTTTAATCCTTTTATCCAATTGGTTCTCTACTTCACTTTGAAACTCTTTGAACTTTTCAAAAGCATCGCTCTTATGCCTCATTAAGTAGACATACCCATATCTACTTAAGTCGTCGGTAAAAGTGATGAAGTAGTTGTAACCACCCCTAGCGGTGATAGTCATTGGGCCACACACATCGGTATGTATAAGGCCCAATACCTCACTTGCTCGTGTTCCTTTACTTGAGAAAGGAGCACGAGTCATCTTGCCTAATATGCAAGACTCGCATACACCATAAGATTCGTAATCAAATGGTTTGAGAAGTTTCGTTGAAACAAGTCTCTTTATGCGTCGTTCGTTTATGTGTCCTAAACGACAATGCCAAAGGTAGGATTGATTAGGTTCACCCGTTTTGAGCTTCTTGTTCTCTACATGATATACATCATTAACATTATCTAGAACATAAATACCTCCGATAGACGTAGCTTTACCATAAACCATGTCATTAAATGAAAAAGTACAACAATTGTCCTTAATCATAAAGGAAAAACCTTCCATATCAAGTACGGAAATGGAGATAATGTTCTTAGTTAAAGTTGGTACGAAATAACAATTATTCAAATACAACTTTAAACCACTAGCTAGAGTGAGTACATAAGTGCCTACGGATATAGCGGCTACTCTAGCTCCATTTCCCATGCGTAGGTCTACATCACCCTTGGCTAGTGCTCGCACGTCCCTCATGCCCTGTAAATGATTACAAAGATGAGAACCACATCCGGTATCTAATACCCAAGTGGAAGTGCAAGTATAGTTAATGTCTATCATATAGAGGGAAGTGAAGACAATACCTGACGGAGTCTCACTCTCGTCTTTCTTGTTCTTCAATTCCTTCAAATATTTGGGACAATTGCGCTTCCAATGTCCCTTGCCATTACAGTGATAGCAATCGGCGTCGGCATGTTTGTTAACCTTAGCCTTAGGTTTGCTATTCTCAATAGCTTTTCCTTTGTTCTTGTCTTTTCCATGTCTCTTGAATTTGGTCTTACCCTTGTTTTTACCCTTTTGAACCCCAAGGTTGAGATTCTTCATTTTCATGGAGAGCATGTCTCTCTTCTCACTCCCACTAGCCTCCATGTCCCTCTCCGCTTGGTTGAGGAGTGCATGAAGCTCTTGGAAACTCTTGTCCATGCCATGCATATTATAGTTCACCCTAATTTGGGAGAACTTGGAGGGGAGTGAGTGAAGAATGCGACCGATCGCAAGCTTCTTGGGAATGCTACACCCTAGACGCTCTAGTGTGTCAATATGCTCAATCATCTTGAGCACATGAGGACCCACTTTTTGGCCCTTTTCTAGCTTACCCTCGAAGAATTTCATCATAGCCTCATATTGACGGATATCGGGTGATTGGGAAAAAGCCGTCGTAACCCTTGAGAATATCTCATATGCATTAAGGGTAATGTATTGAAGCTTGAGTTTTGGAGACATTGACCATATCAAGACATTCTTGATATCGTTGGATATCTTCAAATACTCCTCATAAGCGGTCCTTTGTGCCGGGGTGGCTCGAGGACCGGGTTCGTTGGGTGGTGGTTCGTTCAAGTAACGAAGGACGTTGTCGGACAACGCCGCACCTTTAATGGTAGACTCCCATTCGATGAAATTACTTCCATCGTCTTTCAAGATACATTTGTCCATAACGGACCTAAGCCAAGAATCCTTTCCGAGTTGAATGGTTGCATTAGTAGCCATAGCGAATTATAAACACTACAACAAAGTTTAGGAAATATTAACATTCATTGTTATATAATTTACTTGTAAAACAATTTTAACAAGTCACTCATATAATGACCCCTCACGAAATTATATAAGCGATTCCAAGACCCGTATCTAGATAAGAACTAACATCGCATGCAATCCTTATGTAAAAACGGTAAGTCATTACTTGACTAATTCTACCATAGAACTCTCGGTCGACGGATTTCAACCAAATCCATCTCCTAGTCCCGAAATAACTTTTATTTCGTTGAGTCCAACCCAATCTTGGCATGTGATCTTATCACCCTATTTACCCTAGGTAAAAAGGGTCCACGTTGTGGTTGCCCTAATGAACAAGGGATTCATAGGTGCTTTAATTGGTAAGGCTAAATCTCAATTCTTTCGATGCATGTGAGAGGTCTTGTCAATATTAGGTTACTAATCACTTATAAGTGAACTAAGTTGGTGATTACGTAAATTGGTGAATTGACAATCGATGAATAAAATGCATGATTGGCGATTTTGGCATGAGCGAAAATAAAGCAAGCATCAAACAAATAAATCCTAGTATGGCCATCTAGCTAATCTAATTAACTAGACTATTACAAAATCGGAAACCAACTCCTTGGTCCCTGGCCTCTTCAATGGAGCACCACCAAAAGGCACCGTCTTTTGTCCACCGTCTTGTGTAATCTCCGTCTTCATAATAATAAAATACAAATGATACATAGCATTTCCTATTATACATTTGTATGAATAAAACTATTAATTATTACAAACGGGCGATACGAGATCGCAATTAATTACAACCAAATCGATATTCCCTTACATTACGGGTAATACCGATTAAAAGACTAGGCCATACTAGGTACAATCTTGCAAAATAAACAATAAATGACATTCATTCATTCAACAACATTAAAATAAATAAAATGCTGTAAAAATCATGCCAAAATCGCCCCATAATTTATCAAGTTCATCCTAGCTCGGTTTTATGGAATTTATTGATTTTTAACCATTAAAAATCATTAATCAACACTTAATTCTCAATTAAGCTCAAACTAATTTTCCAAACCAATTTGGAATTTCAAGAATTAGTCTCCACTAATTTGAAAAATAAAAATTAGTTTGAATTGATTTTATTTGCTAATTTAATCGGTAAATGGTCAATTTTATGAAATAAATACAAATTAAATCATAAAACGTCCAAAATTAAAAATGAATAATTTTGTTCATTCTGGAACATTTCCAGGAACTCCAAAACAAAAAATTGTCCACAAATATTCTCGAATAAAATAGGAACAAATAAATGCATGTTTATCGATTCTTATCTCATAAAAAAAACAATAAACATCCCAAAAGGACAAAATAAATTTCAAAAATTTACACATATGTCCATCAACATATGAAGATATGTACACCAAAAAACCATGCCCAAAAACAACATGCAACTATTTTTAGTTAACTTTTAACATCAAATAGACATAAAAACTCGGTTTTTAAGGCATAAATGATTATAAATTAGCAAATAAATTCCAAAAATTACCAAACTCGACCACAACTATTTTGAGGTCATTAGGTATGCATGTACCCAAAAATTTCGTGTGAAACCCATTTTACACACAATTTTCGGTTTTTCCCAAAGTTATCATATAACCCGAAAAAATGTCAAAAATCGACATGCATGCAACAACAAAGCTCTGATACCACTTGAAGGGTTCGAAACCCATTAATTAGACTCCTCTAATTAGTTACTAAATTACTTGTTAATTTAGTATATAAAGATCTAGTTACATGCATGACATCAAATGACAAAAACTAGATATAAGAAGAGATTTCCTTACATAAACAATAAGGAAATATTGGGCACAATAAGAAAACTCCTTTTCTTATTGTTCTTGAGCTAACAATTGTATGGATGATCCTCCAAAACCTTGAATCTCCAAAGTAGAAGATCTCCTTTAAGTTGCACCAAGAATCAACCCAAATAATCACTAGTATTATTAACTAGATAATAGTAGTGATATAACAATACTAATATTATTAATCTATTACTACACTAGTAAAAGATGAATACTAGTATTTAGAGAGAGTTTTGAGAGATGAGGTGAAAAGCCAAAACCTAATGCATGCATAATGAATTGGTGAGACAAAAAGAGAACAAAAGGCCCCCTTTTCACTCACCAAAACCGGCAACCCCCACATGGGAAGACAAAAAATGCATTATTTTATTTGCATGCTTAAAGTCTAGGGTCTAGGGTAATTATTACTATTATTTATGCATGTAGTAAAAATAAGACCAACCACTAATGCCATTATTTTTACTAGTGTACCATACACATGTACATAAAATGGGTCCATTTTATTTTGTCATTTGTCATACAAATGTAATGTGTGACATGATCAATTATCTCTATAATTGATCACATCAAATAATATACTCTTAACTCTTTAAGTAGTACATTACTATTATATCTATATATAATAGGTCCCATAATAATAATAATAATCAATTAGCTAAATTTACAACTCCTTGTAAATATATTAACGGCTAATTACCACTATCCATAAAAGCATACAAAACCTCCACTAATTTAGTAATTAACGTTTAAATACTAAATTAGGTCTTATTTAATCGTATTAAAATAAGACGTAAAATTTATTCAGTCAATTATCGTATAATAGACTAATAAACTTAATCGGACAGAGTTCCAAACTCTATCTCCAATAAATAACTCTCGTTACCATGCATATATCACTATATACGCAAGGAACTAATTAGCTGTATCAGATACAAATAATTAGTCTTCTATTTGGGTCTCATCCTATAGGTGTGACCGAAAGGGATCAGTTGATCACCGTCGTCATACGACAATAACGTCTAACTCTAGTCAGCTGAGCATTACCGATTTACGTTAATCAACTGACGTGGAGTATCAATGTACTAATTATCCCAAGTATATTCCGTTCATGAGATTTAATATATCATTGCACTATTGTGGAGGACACTCGCTCCAACAACATCTTCCCATGGTCTTTTAGGTGTGGGTAAGGGCATATAAACTCCTGGCTTGAAAGAACTCTTGGCAAATTGGCAAGTTACACACTTGCTCACTACATGTTGAACACTCCCTTGCATTCTTGGCCAAAAAAAGTGCTCTTTTAAGACTTCCAATGTTCTTGTGATGCCGAAATGACCTGCTAAACCTCCCCCATGAGCTTCCCTAACCAGAAACTCCCTAATGGGATGTTTGGGAACACAAAGTCGATTTCCCTTGAAAAGAAATCCTTCCTGCAAAACAAACTCGTCAAAGGCTCGCTCCTTGCATTTGGTGAAAGCTTCACCAAAATCAGCATCACTTTTGTAGTAATCCTTTAGAGTTTCAAATCCAAGCAATCTAACATCCAAAGTGGACAATAGAGTGTAGCGGCGGGATAATGCATCAGCCACCACGTTACTCTTACCATCCTTGTATTTTGAAGAGAAATGAAAGGATTGCAAGAATTCCACCCACTTGGCATGCCTTGGACTTAGTTTTTGTTGGCCATTGATGTACTTTAGGGTCTCGTGATCTGAATGGAGAATAAAGTGGTTAGTACGAAGATAATGACTCCAATGATCAAGAGCTCTTACTATGGCATAGAATTCCTTGTCGTAAGTGCAATAATTCAGCCTTGCTCCATTGAGTTTTTCTGAAAAATAGGCAATGGGGCGCCTGTTTTGCACGAGGACAACTCCAATTCCTACTCCACTAGCGTCACATTCAACCTCAAATGGTTGAGAGAAATCGAGAAGAGCTAGAATAGGAGCGGAACACAACTTCTCTTTGATGGCTTCAAAAGCAACTTGGGCAGCCTTGGACCAAACGAACGTACCCTTCTTCAAACACTCGGTGATAGTGACGCGAGTTCATTTTGCAGCATTGTTTTGATCGGTCCATATCTCGAGTTATAATTGGAATTTCGTAGTCATTCAAAATGGAGGAGATAGATTTCGAGCTTATCTTTCCAATGACTACTCATGAAGGTTCATTGAACAAGTATTGACGAAGTTATGCCCCAAACAAGTCAGCTGGGTATTGAAAAACGCTGCTGTTAAATTCTTTGACGGAATTGTTTCTCTTGCCTCGACTTTCTTTAAAGCTTTCAATAAATTCCCGAGGACAAGAGTTGTTATTTTCAAGTTCGTTTATTCAAGACTACTCGTACAAACATGGAGCATTGTACCCAAAATGTACAATGAATGTGACGTGTTGGTCCTTGGTAGTTGGCTGATTTTTAGTCATCCTAGTTCTTTGTAGTTTCTTTTTCTAATTCTTTGTATTTTGATTTCCTAGTTCTTTGTTCTAGCATTTAAGGAGGTTTGACTTGGGTGGCTGATTTGCCTTGCCCTTCTCGTGCTTAATGGCTATTTATAGCCTTTAGTTTGTTTGTAAACAGGCAGATTGAAAAGAAAGAAAATTGTAGGCTTTTGCTAGTTTAATTTTAATTGTCGAGTTACAATTAAGAGTCTTAGAGTTCGACGCGTTTTCGAGTTCTAATTCCCGCTTATTCAATCGAGTGTTTGAATAGCGATCCACTTAGTTGAGATATAGGTCTATCTCACTTAGCATACTATCCCTTTTGTTTTACTTTTATCTATTTTTGTTTGTTTCTTGTCGTGACCAGCAACTTTGTTTCGTGTCCTTGTGATACGAAATCAAGGTTCATTCCAAATCACATCATTAGTGGTATCAGAGCTACAACTCTTGATTTTTCTTAAAATCAAGACGGTCTAAGGAGTGTCGAAGCCAAGTTGTTAGTTGAATTTCTGATTGCGATTAGAATTCAAAGGTTAAACTCGTGCGGGTAGTTCGAGGGTTAATCGGTTTTGATTGTTTCGTGGTTCTTGTTGAAGTTCAAATTTTTTTTTCAAAAAAAAAAATTGTTCACGAATTAGTACTGTTCACGTAGTACTATTCACAAAAAAAAAGATGGCTAGAATTTTCTCGTTGGATAATACAAGCGAGGATAGTTTGGTTTTTGATCCGTCGTTGCCTCCTATTTTCGACGAATATGAAGATCATTGTGAGGCAAATGGGTTGCGCATGAAGAAAAAAATTCTGATCTTAGCCAAAACAAACATGGAGAGTAAAGGGATTGTGCTTGTGGAATACTTTGAGGAGCAACAAAAGATACTTGATCCATCCTTGTTCACAACAAGCAAAGTAGAGTTCACAAGCATTCAAAACAGCACCTATTTGAAAAGGAGTCGAGCTTGTGGTCGAGCCATAATACCAACGTTACCCACACTTATGTCTATTTGGAGTGAGGATATGTTGATCCTAACAAATTTTGTATTTGATCCAGGTGGGATACTTGTTACAAGAATTGAGGACAATTCTTTTTCAAAGAAGGAGAGTATGACGCGAGTTCATTTTGCAGCATTGTTTTGATCGGTCCATATCTCGAGTTATACTTGGAATTTTGTAGTCATTCAAAATGGAGGAGATAGATTTCGAGCTTATCTTTCCAATGATACTCATGAAGGTTCATTGAACAAGTATTGACGAAGTTATGCCCCAAACAAGTCAGCTGGGCATTGAAAAACGCTGCTGTTAAATTCTTCGACGGAATTGTTTCTCTTGCCTCGACTTTCTTTAAAGCTTTCATTAAATTCCCGAGGAGAAGAGATGCTATTTTCAAGTTCGTTTATTCAAGACTACTCGTGCAAACATGGAGCATTGTACCCAAAATGTACAATGAATGTGACGTGTTGGTCCTTGGTAGTTGGCTGATTTTTAGTCATCATAGTTCTTTGTAGTTTCTTTTTCTAATTCTTTGTATTTTGATTTCCTAGTTCTTTGTTCTAGCCTTTAGTTTGTTTGTAAACAGACAGATTGAAAAGAAAGAAAATTGTAAGCTTTTGCTAGTTTAATTTTAATTGTCGAGTTACAATTAAGAGTCTTAGAGTTCGACGCGTTTTCGAGTTCTAATTCCCACTTATTCAATCGAGTGTTTGAATAGCGATCCGCTTAGTTGAGATATAGGTCTATCTCACTTAGCATACTATCCCTTTTGTTTTACTTTTATCTATTTTTGTTTGTTTCTTGTCGTGACCAGCAACTTTGTTTCGTGTCCTTGTGATACGAGATCAAGGTTCATTCCAAATCACATCAGATAGGACTTGTGATGGTGCTATAGTCCTTGATGAACCTCCTGTAGAAAGAAGCCAACCCATGGAATGATCTTACTTCAGTTATGGTAGAAGGGATTGGCCAAGTACGGATGGATTCTATCTTGGTTTGATCAACGGATACTCCATCTTTGGATACCACATAGCCAAGGAACACCACGCTTTCTACAAATAAAGCACACTTCTCCTTCTTGCCAAAGAGTTGTTGTTTGCGTAGTGTCTCAAACAGTAGCCTTAAGTGCTCCATATGCTCCGCCAAAGACCTGCTATAAACAAGAATATCATCCAAATAAACCATAATGAATCGACCTAAATAGGCCTTGAGTATTTCATTCATTAGCCTCATGAATGTGCTTGGAGCGTTGGTGAGACCAAATGGCATGACCGTCCATTCATAGAGCCCATGCTTAGTCTTGAATGCTGTCTTCCACTCATCCCCCTCTCTCATTCTAATTTGATGATACCCACTTCTCAAATCAATTTTGGAGAAGACCACAGCCCCATGAAGCTCATCCAACATATCATCCAATCTTGGGATAGGAAATCTGTATTTGATGGTAATGTTGTTAACTGCCCTACTATCCACACACATTCTCCAAGTTCCATCCTTCTTAGGTACTAAAAGGACTGGAACAGCGCAAGGGCTAAGGCTTTCACGAACATACCCTCGACTCATTAACTCATCAATTTGCCTTTGCAACTCTTTAGTCTCCTCTAGATTACATCTATAGGCTGCCTTATTTGGCAAGGCCGCTCCTGGAACGAGGTCAATTTGGTGTTCCATGCCTCGAATAGGTGGTAAAGCGGCTGGTAAATCCTTAGGAAAAACGTCCTCAAACTCACGTAGCAATTCCTCAAATGGTTTTCCCCCATGCCCATTCTCAACTACTATGGGTTCCTCTCTAGAAACCATGACAAAGACATGTTCCCCCCCTTGCAAGGCCTGCTCTACTTCACTCTCACTAGCAAATATGGTGAGGTTAGGTTTCTTAGCTTTGTTGGCTGCCATTGCACGAACAACTTGAGGTGTCATGGGTTTTAGCACGATTTTCTTTCCCTTATCCCTCAATTCGTATTCAGTCTTCCTCCCATGGTGTACTACATCCCTATCAAACTGCCAAGGACGTCCCAAAAGTATATGACACGCATCCATAGGAATGACATCACATAAACCCTCATCGACATAAGACCCCATGGTTAAACCAACTCTTACTTGCTTAGTAACCCTCACTTTGTTCCCGTCATCCAACCAATGTAGTGCATACGGTCTAGGGTGACTAGTGGTGGTTAGGCCTAGTTTAGTTACCATTTCAGTTGAGGCAACATTTGTGCAACTACCCCCATTAATGATCAAGCTACACCATTTGTTGTTAACTTGACACTTAGTGTGGAAGAGTTGATCCCTTTGTTCGGTGTTGTGTGGGATGGGGTTAGCATGAAGTGTCCGTAGTACCAAAACAGTATCATACGTTGGGGGTTCATAGTCCTCTCTTTCTTCATCCTCTTCTTCATCTCCCTCATTAAACACAGCCCCTATGCGTTGCTCCTCCTCCTACATCTCATCTCTGAAAGGCATTATTTCTCTCAAGGTCACGACTCTCTTATTAGGACAAGCATTTTTATAGTGAACAAAGCCTTGGCACTTGAAGCAACGTACTTTGGACAAACTAGTTTCAGTGGGTGTCTTAATTGTGGGTTGAGTCGGGTTACTCTTAATGGTAAGGGGTTGATTAGTGTTAACTGAATTTGCTTTGTTACTCCCCTCACTTCGTGACCAGGTATGACTCTTACTAGACTCACTCTCATACTTAGTTTTCCCTTGTGCCTCAATTTTCAAACATAACCCACACAAAGTATCAAAATCAGAGTATGGACATAAATCAACTGTATTAGCAATACTACGATTTAACCCACGTAAAAACCTAGCCATTTTTATCTCTTCGTTTTCTTCTACTTCCCCCATTAATACCAAGTTCTCAAACTCCTTAATGTACTCGCTAACACTCATCCTTCCTTGTATGAGATTAGCAATTTTTTTGTATAAGGATAACTTATGCGTAGTTGGAACATATCTCTTGCGTAGCTTTCGTTTCAAGGATTCCCAAGAAGAAATCTTACCCTTTCCATCCCTGGTGCGTTGTATTTTCAGCCCTTCATACCAAAGAGAAGCCCCTTTGCTTAGCTTCAGAATTGCGTACTTGCACCTCTCCTCGTCCTCCAAGTCTTTGAAGTCAAAGAGCTTCTCAATGTTTCTTTCCCATTCCAAATAAACTTCAGGATTAGTACCTCCAATGAACTCAGGGAGTTCGTTCACTTTGATTCTGTCCACCGGCTCTCTTCTTGCTTGGAAACAAGAATTCATGGGCTGGTAGTTCTCCAATGCTTTCTTTAGGTGCTCCAAGAAGTTAGGGTCGTCAAAGTTCACTCCTCCTGCCATGCCTTACGTCTTAGGAAGACCAAAGCTCTGATACCACTAATGATGTGAGTTGGAATGAATCTTTGAACAAGTGAATTGGAGATTGATAGTAAATTGAAATGAAAGAAACAAAGCAACGAAATCAGGTTGAAATAGTTGCTGTAAAGTGATGATAGAACGTAACCAAGGATAGTGTGCTAAGTGAGATAGACCTATACCTCAACAAAGCGGGTGCTAATTCAAACACTCGATTGAAATAGCAAGTATAGAGCTTGTAACGCGACTTACTCTAATACTTTGTCTTGTGAACTACAAAGACGAAAAGGAAAGCAAAGCTTAACTCAGATTTTGTTTGATGAAGGTTGAATGCTTTATTCATCAAGTACTTGGCTATTCTTTCTTTCTTAAAAAGTTGAAATATAAGATTACGGAATTTAAAATAATGGAAACCGTAAAATTTATTTTTTTTTAAAAAGGAATTTGTGAGACGGTAAGTAAAATAGACGATAAATAGTAATTTGGAACAAAAGTTATAAGTAATCATTATTTTTAAGAATTCGATAAATTATTTCTAAATTTTTACGAGACGAGAAAATGTTAAAACGACAGGTCAATATTAAAAATATTTTCGAGTTTTAAACTTTATTTAACGAAAGATAAATTTTTTAATAATTCGATAAATAAAATCTCAAGTTTTTATAACGGAATAATTTTTTATTTAACGAAAATAAAATATTTTATTTACGTAAATAATTTTTCAAGTGTTAAACTTGGTTTAAATAAATGTTTAAAATTTTAACACTATTTGAAAAATACGGGCTGTTACATCTTACACAAAGCTTAGTTCTAGGTTAAGTACTAGATATCCATCAAATTTTGATATAGTCTCACTATCCAAAAATTTACTCAACCCTAAGTCTTCTGTATGATCAAGTAATTTATAACCCAAGGTTGATCAATATTTAAGGTACAATCCTAATTCCAATAATCAACTAATATCATTCAAATAAATCCTCAATTTTTTTTACTTGCTTAGAAAATAGGGTACAACTCAAAAATCCTCAAACCATAGGTAACAAGGGTTTACTAAACCTTAAACATCTATAACTTTTCACGGGGTTCACTAAGACAGAATCTGGTCTAACCAAAGAATCTCAAAAGGAAAGATGGTAAAGTAGGAGAATAGAACAAGGATTCACCAAGAGAATGAAGATGAGAATGTACAAGAGAAGAATTAGAATAAGCAGGAACATGAAGAAGGGAATCAATGATCCTAGATAACTAAGATCTAAAACGAGAGGAGAATCATCAAGCCTCTAGAGTTTCACAAAAGAACTCGCGAGACATCATCTTCTCGTAGAGATATGAGCACGCTAGTCTTGGTCGCTCCATTTGGATCCAAAGTGAAGTGAAGTCGCATCTAAGTCTACTGCACCATCATGGAACTTGAATCTACTTTTGATCATCTAACCTGCAGCCTGGATAAACTGAATTTGGGCAGAAAGGTCACCACTGTATATCTTCCTTGTAGCACAAACTTGTCCACTCGCATTAGCAGATGTTGAGAGTTCTAAGTAGGTCTTGTCCCAATCTAGAGCAGCATCACGCCAGCATCTTGTTCATTCATCTTCTTCCAGACAAAAGAAACAAATACTCAATGCTAGTCATTGAGTTACAAGAACATATAAACCTAACAGTTAAGTCCTTAATTTGGTTTCTACCCCATCTCTCACTAGTTCATTAATGTTTAAATCATTTACTGGTGTTTTTCCTAGAATCAGGTGTAAGTGTTCGGAGCAACCTGGCTCTAATACCAACTATAATCCCCTAGAAAATCTAACGCAATACAGTGGCAGAAGCACTGTAGAGTTGGAATTAAAACACACTGACGAACTATATCTTACTAAAAAAAATGGGAAGTCAATACAAATGACACTTTTTACAAAAGAGCTAAAAAGAAAATTCTCCAAATGGGTTCACACAAACTATAAGTAAACATGAATGAAGAAAGAGTAGGATCCACGCTACTCGTTAGCTCACACTCAAAACCCAGCAGCAAATACCTGTCATGTTATAAACATAACAATCACATCAGTGGGGAGTAACTCGGACGTTCTCCTAGCCATATTATATTGTATGAAAAATAATAGTATTACTATATCAAAATAATTGAAATGGGAAACATTAAAACGATATAATAAAAATAAGCTTTCAGAGAAAACTTAAAACATTTGCCAACCTGCAAATCAAAACCAATCGATAATAATAATATTCAAAACTAGCGTTATGGAAGTTCGATCAGTGTGAACAAGGCTAGACTTTCAATAGGATAATACAGCTAAAAACTAGCTTCGAGAACTTTAGTCTTAACACATATCGGACTTCAGTCTCTAACTAGGCAACTCAACCATAACAGGACTACGTGCAGCGAGGTCCTGATTTAAGTAGTGCACACCCCTCCCAGACAACAGTCGGTACTCTACAAACTTTAGAACTAAACTTAACCTGCGGTCGTTAGAATTAAGCTAGTCTACTCAAACTATCGTGACCTAATTAGTCCTTAACCCGGTCAGTGAAAAGTCCTAATTGTGATACTAATCAATCAATCTTGGCCTGTAATCAGATAATCAAAGTTAAAACGATATTCGAGCGATAGTCCATGCGATTAGAAATGAGTCAATTAACTATAACCCTCATAATAAACATACATCCCCCTTAAACCCTAGATATAAATTAGCATACTAGAAATAATAAAATTAACAATGGATGAATTACAATTAAACATGATGAAAGTGGTACGAATTACTATGAAGAACGATGATGAATCTATGCTAATAAACGATAAGCGATCTAAACTATGAGAACGGTAATCACTAGCAATAACTAAAAACACCAATTAAGACGAGTAACGAAGAATAAGAATAAAACTGAAATTGAACTCAAGATTACCAAAGATTTCGAGGCTAGAAATTGTGCGCAAAAATCCAAAGCGAAAGAACGTAAGACTCACTATTAGGTTTTCTAGAGAATTTTCTAAGTAAACGTAAAATTGAATGAATGAAAGGTCAGTGTTACAAATCAGAAAACTGATTAAATTCTCATCTCTATCACTTGGGCTCCAAGCTATAGGCCCAACCTTCGTCTAAAAAGAAAAGCAGAGCGCGGCCTAGATCAGTTGCACTCGATCGAGTCCACCTGATGGTGACTCGATCGAGTGGGTCATTAACAGCTGCTACTTCGGTTGTTTTGGGCCCAAAATAGGAGTTCGGTCAACTCTTCAAAGCAGTCCAGTTGGCTGCTTGGGTAACACACTCGATCGAGTCCACTAGCGTGACTCGATCGAGTAATGCTACTGAAACTCCCCAGGAAGTTTCTTCTTGCTTACCTGTTTCCTTCTCGTCTCATTCTCGTCTCGGCTTTCAAGGTTATTCTTCCTTAAATGTGTCCGAAAATGTACCTAACTTGCAATATGGCACAAGAATTGACTGTATAAACTCTTCTAGAAATCGATACTAAATGTATAATTAGGGAAAGGAAATGCTCTAGAATAGTCGTCGAGGGACGATAAAATTAGATATAAAATGTGTTCATCAATAGCTGTCACTCTAAAATGCTCTATGTCGATTTCGTAATCGAATGTCGCGCATAAAGATTCATAGAGAAACGAACTAATATGAAACCTAATGACGCCAATTCGAGCGTCATGTGGTCCACAAGACTCGATAATGACACCGCAAAGATGAAGGCTCCAATACTCGTAGACCGTAGTAAGTCGATATATCGATTCATGTCATAAATTTTGGGTGATTTTAGGAAACACTCGGTGAAGGCCGAAATAAGGTATCGTAGACTCTCAAAGTAGTCAAACCATGATACGAGTTTCACCTAGGGAATCAGGCTTGCAGGTAGGTCAACAAGCGCCCATCAATCATGTGTTTTCTTTCAAAATCAACATCTATTATCGTTTTCCCTTTACGACTTTGAGTGAGTGCCTCGCATTATTAATCCTATATCGACGACTCCCTAGTCAGACTCGATATTCGATAAATCAAGGCAACCAAATTTTATTAGGATAAGTCGAGACAAGACTTCGAGGCCTCGGGATCAAGCTAGCATCACGCTTTGGTCCTGTACACCGTCGATTCAGGCGCCCCAGTGCACGCACCTGAAAACTAAGTCGCCGCACACCAGGGGCACGAGCTCACGCGCCTGATCCTCTGTCCTCTGATCAATACGCAACATAATACGTAGCTGATAAGAGTCTGTCCATCATTTCGATTTGCAGTTTCTATTTATGTTTTCTATTTACGAGTCCTTTATAGTTCACGTTTACTGTGCATTATTTCCTTTTGTTAGAGTATTGTCAACTCCGGGTTGTATTCCGCCCGTGTAACTTGTAATCTCTATTTTTAAGTTACTTAATTCATTGCGTGACATTTATCGCTTTTAAATGAACCCACATGCTTAAAACAATTCCAACATATTTTGAGATGCATTAAACGACGTAGTGAACATACAATTCGCATGCCTAGCATAAAACAATGTTTGTCATAACATTTCACCATCTTAGTAACGCGCGTACAAGAACACCAATCGATATCTTAATAGAGGCCGCTATGTGCGGGCGGGGTTGGGTGTCCTTCATGGGCTTCCCAACACGTACCTTCACCCGCTGTTCAGAACCTTCGGTTTTCGGATGCCCAAAACCATTGACAACGAGAGTCATTCGATATACGATATTCGATAATTCGACATCGGTATCGTTATGCAAAGGGACGAACCCCACAAGCTCTAGCACTAAGGCAAACCGTACTTGGTGCGCGGTACGTCTAAGTATAAAGTGGGTTCGAACGGGTCCGAACTCTCACAAAGTTCGGTGGAGACTCCATTATCATTTAAATTTCGATTCGAGAACAATCTAACCACGAGATTCATTCGCCTGCCCAAACCCACGAGTGGCCGCTCGGGGTGAACCTATGTCATGTCCACAATGCCCAAACCATCTTAATTTATTCTCCCTAAACTTAGCCTCTAACGGAGCCACTCTGACTTTCTCTCTAATCACCTCATTTGACTAGGTTTAGTTGACAGACATATGGAGAAGAAGGACTGCAAGTGCATGGACTCAGAGGCCCCGCTAAACAGAACATGTCCCATACACTGCTAAGGCAAAGGTCGAAAGGTATTCCGCCCCCAAAGATATCCGATATAGAGAGTGAAAGCTGATCAGTGCCCTTGTCTATGTATGCACACACTGATAACACGCAAATTTGGACCATTTTACCCCTCGTTTAGACTCGTTTTTGACTCAGTTTTGTGAGCTTTAACGTCAAAATAACTCATTTTTGACTATATTTCATATTTTCTAGTTTGAATTTTTTTTTCGTATTTATCGTCTTTTCCTAGAATTTAGTACTGCTTTTGTTTGTTTTTGTCTTATAGGTACGTGTTCGTGAATAAAGAGGCGAGTCGAAGCAAGTTGAGCCAAACCGAGTCAAAGTCGATTCAACTTGACTCAAACTCAGCCTCCTAAATCCACCCATCTCATTCCCACAACCCTCCTACTTATCCCATATACTTAACCAAACTTCTACCCTTTCATTTTACCAACCCACTTTCACTCTAGCCCAACCCCTTAACAAAATATCATCCCAAACCAAAAGGTCAATTTGACCTTGACTCCCTTAGTCCCTTCATCCTCCTTATCCACATACAGGTTAATAACATTCAAAAATACTCAACTCCACTCCATAATACCTCCATTTTCACCCATCAATCTCACCTCCACCATACTCCGTCCTCACCTCGACC
Source organism: Agrostemma githago (assembly GCA_958450325.1). Taxonomy (NCBI): domain Eukaryota; kingdom Viridiplantae; phylum Streptophyta; class Magnoliopsida; order Caryophyllales; family Caryophyllaceae; genus Agrostemma; species Agrostemma githago. Next base: position 33,989,305 of record OY288243.1, on the reverse strand, counting down.
CTACTCTGCCGTTTCTCCCCCTGCAACCGAGCTCCTCTGAGCTCCGTCGAACCTCCGTCGACTGACCCTCCTTCTCCAGCGAACACTGTTGGAAATATAGGGTCACTATAGGGGCGATATATAACTAGAGAATATACGTTGTAGTGTCGTGGTATGAAGGCCACTGAATGAGAAACAAAATTGCCCCGACTACGGTACAAATCGGAATGGGCGTCGTGATGCGAGTTCATTTTGCACCGTTGTTTTGATCAGTCCATATCTCTAGTTATACTTGAAGTTTCGTAGTCATTCAAAATGGAGGAGATAGATTTCGAGCTTATCTTTCCAATGACTATTCATGAAGGCTCATTGAACAAGTATTGACAAAGTTATATGCGAGTTCATTTTGCACCGTTGTTTTGATCAGTCCATATCTCTAGTTATACTTGAAGTTTCGTAGTCATTCAAAATGGAGGAGATAGATTTCGAGCTTATCTTTCCAATGACTATTCATGAAGGCTCATTGAACAAGTATTGACAAAGTTATGGTCCGAACAAGACAGTTGTGCATGGGAATTTCTGATGCGAGTTCATTTTGCAGCATTGTTTTGATCAGTCCATATCTCGAGTTATACTTGGAATTTCGTAGTCATTCAAAATGGAGGAGATAGATTTCGAGCTTATCTTTCCAATGACTATTCATGAAGGCTCATTGAACAAGTATTGACAAATTTATGGTCCGAACAAGTCAGTTGTGCATGGGAAAGCACCGGGGTTAAAGAGGACGTTTGAAGCTGGTTGTGTTCACTTGGTGTGCACGTCCAAATGAAGCTTTGTTATTACCAAATGGTCACACCAGCCACACCTTAATGCTCTCTTAGCTTTGTTATTAGCTCCTTGTTCACATTACTTTGTTATTAGCTCCTAGTTTACATTACTTTGTTATTAGCTCCTAGCTTTGTTATTAGCTCCTTGTTCACATGGTTGTAACTTTGTTTTTGTCACCCTAATCAGCCAAGTTTAAGGTCTGATTGTAGGCTATATATAGCCATTTAGTTGAATGAATAAGACATCCAATTTGCAAATTAAAACCCAAGTAAAAGTTAAGCTTTGAGCTTCCTTTTGTTTCGTCTTTGTAGTTTACAAGACAAGGTCTAGAGTGAGTCGCGTTACAAGCTCTAAACTCGCTATTTCAATCGAGTGTTTGATCTAGCAAAGCGCTTTGTTGAAGTAAAGGTCTACTTCACCTAGCATACTATCCTTTGGTTACGGTTTATTCATCCTTAAATCATCTTTACCTTCTGTTTTGGTTACTTGTTTCACGTCCATTTCAGTATACTAATCATATCTCTCGTTCTTGTTTCAAAGTTCATAGCAACTCACATCACGTCGTCCCCCAAGGTCACACAACACTCCTAAAAGGTTGTGTACTCAACCATTAGGAGTTGGAACTCGATGGTATACTCAGAATTTATCAAAGAGATTTGGATGATGACATTTGATGTATATACTCATATGTCTTATCTATTCTCATACTTATATAATAAGTGTCATATGAGACTAACCTCAAAAGGTATCCAAAGTCACTTTATGATGGAAAATGAATTGTCATTATTCTAAATATAATGACATTCATAACCATACTAATAAATTAGGTTTAATATGCTACTAATGGGAGATGCTCTTACTATGCAAGAATGGTCAACAATTCCACTTTGCATTATTTCTAACAATCCCCCACTAATGCAAATGGTAAACCGAAAACAAAAATCCTGAGCATATGAAAAGGTTGACACTTAGACGTTAATATCTTTCGATTTGAATTAACGTATTAGTGAAATGAGTCAATAACTTACTTACAATAAGAGAATATCTTTCGATTTATTGAACTTCGGTTGAATTACCCTCACAACACATATCATACCTTAAGTTCCACACGAGTTCCGCAATACAATTCAACGAATTTATGGCCAAATGAACCTTGGGATTTTGATGAGTGCTCTAGAAAGATAACTCAATCTCTCATAGAAGGAGGCCATTCCTTCACACTCACTTAGGTGATTCTATCAAGGATATCTCCACATAATCCACTCACTTATGAGCTATAGAATCATTAAGAGCTCTAAAGTTCAACCTCTCAACACTACGGTGAATCCATCAAGTCCTTCACAACAGGACCACCCAAACATAGGGATATAGATTCATTAAGAGAAATATCCCAACCTCTATCATTACGGTGATCTCATCAAGTCCGTCTCACAAGGACCACCCAAATTTGGGCTATAAGACCATTAAGAGCTATATGCTCAACATTTATCATTACGGTGATCTCATCAAGTCCGTCTCACAAGAACCACCCAAATTTGGGCTATAAGATCATTAAGAGCTATATGCTGAACCTCTATCAAATACACCAAATTATATCTGATGATTTCAACTCCCTCAAATCTGCATAATACATATGTGTAATTCACTACACATCATTTTTAGCAATATGAAGCTGAAATTAGCATCAAACATTCCATGGCAATTGATGCCTGATGTGAGTTGATATGAACTTTGAAACAAGAATGAGAGATATGATTAGTATACTGAAATGGACGTGAAACTAGTAACCAAAACAGAAGGTAAAGATAGTTTGAGGATGAATAAACCGTAACCAAAGGATAGTATGCTAGGTGAAGTAGACCTATACTTCAACAAAGCGGTTTGCTAGATCAAACACTCGATTGAAATAGCGAGTTTAGAGCTTGTAACGCGACTCACTCTAGACTTTGTCTTGTAAACTACAAAGACGACAAAAGGAAGCACAAAGCTTAACTTTTACTTAGGTTTTAATTTGCAAATTGGATGTTCATTCCTTCAAAATGGCCGGCTATTTATAGCCTACAAGAGCCCTTAAACCGGTTGGTTTAGGGTGACAAAAACAAAGCTAAGACTATTGTGAACTAGGAGCTAATTACAAAGTTGGAGCTAATAACAAAGAGATGTGAACTTGGAGCTAATAACTATGCTAAGTGAAGAGTAATCAGCCGTGGTCTTCTTATGTGAACATGGAGATGAAAACAAGGCTTGAGTGGGAGTAATGAGGCGCGGCAAAGGTGTGAACATGGAGCCAAAAACAAGGCTAACAAGAGAGCCTTTGGACCGTGTACACCATGAGAACACAAGCAGCTCTAAGGCCTTCTTAACTTCAGTCCATTACTCATGCTTGAATGATTGTGACCCTAAGTTAATGTCTTCACTTTACCTTGATTAGTTGCTCCTTTATTCAGCTCAAATTCGAGCTAGCTCCATTATTGAAGATGACTTCTTATTATTGCTAATCTAGCTGGCCTAAGCTTAAGTACGAGCTAGTATTCTTTAGTTGAGCTCTTTAGAACTTCCTTACTTGGATTAGTGGCTTCTTGATTCGGATCATCTCCTCCCCCTTGACAAGGAATTGTCCTCAATTCTGAAATGTTATCTTTATCAAGGTATAGAAGAAGTTCTTCTTTTAGGAAGGTGGCTTGAACTCCATACCCATTCGGCAACTTCAACTTGTAAGTTCTGTGATTACCCTTGTGCGGATCTTTTGGTTGTGACTTCCATTTGCTTTTTCCTTGGTTTGGGAACTCCTTCATACTTACGTTAGCCAAAGACAAGTCATCCCTTATGAAGGGCCTTGTACTTCTGTTTTTGTTGTGCTCTCCTTTGTAGGCTGTTCTCATTATGTATCCTGAATTAGAATGCCTTGGGGTGTAAAGGAGGTTTCCTTTAGAAGGAAGTCTCACCTGCAAAATAAGCTCATCAAAAGTACTGAAAGAGTTAGTCTTGTGTTTGGCCAGTACTTCAGTCTCCATGGAGTAGTAGTCCTTCCAATCCTCAATTCCAATTCTGATTGTATGTGCGTTGTTACAAGACAATGTGTAAACCATGTCTTCGCCCTTACCTTCTTCATACCTTAGGATCTCATGATCTTTCCTAGGCATCATATAGGAGGGCGTTCCATTAGAGTTAATAACACCTTGTTCCTTTTGCCACTCTTCAAATGGCGTTCCTTCACTGCCACTCTTAATCTTAATTGGTTCTTCTTTGGTGGCATCAGACTCTCCTTCGTCTAGAGTATGTTCTTCTACAATTTTACTAGCAAACATTGAGAGGCTGGGTTTTCCGACTCTATTTGCTAACATGCTACACACGCTTTGAGGTGCCATGGGTTTGAGTATAATTTTCTTCCCTTTATCATTCAATTCATACTCATTCCTCCTCCCATGGTGAACTACGTCCCTATCAAACTGCCAAGGACGGCCTAATAGTATGTGACAAGCATCCATAGGAATTACATCACACAGAACCTCATCAATGTAGGAACCCATGGTTAATCCAACCCTTACTTGTTTAGTGACCCTTACCTTGTTCCCGTTGTTTAACCAATGTAAAGCATAAGGGTTAGGGTGATTGGTAGTAGCTAGACCTAGTTTGTCCACCATTTCAGTTGAGGCAACGTTGGTACAACTACCTCCATCGATGATTAGACTACACCATTTATCTTTAACTTGACACTTAGTATGAAACAGTTGGTCTCTTTGTTCAGTGTCTTGTTGAATTGGGTTAGCATGTAGAGTACGAAGGACTAGAAGTGTGTCATAAGCCGGGGGTTCATAAGCCTCAATATCTTCTTCCTCTTCTTCCTCTCCCTCATTGACATTAAAAACAGCCCCTATACGTTGTTCCTCCTCCCATAACTCATCCCTAACTGTGATTACTTCCCTTAAGGTCACAACTCTTTTGTTAGGACAAGCGTTTTTGAAGTGACCAAACCCTTGACATTTGAAACAACGTACCTTAGATAGACTAGTTTCAGTGGTTGTTTTGGGGGTAGACTGAGGTGGGGGTGCTGGGTTAGTCTTAACAATAAGGGGTTGGTTAGAACTAGTAGGATTGACTCTATTGCTATCATCCATCCGAGACCAAGTATGACTCTTACTAGACTCACCCTCATGTCTTCCCTTCCCTTGCGCCTCAATTTTTAGACACAACCCACACAATGTATCAAAATCAGAATAAGGACACAAATCAACTGTATTGGCTATACTACGGTTTAATCCACGTAAGAATCTAGCCATTTTTATTTCTTCATTTTCCTCTACTTCTCCCATTAAAACCAAGTTCTCAAACTCGTCTATGTATTCACTAACACTCATTTTACCTTGCACAAGGTTAGCAATCTTTTTGTATAAGGATAACTTGTGCGTAGTTGGGACATACCTCTTACGTAGTTTACGTTTTAAGGACTCCCAAGAAGTAATCTTACCCTTCCCACTTCTGGTGCGTTGTACCTTAAGCCCTTCATACCAAAGGGAAGCTCCCTTGCTTAGCTTTAGGATGGCGTATTTGCACCTCTCTTCGTCCTCCAAATCCTTGAAGTCAAAGAGCTTTTCCATGCTTCTTTCCCACTCCAAGTAAGCTTCAGGATCAGTACCACCATTAAACTCAGGAAGTTCAGTTACCTTGATCTTGTCCACCGGTTCCCTCCTTGGTTGGAAGCGAGAATTTCTTGGCTGGAAGTTCTCCAATGCCTTCTTTAGTTGTTCTAGGAAGGTAGGATCTTCAAAGTTCAACACTCCTGCCATTCTTTCGTTTGCTTGATGACCAAAGCTCTGATACCACTAATGATGTGAGTTGATATGAACTTTGAAACAAGAATGAGAGATATGATTAGTATACTGAAATGGACGTGAAACTAGTAACCAAAACAGAAGGTAAAGATAGTTTGAGGATGAATAAACCGTAACCAAAGGATAGTATGCTAGGTGAAGTAGACCTATACTTCAACAAAGCGGTTTGCTAGATCAAACACTCGATTGAAATAGCGAGTTTAGAGCTTGTAACGCGACTCACTCTAGACTTTGTCTTGTAAACTACAAAGACGACAAAAGGAAGCACAAAGCTTAACTTTTACTTAGGTTTTAATTTGCAAATTGGATGTTCATTCCTTCAAAATGGCCGGCTATTTATAGCCTACAAGAGCCCTTAAACCGGTTGGTTTAGGGTGACAAAAACAAAGCTAAGACTATTGTGAACTAGGAGCTAATTACAAAGTTGGAGCTAATAACAAAGAGATGTGAACTTGGAGCTAATAACTATGCTAAGTGAAGAGTAATCAGCCGTGGTCTTCTTATGTGAACATGGAGATGAAAACAAGGCTTGAGTGGGAGTAATGAGGCGCGGCAAAGGTGTGAACATGGAGTCAAAAACAAGGCTAACAAGAGAGCCTTTGGACCGTGTACACCATGAGAACACAAGCAGCTCTAAGGCCTTCTTAACTTCAGTCCATTACTCATGCTTGAATGATTGTGACCCTAAGTTAATGTCTTCACTTTACCTTGATTAGTTGCTCCTTTATTCAGCTCAAATTCGAGCTAGCTCCATTATTGAAGATGACTTCTTATTATTGCTAATCTAGCTGGCCTAAGCTTAAGTACGAGCTAGTATTCTTTAGTTGAGCTCTTTAGAACTTCCTTACTTGGATTAGTGGCTTCTTGATTTGGATCAATGCCCCCACAATTATGCAATAAATATTAAGCTCCCAATCACCATGCATTACCCCAGTAAGGTTAAAAGAGCAAAATAATACGCATACATAATACATAAAATTATAACAGCCTTCTCAATAGATTTATAATAAAATTATTATAAAGATGAAAGCTTACTCATGATCATTGTGCATCTCACCTTGTGATCCAACATCTTTATAAATAACCAATATGTTGCAATTCTCAATATTGCACCATATATACATCATCATTCTTATATTAGAGAACAACGATCTCGATGATTGTTTCACTTATATTTTCTTTTTGCAAATCCACAAATTAAAATATATAACTTTTACTCACATAAAATCAATCATCATAATCTCATATATTGTGGTGTAAGCCAAATGTACAACATAAATAAATGAACCTTACGCAACCATTATTTATGGACTTAGTCAACAAATTAAAACTCTTACATTTGGTTCAATTATTCATGTATAAAACATGCTATCGATCATCACTTGCCCCCACAATTAGAGATATATACATACTCTTCACAAATTATAAGATATCAACTCTAAAATTGATGCATGAATAATTTTATCAAATAAGTTGAATGATTTCCCCCTCATGTTGTCACACCACGAAATAGTGACAAACATAATCGTTCAAACAAAATATACAAATTATTCATTCATAAATCATCCCAACTTTTAGATATCAAATAATTATGCCTGACAATTTATCTATTCCATAATCTATTCTTAGAGTAATTTATCAAATAATTCATCCAATTATTTAATACATACTTGATCAAGATTATGCATGTCATTAAAAATATAATATTTAACCACCACATATAGCTTATTTTACTCGAGTGAGCATTGATGCGTCTCTAGTGTGAAGTTAAATTCTTCTTCCAAATGTATCCAAAATAATTTACAAGACAAGTACACGCGTGCCTTTTCAAAACATTAATAAGGATACGAAAAATCACACTAATATATAATCCCAACATATATTATACATATTCAATTTCTCAAGCAAAACATACATAATGTTCTTAAATTGATTAATGAATAATATTCAGTATCATATATATATTAAGTGCATAGAATAAATGTATAACGAGTATATAATAAATTTATAACGGCTATATAATAAATCCAAATATTGCTGTCATTACTCATAAGAGCATATAATCTCCACATGGTCATCTTCCAAGACAACATAATTTGCACAAAATCATTAATAATTAATTATTACTCCACTAATAATCACATTAATTATTTTGATCGTAGGCATATAATATTCTCCATAAACACATAAAAACATTTACCTTTTAGTTGTATACTAATACAAACATGTGTGCAAATTCATCATCCATCATGAAATATTGAGACTAACACATTCAACATATGTTCAGAAATAACATACCATCCTACTCTTATCAGATAATTTATCTTCCAATCAATGACTATAAATGATACTCATCTAACAAACGTAATTATTTTATCATCATGAATCACAAGAAGACAAGAACTAACTCATAGATACCATACCTCATTCTCAAGGATGAAGATTGATAATAAAATAAGATAATACCATTCACTTATAAATCTTCAAAAACTTTCAGCATACCACCACGACATTGTGTCCGGTTTTCCGAAAGATAAATGACAGAATCAGCTCACGACTTCAACTAAAGAGTTGTATCCCTTCTTCTTAGCTTTCCAACGCCATATTACACGTCTCAATCGGAGGTCTAGAGACGGAGATATTGCCATAATACCGAACTGCTGTCTCATCCTCAACGAGATGAATCTTACCAATGAAACAAGATAGCCAATTGAAACAATTCCAATGACAAGTGATGAACACAACCACAATAATAGTGACATAATTTCATTTCTCAATTGTTGGAAATATAGGGTCACTAAGGGGCAATATATAACTAGAGAATATACGTTGTTGTGTCGTGGTATGGAGGCCACTGAATGAGAAACGAAATCGCCTCGACTACGGTACAAATCGGAATGAACGTCGTCCCCCAAGGTCACACAACACTCCTAAAAGGTTGTGTACTCAACCATTAGAAGTTGGAACTCGATGGTATGCTCAGAATTTATCAAAGAGATTTGGATGATGACATTTAATGTATATATATACTCATATGTCTTATCATTATCATACTTATGTAATAAGTGTCATATGAGACTAACCTCAAAAGGTATCCAAAGTCACTTTATGATGGAAAATGAATTGTCATTATTCTAAATATAATGACATTCATAACCATACTAATAAATTAGGTTTAATATGCTACTAATGGGAGATGCTCTTACTATGCAAGAATGGTCAACAATTCCACTTTGCATTATTTCTAACAAACACCACCACCAAACCCGACCTCCAACAACTCTGAACCAACAACAACGACAGCCTTCGTCACCTTCACCGACCACCACCTTCGACCCTCACTTCGCCTGACCTCCGACGACAACCACCGGCACCATCTGCTCCGACCCCAGTTCCGTTCTCCTTTGACGCGAGTTCATTTTGCAGCATTGTTTTGATCGGTCCATATCTCGAGTTATACTTGAAATTTCGTAGTCATTCAAAATGGAGGAGATAGATGTCGAGCTTATCTTTCCAATGACTACTCATGAATGTTCATTGAACAAGTATTGACGAAGTTATGCCCAAAACAAGTCAGCTGTGCATTGAAAAACGCGGCTGTTAAATTCTTTGACGGAATTGTTTCTCTTGCCTCGACTAAATTCTTTGATGATCCGAATGAAGAAGCAACAAGCCAAGAGTTCAATGAAGTCACACTAGCTCCAAATGGTCCTAGTCCAACCCCCTTAGCCCCTCCTTCAAGCCTAGTAGTATGCCTTCTTCAAGTGCTGAACTAGCTCGTGCAAGCACCTACTTGGACCGAATAAAAGAGCAAGAATATACATTGCTCTAATCTGATTTACAAGAGCAAATAATCAAGACCATATGGATGCATTAACTTGGGTTCACACTCATTCAAACAAAGGGTGTGCATCGGATTTAGTAGGCTGATTGTAGGCTGATTGTGTTCACATTCTTGCTTTGTCTAAGTTCCTTTCCTTAGCTTTGTTTGTATCTCCTTAAGCTTTGTTTGTATCACTCTTGACCATTCTGGTTTGGGACGTGTAATGGCTATATATAGCCATCCTTTTGATGAATAAAATCATTCAACTTGCATAAAACAAACCTGAGTAAAAGCCTTGCTTTTCCTTTTTCGTCTTTGTAGTTTACAAGACAAAGTACTAGAGTTAGTCGCGTTACAAGCTCTATACTCGCTTTTTCAATCGAGTGTTTGAATTAGCACCCGCTTTGTTGAGGTATAGGTCTATTTCACTAAGCATACTATCCTTGGTTACATTCTATCATCCTTACAACAACCATTACATTCTGTTTTTGTTGCTTGTTTGTCGTTAATCTCAATTACTATCAATCTCCAAATAACTTGTTCAAGGTTCATTCCAAATCACATCATCCTTCCCCTGAGATCTGAAACCTCCGGCGAGCACATGGCAACATGATGTGAGTTAATATGAACTTTGAAACAAGAATGTGAAGCCAGAAAAGTTTGAACTGTACAAGTTATCAATATAAATAAATTAAGTCAAAGTAAAGGGGCTCCGGTGTATAGAGAGGACCTGACCGTTTAAGAAGGAACCATATAAACGAAGGAACCCACTATGATTCTTTTTTATTTATCTAGATTAAAATATAATATATATAATTTTATTTAAATTTCTAGTTATTGACTTTTCTTTGATACATTAATAAAATTTGTTAGTTTTTTGTCTTGTTTCAAGAAGAAATGTCGAAAAAAATAGTGGTCGGGAAGGTTATAGCAGCAAAAGCCATTGGGATTTTATTTTATACATTGGAACAATCCGTTTTGCTATTAATAGTCCAGGAGGGTAGAAAAGAATAAATTAAATTTGAATTTGAAATGGCAGTTCCAAAAAAACGTACTTCTATTTCCAAAAAGCGTATTCGTAAAAACATTTGGAAAAAAAGGGGGTATTGGGCAGCGTTAAAAGCTTTTTCGTTAGCAAAATCTCTTTATACCGGGAATTCAAAAAGTTTTTTTGTACTAAAAAAAAGTACTAAAAACTTGGAATAATCAGAATCGATCTGATAAAAAAAAGATCCTAATCAGAATGATTAGTATTCTGAAATGAACGTAAACAAAGTAACCAAAACAGATTGTAAGGATAGTTTGAGGATGAATAAACCGTAACCAAAGGATAGTATGCTTAGTGAAGTAGACCTATACTCCAACAAAGCGGATGCTAAATCAAACATGCGATTGAAGTAGCGAGTTTAGAGCTTGTAACGCGACTCACTCTAGACTTTGTCTTGTAAGCAACAAGGACGTAAAAGAAAGCTTAGTTTTACTCAGTTTTGTGATTTCAATATTGGATGCTTTATTCACTCACGTAGATGGCTATATATAGCCTACAAAATGACCCTTAAACCGGCTGGTTAGGGTGACAATAACAAAGCTACATGGTGACAAAAACAAAGCTTAAACCTATTGTGAACTAGGAGATAAAAACAAAGCTTAAACCTATGTGAACTAGGAGCTAAAAACAAAGCTTAACAAGAAGCATTCAGCCGCGGCACACTATGTGAACATGGAGCCAACAACAAAGCTTGAGGACGTGCACACTATGTGAACATAGCCATGGTGTGAACCCAAGTTAATGCTTTCATAAGATCTTGACTTACTTGCTCCTTTATTCGTCCATACACGAGCTAGCTCACCATTTGAAGTAGGCACACTACTAAGCTAGTAGGAGGTGCTAATGTGGCTTGACTTGGTCCATTAGGAGCTAGTGTTACTTCATTGAATTCTTTGGTATCTCCTTCATTCGGATCATCTCCTCCCCCTTGAAAAGGAATTGTCCTCAATTCTGAAATGCCATCATCAACAAGATAAGGAGAAAGATCTCCCACATTGAACGTGGCATGAACTCCATAATCATCCGGTAATTCCACTTTGTAAGCATTGTCGTTCACCTTTGATATGATCTTGTAAGGACCTTCTGCTCGTGGGATCAACTTATTCTTCCTCTTGCTTGGAAACCTCTCTTTTCTCAAGTGAACCCAAACTAAGTCACCTTCTTGAAAAAGTCTTGGTTTCCTGTTTTTGTTGGACCTTCTTTTGTATGCTTCATTTACCTCCTTGATCCTTTCTCGAATTTGCTCGTGGAGTTTTATCATAGCCTTCAGTTTTGACTCCGCATCTTTATGGACTAACTCATCCTTAGGTAGAGGAATCAGGTCCAAGGGCATGTAAGGATTGATCCCATACACGGCCTCAAAAGGAGAATGAGAGGTAGCATAAGTAGGAGAGCGATTGTAGGCAAATTCAGCATGGGCAAGCTTGATATCCCAATCTTTTTGGGTCTCGTTCACAAGGCCTCTTAACAACGTCCCCAAAGTGCGATTGGTAACTTCAGTTTGTCCATCCGTTTGTGGATGATGAGAGGTGCTAAATAAGAGCTTGGTTCCCACCTTCCTCCAAAGAGTATTCCAAAAGTAACTAAGGAACTTGGAATCACGATCAGAGACAATGGACTTGGGTACTCCGTGGAGACGTACCACCTCTTTGAAGTACAAGTCAGCTACATTGCTAGCATCATCCGTTTTGTGGCAAGCAATGAAGTGAGCCATCTTTGAAAATCGATCTACCACCACCATGATAGCATCCTTTCCCCTAGCGGTTCTTGGTAAGGCCACAATGAAATCCATGGACACATCTTCCCATGGTCTATTAGGAGTGGGTAAGGGCATGTAGACTCCGGGTTTGAAAGAACTTTTGGCAAATTGGCAAGTCACACACTTGATCACTACAAGCTGGACACTCCCTTGCATCTTTGGCCAAAAGAAGTGCTCCTTTAAGACCTCCAAAGTTCTTGTGATGCCAAAATGACCCGCTAATTGATGCGAGTTCATTTTGCAGCGTTGTTTTGATCAGTCCATATCTCGAGTTATACTTGGAATTTCGTAGTCTTTCAAAATGGAGGAGATAGATTTCGAGCTTATCTTTCCAATGACTATTCATGAAGGCTCATTGAACAAGTATTGACAAAGTTATGGTCCGAACAAGTCAGTCGTGCATGTGATGCGAGTTCATTTTGCAGCGTTGTTTTGATCAGTCCATATCTCGAGTTATACTTGAAATTTTGTAGTCATTCAAAATGGAGGAGATAGATTTCGAGCTTATCTTTCCAATGACTATTCATGAAGGCTCATTGAACAAGTATTGACAAAGTTATGGTCCGAACAAGTCAGTTGTGCATGGGAATTTCGCAGAAGTTATTTAACGGGACTGTTTCTTTTGTATCGACTTTCAATAAAAGAGCTAGTGTATACTTTGCTCTAATCTGATTTACAAGTCAAATAATCAAGACCATATGGATGCAATAACTTGGGTTCTCACTCATTCAAGCAAGGGATGTGCACAGGAGTTAGTAGGCTGATTGTAGCTTTGTTTGTATCACCCTAGCTTTGTTTGTATCACCCTAGCTTTGTTTGTATCACCCTTGACCATTCTGGTTTGGGGACGATTTGTAGGCTATAAATAACCATCAACTTGAAGGAATAAAAGACAACAATAGACACAAGATTTATACAAAAAACTTAGTAAAGCATTGCTTTCTTTTACGTCCTTGTTGCTTACAAGACAAAGTCTAGAGTTAGTCGCGTTACAAGCTCTAAACTCGCTACTTCAATCGCGTGTTTGATTTAGCACCCGCTTTGTTGAAGTATAGGTCTACTTCACTAAGCATACTATCCCTTGGTTACGGTTTATTCATCATCACAAACTATCCTTACAATCTATTTTGTTGCTCTTGTTAACGTGCATTTCAGAATACTATCAACCTTCACGTTTTTGTTTCAAAGTTCATATTAACTCACATCATTAGTGGTATCAGAGCTACAACTCTTGATTTTTCTTAAAATCAAGACGGTCCAAGAAGTGTCGAAGCCAAGTTATTAGTTGAATTTCTGATTGCGATTGGAATTCAAAGGTTAAACTCGTGCGGGTAGTTCGAGGGTTAATCGGTTTTGATTATCTCGTGGTTTTTGTTGAAGTTCCAATACATTTGTTTCTTACTGTTCACGTGTGTACTGTTCACCAAAAAAAAATGTCAGCAATTTTCTCGTTTGAAAACACTTACGAGGAATGTTTGGTGTTTGATCCAACGTTACCACCTGTTTTTGACGAGTATCATCTTCAACCAAACAGGTTGTGCAAGAAGAAACAAATTCTGATCTTAGCCAAAACAAACATGGAGAGTAAAGGGATTGTGCTTGTGGAATACTTTGAGGAGCAACAAAAGATACTTGATCCATCCTTGTTCACAAGCAAAGTAGAGTTCACAAGCATTCAAAACTGCACCTATTTGAAAAGGAGTCGAGCTTGTAGTCTAGCCATAATACCAACGTTACCCACACTTATGTCTATTTGGGGTGAGGATGTGTTAATCCTAACAAATTTTGTATTTGATCCAGGTGGGATACTTGTTCAAGAATTGAGGACAATTCTTTTTCAAAGAAGGAGAGTATGATGCGAGTTCATTTTGCAGCATTGTTTTGATCAGTCCATATCTCGAGTTATACTTGGAATTTCGTAGTCATTCAAAATGGAAGAGATAGATTTCGAGCTTATCTTTCCAATGACTATTCATGAAGGCTCATTGAACAAGTATTGACAAAGTTATGGTCCGAACAAGTCAGTCGTGCATGTGATGCGAGTTCATTTTGCAGCGTTGTTTTGATGAGTCCATATCTAGAGTTATACTTGGAATTTCGTAGTCATTCAAAATGGAGGAGATATGGACTAAGAAAAATCGTGAGTTGTAGCTCTGATATCACTAATGATGTGAGTTAATATGAACTTTGAAACAAAAACGTGAAGGTTGATAGTATTCTGAAATGCACGTTAACAAGAGCAACAAAATAGATTGTAAGGATAGTTTGTGATGATGAATAAACCGTAACCAAGGGATAGTATGCTTAGTGAAGTAGACCTATACTTCAACAAAGCGGGTGCTAAATCAAACACGCGATTGAAGTAGCGAGTTTAGAGCTTGTAACGCGACTAACTCTAGACTTTGTCTTGTAAGCAACAAGGACGTAAAAGAAAGCAATGCTTTACTAAGTTTTTTGTATAAATCTTGTGTCTATTGTTGTCTTTTATTCATTCAAGTTGATGGCTATTTATAGCCTACAAATCGTCCCCAAACCAGAATGGTCAAGGGTGATACAAACAAAGCTAGGGTGATGCAAACAAAGCTAGGGTGATACAAACAAAGCTAGGGTGATACAAACAAAGCTACAATCAGCCTACTGACTCCTGTGCACATCCCTTGCTTGAATGAGTGTGAACCCAAGTTATTGCATCCATATGGTCTTGATTATTTGACTTGTAATCAGATTAGAGCAAAGTATACACTAGCTCTTTTATTGAAAGTCGATACAAAAGAAACAGTCCCGTTAAATAACTTCTGCGAAATTCCCATGCACAACTGACTTGTTCGGACCATAACTTTGTCAATACTTGTTCAATGAGCCTTCATGAATAGTCATTGGAAAGATAAGATCGAAATCTATCTCCTCCATTTTGAATGACTACGAAATTCCAAGTATAACTCGAGATATGGACTGATCAAAACAACGCTGCAAAATGAACTCGCATCACATGCACGACTGACTTGTTCGGACCATAACTTTGTCAATACTTGTTCAATGAGCCTTCATGAATAGTCATTGGAAAGATAAGCTCGAAACCTATCTCCTCCATTTTGAATGACTACGAAATTCCAAGTATAACTCGAGATATGGACTGATCAAAACAACGCTGCAAAATGAACTCGCATCACTAATCCTCCTCCATGAGCTTCCCTAACCAGCAATTCTCTAATGGGATGCTTGGGTACACAAAGGCGGTTTCCTTTGAAAAGAAATCCCTCCTGCAAAACAAACTCATCAAAAGCTCCCTCCTTGCATTTGGTGAAAGTTTCACCAAAATCAGCATCATTGTTGTAGTAGTCTTTTAGAGTTTCAAATCCGAGCAACCTCACATCCAAAGTAGATAGTAGAGTATAGCGGCGGGATAGTGCATCAGCCACTACGTTACTTTTACCATCTTTGTATTTTGAAGAGAAATGGAAGGATTGTAAGAATTTCACCCACTTGGCATGCCTTGGACTTAACTTTTGTTGGCCATTGATGTACTTTAGGGACTCATGATCTGAATGGAGAATAAAATGGTTAGTACGAAGATAATGACTCCAATGATCAAGAGCTCTTACTATTGCATATAACTCCTTGTCGTAGGTGCAATAGTTCAGTCTTGCTCCATTGAGTTTCTCTGAAAAGTAGGCAATGGGACGCTTATTTTGCACAAGAACAGCGCCAATTCCTACTCCACTAGTGTCACATTCCACCTCAAATGGTTGAGAGAAATCAGGAAGGGCTAGGATAGGAGCGGAACACAACTTCTCCTTGATGGTTTCAAAAGCTTCTTGGGCAGCTTTGGACCAAACAAACGCGCCTTTCTTCAAGCATTCGGTGATAGGACTTGTGATAGTGCTAAAGTCTTTAATGAACCTCCTGTAAAAGGAAGCCAAACCATGGAATGATCTTACTTCTGTAATGGTGGAAGGAATTGGCCAAGTACGTATGGATTCCATCTTGGTTTGATCCACGGATACTCCATCTTTGGACACTACGTAGCCAAGGAACACTACACTCTCCATAAAGAAAGCACACTTCTCCTTCTTCCCAAAGAGTTGTTACTTGCGAAGTGTTGTAAATAGTAGTCTTAAGTGCTCCATATGTTCCTCCAAAGACCTGCTATACACAAGAATATCATCCAAGTAAACCACAATAAAACGACCTAAGTAGGCCTTAAGTATTTCGTTCATTAGCCTCATGTATGTGCTTGGAGCGTTGGTGAGACCAAATGGCATGACCGTCCATTCATAGAGCCCATGCTTGGTTTTGAAAGCTGTCTTCCATTCATCTCCCTCCCTCATTCTTATTTGATGGTACCCACTTCTTAGGTCAATTTTGGAGAAGATCACAGCCCCATGAAGCTCGTCCAACATATCATCCAACCTTGGAATAGGAAACCTATACTTGATGGTAATGTTGTTAACGGCCCTACTATCCACACACATTCTCCAAGTCCCATCTTTCTTAGGTACTAAGAGGACCGGAACAGCACAAGGACTAAGGCTTTCTCGTACATAACCTCGACTCAATAACTCATCAATTTGTCTTTGTAACTCCTTAGTCTCTTCGGGATTACACCTATAGGCTGCCTTGTTGGGTAAGGCTGCTCCTGGAATGAGGTCTATTTGGTGTTCTATACCTCTAATAGGTGGTAAACCAACAGGTAATTCCTCGGGAAGACATCCTTAAATTCGTGTAACAACTCCTCAAATGGCTTTCCTCCAAGCCCATTCTCAACTACTACGGGTTCCTCTCTAGCCACCTGATCCGAATGAAGAGGCTAAAGAGTTCAAGGAAGTAACACTAGCTCCTAATAGCTCTAATCAAGCCACATTAGCACCTCCTACCAGCCTAGTAGTGTGCCTCCTCCAAGTATTAAGTTAGCTCGTGTATGAGCTGAATAAAGGAGCAAATAATCAAGGAAATAAGAAGACATTAACTTAGGTTCACACTCATTCAAGCATGGGAAGTGTACTGAAGTTATGAGGTTGATTATGGGCTGATTGCTAACTTCGTGTTTAGCTCCATGTTCACATGGTGTGCACACTCAAGCTTTGTTTTTGGCTCCATGTTCACAAGGTGCCACGGCTGGTTGCTCTTGGTTTAGCTTTGGTTTTAACTCCTTAGCTTTGGTTGTAGCTCCATGTTTACATCACTTTGTTATTAGCTCCCAAGTTTGTAATTAGCTCCTAGTTCACAATAGGTTTAGACTTTGTTTTTGTCACCCTAAACCAGCCGGTTTAAGGGCTCTTGTAGGCTATATAGCCGGCCATTTGGAATGAATAAGGGATCCAATTTGCATATTAAAACTTGAGTAAAGCTGAGCTTTCTGTTTCGTCCTTGTAGTTTACAAGACAAAGTCTAGAGCGAGTCGCGTTACAAGCTCTAAACTCGCTATTTCAATCGAGTGTTTGATCTAGCACACCGCTTTGTTGAAGTATAGGTCTACTTCACCTAGCATACTATCCTTGGTTACGGTTTATCCTTCCTTAAAACTATCCTTTCTTTCTGTTTTGGTTACTCATTCACGTTCCATTTCAGAATACTAATCCATCTTTACATTCTTGTTTCATAGTTCATATCAACTCACATCATTAGTGGTATCAGAGCTTTGGTCATCCATTTAGACGTAAGCATGGCAGGAGTTGTGAGCTTTGAAGACTCAAGCATCATTAGTCTTTCTAAGTACAATGGCGCATCTGGTCCTGAAGTCTACTTGGGAGAAAAGAAGGAAGAAGGAAAAGACTATGAGCTCCCAACTTATGGTAATGTTTTAGTACTACGTACACTTCATGCTAACCCCATCCCACACAACACCGAACAAAGAGACCAACTCTTTCACACAAAATGTCTAGTTAATACCAAATGGTGTAGTTTGATTATTGATGGAGGTAGTTGTACGAATGTGGCCTCTACTGAAATGGTAGCTAAGTTAGGTCTAACCACTACTAATCACCCTAGACCATATGCATTACATTGGTTAGATAATGAAAACAAAATCAAGGTCACAAAACAAGTAAGAGTAGGCTTAACTATGGGGTCTTATGTCGATGAGGTTCTTTGTGATGTTATCCCTATGGATGCTTGACATATACTTTTGGGGCGTCCTTGGCAGTTTGATAGGGATGTGGTACACCATGGTAGAAAGAATGAATACGAATTGAGGGATAAGGGAAAGAAAATCATTCTAAAACCTATGACTCCCCAAGCTGTTAGAGCTATGACCTCCAACAAAACCAAGAAACCTAACCTCACCATCTTTGCGAGTGAAAGCGAAGTAGAACAGGCTTTACAAGGGGGGGAGCGTGTCTTTGTCATGATGGCTAAAGAAAAACCCGTAGAACTTGAGAATGGGCTTGGAGGAAAGCCATTTGAGGAGTTGTTACACGAGTTTAAGGATGTCTTCCCCGAGGAATTACCCGTTGGTTTACCACCTATTAGAGGTATAGAACACCAAATTGACCTCATTCTAGGATCAACCTTACCCAATAAGGCAGCATATAGGTGTAATCCGGAGGAAACTAAGGAATTACAAAGACAAATAGATGAGTTAATGAGTCGAGGGTATGTACGGGAGAGCCTTAGTCCTTGTGCTGTTCCTGTCCTTTTAGTACCTAAGAAGGATGGAACTTGGAGAATGTGCGTGGGATAGTAGAGCCGTTAACAACATCACCATCAAGTATAGGTTTCCTATTCCTAGGTTGGATGACATGTTAGATGAGCTTCATGGGGCAGTGGTATTCTCCAAAATTGATCTAAGAAGTGGGTACCATCAAATCAGAATGAGGGAAGGGGATGAATGGAAGACCGCTTTCAAAACCAAACATGGACTCTATGAGTGGACGGTCATGCCATTTGGTCTTACCAACGCTCCAAGCACGTTCATGAGGTTAATGAACGAGGTACTTAAGGCCTACTTAGGTCGCTTTATTGTGGTTTACTTGGATGATATCCTTGTGTATAGCAGGTCTTTGGAGGAACATATGGAGCATTTAAGACTACTATTCACAACACTTCGCAAACAACAGCTCTTTGGGAAGAAGGAGAAGTGTGCCTTCTTTGTGGAAAGCGTAGTGTTCCTTGGCTACGTAGTGTCCAAAGAAGGAGTATCAGTTGATCAAACCAAAGTGGAATCCATACGCACTTGGCCAATCCCTTCCACCATTACAGAAGTAAGGTCATTTCATGGTTTGGCTTCTTTTTACAGGAGATTCATCAAGGACTTCAGCACTATCACAAGTCCCATCACCGAATGCTTGAAGAAAGGCGCATTTGTTTGGACCAAAGCTGCCCAAGAAGCCTTTGAAGCCATTAAAGAGAAGTTGTGTTCCGCTCCTATCTTAGCCCTTCCTGATTTCTCTCAACCATTTGAGGTGGAATGTGACGCTAGTGGAGTAGGAATTGGTGCTGTTCTTGTACAAAATAAGCGTCCCATTGCCTATTTCTCAGAAAAACTCAATGGAGCAAGGCTGAACTATTGCACCTACGACAAGGAGTTCTATGCCATAGTAAGAGCTCTTGATCATTGGAGTCATTACCTTCGTACTAACCATTTTATTCTCCATTCAGATCATGAGTCCCTAAAATACATCAATGGCCAACAAAAGTTAAGTCCACGGCATGCCAAGTGGGTGGAATTCTTGCAATCCTTTCATTTCTCTTCAAAGTACAAGGATGGAAAAAGTAACGTAGTAGCTGATGCACTATCCCGCCGCTACACTTTACTATCTACTTTGGATGTGAGGTTGCTCGGATTTGAAACTCTAAAAGACTACTACAACAATGATGCTGACTTTGGTGAAACTTTTACCAAATGCAAGGAGGGAGCCTTTGATGAGTTTGTTTTGCAGGAATGATTTCTTTTCAAAGGAAACCGCCTGTGTGTGCCCAAGCATCCCATTAGAGAGCTACTGGTTAGAGAAGCTCATGGAGGAGGATTAGCGGGTCATTTTGGCATTACAAGAACTTTGGAGGTCTTAAAGAAGCACTTCTTTTGGCCAAAGATGCAAGGGAGTGTCCAGCATGTAGTGAGCAAGTGTGTGACTTGCCAATTTGCCAAAAGTTCTTTCAAACCCGGAGTCTACACGCCCTTACCCACTTCTAATAGACCATGGGAAGATGTATCCATGGATTTCATTGTAGCCTTACCAAGAACCGCTAGAGGAAAAGATTCTATCATGGTGGTGGTAGATCGGTTTTCAAAGATGGCTCACTTCATTGCTTGCCACAAAACGGATGATGCTAGCAATGTTGCTGACTTATACTTCAAAGAGGTGGTGCGTCTCCATGGAGTACCCAAGTCCATTGTTTCTGATCGAGATTCAAAGTTCCTTAGTTACTTTTGGAACACATTATGGAGGAAGGTGGGAACCAAGCTCTTATTTAGCACTTCTCATCATCCACAAACAGATGGACAAACCGAGGTTACCAATCGCACTTTGGGGACGTTATTAAGGGGCCTTGTAAGTAAGACTCAAAAGGATTGGGATATCAAGCTTGCCCATGCTGAATTTGCCTACAATCGCTCTCCTACTTATGCTACCTCAAATTCCCCTTTTGAGGCCGTGTATGGGATCAATCCTTACATGCATTTGGACCTGATTCCTCTACCTAAGGATGAGTTAGTCCACAAGGATGCGGAGTCCAAACTAAAGGCTATGATCAAACTCCACGAGCAAATTCAAGAAAGGATCAAGGAGGTTAATGAAGCATACAAAAGAAGGTCCAACAAGAACAGGAAGCCAAGACTTTTTCAAGAGGGTGACTTAGTTTGGGTTCACTTGAGAAAAGAGAGGTTTCCAAGCAAGAGAAAGAATAAGTTGATGCCACGAGCAGAAGGTCCTTATAAGATCATATCAAAGGTAAACGACAATGCTTACAAAGTGGAATTACCGGATGATAATGGAGTTCATGCCACGTTCAATGTGGGAGACCTTTCTCCTTATCTTGATGATGATGGCATTTCAGAATTGAGGGCAATTCCTTTTCAAGGGGGAGGAGATGATCCGAATGAAGAGGCTAAAGAGTTCAAGGAAGTAACACTAGCTCCTAATAGCTCTAGTCAAGCCACATTAGCACCTCCTACCAGCCTAGTAGTGTGCCTCCTCCAAGTATTAAGTTAGCTCATGTATGAGCTGAATAAAGGAGCAAATAATCAAGGAAATAAGAAGACATTAACTTGGGTTCACACTCATTCAAGCATGGGAAGTGTACTGAAGTTATGAGGTTGATTATGGGCTGATTGCTAACTTCGTGTTTAGCTCAATGTTCACATGGTGTGCACACTCAAGCTTTGTTTTTGGCTCCATGTTCACAAGGTGCCACGGCTGGTTGCTCTTGGTTTAGCTTTGGTTTTAACTCCTTAGCTTTGGTTGTAGCTCCATGTTTACATCACTTTGTTATTAGCTCCCAAGTTTGTAATTAGCTCCTAGTTCACAATAGGTTTAGACTTTGTTTTTGTCACCCTAAACCAGCCGGTTTAAGGGCTCTTGTAGGCTATATATAGCCGGCCATTTGGAATGAATAAGGGATCCAATTTGCATATTAAAACTTGAGTAAAGCTGAGCTTTCTGTTTCGTCCTTGTAGTTTACAAGACAAAGTCTAGAGTGAGTCGCGTTACAAGCTCTAAACTCGCTATTTCAATCGAGTGTTTGATCTAGCACACCGCTTTGTTGAAGTATAGGTCTACTTCACCTAGCATACTATCCTTGGTTACGGTTTATCCTTCCTTAAAACTATCCTTTCTTTCTGTTTTGGTTACTCATTCACGTTCCATTTCAGAATACTAATCCATCTTTACATTCTTGTTTCAAAGTTCATATCAACTCACATCACCACCATGACAAAGACACGCTCCCCCCCTTGTAAAGCCTGTTCTACTTCACTCTCACTCGCAAAGATGGTAAGGTTAGGCTTCTTAGTTTTGTTGGCGGTCATAGCTCTAACAGCTTGGGGAGTCATAGGTTTTAGAATGATTTTCTTTCCCTAATCCCTTAACTCGTATTCATTTTTCCTCCCATGGTGTACTACATCCCTATCAAACTGCCAAGGACGCCCCAAAAGTATATGACAAGCATCCATAGGAATAACATCACAAAGAACTTCATCGATATAAGACCCCATGGTTAAACCTACTCTTACTTGTTTTGTGACCCTTATTTTGTTTCCATCATCCAACCAATGTAATGCATACGGTTTAGGGTGATTAGTAGTGGTTAGGCCTAACTTAGTTACCATTTCAGTAGAGGCAACATTCGTACAACTACCTCCATCAATGATCAAACTACACCATTTGCTATTAACTAGACACTTAGTGTGAAAGAGTTGATTTCTTTGTTCGGTGTTGTGTGGGATGGGGTTAGCATGAAGTGTACGTAGTACTAAAACATTACCATACGTTGGGAGTTCATAGTCCTTTCCTTCTTCCTCCTTTTCTCCCAAGTAGACTTCAGGACCAGTTACACCGTTGGAACTAGAAAGCTCATTCACTATGTCCACCGGTTCTTTCCTTAGGTTTTCCAAGAAGCTAGAGTCTTCAAAGCTCACAACTCCTGCCATGCTTTTCGTCTAATGGATGACCAAAGCTCTGATACCACTAATGATGTGAGTTAATATGAACTTTGAAACAAGAATGTGAAGAATGATTAGTATTCTGAAATGAACGTAAACAAAGTAACCAAAACAGATTGTAAGGATAGTTTGAGGATGAATAAACCGTAACCAAAGGATAGTATGCTTAGTGAAGTAGACCTATACTCCAACAAAGCGGATGCTAAATCAAACACGCGATTGAAGTAGCGAGTTTAGAGCTTGTAACGCGACTCACTCTAGACTTTGTCTTGTAAGCAACAAGGACGTAAAAGAAAGCTTAGCTTTACTCAGTTTTGTGATTTCAATATTGGATGCTTTATTCACTCACGTAGATGGCTATATATAGCCTACAAAATGATGTGAGTTGATATGAACTTTGAAACAAGAATGTAAAGATGGATTAGTATTCTGAAATGGAACGTGAATGAGTAACCAAAACAGAAAGAAAGGATAGTTTTATGGATGAATGAACCGTAACCAAGGATAGTATGCTAGGTGAAGTAGACCTATACTTCAACAAAGCGGTTTGCTAGATCAAACACTCGATTGAAATAGCGAGTTTAGAGCTTGTAACGCGACTCACTCTAGACTTTGTCTTGTAAACTACAAGGACGAAACAGAAAGCTCAGCTTTACTCAAGTTTTAATATGCAAATTGGATGATCTTTATTCCTTCAAATGACCGGCTATATATAGCCTACAAGAGCCCTTAAACCGGTTGGTTTAGGGTGACAAAAACAAGGCTAAAACCATTGTGAACTAGGAGCTAATTACAAAGTTGGGAGCTAATAACAAAGTGGTGTAAACATGGAGCTAAAAACAATGTTTGATGAAGAGTAATCAGCCGTGGTCTTCTTGTGTGAACATGGAGATGAAAACAAAGCTTGAGTAGGAGTAATGAGGCGCGGCAAGGATGTGAACATGGAGCCCAAAACAAGGCTAACAAGGAGCCTTTTAGCCGTGTACACCATGAGAACACAACCAGCTTTAATACCTTCATAACTTCAGTCCACTACCCATGCTTGAATGATAGTGAACCCAAGTTAATGTCTTCATTTTACCTTGATTAGTTGCTCCTTTATTCAGCTCAATTTCGAGCTAGCTCCATAATTGAAAATGACTCCTTATTATTGCTAATGTAGCTGGCCTATGCTTAAGTAGGAGCTAGTATTCTTTAGTTGAGCTCTTTAGTACTTCCTTACTTGGATTGGTAGCTCCTTGATTCGGATCATCTCCTCCCCCTTGACAAGGAATTGTCCTCAATTCTGAAATGTTATCTTTATCAAGGTATAGAAGAAGATCTTCTATTAGGAGGGTGGCTTGATCCCCATACTCATCCGGCAACTTCGACTTGTAAGTTCTGTGGTTACCCTTGTGCGGAACTTCTGGTTGTGACTTCCATTTGTTCCTTCCTTGGTTTGGGAACTCCTCCATACTTACGTTAGCCAAAGACAAGTCATCCATTATGAAGCGCCTCGTACTTCTGTTTTTGTTGTGCTCTCCTTTGTAGGCTTTTCTCGTTATGTATTTAGAATACCCTGGAGTGCAACGGAGGTTTCCTTTAAAAGGAAGTTTTACCTGCAAAATAAGCTCATCAAAAGTACCAAAAGAGTTAGTCTTGTGCTTGGTAAGTTCTTCAGCCCTCATGGAGTAGTAGTCCTTCCCATTCTCAACTCCAATTGTGCCTGCATCTGAGGTGGTTGAATGTGTGTTGTTGCAAGATAATGTGTTATCCAAGTCTTTGACCTTACCCTCTTCATACCTTAAGATCTCATGATCTTTACTAGGCATCAAACAGGATGATATTTCGTTAGAGATAACAGCAACTTGTTCCTTTTGCCACTCTTTTTCACTACCACTCTTAATCTCAATGGTTTCCTCCTTGGCGGCTTCCAACTCCCCCTCTTCTACAGCAAGTACTCCCAACTCTTTATTGGCAAACATTGAAAGGCTGGGTTTTCCGACTTTGTTAGCTAACATGTTACACACATTTTGAGGTGTCATGGGTTTGAGTATAATTTTCTTTCCCTTATCACTCAATTCATACTCATTCCTCCTCCCATGGTGAACTACGTCCCTATCAAACTGCCAAGGACGGCCTAATAGTATGTGACAAGCATCCATAGGAATCACATCACACAAAACCTCATCAACGTAGGAACCCATGGTTAATCCAACCCTCACTTGTTTAGTGACCCTTACCTTGTTCCCGTTGTTTAACCAATGTAATGCATAAGGGTTAGGGTGATTAGTAGTAGCTAGACCTAGTTTGTCCACCATTTCAGTTGAGGCAACGTTGGTACAACTACCTCCATCAATGATTAGACTACACCATTTGTCTTTAACTTGACACTTAGTATGGAACACTTGGTCTCTCTGTTCAGTGTCATGTTGAATTGGGTTAGCATGTAGAGTACGTAGTACTAGGAGTGTGTCATAAGCCGGGGGTTCATAAGCCTCAAAGTCTACTTCCTCTTCCTCCCCTTCCTCATTAACATTAAAAACAGCCCCTATACGTTGTTCCTCTTCCCATAACTCATCCCTGACAGTGATTACTTCCCTTAAGGTCACTACTCTTTTGTTAGGACAAGCGTTTTTGTAATGACCAAACCCTTGACATTTGAAACAACGTACCTTAGATAGACTAGTTTCAGTGGTTGTTTTGGTGGTGGATTGAGGTGGGGGTGCTGGGTTATTCTTAACAATAAGGGGTTGATTAGAACTAGTAGGATTGACTCTATTGCTATCATCCATCCGCGACCAAGTATGACTCTTACTAGACTCAACCTCATGTCTTCCCTTCCCTTGTGCCTCAATTTTTAGACATAACCCACACAAGGTATCAAAATCAGCATAAGGACACAAATCGACCGTATTAGCTATACTACGATTTAACCCACGTAAGAACCTAGCCATTTTTATCTCTTCATTCTCTTCTACTTCTCCCATTAGAACCAAGTTCTCAAATTCTTCTATGTATTCACTAACACTCATTTTTCCTTGTACAAGGTTAGCAATCTTTTTGTATAAGGATAACTTGTGCGTAGTTGGGACATACCTCTTACGTAGTTTGCGTTTTAATGACTCCCAAGAAGTAATCTTACCCTTTCCACTTCTGGTGCGTTGTACCTTAAGCCCTTCATACCAAAGGGAAGCCCCTTTGCTTAACTTTAGGATGGCGTATTTGCACCTTTCTTCGTCCTCTAAATCCTTGAAGTCAAAGAGCTTCTCCATGCTTCTTTCCCATTCCAAGTAAGCTTCAGGATCAGTACCACCGTTAAACTCAGGAAGTTCAATTACCTTGATCTTGTCCACCGGTTCCCTCCTTGGTTGGAAGCGAGAATTTCTTGGCTGGAAGTTCTCCAATGCTTTCTTTAGTTGTTCTAGGAAGGTAGGATCTTCAAAGTTCAACACTCTTGCCATGCTTGCGTCTAAATGGATGACCAAAGCTCTGATACCACTAATGATGTGAGTTGATATGAACTTTGAAACAAGAATGTAAAGATGGATTAGTATTCTGAAATGGAACGTGAATGAGAACCAAAACAGAAAGAAAGGATAGTTTTATGGATGATTGAACCTTAACCAAGGATAGTATGCTAGGTGAAGTAGACCTATACTTCAACAAAGCGGTTTGCTAGATCAAAGCTGATCCGAATCAAGGAGCTACCAAAGAGTTCATTAAAGTCACCTTAGCTCCTCATAGTCTTAGTTCACCCACACTAACACCTCTTGCCAGATTAGTAGTATGCCTACTACAATTGACCCGAATCAAGAAGCTACTAATCCTAGTAAGGAAGTACTAAAGAGCTCAACGAAGTAATACCAGCTCCTACTTAACTATAGTCCAGCTACATTAGCAATAATAAGTAGCCATCTTCAATAAATGGAGCTAGCTCGGATTTGAGCTGGATAAAGGAGCAACTAATCAAGGTAAAATGAAGACATTAACTTAGGGTCACAATCATTCAAGCATGGGTAATGGACTGAAGTTAAGAAGGGTTTAAAGCTGGTTGTGTTCTCATGGTGTACACGGTCAAAAGGCTCTCTTGTTAGCCTTGTTTTTGGCTCCATGTTCACACCATTGCCGCGCCTCATTACTCCTACTCAAGCTTTGTTTTCATCTCCATGTTCACACAAGAAGACCACGGCTGATTACTCTTCATCAAACTTTGTTTTTAGCTCCATGTTTACACTAGCTTTGTTATTAGCTCCAACCTTGTATTTAGCTCCTAGTTCACATTAGTCTTAGCCTTGTTTTTGTCACCCTAAACCAACCGGTTTAAGGACCCTTGTAGGCTATAAATAGCCGGCCATTTGAAGGAATAAACATCATCCAATTTGCAAATTAAAACCCAAGTAAAAGTTAAGCTTTGAAGCTTCCTTTTGTTTCGTCTTTGTAGTTTACAAGACAAGGTCTAGAGTGAGTCGCGTTACAAGCTCTAAACTCGCTATTTCAATCGAGTGTTTGATCTAGCAAAGCGCTTTGTTGAAGTATAGGTCTACTTCACCTAGCATACTATCCTTGGTTACGGTTTATTCATCTTCAAACTATCTTTACCTTCTGTTTTGGTTACTTGTTTCACGTCCATTTCAGAATACTAATCATATCTCTCATTCTTGTTTCAAAGTTCATATCAACTCACATCAATAGCCTACAAACGTCCCAAACCAGAATGGTCAAGGGTGATACAAACAAAGCTAAGGAAAAGAACTTAGACAAAGCATGAATGGGAACACAATCAGCCTACAATCAGCCTACTAAATCCGATGCACAGCCTTGTTTGCAAGAGTGTGAACCCAAGTTAATGCATCCATATGGTCTTGATTATTTGACTTGAAAATCAGATTAGAGCAATGTATGTTTTTGCTCTTTTATTCGGTCCAAGTAGGTGCTTGCACGAGCTAGTTCAGCACTTGAAGAAGGCACACTACTAGACTTGAAGGAGGGGCTAAGGGGGTTGGACTAGGACCATTTGGAGCTAGTGTGACTTCATTAAACTCTTAGTCTGTTGCTTCTTTATTCGGATCAGAAAACTAAAGCAGGAGATGGGTATTTATAACACCAAGCCCTGATAATCCTCCTACCTTTAGGATTCCTTAATCCGAGCGGATTTAGGCATACTGGCCCGATCTCAGTTTCCCCATCAGTACAGGAATAGAGTCATCCCAAGCATTCCTATTCCTTTTCAAAGTCAAAATTTTCAGATTTTTTTTTTAAAATCCAAAATTTTTATTCCCCAGCGTGAGTCATTTTTACCTAAATGTTGCATGCAAAACTTTATGTAACTGTATACAGGTACGACTCAAGGCTTCGAAAGCAGGCCTGCACAACTCACTAAACTCCCCAGTGAAAAGCCCAAGGTGGCATTTCTCCTAAAGAAACACGGGATGCGCCTACATACAGGTACACCCAGGGCTTCCTACGCAAGCTCTCGCGTAATTCCGAATCGAGATGTGTCTGCAAACGGACACATCCGGGGCTTCTTAGGCAAGCCTCCGCGCAGCTCCAAGATGGGATGTATTTGCATACAGATACACCCAGGGCTTCAAAAACAAGTCCCCACGGAGCTATCCCAAGATAACAGAGCCCAGGTGTGATTTCTATCTTATGGCTGGCGAGCCCTTTTTCGCAAGTCTAATGGACTATAAACGACCCAATCGGAAGTCTACCGGGTCTTAATCCTTGATTGGCCTGCTAGCTACTCTGACTTTCGCCTTGTCCAAGCCCCAGTTAGAGTGGGGGCTCTATAGACACCCACATTTGGCTGCCAGGTGTCTATAGCAGTTTCCGACAAACACCCAATGATTATCGGACGCAAACGTGCTTTAATATACTCGGATATGGGCTCGAAATCATTAGTATTTGGCTTGGGCTTTTTACGAAGTACAAATCTCAGAAAACTAACCTCAAATTCAGGCCCAATGGGTCATTTCCAATCGAATAAAGCTAATTTGGGTCAAAATCGATACCAAGGGCAAAACCGTCTTTTAGCAACCATGTCAAACCCCGGTCAAAGGCATTTCCGAGACAAAAATATCAGTCACGCCACTTCGAAAGATCTGACTCGGAGTCAAAGACTACACAAAATCAACTACAAAGAGATTAAGCAACCTCGTAGAGATAAAGTTCTATCTCTAAAAGAGACCTCCACCCGTCCAGACCCACTCGATCGAGTAGGCTCATAAAACCCGCGGGAGCCGATTTCAGACCGGGCACTCGATCGAGTGCCATACACCACTCGATCGAGTGACTCCCTTTCTATCCAAAAACCGGACTTTTTCTTATCCGAAACCGTGCTTCTCCCCATCCAAGCAAAGCTTTTCTTATCCCAAAACCGGGTGTTTCCTTTCACCCCAAACCGAGCTTTCTCTATCCAAAGCCGGGGTATTTTCCTATAAATATCCTACCTCCCTCAACACAAAAGACAACAACATTTTTTACAACCCGAACACAATCAACATCCTAGGCGTTTTATAATTCTACATCTCTACCTTACAACCTTACAATCCTACATCCCTATACACAAACTGCCATAACTCAACTACATTATCTCGAAGCTCCTGTGCCTAAACCACTACTAGACGAGCCCCGTTCCGTGAATCCAAAACATGTAGGTTGAGGATGCAAATTCAAGCCCGTCTTCTTTCTTTTTCTCTCTCATTTTTTTCGTCTCCCTCTCGGAATCTTCTTCTTCTCGTTTTTTTCCCTTCTTCTTCTTCTTCTATTTCTAATAGCAGTATTATTACTATCTAATTAACGTCGCATATATATATATATATATATATATATATATATATATATATATATCAATTTTCAAACAAACAAAACGTATATTCTTAAGATGCGATATCGACTCCATAGTCGAGTATCATATCTAACAGAATTAGTCAACAAGTTAAACTAACACGTACTCGTTGATGCTAAAGTAATTGTCATGTAGTCCGAAAAGACTAAATACGACATTACAACGCGGAGAGAATTTATTTCGTCTTAGTTCAATTTAAAACGACTACAACATCTTTTCTAAAAATCGCTCTAAATATTGGATATTGATTCCGTAATCAAATATCAAATATGACGAGTATCAAAAAATTAAGTCGAGTATAAATCATATTATATTTTTACGCGACTTAGCAAAATTACGGATTTTTAAAATTAAAAGCAATTTCGAAATCAATGCTAAATTCCGAAACGAGCTATAGCTCGTACAGGGGGCACTCGATCGAGTACCTAGCCCACTCGATCGAGTGGCACCCCAAAAAACCGGCAGAAGGATTTTAAACAGGGCACTCGACCGAGTCTCTCCATGACTCGGCCGAGTGGCCTCATTTACGCCTCAAATCGTGATCCTTCACATCCATTAACCCGTATCTGACGCGAGTTCATTTTGCAGCGTTGTTTTGATCGGTCCATATCTCAAGTTATACTTGGAATTTTGTAGTCATCCAAAATGGAGGAGATAGATTTCAAGCTTATCTTTCCAATGACTATTCGTGAAGGCTCATTGAACAAGTATTGACAAAGTTATGGTCCGAACAAGTCAGTTGTGCATGGGAATTTTGCAGAAGTTATTTATTTGACGGGACTGTTTCTTTTGTATCGACTTTCAATAAAAGAGCTAGTGGATACATTGCTCTAATATGATTTTTAAGTTCAAATAATCAGCAATGGGATTAATTGAATTTTAAGTTCAAGACTAGAAGATATATTAACCAAGTGCAAAAACACACCAGCCTACTAAAGCAAACAAAGAAGCATTGCATCTGAATTGGAGCAAAATAGTGGCTGCTAGTGTTCACACTTATTCTTTGTATCTAGTTGTCTAAGTTCTTTTCCGTTTCTTTGTTTGTATCACCCACTTTAAGAGGCTTGACTATTCTGGTTGGCCTCTCTTTGGGTCCTTTTGTAGGCTATAAATAGCCACCCATTAGATGCAAAAATAATTCAACCTTCATCAAACAAAATCTGAGTTAAGCTTTGCTTTCCTTTTCGTCTTTGTAGTTCACAAGACAAAGTATTAGAGTAAGTCGCGTTACAAGCTCTATACTCGCTATTTCAATCGAGTGTTTGAATTAGCACCCGCTTTGTTGAGGTATAGGTCTATCTCACTTAGCACACTATCCTTGGTTACGTTCTATCATCACTTTACAGCAACTATTTCAACCTGATTTCGTTGCTTTGTTTCGTTATTTCAATTTACTATCAATCCCCAAATAACTTGTTCAAAGTTCATTCTAACTCACATCATAAGTGGTATCAGAGCTACAACTCTTGATTTTTCTTAAAATCAAGACGGTCAAAGGAGTGTCGAAGCCAAGTTATTAGTTGAATTTCTGATTGCGATTGGAATTCAAAGGTTAAACTCGTGCGAGGTAGTTCGAGGGTTAATCGGTTTTGATTATCTCGTGGTTTTTGTTGAAGTTCCGATACATTTGTTTCTTACTGTTCACGTGTGTACTGTTCACCCAAAAAAATGTCAGCAATTTTCTCGTTTGAAAACACTTACGAGGAAAGTTTGGTGTTTGAGCCAACGTTACCACCTGTTTTTGACGAGTATCATCTTCAACCAAATGGGTTATGCAAGAAGAAACAAATTCTGATCTTAGCCAAAACAAACTTAGAGAGTAAAGGGATTGTGCTTGTGGAATACTTTGAGAAGCAACAAAAGATACTTGATCCATCCTTGTTCACAAAAAGCAAAGTAGAGTTCACAAGCATTCAAAGCAGCACCTATTTGAAAAGAAGTCGAGCTTGTGGTCGAGCTTGTGGTCGAGCTTGTGGTCGAGTCATAATACCAACGTTACCCACACTTATATCTATTTGGAGTGAGGATGTGTTGATCCTAACAAATTTTGTATTTGATCCAGGTGGGATAATTGTTACAAGAATTGAGGACAATTCTTTTTCAAAGAAGGAGAGTATGACGCGAGTTCATTTTGCAGCGTTGTTTTGATCGGTCCATATCTCAAGTTATACTTGGAATTTTGTAGTCATCCAAAATGGAGGAGATAGATTTCGAGCTTATCTTTCCAATGACTATTCGTGAAGGCTCATTGAACAAGTATTGACAAAGTTATGGTCCGAACAAGTCAGTTGTGCATGGGAATTTCGCAGAAGTTATTTATTTGACGGGACTGTTTCTTTTGTATCGACTTTCAATAAAAGAGCTAGTGGATACATTGCTCTAATATGATTTTTAAGTTCAAATAATCAGCAATGGGATTAATTGCTTTCAAGACTAGAAGATATATTAACCAAGTGCAAAAACACACCAGCCTACTAAAGCAAACAAAGAAGCATTGCATCTGAATTGGAGCAAAATAGTGGCTGCTAGTGTTCACACTTATTCTTTGTATCTAGTTGTCTAAGTTCTTTTCCGTTTCTTTGTTTGTATCACCCACTTTAAGAGGCTTGACTATTCTGGTTGGCCTCTCTTTGGGTCCTTTTGTAGGCTATAAATAGCCACCCATTAGATGCAAAAATAATTCAACCTTCATCAAACAAAATCTGAGTTAAGCTTTGCTTTCCTTTTCGTCTTTGTAGTTCACAAGACAAAGTATTAGAGTAAGTCGCGTTACAAGCTCTATACTCGCTATTTCAATCGAGTGTTTGAATTAGCACCCGCTTTGTTGAGGTATAGGTCTATCTCACTTAGCACACTATCCTTGGTTACGTTCTATCATCACTTTACAGCAACTATTTCAACCTGATTTCGTTGCTTTGTTTCGTTATTTCAATTTACTATCAATCCTCAAATAACTTGTTCAAAGTTCATTCTAACTCACATCATAAGTGGTATCAGAGCTACAACTCTTGATTTTTCTTAAAATCAAGACGGTCAAAGGAGTGTCGAAGCCAAGTTATTAGTTGAATTTCTGATTGCGATTGGAATTCAAAGGTTAAACTCGTGCGAGGTAGTTCGAGGGTTAATCGGTTTTGATTATCTCGTGGTTTTTGTTGAAGTTCCGATACATTTGTTTCTTACTGTTCACGTGTGTACTGTTCACCCAAAAAAATGTCAGCAATTTTCTCGTTTGAAAACACTTACGAGGAAAGTTTGGTGTTTGAGCCAACGTTACCACCTGTTTTTGACGAGTATCATCTTCAACCAAATGGGTTATGCAAGAAGAAACAAATTCTGATCTTAGCCAAAACAAACTTAGAGAGTAAAGGGATTGTGCTTGTGGAATACTTTGAGAAGCAACAAAAGATACTTGATCCATCCTTGTTCACAAAAAGCAAAGTAGAGTTCACAAGCATTCAAAGCAGCACCTATTTGAAAAGAAGTCGAGCTTGTGGTCGAGCTTGTGGTCGAGCTTGTGGTCGAGTCATAATACCAACGTTACCCACACTTATATCTATTTGGAGTGAGGATGTGTTGATCCTAACAAATTTTGTATTTGATCCAGGTGGGATAATTGTTACAAGAATTGAGGACAATTCTTTTTCAAAGAAGGAGAGTATGACGCGAGTTCATTTTGCAGCGTTGTTTTGATCGGTCCATATCTCAAGTTATACTTGGAATTTTGTAGTCATCCAAAATGGAGGAGATAGATTTCGAGCTTATCTTTCCAATGACTATTCGTGAAGGCTCATTGAACAAGTATTGACAAAGTTATGGTCCGAACAAGTCAGTTGTGCATGGGAATTTCGCAGAAGTTATTTATTTGACGGGACTGTTTCTTTTGTATCGACTTTCAATAAAAGAGCTAGTGGATACATTGCTCTAATATGATTTTTAAGTTCAAATAATCAGCAATGGGATTAATTGCTTTCAAGACTAGAAGATATATTAACCAAGTGCAAAAACACACCAGCCTACTAAAGCAAACAAAGAAGCATTGCATCTGAATTGGAGCAAAATAGTGGCTGCTAGTGTTCACACTTATTCTTTGTATCTAGTTGTCTAAGTTCTTTTCCGTTTCTTTGTTTGTATCACCCACTTTAAGAGGCTTGACTATTCTGGTTGGCCTCTCTTTGGGTCCTTTTGTAGGCTATAAATAGCCACCCATTAGATGCAAAAATAATTCAACCTTCATCAAACAAAATCTGAGTTAAGCTTTGCTTTCCTTTTCGTCTTTGTAGTTCACAAGACAAAGTATTAGAGTAAGTCGCGTTACAAGCTCTATACTCGCTATTTCAATCGAGTGTTTGAATTAGCACCCGCTTTGTTGAGGTATAGGTCTATCTCACTTAGCACACTATCCTTGGTTACGTTCTATCATCACTTTACAGCAACTATTTCAACCTGATTTCGTTGCTTTGTTTCGTTATTTCAATTTACTATCAATCCCCAAATAACTTGTTCAAAGTTCATTCTAACTCACATCATAAGTGGTATCAGAGCTACAACTCTTGATTTTTCTTAAAATCAAGACGGTCAAAGGAGTGTCGAAGCCAAGTTATTAGTTGAATTTCTGATTGCGATTGGAATTCAAAGGTTAAACTCGTGCGAGGTAGTTCGAGGGTTAATCGGTTTTGATTATCTCGTGGTTTTTGTTGAAGTTCCGATACATTTGTTTCTTACTGTTCACGTGTGTACTGTTCACCCAAAAAAATGTCAGCAATTTTCTCGTTTGAAAACACTTACGAGGAAAGTTTGGTGTTTGAGCCAACGTTACCACCTGTTTTTGACGAGTATCATCTTCAACCAAATGGGTTATGCAAGAAGAAACAAATTCTGATCTTAGCCAAAACAAACTTAGAGAGTAAAGGGATTGTGCTTGTGGAATACTTTGAGAAGCAACAAAAGATACTTGATCCATCCTTGTTCACAAAAAGCAAAGTAGAGTTCACAAGCATTCAAAGCAGCACCTATTTGAAAAGAAGTCGAGCTTGTGGTCGAGCTTGTGGTCGAGCTTGTGGTCGAGTCATAATACCAACGTTACCCACACTTATATCTATTTGGAGTGAGGATGTGTTGATCCTAACAAATTTTGTATTTGATCCAGGTGGGATAATTGTTACAAGAATTGAGGACAATTCTTTTTCAAAGAAGGAGAGTATGACGCGAGTTCATTTTGCAGCGTTGTTTTGATCGGTCCATATCTCAAGTTATACTTGGAATTTTGTAGTCATCCAAAATGGAGGAGATAGATTTCGAGCTTATCTTTCCAATGACTATTCGTGAAGGCTCATTGAACAAGTATTGACAAAGTTATGGTCCGAACAAGTCAGTTGTGCATGGGAATTTCGCAGAAGTTATTTATTTGACGGGACTGTTTCTTTTGTATCGACTTTCAATAAAAGAGCTAGTGGATACATTGCTCTAATATGATTTTTAAGTTCAAATAATCAGCAATGGGATTAATTGCTTTCAAGACTAGAAGATATATTAACCAAGTGCAAAAACACACCAGCCTACTAAAGCAAACAAAGAAGCATTGCATCTGAATTGGAGCAAAATAGTGGCTGCTAGTGTTCACACTTATTCTTTGTATCTAGTTGTCTAAGTTCTTTTCCGTTTCTTTGTTTGTATCACCCACTTTAAGAGGCTTGACTATTCTGGTTGGCCTCTCTTTGGGTCCTTTTGTAGGCTATAAATAGCCACCCATTAGATGCAAAAATAATTCAACCTTCATCAAACAAAATCTGAGTTAAGCTTTGCTTTCCTTTTCGTCTTTGTAGTTCACAAGACAAAGTATTAGAGTAAGTCGCGTTACAAGCTCTATACTCGCTATTTCAATCGAGTGTTTGAATTAGCACCCGCTTTGTTGAGGTATAGGTCTATCTCACTTAGCACACTATCCTTGGTTACGTTCTATCATCACTTTACAGCAACTATTTCAACCTGATTTCGTTGCTTTGTTTCGTTATTTCAATTTACTATCAATCCTCAAATAACTTGTTCAAAGTTCATTCTAACTCACATCATAAGTGGTATCAGAGCTACAACTCTTGATTTTTCTTAAAATCAAGACGGTCAAAGGAGTGTCGAAGCCAAGTTATTAGTTGAATTTCTGATTGCGATTGGAATTCAAAGGTTAAACTCGTGCGAGGTAGTTCGAGGGTTAATCGGTTTTGATTATCTCGTGGTTTTTGTTGAAGTTCCGATACATTTGTTTCTTACTGTTCACGTGTGTACTGTTCACCCAAAAAAATGTCAGCAATTTTCTCGTTTGAAAACACTTACGAGGAAAGTTTGGTGTTTGAGCCAACGTTACCACCTGTTTTTGACGAGTATCATCTTCAACCAAATGGGTTATGCAAGAAGAAACAAATTCTGATCTTAGCCAAAACAAACTTAGAGAGTAAAGGGATTGTGCTTGTGGAATACTTTGAGAAGCAACAAAAGATACTTGATCCATCCTTGTTCACAAAAAGCAAAGTAGAGTTCACAAGCATTCAAAGCAGCACCTATTTGAAAAGAAGTCGAGCTTGTGGTCGAGCTTGTGGTCGAGCTTGTGGTCGAGCTTGTGGTCGAGTCATAATACCAACGTTACCCACACTTATATCTATTTGGAGTGAGGATGTGTTGATCCTAACAAATTTTGTATTTGATCCAGGTGGGATAATTGTTACAAGAATTGAGGACAATTCTTTTTCAAAGAAGGAGAGTATGACGCGAGTTCATTTTGCAGCGTTGTTTTGATCGGTCCATATCTCAAGTTATACTTGGAATTTTGTAGTCATCCAAAATGGAGGAGATAGATTTCGAGCTTATCTTTCCAATGACTATTCGTGAAGGCTCATTGAACAAGTATTGACAAAGTTATGGTCCGAACAAGTCAGTTGTGCATGGGAATTTCGCAGAAGTTATTTATTTGACGGGACTGTTTCTTTTGTATCGACTTTCAATAAAAGAGCTAGTGGATACATTGCTCTAATATGATTTTTAAGTTCAAATAATCAGCAATGGGATTAATTGCTTTCAAGACTAGAAGATATATTAACCAAGTGCAAAAACACACCAGCCTACTAAAGCAAACAAAGAAGCATTGCATCTGAATTGGAGCAAAATAGTGGCTGCTAGTGTTCACACTTATTCTTTGTATCTAGTTGTCTAAGTTCTTTTCCGTTTCTTTGTTTGTATCACCCACTTTAAGAGGCTTGACTACTCTGGTTGGCCTCTCTTTGGGTCCTTTTGTAGGCTATAAATAGCCACCCATTAGATGCAAAAATAATTCAACCTTCATCAAACAAAATCTGAGTTAAGCTTTGCTTTCCTTTTCGTCTTTGTAGTTCACAAGACAAAGTATTAGAGTAAGTCGCGTTACAAGCTCTATACTCGCTATTTCAATCGAGTGTTTGAATTAGCACCCGCTTTGTTGAGGTATAGGTCTATCTCACTTAGCACACTATCCTTGGTTACGTTCTATCATCACTTTACAGCAACTATTTCAACCTGATTTCGTTGCTTTGTTTCGTTATTTCAATTTACTATCAATCCCCAAATAACTTGTTCAAAGTTCATTCTAACTCACATCAGTATCAAATACCTTTATGACTTCGGTCGACACGTCTCAAGTCCATCACGTGTCCCACTCTTTTCAAAGTCGTGCATGGTATCATATTTACATCATTTATTCAATTTACAACCCGTCATTTATCGTAACTAACCCGTTTGTTTCTATTTTGGTTCTTTATTTTTGTGTTTGTTTTATTGTACAAAAACGAACCTCGCATGCTAAATACAACTTTGACATAATTCAAAGATGCATTAAATCGACTTAGCAACTTATTCAAATCCTCACATGTTTAGTCAAAATACTGTTTGCATAACATTTCAACCTTATTACTAACGCGCGTATTAAAACATTGAACGATATCTTAGTAGAGGCCGCTAAGTGCGGGAGGGGTTAGGTGTTCTTTGTGAACCTCCCAACACGTACCCTCACCCCTTACTCAGAACCGTGGTTTCCGGATGTCCGAAACCATTGGCGCACGAGAGTCATTCAATACGCGGTAACCGATAATGTCGGTATCGGTATCGCAATGCAAAGGGACGAACCCCATAAACTCTGAAATCCAAATGGGCCGTACTCTGTGCACGGCCCACCAAGATATAGAGTGGGTTCGAATGGACCCGAACTCCCACAAAGTTCGGTGGCGACTCTATTTCGATTTAAATTTCAACCCGAGATCCATCTCACATGAGATTCATTCAAACCCGCGCGTGGCCGCATCGGGGTGGACCTATGTCATGTCCACAACAACACAACAACATTACTAAACCAAATATCAACCTAATCACACTTGATCCATAATCTTCAATACTAACACCACGTAATCTACAATACTAACATAATTACTCTGGACACCGGCTGATTCGAGTTGACAACTTTGTGCTACAAGGAAGATACAAGGGTGACTTTCCCTCACAGATCCAGTTTGCTCAAACTACAAGCCACCAGACGATCAATAGTGGATTTCAGTTCCCCGATGGTGCAGTAGACCTAGATGTAACTTAAACTCCTTGTTGGATCCAGATGAAGGAACACAAGACTGATGTACTCGTGTCTTTACGAGGAGGTGAAGATACCGTGAGTTCCTTTGTGGAACCTTAGAGGTCCGAAGATTCTTCTCCCGTTTTAAATCTTAGTTATTTAGGATCATCGGTTCTTTTCTTCCTTCCTCTACTTCTTCCAATTCTTCTCTTTTATATTCTCATCTTCTTTCGCTTGGTGAATCCTTGTTCTATTCTTCTATTCTACCATCTTTCTCTTGAGATTCTTTGGTTAGACTGGATTCTGTCTTAAGTGAGCCCGTCTTATAGATGTTTGAGATTTAGTAAACCCTTGTTACCTATGGTTTGAGGATGGTGAGTTGTACCATATTTCTTAAGCAAGTAAGAAATTTTCGAGGATTGAGTTGAATGGTATTACTCAAATTAATGGAATTAGGTTGATACTTTAGACACTAAACCTTGGGTTATAGGTTACTTTTATTATTTTGGAGTACTTAGAGTTGAATATATTTCGGAGTAATAAGAGTATGTCATATTTGATGGATACCTAGTACCTAACCTATAACCGAACTAAGTGTAATTGATAATATTATTTTGGAGATTCTTACCTAATGCTTATTTGATGAATGCATCGTGAATATTTGGGATCATAGAGTATTGTTTAAAGTGTTAGCATGAGTATTGTGGCACCATTAAAGGTTTTCATTAATATCGTTAGAAAATTTTGGTTGACATAGATTACCCGTGTTTCTTAAGGATTAGTTCGTCGATCGTTGTTTAAGGTTATGACCTATGAGCCTTGGAGTTGAGTTATCTAAACTGGAATAAATTATGGTTAACCTTGAAGAAGAGAAACATATTGCACAATTAAAGGTTGGATTTACCGCGTTGTTTTGGGAAATACTTAATGTCAATCATCTTAATGGATTTTTAGTTCAGAACCCTTGGATCAACGAGATTGTGGCTTCGTTGAGTTAATAAATATTTTAGTGGTTTTTCTGTTACGATATGAAATTTGATGGAATTTTGAGAAACCTTGCCCAATGACGTGTTTGAATATGTGAGTGTTTGCGCCATTACCTATAGGTTTGAGCATGTTTGAGTTTTCATTGTGCTTTCCCAACTTCTGTATGGTTGGCATTATAAATATTTAGTGATCTTTTTGAGGATTTCGTACCCGAGCATTGTTAATTGGTGGATTTTGTTTAGTGTTCCTTACTCGAGAAATTTGGAATATACTTCGAGTTCAAACCTTATGAGCTTTGGATTTAGGAACCTTATCGATGGCGAGTTTGGGTGTGTTTTGTTGACCGTTGGAATTTTAATTGATGAGATTAGATTGTAAAACAATTGTGGATTAGTATCGTATCGTTTGAACGATTGGATAATCACGTAAGTCATTTTTGGAGATTGTGACTGAGTAGTACCACCTAGCGCCTAATAATGGACTTAATGTATTTGATGAAAATTAGAAACCCGTGTTGTGAGAGTCATACCCGGAATCTTGAGATGGTTAACTTCTTCCCTAATCCTTGAGAACTCTATTGGACTCTCAATCTCGTCCTTCCCTTAGCTTTTCTTAAATCTTGCTACTTCTTCTTCAGGCAATCCCTTTGACTTCTTCATCGGGTTTGAAAATTTCTGTTACGATTTATCGTTGACTCTGACTCTATTTATCCGTTTACCATTTTCCCGAACCTATGTTATGAAAAGTTTGACTATTTTAAAAAAAATGTTGGCCATCGTGAAATTTTAACACTTGAGTTATAAGTTTCAAAACTTCGTTTTCGTTTTCGTTTTCGGTTTCGGTTGATAACATATATTTAGTCCAATTTCAAAATGCCTTAATAATTTATTACAAAGTATTTCAAAATTGTTTCAAATTTTAATTTTCAAGCGTGTTTAAATTTTACAAAATTTTCATAATTTCTAATATTTTGATTTCTATAAGATTATTATGTAAAACGGTTTAACATTTTTGAAAAAATATCGTATGTCTTAAGTTTTTATTTTATTGTCGAATTTTCTTAATTAAACGTTTTACATTTATTTTGAAAATATTTGGGTACTCTTCCCCCTCGAGTTCGTCTACAAATATTATTTATTATCATTATTTTATCAAATAATTTTTTTTACTTACGATTTTGTTAATTTAAATGATTTTAAACTTTGGGTAGCTGAGCCCAACTCATCTTGAAAGAACTTTTGTCTTCGATTTCTATTTCATATTCCGTTTGAAGTTGTAATTTTTTTTAAACCGAGATTGTGATGCGAGTTAAGCATTCACATTTTGTTCAAATGATATAACCTTGTTTTCCATTTTATTATTATATTTTTGATAGTTTCGAGGACGAAACTTCTTTTAGTGGGGAAAATTGTAACACCCCTGATTTTATAAATTACATTAAATTAAAATTTTGTTCGTATTTTTATCTTTACGATTTAACTTGTAATTCTTAAACTTTTTATAAAACGAACTTATCGTTTAATCGTTTCAAACTCCTAAAATTCTATTTGTCTCGGAAACTCTTCTTATATTTAAAACATATTTTTATTTCTGTTTCGATTTATATTATACATTTAATTTAATTCTTATCGAAAGTCTATTTCGACGATTTAAATTCTAAATTCTTTTATTTATTTATATTTAAGCTCGAATTTTCTATTTTATTTACAAATATTTTCGGCTTGAAGCTCATTTATTTTAAGTTTCGTCAAATTATTTATTTTCTTTCCTCGAGAAATCAATTTAATTCACTTTATCGAAAATTTATTATTTATCGGGAGATACTATTTCAACGTCTAATTAATTATTTCTATAAACTTCATTTTCGTCTCGAATAATTATTTACATCTCGAGAGACGTTTATTTTACTAATATTATTACTCGGCCCAATTATTTTATTAACTCGTTTTAATTCGATTCGTGGGTCAACCAACTTATCGTTACGGAATTTGTCTCCTACCCGATTCATGTAATTAAGCCGTATTTTCGTTTTGGCCGATTCTTTTCCCTTGACCACCTCTTGCTTTTCCCACTTGTTTAATAATTCCTTCCACCTTCTCTTACATTTACGTTCACCCCCTCTTACTCTCTTATCCACCGCTTCCTACATTGTTCTTTCCCCCTTTTGTTTTCTTGTTTTCCTCCTTCCTCTTCATTCTTCATCTGACTTTCAGCAATCATTCTTCGATCACTGTTTTGGTAAAAATTTATCGGGTTATGATCTTGGTTGCGGGTTAAAGTGATCGGACTAGCGCTCGCGAATTAATGGAATCGAATCGGATCTAACGAACAAAAGACAACGAAAATAGACAAAAGACACGAGTTTTGGTAACGCGGAAACCCAATGTGGGAAAAACCGTGAGGGGAGTCGGAATCCCACCAAGAATCTACTATGAACGGAAAAGTCGGATCACAGATACAAATACAAGTATTTAAGTTGCAGTAGACTATTGTATATTTTTCTAGTATACTTGCTTGAGTTTTTCGTATGTTGGAGATGAGTTGAATGCTTCTCTCGGTGTATCCTTCGTGCTTATATCTCTTTCTCTTTTTCTGGCCGTTTGCTCCAACTCCTTCCACTTCTTTCTCCTGAATTCCCTTCTCCTCTGCTGGATCT
Source organism: Agrostemma githago (assembly GCA_958450325.1). Classification (NCBI taxonomy): domain Eukaryota; kingdom Viridiplantae; phylum Streptophyta; class Magnoliopsida; order Caryophyllales; family Caryophyllaceae; genus Agrostemma; species Agrostemma githago. Next base: position 33,947,386 of record OY288243.1, on the reverse strand, counting down.
CCCCTAGGATTTAGGGAAGCCGTTTCTTGACTTTTTCTTTCGGTTGGGATCAGGGTTTATCCCTTGTGTTGGGCTGTTTTGGTTGTCACGACTTGCTTCGGCCCACCTTCTTTTTTACTTTTGCTTTTGGCCCATTGTTGTATTCAGTCTTGGGTCTTGACTGAATTGTTGACCTTGGTTCGTTCCGATTTACGACTTTCTTGACTTTTGACTTTCGACTTTCCAATATCGTCTCGTGACTTTCCGTCTTTGATCTTTTGACCTTTCGACTTTGACTTTGACCCGAAGGATGCCACGTCGTCTTTTGAGGGTGCAAATTTTATCCCAAACAAATGCCCCCAAATTTCCGACTAAACTCATATTTTCCATTTCCGGTATTCAGGCTATTTTCCATTTTCACCTGATTTCTTTCCTCTATACAACCATATCTGTGGGTAGGCACTCTCACTTCTGAAGGAATGACCGCCTCAGCGCCAAAGACTAAGCTGAAGGGGGTCTGCCCTGTAGCTATCTTGGGTGTGGTTCTGTCGGACCACAGTACCAGGGGAAGAAGGTCTTCTGCCCAGCTGCCCCCTGCTTCCTCCAGTCTTCTCTTCAGGTTGTCTATCACAATTTTGTTGCTAGACTCCGCCTGACCATTAGACTGAGGATTTCTGGGGGTAGACTTACTTAACGTGATATTCCACCTGGCGCAATAGGCCTCCATCTTATTGCCGATAAATTGGGATCCCTTGTCGCAGATAATTTCTGAAGGAATGCCAAACCTGCAAATAATGTTGCGCTTAATGAAAGATATAACCTGCTTCTCAGTCACCTGAGGGAATGCTTCCGATTCTATCCACTTGGAGAAGTAATCGGTTATGGCTAGCATAAAAACTTTGTTTCCTGGGGCTCTTAGTAATTTGCCGACGATATCCATCCCCTACTTCATAAAGGGCCAGGGAGAAATTACTGGGTGCAATGGTTCTGCTGGCTGGTGGTTGACTGGTGCATGTCTTTGGCAGGCGTCACACTTCTTAACATATTCCCTGGTGTCCTTGCGCATTGTCGGCCAGTAGTAACCCTGGCGGAGTGCTTTGTTGGATAGACTCCTGTCCCCCGCCTGATTTCCAAATTCGCCACTGTGAAGGTCATGCATAATGATTTCTGCCTCTTCCTGACCCAAGCACCTCAGGTATGGTCCAGCGGTTGATCTCTTGAACATGATGCCATCAATGAGGGTGTACCTGGATGCCTTCATTCTGAAGCTCCTTGCTTCCTTCTTATCTGCCGGCAGAATGTCATTCTGCAGCCACTCCTGGTAGGGTTTTCTCCAGTCTGAGGTTTCCCCTTGCCTTGCTGTGGTGCTGCTGATTCCTTCTTGTAGCCACTGCAATCCCCGGTCTGGTGAGTTTTCCCTTTCTCTTGTCATCTGGTGTTCCTGTGTACCCTTCCAAACTGCTGACTCCAGTACGTGAACAATGGGTATGGTGGAAACTACATCTGGCTTGAAGGTTGCCCCCAGGGTGGCTAGGGCGTCTGCTTCCACATTCTGGTCCCTCGGTATTTGGATGATAGAGAAGGCTATAAACCTAAGGGAGAGCTCTTTTGCCACTTCAAGGTAGGCCATCATCTTGGAGTCTTTTGCCGCATACGAGCCATTCATATGGTTGACTATCAACTGGGAATCGTTGTACACCTCCAGGCGCTTGATTTTGAGGTCTAGGGCCAGCTGGAGACCCAAGATTAGACCTTCGTATTCTGCTTCATTATTTGTTGTTCGAAACTCGCACCGTACCGCCTGAACTATGAGATCCTCTTGAGGAGACTTGAGAACTAGCCCTGCTCCAGATTCTCTCATGTTAGAGGCGCCATCTACACTTAGCTTCCACACCTGTTCGCCTTTGTCCTCCTCCAGGAGGAGGATGTCTTTCTCTGCCTGGGTCTGCAGAGCTGGGCTGAAGTTGGATATGAAGTCTGCTAATGCCTGGGACTTTATCGTTGTTCTGGGGACAAACTTCAGGTCGAAGCCGCTTAAGTGCATAGACCATTTGGCCATCCTTCCTGACGACTCAGGTTTTCTCATAATAGTTTTCAGTAGGTAATTTGTTATTACAGAAATAGCATGTGACTCAAAATAAGGTCGCAGTTTATACGATGCAGTAACAAGTGCAAGTACGAGTTTTTCAAGAGATGTGTACCTGGTCTCTGCAGGAAGCAGAGACTTACGCACATAATAGACTGGATGCTGCGCTCCTTCGTGTTCCCTCACCAACACTGCACTAACCGCCACCTCGGTTACCGACAAATACAGGAATAGGGGTTCTCCAGGTTCTGGCTTTGACAGGAGTGGTGGGGTGCTTAGGTAGTGCTTCAGCTCGTTAAACGCCCTCTCGTGCTCCTCTGTCCAATCGAACCTCTGAGCCTTCTTCAGGATATCATAGAACAGCCGACATCTATCTGAAGATCTGAAGATAAATCTGTTCAGAGCAGCAATTCTTCCAGTCAACCGTTGCACGTCCTTTGGCTTCTGTGGGGACTCCAGTTGGAGGATGGCTTTAATCTGCTCTGTGCTGGCTTCAATTCCTCTCTGGGTCACCATGTATCCCAGAAACTTTCCACACGACACTCCAAACGTGCACTTCAGGGGATTCAGCTTCATCTTGTATTCCCTTAGAGTGTTGAATGCGTCTTCTAAGTGCGTCGTGTGTTGTGAAGCTTGCTTTGATTTGACGACCATGTCATCGATGTATACCTCCATTGTGTCGCCAATTTGCCTCTTGAACATCATATTAACCAACCTTTGGTAGGTGGATCCTGCATTCTTCAGACCAAAGGGCATAACATTATAACAATAGATACCTCTCTCAGACCTGAATGCAGTTTTCTCCTGATCTGCTGGATGCATCTTGATTTGGTTGTATCCACTCCACGTATCAAGGAAAGTCAGCATTTTGAGACCTGCTGTGGCATCTACCATGGCATCTATATGTGGCAGGGGGAATGGATCTTTTGGGCATGGTTTGTTCAAGTCGGTAAAATCGACGCATACCCTCCACTTGCCATTCTTCTTTGGAACCACCACCACGTTGGACAGCCACTCTGGGTATTTTACCTCCCTGATTTTTCCAGCAGCTAGCAAGTTGTCCACCTCTTGATTTATGACTTGATTTCTCTCTGGGGCGAACTTCCTTCTCTTCTGCTGGACTGGCTTATAGCTGGGATCCACACTTAACCTATGGGTTATGACGCTTGGATCTATGCCTACCATATCATCATGAAACCAAGCAAAACAATCCATGTTAGTTTTTAATAATTCAATGAGGTTTTGGAGGATATTACCTGTACATTCTGACCCGATTAGCACTTTTCGTTCTGGATGCAGCTTGTCTATGTTGACTTCATCTATCTCCGCCAGAGGTGGTTTGACGTATTCTTGCAGAGGCAGATGAAGGCTCTATAGTTGCTATGCTGGGGGACTCGCCGTCTTCTTGAGTGTTATCCTATAGCAATCCTTGGCCTCCCTTTGATCTCCACTAATCTTCTGCACTCCCCAGGGTGTAGGGAACTTTAGGCACTGGTGGTAGGTGGAAGTGATCGCCTTCATCTCATGGATCCACGGTCTTCCTAGAATTACGTTGTAGGTGGAGGGACCATCAATGACCAGATACCGCACTTGTTTGTTTACCCCTCCTGCGTAGGTTGGAATTGTGATCTCCCCCAGAGAATACTTGGTTTCTCCACTGAAACCTATTAAGGGAACCGCCTTCTTGCTCAAGTCTTCCTCGCTAAACCCCATGTTCTGGAGGGTTTCCAGCATGATGAGGTTAACTGAGCTTCCAGTATCCACCAGTATTTTCCTGACGGTGCAATTTCCTACGGAGAGCGTGATGATGAGGGCGTCATGGTGGGATTCTGGAGAAGACTCTACATCTGTTTCATCAAAGGTGACGGCTGGGAGATCCTTGCAACTGACTATGCAGGAGTACTCTGGTCTATCCCCTCTGGACTGAGAAGCGTGTCTCTTGGCTGGTGAATAGGTCAGCCCACACAGCTCCGATCCTCCGGTAATTACGTTGACAATTCTAGTGCAGATTGGTGGTGGGGAGGGTAACACTTGATCTACTGCATTTTCTCTGTTGGAGCTTCTGGGCATGAGGTGATCCAAGTTCCCCTGATCGTACTGGAACTTCACCTCCTTCCTGAGCAGGACACACTCATCAGTGTTATGTCCTATGTCATCATGGAATTCGCACCTATTGCCGGTGTCCTTCCGGTCGTTGGCGTACTCTTGTCTCCTTGGCCACCTGACTCTGCGCCCCAATTCCTTCAGTGCTTTAAGTTCACCAGTAAGGTTGGTGGAGAACCCATATTCGCTTACTTTAAGCGGGAGTCCTGGGCTCTCCTTCCAATCTCTTTCTTCAGAGACCTTGTTCACATTTCTGTCGTAAGGCTTCGACCTCTCGCCCCTCTTCTCTACTGGCGCCTTTCTGGAGACGTGCTCAGAATCGTACGCGGCCCTTCTTAGACCTGAATCTTCCTCCAGCCTAATGGCTGCCATTGCCTTGGTCTGCACATCTTCGAACTTGGCGCAAGGATACTTGGTGAGATCCTTATAGAGATTTGAATCCTGGAGGAGCCCTTGGCGAAAGACTTCTATGGCAGTGGCTACATCACATCTGGGGATAGTAACCTTCTCTTTGTTGAACCTATTGAGGAAGTCACGCGTGGATTCCTCAAATTTCTGCACCACTCGATACAAATCACTAGTCTGCTTTTCCGGCTTCCTGCTGCTGGCAAACTGCTGGTTGAAGGCATTGACCAGGTCAGCGAAGGAGGTGATGCTTCTGTTGGGCAACCCAACGAACCAATGAAGGGCCGATCCTGACAATGTGGAGCCAAATCCCTTGCACATGCAGGCTTCCTTTAGGGGCCCCGTAGCGGTTACCACCATCATCTTTTGCTTGTACTGATTGATGTGGTCTAAGGGATCTGCGGTGCCATCATAAAGCGTCATGGCTGGTGGCACAAAGCCCTTGGGCGTAGCAACGCAGGCTAGATCGTCGGTGAAGGGCAAATCTGCATAGCTATCTCGAGCTGCTCTTTCCAGGGGGCGTGGCATCCCAGGAATTTTGCTGATCAGGTCCCTCAATTCCTTCAGTTCCTGGTACTGCTGATCTGCTGTGCTGACTGCTCCTGCAAGAGGGTTAGGAACAGGAGGAAAAAAGCTGAAAGGTGTACTCCCTGCTTGGGGTTCTCCAAGGTGTTGACTGCTCGGAGGAGGAGGTGGAGGGAAAGATGCAATTGCTGCAGATCCGGACTGCCACTCTGGTGCCTGCTGAAGCGAGGTTTTGGGTGGCCAGATTACTCCATGGTGTGGACTGCCTCCAGCGGTCGCCAGGTTCATTGGGACTCCTGGCTGCCATCCAGGTGTCTACTGGCTGGGAGCAGGCGCCGCCCATGCTCCTCCAGAGGGCTGGCTGCTGGACTTGGTATTCATTCCTGGCGAATTCGTTGGTTGCCATCCCGTTGCCTGGTGGACAGGGGTACCTGCAAGAGACAATGAGTTATTTTCTCGATTTTTGGTGCCAAAGGGAGTATTACCTGTGACGTAGGATCTGCCGGATGCGGGGCCATGCGTCAGGTAGCCTAGCCCTCACGGTTCAATGACTTGGCTGGATGGCGCTAATCCCAGATCTAGCCTGGTGACCAACTCCTGAGGGAACGTCCTGGGAATCTGCATGCTGGTGGCGGGTTCTCTGCGGGTGCCGACTCTCCTTCTGATATCAGGGGCAGGACTTCTGGTGACGATTGGACTGGTGATGCTGAAGACTTTGATATTGCCAGCGTTTGGGCCCTCATGTCCTGATTGTCCTTCTGCAGGGTCTTCACCGCCTGGCGCAGAGCATTAATCCCTTGGAGCTCCTTTTTCAGGGGGTCTGGTGAGGTTGGGACTCCAGAAAAACCTTCGGGTGACCCTCTATGGATCGATGTCTTAGATGAAGCACCCTCTTTGCTGGACTTGAAGGGGTTAGATTCCTTGGATACTGCAGGCACATGAGGTGGTTTTGGAGCTGTTGGCACTTGTCCTGTTGCCAGGCTGGCAGGAATTGCCTGGGTGAGTGGCGTGAAAAGTGGACCTGCTGATCCTAGGGGCAATGCTCCTTCAGCGGGCTGAGTCGAGGCCTCCAGGCTACGGGAAGGACTTTGATCGGATCCGGACATGACGATATGCAAGTTATCTTACTATAGGGTTTGGCTATAGAAAACGATCACCTTGCCTCACGGTGGGCGCCAAATTGTTTTGGTAAAAATTTACCGGATTATGATCTTGGTTGCGGGTTAAAGTGATCGGACTAGCGCTCGCGAGTTAATGGAATCGAATCGGATCTAACGAACAAAAGACAACGAAAATAGACAAAAGACACGAGTTTTGGTGACGCGGAAACCCAATGTGGGAAAAACCGCGAGGGGAGTCGGAATCCCACCAAGATTCTACTATGAACGGAAAAGTCGGATCACGGATACGAATACAAGTATTTAAGTTGCAGGAGACTATTGTATATTTTTCTAGTATACTTGCTTGAGTTTTTCGTATGTTGGAGATGAGTTGAATGCTTCTCTCGGTGTATCCTTGGTGCTTATATCTCTTTCTCTTTTTCTGACCGCTTGCTCCAACTCCTTCCACTTCTTTCTCCTGAATTCCCTTCTCCTCTGCTGGATCTCCCCTAGGATTTAGGGAAGCCGTTTCTTGACTTTTTCTTTCGGTTGGGATCAGAGTTTATCCCTTGTGTTGGGCTGTTTTGGTTGCCACGACTTGCTTCGGCCCACCTTCTTTTTTACTTTTGCTTTTGGCCCATTGTTGTATTCAGTCTTGGGTCTTGACTGAATTGTTGACCTTGGTTCGTTCCGATTTACGACTTTCTTGACTTTTGACTTTCGACTTTCCAATATCGTCTCGTGACTTTCCGTCTTTGATCTTTTGACCTTTCGACTTTGACATTGACCCGAAGGATGCCACGTCAACTTTTGAGGGTGCAAATTTTATCCCGAACAAATGCCCCCAAATTTCCGACTAAACTCATATTAGGCGGGAATTTCCACTTCTATGTGTACCACCTTTTGCCAACTTCTCTTTCAACTAATATTGATAACTGATCTGGTGGAGTGTATAATTCCTACAGAAGGCGTGCGTCTCGTGACTAAGTGCCTACAACCAAGACATTACAGTCTCCTGCGCCACTTAGCACCCACGCAAAGCGCGGCACCTCCGACTGAGTGGGCAAATTAAATCCCAGGCCACCACTATATCAAGGGTTGACCATACACACAAAAGGCATGCATACAACAGAAGGTACACAATCAAAAACAAACAAACAGTCAAACATGGAAATATCGCAAAGCATTCAAGCAAACGCATTAGCAATTAAATATAATATCCAAACACTTTGCCCCTTGAGCAAAGGTAAAATTCAGAACAAGGTTTAAATTTTAACAAAGTATTTTGTTTGCCACACAGGGCAGAGAATTCAGACAATCAGAAAAAGGCTAAACAGCCTAAGCATTATCTCCTTCTGGAGGAAGACTGGCAAGGGGCTCCACCACCATGGCAGTGTCAGCAGCAGCAGCTACCTGGTCGGGCGTTTCCTGGACTGCAGGGGGAGAAGAAACTGATTCCTCTACCACCTCGTCTTCACCCCCATAGAGGATGTCCAAATTGAAGCCCTCAGGAAACTCCTCCCTCATCCGTCCTCCAGAGCAGCCAGGTTCCAGTTCTTGTGCTTCCCCTCAGAGTAGGTTCTGACCATCTGGATCTCCGTGCTCAGGGCCGACCAGCTTAGAGCGTCCATCATGATTCTCCACAGCTGCACTACGCCCCCTCTCCTCAGCAAGCAGCCCATTGACTTGACCCAACTCCTCCTTCAGCCTTGTGATCTCCTCCTTGGCTTGCCCAACCTCACCCAGCAGCTGGGGCTTGTCAGCCTGGAGCTGACACCCCAGATCACTACCCCGCAAAAATAAAGCCATTTGCAAAGTTTGGCCAACACCACAAAACAATCAACAACGCGCTCAAGATCAGAAAAACTCACGAATTAAGAAAGGAAGTTACCTCAAAGGCATGCACAGTAATGTGAGCTGCCACCTGGGCAGGAGAATCCCTAGCCAACACAGTTTCAGAGCCCAAGAAGAGGAGTTGATCCAAGGGGGCCAGGTCCGTCAAAGTCCTGATGGTCCCAAAGTCCCCAGGGAATGAGAGCACCACGTCAGGAGGGGTACTTCGTCTAGACTCACTCTAGACTTTGTCTTGTAAACTACAAGGACGAAACAGAAAGCTCAGCTTTACTCAAGTTTTAATATGCAAATTGGATGTCTTATTCACTCAAATAAGTGGCTATTTATAGCCTACAAAGGGCCCTTAAACCGGCTGGTTAAGGGTGACAAAAACAAAGTTACAACTCATGTGAACAAGGAGCTAATAACAAAGCTAGGAGCTAATTACAAAGTAATGTAAACATGGAGCTAATAACAATGCTTGATGGAGAGCATTCAGCCGTGGTTCCCTTGTGAACATGGAGATGAAAACAAAGCTTGAGCAAGGAGTAATGAGGCGCGGCAACTATGTGAACATGGAGCCAAAAACAAAGCTAATAGAGGAGCTTTTAGTCGTGTATACCATGTGAACATAATCAGCCTTTAAACACCTTCATAACTTCAGTACACTTCCCATGCTTGAATGAATGTGAACCCATGTTAATGTCTTCATTTTACCTTGATTATTTGCTCCTTTATTCAGCTCAAACTCGAGCTAGCTCCATAATTGAAGATGACTCCTTATTAGTACTAATGTAGCTGGACTATGTTTATGTAGGAGCTAGTATTCTTTCATTGAGCTCTTTAGTACTTCCTTACTTGGATTAGTAGTTTCTTGATTCGGATCATCTCCTCCCCCTTGAAAAGGAATTGTCCTCAATTCTGAAATGTCAATTTTATCAAGGTAAAGAAAAAGATCTTCCCTTGGGAATGTGGATTGAATTCCATGATCAATCGGCAACTTCATCTTGCAAGCGTTGTTGTTACCCTTGTATGGCACTTCTGGTTGTGGCTTCAGCTTGTTCTTTCCTTTGTTTGGAACCCTCTCCTTCCTCAAGTTAACCAAAGCCAAGTCACCCCTTAGGAAGAGTTTCGTACTTCTGTTTTTGTTGGGCTCTCCTATGTAGGTTTCTCTCGTTATGCACTCTGAAATAGAATGTCCTGGGGCGCAAAGGATGTTTCCTTTAAAGGGAAGTTCTACCTGCAAAGCAAACTTATCAAAAGTACCAACAGAGTTAGTCTTGTGCTTGGTAAGTACTTCAGCCTCCATGGAGTAGTAGTCCTTCCAATTCTCAATTCCAATTGTGCCTGCATCTAAGGTGGTTGAATGTGTGTTGTTACCAGATAATGTGTTATCCATGTCTTTGACCTTACCCTCTTCATACCTTAAGATCTCAGGATCTTTACTAGGCATCAAACAGGATGGTATTCCGTTAGAGATAATAGCACCTTGTTCCTTTTGCCACTCTTCTTCACTACCACTCTTAATCTTAATGGGTTCCTCCTTGGCGGCTTCCAACTCCCCCTCTTCTACAGCAAGTACTCCCAACTCTTTATTAGCAAACATTGAAAGGCTGGGTTTTCCGACTTTGTTAGCTAACATGTTACACACACTTTGAGGGGTCATGGGTTTGAGTATAATTTTCTTTCCCTTATCATTCAACTCATACTCATTCCTCCTCCCATGGTGAACTACGTCCCTATCAAACTGCCAAGGACGGCCTAATAGTATGTGACAAGCGTCCATAGGTATAACATCACATAGAACCTCATCAACGTAGGATCCCATGGTTAAACCAACCCTCACTTGTTTATTGACCCTTACCTTGTTCCCGTTGTTTAACCAATGTAATGCATAAGGGCTAGGGTGATTAGTAGTAGCTAGACCTAGTTTGTCCACCATTTCAGTTGAGGCAACGTTGGTACAACTACCTCCATCAATTATTAAACTACACCATTTGTCTTTAACTTGACACTTAGTATGGAAAAGTTGGTCTCTTTGTTCAGTGTCATGTTGATTTGGGTTAGCATGTAGAGTACGTAGTACTAGGAGTGTGTCATAAGCCGGGGGTTCATAAGCCTCAAAGTCTTCTTCCTCTTCCTCCCCTTCCTCATTAACATTAAAAACAGCTCCTATACGTTGTTCCTCCTCCCATATCTCATCCCTAATGGTGATTACCTCTCTTAAGGTCACAACTCTTTTGTTAGGACATGCGTTTTTGTAATGACCAAACCCTTGACATTTGAAACAACGTACCTTAGATAGACTAGTTTCAGTGGTTGTTTTAGTGGTGGCTTGAGGTGGGGGTGCGGGGTTATTCTTAACAATAAGGGGTTGATTAGAACTAGTAGGATTGACTCTATTGCTATCATCCATCCGAGACCAAGTATGACTCTTACTAGACTCACCCTCATGTCTTCCCTTCCCTTGTGCCTCAATTTTTAGACACAACCCACATAAGGTATCAAAATCAGAATAAGGACACAAGTCAACCGTATTGGCTATACTACGATTTAACCCACGTAAGAACCTAGCCATTTTTATCTCTTCATTTTCTTCTACTTCTCCCATTAGGACCAAGTTCTCAAATTCGTCTATGTATTCACTAACACTCATTTTTCCTTGTACAAGGTTAGCAATCTTTTTGTATAAGGATAACTTGTGCGTAGTTGGGACATACCTCTTACGTAGTTTACGTTTTAAGGACTCCCAAGAAGTAATCTTACCCTTTCCACTTCTGGTGCGTTGTACCTTAAGCCCTTCATACCAAAGGGAAGCCCCTTTGCTTAACTTTAGGATGGCGTATTTGCACCTTTCTTCGTCCTCTAAATCCTTGAAGTCAAAGAGCTTCTCCATGCTTCTTTCCCACTCCAAGTAAGCTTCAGGATCAGTACCACCGTTAAACTCAGGAAGTTCAGTTACCTTGATCTTGTCCACCGGTTCCCTCCTTGGTTGGAAGCGAGAATTTTTGGGCTGGAAGTTCTCCAATGCCTTCTTTAGTTGTTCCAGGAAGGTAGGATCTTCAAAGTTCAACACTCCTGCCATTCTTACGTTTGCTTGATGACCAAAGCTCTGATACCACTAATGATGTGAGTTGATATGAACTTTGAAACAAGAATGTAAAGATGGATTAGTATTCTGAAATGGAACGTGAATGAGTAACCAAAACAGAAAGAAAGGATAGTTTTAAGGAAGGATAAACCGTAACCAAGGATAGTATGCTAGGTGAAGTAGACCTATACTTCAACAAAGCGGTTTGCTAGATCAAACACTCGATTGAAATAGCGAGTTTAGAGCTTGTAACGCGACTCACTCTAGACTTTGTCTTGTAAACTACAAGGACGAAATAGAAAGCTCAGCTTTACTCAAGTTTTAATATGCAAATTGGATGTCTTATTCACTCAAATAAGTGGCTATTTATAGCCTACAAAGGGCCCTTAAACCGGCTGGTTAAGGGTGACAAAAACAAAGTTACAACTCATGTGAACAAAGAGCTAATAACAAAGCTAGGAGCTAATTACAAAGTAATGTAAACATGGAGCTAATAACATTGCTTGATGGAGAGCATTCAGCCGTGGTTCCCTTGTGAACATGGAGATGAAAACAAAGCTTGAGCAAGGAGTGATGAGGCGCGGCAACTATGTGAACATGGAGCCAAAAACAAAGCTAATAGAGGAGCTTTTAGTCGTGTATACCATGTGAACATAATCAGCCTTTAAACACCTTCATAACTTCAGTACACTTCCCATGCTTGAATGAATGTGAACCCATGTTAATGTCTTCATTTTACCTTGATTATTTGCTCCTTTATTCAGCTCAAACTCGAGCTAGCTCCATAATTGAAGATGACTCCTTATTAGTACTAATGTAGCTGAACTATGTTTATGTAGGAGCTAGTATTCTTTCATTGAGCTCTTTAGTACTTCCTTACTTGGATTAGTAGTTTCTTGATTCGGATCAGGATGTAGGTTGGTTGTTTGCTTCTTTCTACACAGATGGGCATGGAGAAGAGGTGATCGGGCATGTCTATTAGTGAGGCTAGTTTGGATAATGCATCAGCGAATTGGCTCTCTTTGCGGGGTATGTGTATGAAGTCAATTTCGGTGAATTCCTTAGACATTGCTTCTACTTTAGTTTTGTATGGGGTTAGGCTTTCGCTATAAACCTTCCAATTACCCGTGGCTTGGTTGACTACTAAGGATGAATCTTCGTGGACTATAAGGTTTTTGACTCCTAGAGATATGGCTGTTTTAAGACCTATTAGACAAGCTTTGTATTTGGCTGCGTTGTTGGTAAGTCTGGTCGGGTGGCGGTTTGTTTGCTTCCAAGTTTATTGTTGTTGGGTCAGTGGCTGCTTGAGTTTAAGGTTGTTATTCCCGATTTCCTTCTTAGTGTGAAGTTGAGTGGGCTGTTTGTGGTAGCCCTTGCATTTTAGTCAGTTGTTATCGATAATTGGCATAAAGTCGAGTTTTTTAAGCGTTTAAAGTAAATTGTTGAAAGAAAGTTAAGCGACTGTCGAGGCATGTTTGTAAAAAAAGATAACTGTTTTATTGATAATAGTAGACCGGCTAGATGCCCGTGATTTTGTTTGGGGGAGGTGGAGGACATGTCCCCTCGCACCTCCCTCGACTCGATGGAATAGGAGACAAGACATTTATTATTATTATTCTAGCCTAGTCCCTAAGATGAACTAGATTCTGACTAAGACTAGTCATGCGGTGATGTGAGTTGATATGAACTTTGAAACAAGAACGTAAAGATGGATTAGTATTCTGAAATGGAACGTAAACAAGTAACCAAAACAGAATGAAAGGATAGTTTTGAGGAAGGATAAACCGTAACCAAGGATAGTATGCTAGGTGAAGTAGACCTATACTTCAACAAAGCGGTTGCTAGATCAAACACTCGATTGAAATAGCGAGTTTAGAGCTTGTAACGCGACTTACTCTAGACTTTGTCTTGTAAACTACAAGGACGAAACAGAAAGCTTAGCTTTACTCAAGTTTTAATTTGCAAATTGGATGATCTTTATTCCTTCAAATGACCGGCTATATATAGCCTACAAGAGCCCTTAAACCGGTTGGTTTAGGGTGACAAAAACAAGGCTAAAACTATGTGAATATGGAGCTAATTACAAAGTAGGGAGCTAATAACAAAGCTAATGTAAACAAGGAGCTACAACCAAAGCTAGGGAGTTAAAACCAAAGCTTCACCAAGAGTAACCAGCCGTGGAACCTTGTGTGAACATGGAGCCAACAACAAAGCTTGAGTGTACACACCATGTGAACATGGAGCTAAATACGAAGTTATCAATCAGCCCATAATCAACCTTGACTTCTTTACTCCTTTATTCAGCTCCCATGTGAGCTAACTTAATACTTGGAGAAGGCATACTACTAGGCTGGTAGGAGGTGCTAATATGGCTTGACTCGAGCTAATAGGAGCTAGTGTTACTTCATTGAACTCCTTAGCCTCTTCATTCGGATCATCTCCTCCCCCTTGAAAAGGAATTGCCCTCAATTCTGAAATGCCATCATCATCAAGATAGGGAGAAAGGTCCCCTACATTGAACGTGGCATGGACTCCATAATCATCCGGTAATTCCACTTTGTAAGCATTGTCATTTACCTTTGATATGATCTTATAAGGTCCTTCAGCTCGTGGCATCAACTTATTCTTTCTTTTGCTTGGAAACCTCTCCTTTCTCAAGTGAACCCAAACTAAGTCACCCTCTTGAAAAAGTCTTGGCTTCCTGTTCTTGTTGGACTTCCTTTTGTATGCTTCATTAACCTCCTTGATTCTTTCTTGGATTTGCTCGTGGAGTTTGATCATAGCCTTTAGTTTGGACTCCGCATCCTTGTGAACTAACTCATCTTTTGGTAGAGGAATCAGGTCCAAAGGCATGTAAGGATTGATCCCATATACAGCCTCAAAAGGGGAATGAGAGGTAGCATAAGTAGGAGAGCGATTGTAGGCAAATTCAGCATGGGCAAGTTTGATATCCCAATCCTTTTGAGTCTTACTCACAAGACCTCTTAATAGCGTCCCCAAGGTGCGATTGGTAACCTCGGTTTGTCCATCTGTTTGTGGATGATGAGAAGTGCTAAATAAGAGCTTGGTTCCCACCTTCCTCCATAATGTGTTCCAAAAGTAACTAAGGAACTTTGAATCACGATCAGAGACAATGGACTTGGGTATTCCATGGAGACGCACCACCTCCTTGAAGTATAAGTCTGCAACATTGCTAGCATCATCCGTCTTGTGGCAAGCAATGAAGTGAGCCATCTTTGAAAACCTATCTACCACCACCATGATAGCATCTTTTCCTCTAGCGGTTCTTGGTAGGGCTACAATGAAATCCATGGATACATCTTCCCATGGTCTGTTAGGAGTGGGCAAGGGCGTGTAAACTCCGGGTTTGAAAGAACTTTTGGCAAATTGGCAAGTCACACACTTGCTCACTACATGCTGGACACTTCCTTGCATCTTTGGCCAAAAGAAGTGTTCCTTTAAGACCTCCAAAGTTCTTGTAATGCCAAAATGACCCGCTAATCCTCCTCCATGAGCTTCTCTAACCAGCAGCTCTCTAATGGGATGCTTGGGCACACACAGGCGGTTTCCTTTGAAAAGAAATCCTTCCTGCAAAACAAATTCATCAAAGGCTCCCTCCTTACATTTGGTGAAGGTTTCACCAAAGTCAGCATCATTGTTGTAGTAGTCTTTTAGAGTCTCAAATCCGAGCAACCTCACATCCAAAGTAGATAGTAAAGTGTAGCGGCGGGATAGTGCATCAGCTACTACGTTACTCTTTCCATCTTTGTACTTTGAAGAGAAATGAAAGGATTGCAAGAATTTGATCCGAATCAAGGAGCTACCAATCCAAGTAAGGAAGTTCTAAAGAGCTCAACTAAAGAATACTAGCTCCTACTTAAGCTTAGGCCAACCACTTTAGCTATAATAAGAAGTCATCGTCAATAATGGAGCTAGCTCGAAATTGAGCTGGATAAAGGAGCAACTAATCAAGGTTAAATGAAGACAATAACTTAGGGTCACAATCTTTCAAGCATGAGTAATGGACTGAAGTTAAGAAGGGTTTAAAGCTGGTCATGTTCTCATGGTGTACACGGTCAAAGGCTCTCTTGTTAAGCCTTGTTTTTGGCTCCATGTTCACACCATTGCCGCACCTCATTACTCCTACTCAAGCTTTGTTTTCATATCCATGTTCACACAAGAAGACCAAGGCTGATTACTCTTCACTTAGCATAGTTATTAGCTCCAAGTTCACATCTCTTTGTTATTAGCTCCAACCTTGTATTTAGCTCCTAGTTCACATTAGACTTAGCTTTGTTATTGTCACCCTTGACCAGCCGGTTTTAAGGGTCTTGTAGGCTATAAATAGCCGGCCATTTGAAGGAATAAAGATCATCCAATTTGCAAATTAAAAACCTGAGTAAAGTTAAGCTGTGTGCTTTCTTTGTTTCGTCTTTGTAGTTTACAAGACAAAGTCTAGAGTGAGTCGCGTTACAAGCTCTAAACTCGCTACTTCAATCGCGTTGTTTGATTTAGCACCCGCTTTGTTGAAGTATAGGTCTACTTCACCTAGCATACTATCCTTGGTTACGGTTCATTCACGCTTAAAACTATCCTTTCTTTCTGTTTTGGCTACTCATTCACGTTCCATTTCAGAATACTAATCCATCTTTACATTCTTGTTTCAAAGTTCATATCAACTCACATCATTAGTGGTATCAGAGCTTTGGTCATCCATCTAGACGTAAGCATGGCAGGAGTGTTGAACTTTGAAGATCCTACCTTCCTGGAACAACTAAAGAAGGCGTTGGAGAACTTCCAACCCAAGAATTCCCGCTTCCAACCAAGGAGAGAACCGGTGGACAGAATCAAGGTAAATGAACTCCCTGAGTTTAATGGTGGTACTGATCCTGAAGTTTACTTGGAGTGGGAAAGAAACATAGAGAAGCTCTTTGACTTCAAGGATTTGGAGGACGAAGAGAGGTGCAAGTACGCCATCCTCAAGCTAAGCAAGGGAGCTTCCCTTTGGTATGAAGGGCTTAAGGTACAACGCACCAGAAGTGGGAAGGGTAAGATCACTTCTTGGGAGTCCTTGAAACGTAAACTACGTAAGAGGTATGTTCCAACCACACACAAGTTATCCTTATACAAAAAAATTGCTAATCTTGTTCAAGGAAAAATGAGTGTTAGTGAATATATAGAGGAATTTGAGAACCTGGTTTTAATGGGAGAAGTAGAGGAGAATGAAGAAATAAAAATGGCTAGGTTCTTGCGTGGGTTAAATCGTAGCATAGCTAATACGGTTGATTTGTGCCCTTATTCTGATTTTGATACATTGTGTGGATTATGTCTAAAAATCGAGGCACAAGGGAAAGGAAGACATGAGGGTGAGTCTAGTAAGAGTCATACTTGGTCACGAACAGATGATAGCAATAGAGTCAATCCTACTAGTTCTAATCAACCTCTTATTGTTAAGACTAACCCAGCACCCCCACCTCAGTCTACACCCAAAACATCCACTGAAACTAGTCTATCTAAAGTACGTTGTTTCAAATGTCAAGGGTTTGGTCACTTCAAAAACGCTTGTCCTAACAAAAGAGTTGTAACCTTAAGGGAAGTAATCACAGTTAGGGATGAGTTATGGGAGGAGGAACAACGTATAGGGGCTGTTTTTAATGTCAATGAGGGAGAGGAAGAAGAGGAAGAAGATATTGAGTCTTATGAACCCCCGGCTTATGACACACTCCTAGTACTACGAACTCTACATACTAACCCAATTCAACAAGACACTGAACAAAGAGACCAACTGTTCCATACTAAGTGTCAAGTTAAAGATAAGTGGTGTAGTCTAATCATCGATGGAGGTAGTTGTACCAACGTGGCCTCAACTGAAATGGTGGACAAACTAGGTCTAGCTACTACCAATCACCCTAACCCTTATGCATTACATTGGTTAAACAACGGGAACAAAGTAAGGGTCACTAAACAAGTTAGGGTTGGATTAACCATGGGTTCCTATGTGGACGAGGTTTTGTGTGATGTGATTCCTATGGATGCTTGTCACGTACTATTAGGCCGTCCTTGGCAGTTTGATAGGGACGTAGTTCACCATGGGAGGAGGAATGAGTATGAATTGAATGATAAAGGGAAGAAAATCATACTCAAACCCATGGCACCTCAAAGTGTGTGCAATATGTTGGCAAATAGAGTCGGAAAACCCAGCCTCTCAATGTTTGCTAATAAAATTGTAGAAGTGCATAATCTAGACAAGGGAGAGTTTGACGCCACCAAAGAAGAACCCATTAAGATTAAGAGTGGCAGTGAAGGAAAGCCATTCAAAGAGTGGCAACAGGAACAAGGTATTGTTATCTCTAAGGGAATACCATCTTATTTGATGCCTCGTGTAGATCCTGAAGTCTTAAGGTATGAAGAGGGTAAGGTCGAAGGCATGGTTAACACATTGTCTTGTAACCACACGCATTCAACCACTTTAGATACAGGCACAAGTGGGATTGGGAATTGGAAGGACTACTACTCCATGGAGGCTGAAGTGCTTACCAAGCACAAGACTAACTCCTTTGGTACTTTTGATAAGCTTATTTTGCAGGTAAGACTTCCTTTTAAAGGAAACCTCCTTTGCACTTCAGGACATTCTAAGTACATAACGAGAAAAGAGCACAACAAGAGTACGAGGTACTTCATAAGGGATGACTTGTCTTTGGCTAACGTAAGTATGGAGGAGTTCCCAAACCAAGGAGGGAGCAAGTGGAAGTCACAAACAGAAGTTCCACACAAGGGTATCCAAAGAGTTTACAAGCTGAAGTTACCAGATGAGTATGGAGTTCAAACCACCTTTCTAATAGAAGATCTTCTTCTATGCCTTGATAGAGTTCACATTTCAGAATTGAGGACAATTCCTTGTCAAGGGGGAGGAGATGATCCGAATCAAGGAGCTACCAATCCAAGTAAGGAAGTTCTAAAGAGCTCAACTAAAGAATACTAGCTCCTACTTAAGCTTAGGCCAACCACTTTAGCTATAATAAGAAGTCATCGTCAATAATGGAGCTAGCTCGAAATTGAGCTGGATAAAGGAGCAACTAATCAAGGTTAAATGAAGACAATAACTTAGGGTCACAATCTTTCAAGCATGAGTAATGGACTGAAGTTAAGAAGGGTTTAAAGCTGGTCATGTTCTCATGGTGTACACGGTCAAAGGCTCTCTTGTTAAGCCTTGTTTTTGGCTCCATGTTCACACCATTGCCGCACCTCATTACTCCTACTCAAGCTTTGTTTTCATCTCCATGTTCACACAAGAAGACCAAGGCTGATTACTCTTCACTTAGCATAGTTATTAGCTCCAAGTTCACATCTCTTTGTTATTAGCTCCAACCTTGTATTTAGCTCCTAGTTCACATTAGACTTAGCTTTGTTATTGTCACCCTTGACCAGCCGGTTTTAAGGGTCTTGTAGGCTATAAATAGCCGGCCATTTGAAGGAATAAAGATCATCCAATTTGCAAATTAAAAACCTGAGTAAAGTTAAGCTGTGTGCTTTCTTTGTTTCGTCTTTGTAGTTTACAAGACAAAGTCTAGAGTGAGTCGCGTTACAAGCTCTAAACTCGCTACTTCAATCGCGTTGTTTGATTTAGCACCCGCTTTGTTGAAGTATAGGTCTACTTCACCTAGCATACTATCCTTGGTTACGGTTCATTCACGCTTAAAACTATCCTTTCTTTCTGTTTTGGCTACTCATTCACGTTCCATTTCAGAATACTAATCCATCTTTACATTCTTGTTTCAAAGTTCATATCAACTCACATCAGAATTCTACCCACTTGGCATGCCTTGGACTTAACTTTTGTTGGCCATTGATGTATTTTAGGGACTCATGATCTGAATGGAGAATAAAATGGTTAGTACGAAGGTAATGACTCCAATGATCAAGAGCTCTTACTATGGCATAGAACTCCTTGTCGTAGGTGCAATAGTTCAGCCTTGCTCCATTGAGTTTTTCTGAGAAATAGGCAATGGGGCGCTTATTTTGTACAAGAACAGCACCAATGCCAACTCCACTAGCGTCACATTCCACCTCAAATGGTTGAGAGAAATCAGGAAGGGCTAAGATAGGAGCGGAGCATAGCTTCTCTTTAATGGCTTCAAAGGCTTCTTGGGCAGCCTTGGTCCAAACAAATGCGCCTTTTTTCAAGCACTCGGTGATGGGGCTTGTGATAGTGCTGAAATCCTTGATGAATCTCCTGTAAAAAGAAGCCAAACCATGAAATGACCTTACTTCTGTAATGGTGGAAGGGATTGGCCAAGTACGTATGGATTCCACTTTGGTTTGATCAACTGACACTTCTCCTTTGGACACTACGTAGCCAAGGAACACTACGCTTTCCACAAAGAAGGCACACTTCTCCTTCTTCCCAAAAAGTTGTTGCTTGCGAAGTGTTGTGAATAGTAGTCTCAAATGCTCCATATGTTCTTCCAAAGACCTGCTATACACAAGGATATCATCCAAGTAAACCACAATAAAGCGACCTAAGTAGGCCTTAAGTACCTCGTTCATTAACCTCATGAACGTGCTTGGAGCGTTGGTAAGACCAAATGGCATGACCGTCCACTCATAGAGTCCATGTTTGGTTTTGAAAGCGGTCTTCCATTCATCCCCTTCCCTCATTCTGATTTGATGGTACCCACTTCTTAGATCAATTTTGGAAAAGACCACCGCCCCATGAAGCTCATCTGATCCGAATCAAGGAGCTACCAATCCAAGTAAGGAAGTTCTAAAGAGCTCATCTAAAGTCTACTAGCTCCTACTTAAGCTTAGGCCAGCTACATTAGCAATAATAAGTAGTCATGGCCAGCAAGATAAGAGATTCAAAGAAGAATCACGTAAGCATCCACAAACATGGACAAATTGACAACTCACCAAAATGAGGTTGTTAGTTGCCTATCTCTCTAATCAATCTACTCTCACCTAATTAATAATTAAAATTAATTAATTATTTTACCGCAGTTTCAATGCCTTACATTGATTTTTCTTTAGATGGTTTATCCATCTTGAAATTAAAATAGTTCAAATAATATGTCGCTTGATTAGCTAGATAGAACAATTCTTTTGCAAAAAAATGCTCCTAAATAAAGTAAATACTAAAAGCGAGCAAAAGAATTGTTCTATCTAGCTAATCAAGCGACATATTATTTGAACTATTTTAATTTCAAGATGGATAAACCATCTAAAGAAAAATCAATGTAAGGCATTGAAACTGCGGTAAAATAATTAATTAATTTTAATTATTAATTAGGTGAGAGTAGATTGATTAGAGAGATAGGCAACTAACAACCTCATTTTGGTGAGTTGTCAATTTGTCCATGTTTGTGGATGCTTACGTGATTCTTCTTTGAATCTCTTATCTTGCTGGCCATGACTTTCGTTATTTCAATTTACTATCAATCCTCAAATAACTTGTTCAAAGTTCATTCTAACTCACATCATAAGTGGTATCAGAGCTACAACTCTTGATTTTTCTTAAAATCAAGACGGTCAAAGGAGTGTCGAAGCCAAGTTATTAGTTGAATTTCTGATTGCGATTGGAATTCAAAGGTTAAACTCGTGCGAGGTAGTTCGAGGGTTAATCGGTTTTGATTATCTCGTGGTTTTTGTTGAAGTTCCGATACATTTGTTTCTTACTGTTCACGTGTGTACTGTTCACCCAAAAAAATGTCAGCAATTTTCTCGTTTGAAAACACTTACGAGGAAAGTTTGGTGTTTGAGCCAACGTTACCACCTGTTTTTGACGAGTATCATCTTCAACCAAATGGGTTATGCAAGAAGAAACAAATTCTGATCTTAGCCAAAACAAACTTAGAGAGTAAAGGGATTGTGCTTGTGGAATACTTTGAGAAGCAACAAAAGATACTTGATCCATCCTTGTTCACAAAAAGCAAAGTAGAGTTCACAAGCATTCAAAGCAGCACCTATTTGAAAAGAAGTCGAGCTTGTGGTCGAGCTTGTGGTCGAGCTTGTGGTCGAGTCATAATACCAACGTTACCCACACTTATATCTATTTGGAGTGAGGATGTGTTGATCCTAACAAATTTTGTATTTGATCCAGGTGGGATAATTGTTACAAGAATTGAGGACAATTCTTTTTCAAAGAAGGAGAGTATGACGCGAGTTCATTTTGCAGCGTTGTTTTGATCGGTCCATATCTCAAGTTATACTTGGAATTTTGTAGTCATCCAAAATGGAGGAGATAGATTTCGAGCTTATCTTTCCAATGACTATTCGTGAAGGCTCATTGAACAAGTATTGACAAAGTTATGGTCCGAACAAGTCAGTTGTGCATGGGAATTTCGCAGAAGTTATTTATTTGACGGGACTGTTTCTTTTGTATCGACTTTCAATAAAAGAGCTAGTGGATACATTGCTCTAATATGATTTTTAAGTTCAAATAATCAGCAATGGGATTAATTGCTTTCAAGACTAGAAGATATATTAACCAAGTGCAAAAACACACCAGCCTACTAAAGCAAACAAAGAAGCATTGCATCTGAATTGGAGCAAAATAGTGGCTGCTAGTGTTCACACTTATTCTTTGTATCTAGTTGTCTAAGTTCTTTTCCGTTTCTTTGTTTGTATCACCCACTTTAAGAGGCTTGACTACTCTGGTTGGCCTCTCTTTGGGTCCTTTTGTAGGCTATAAATAGCCACCCATTAGATGCAAAAATAATTCAACCTTCATCAAACAAAATCTGAGTTAAGCTTTGCTTTCCTTTTCGTCTTTGTAGTTCACAAGACAAAGTATTAGAGTAAGTCGCGTTACAAGCTCTATACTCGCTATTTCAATCGAGTGTTTGAATTAGCACCCGCTTTGTTGAGGTATAGGTCTATCTCACTTAGCACACTATCCTTGGTTACGTTCTATCATCACTTTACAGCAACTATTTCAACCTGATTTCGTTGCTTTGTTTCGTTATTTCAATTTACTATCAATCCCCAAATAACTTGTTCAAAGTTCATTCTAACTCACATCAGTATCAAATACCTTTATGACTTCGGTCGACACGTCTCAAGTCCATCACGTGTCCCACTCTTTTCAAAGTCGTGCATGGTATCATATTTACATCATTTATTCAATTTACAACCCGTCATTTATCGTAACTAACCCGTTTGTTTCTATTTTGGTTCTTTATTTTTGTGTTTGTTTTATTGTACAAAAACGAACCTCGCATGCTAAATACAACTTTGACATAATTCAAAGATGCATTAAATCGACTTAGCAACTTATTCAAATCCTCACATGTTTAGTCAAAATACTGTTTGCATAACATTTCAACCTTATTACTAACGCGCGTATTAAAACATTGAACGATATCTTAGTAGAGGCCGCTAAGTGCGGGAGGGGTTAGGTGTTCTTTGTGAACCTCCCAACACGTACCCTCACCCCTTACTCAGAACCGTGGTTTCCGGATGTCCGAAACCATTGGCGCACGAGAGTCATTCAATACGCGGTAACCGATAATGTCGGTATCGGTATCGCAATGCAAAGGGACGAACCCCATAAACTCTGAAATCCAAATGGGCCGTACTCTGTGCACGGCCCACCAAGATATAGAGTGGGTTCGAATGGACCCGAACTCCCACAAAGTTCGGTGGCGACTCTATTTCGATTTAAATTTCAACCCGAGATCCATCTCACATGAGATTCATTCAAACCCGCGCGTGGCCGCATCGGGGTGGACCTATGTCATGTCCACAACAACACAACAACATTACTAAACCAAATATCAACCTAATCACACTTGATCCATAATCTTCAATACTAACACCACGTAATCTACAATACTAACATAATTACTCTGGACACCGGCTGATTCGAGTTGACAACTTTGTGCTACAAGGAAGATACAAG
Organism: Agrostemma githago; assembly: GCA_958450325.1. Classification (NCBI taxonomy): domain Eukaryota; kingdom Viridiplantae; phylum Streptophyta; class Magnoliopsida; order Caryophyllales; family Caryophyllaceae; genus Agrostemma; species Agrostemma githago. The sequence continues at coordinate 33,924,368 of OY288243.1, read as the reverse complement.
GGTGACTTTCCCTCACAGATCCAGTTTGCTCAAACTACAAGCCACCAGACGATCAATAGTGGATTTCAGTTCCCCGATGGTGCAGTAGACCTAGATGTAACTTAAACTCCTTGTTGGATCCAGATGAAGGAACACAAGACTGATGTACTCGTGTCTTTACGAGGAGGTGAAGATACCGTGAGTTCCTTTGTGGAACCTTAGAGGTCCGAAGATTCTTCTCCCGTTTTAAATCTTAGTTATTTAGGATCATCGGTTCTTTTCTTCCTTCCTCTACTTCTTCCAATTCTTCTCTTTTATATTCTCATCTTCTTTCGCTTGGTGAATCCTTGTTCTATTCTTCTATTCTACCATCTTTCTCTTGAGATTCTTTGGTTAGACTGGATTCTGTCTTAAGTGAGCCCGTCTTATAGATGTTTGAGATTTAGTAAACCCTTGTTACCTATGGTTTGAGGATGGTGAGTTGTACCATATTTCTTAAGCAAGTAAGAAATTTTCGAGGATTGAGTTGAATGGTATTACTCAAATTAATGGAATTAGGTTGATACTTTAGACACTAAACCTTGGGTTATAGGTTACTTTTATTATTTTGGAGTACTTAGAGTTGAATATATTTCGGAGTAATAAGAGTATGTCATATTTGATGGATACCTAGTACCTAACCTATAACCGAACTAAGTGTAATTGATAATATTATTTTGGAGATTCTTACCTAATGCTTATTTGATGAATGCATCGTGAATATTTGGGATCATAGAGTATTGTTTAAAGTGTTAGCATGAGTATTGTGGCACCATTAAAGGTTTTCATTAATATCGTTAGAAAATTTTGGTTGACATAGATTACCCGTGTTTCTTAAGGATTAGTTCGTCGATCGTTGTTTAAGGTTATGACCTATGAGCCTTGGAGTTGAGTTATCTAAACTGGAATAAATTATGGTTAACCTTGAAGAAGAGAAACATATTGCACAATTAAAGGTTGGATTTACCGCGTTGTTTTGGGAAATACTTAATGTCAATCATCTTAATGGATTTTTAGTTCAGAACCCTTGGATCAACGAGATTGTGGCTTCGTTGAGTTAATAAATATTTTAGTGGTTTTTCTGTTACGATATGAAATTTGATGGAATTTTGAGAAACCTTGCCCAATGACGTGTTTGAATATGTGAGTGTTTGCGCCATTACCTATAGGTTTGAGCATGTTTGAGTTTTCATTGTGCTTTCCCAACTTCTGTATGGTTGGCATTATAAATATTTAGTGATCTTTTTGAGGATTTCGTACCCGAGCATTGTTAATTGGTGGATTTTGTTTAGTGTTCCTTACTCGAGAAATTTGGAATATACTTCGAGTTCAAACCTTATGAGCTTTGGATTTAGGAACCTTATCGATGGCGAGTTTGGGTGTGTTTTGTTGACCGTTGGAATTTTAATTGATGAGATTAGATTGTAAAACAATTGTGGATTAGTATCGTATCGTTTGAACGATTGGATAATCACGTAAGTCATTTTTGGAGATTGTGACTGAGTAGTACCACCTAGCGCCTAATAATGGACTTAATGTATTTGATGAAAATTAGAAACCCGTGTTGTGAGAGTCATACCCGGAATCTTGAGATGGTTAACTTCTTCCCTAATCCTTGAGAACTCTATTGGACTCTCAATCTCGTCCTTCCCTTAGCTTTTCTTAAATCTTGCTACTTCTTCTTCAGGCAATCCCTTTGACTTCTTCATCGGGTTTGAAAATTTCTGTTACGATTTATCGTTGACTCTGACTCTATTTATCCGTTTACCATTTTCCCGAACCTATGTTATGAAAAGTTTGACTATTTTAAAAAAAAATGTTGGCCATCGTGAAATTTTAACACTTGAGTTATAAGTTTCAAAACTTCGTTTTCGTTTTCGTTTTCGGTTTCGGTTGATAACATATATTTAGTCCAATTTCAAAATGCCTTAATAATTTATTACAAAGTATTTCAAAATTGTTTCAAATTTTAATTTTCAAGCGTGTTTAAATTTTACAAAATTTTCATAATTTCTAATATTTTGATTTCTATAAGATTATTATGTAAAACGGTTTAACATTTTTGAAAAAATATCGTATGTCTTAAGTTTTTATTTTATTGTCGAATTTTCTTAATTAAACGTTTTACATTTATTTTGAAAATATTTGGGTACTCTTCCCCCTCGAGTTCGTCTACAAATATTATTTATTATCATTATTTTATCAAATAATTTTTTTTACTTACGATTTTGTTAATTTAAATGATTTTAAACTTTGGGTAGCTGAGCCCAACTCATCTTGAAAGAACTTTTGTCTTCGATTTCTATTTCATATTCCGTTTGAAGTTGTAATTTTTTTTAAACCGAGATTGTGATGCGAGTTAAGCATTCACATTTTGTTCAAATGATATAACCTTGTTTTCCATTTTATTATTATATTTTTGATAGTTTCGAGGACGAAACTTCTTTTAGTGGGGAAAATTGTAACACCCCTGATTTTATAAATTACATTAAATTAAAATTTTGTTCGTATTTTTATCTTTACGATTTAACTTGTAATTCTTAAACTTTTTATAAAACGAACTTATCGTTTAATCGTTTCAAACTCCTAAAATTCTATTTGTCTCGGAAACTCTTCTTATATTTAAAACATATTTTTATTTCTGTTTCGATTTATATTATACATTTAATTTAATTCTTATCGAAAGTCTATTTCGACGATTTAAATTCTAAATTCTTTTATTTATTTATATTTAAGCTCGAATTTTCTATTTTATTTACAAATATTTTCGGCTTGAAGCTCATTTATTTTAAGTTTCGTCAAATTATTTATTTTCTTTCCTCGAGAAATCAATTTAATTCACTTTATCGAAAATTTATTATTTATCGGGAGATACTATTTCAACGTCTAATTAATTATTTCTATAAACTTCATTTTCGTCTCGAATAATTATTTACATCTCGAGAGACGTTTATTTTACTAATATTATTACTCGGCCCAATTATTTTATTAACTCGTTTTAATTCGATTCGTGGGTCAACCAACTTATCGTTACGGAATTTGTCTCCTACCCGATTCATGTAATTAAGCCGTATTTTCGTTTTGGCCGATTCTTTTCCCTTGACCACCTCTTGCTTTTCCCACTTGTTTAATAATTCCTTCCACCTTCTCTTACATTTACGTTCACCCCCTCTTACTCTCTTATCCACCGCTTCCTACATTGTTCTTTCCCCCTTTTGTTTTCTTGTTTTCCTCCTTCCTCTTCATTCTTCATCTGACTTTCAGCAATCATTCTTCGATCACTGTTTTGGTAAAAATGTATCGGGTTATGATCTTGGTTGCGGGTTAAAGTGATCGGACTAGCGCTCGCGAATTAATGGAATCGAATCGGATCTAACGAACAAAAGACAACGAAAATAGACAAAAGACACGAGTTTTGGTAACGCGGAAACCCAATGTGGGAAAAACCGTGAGGGGAGTCGGAATCCCACCAAGAATCTACTATGAACGGAAAAGTCGGATCACAGATACAAATACAAGTATTTAAGTTGCAGTAGACTATTGTATATTTTTCTAGTATACTTGCTTGAGTTTTTCGTATGTTGGAGATGAGTTGAATGCTTCTCTCGGTGTATCCTTCGTGCTTATATCTCTTTCTCTTTTTCTGGCCGTTTGCTCCAACTCCTTCCACTTCTTTCTCCTGAATTCCCTTCTCCTCTGCTGGATCTCCCCTAGGATTTAGGGAAGCCGTTTCTTGACTTTTTCTTTCGGTTGGGATCAGGGTTTATCCCTTGTGTTGGGCTGTTTTGGTTGTCACGACTTGCTTCGGCCCACCTTCTTTTTTACTTTTGCTTTTGGCCCATTGTTGTATTCAGTCTTGGGTCTTGACTGAATTGTTGACCTTGGTTCGTTCCGATTTACGACTTTCTTGACTTTTGACTTTCGACTTTCCAATATCGTCTCGTGACTTTCCGTCTTTGATCTTTTGACCTTTCGACTTTGACTTTGACCCGAAGGATGCCACGTCGTCTTTTGAGGGTGCAAATTTTATCCCAAACAAATGCCCCCAAATTTCCGACTAAACTCATATTTTCCATTTCCGGTATTCAGGCTATTTTCCATTTTCACCTGATTTCTTTCCTCTATACAACCATATCTGTGGGTAGGCACTCTCACTTCTGAAGGAATGACCGCCTCAGCGCCAAAGACTAAGCTGAAGGGGGTCTGCCCTGTAGCTATCTTGGGTGTGGTTCTGTCGGACCACAGTACCAGGGGAAGAAGGTCTTCTGCCCAGCTGCCCCCTGCTTCCTCCAGTCTTCTCTTCAGGTTGTCTATCACAATTTTGTTGCTAGACTCCGCCTGACCATTAGACTGAGGATTTCTGGGGGTAGACTTACTTAACGTGATATTCCACCTGGCGCAATAGGCCTCCATCTTATTGCCGATAAATTGGGATCCCTTGTCGCAGATAATTTCTGAAGGAATGCCAAACCTGCAAATAATGTTGCGCTTAATGAAAGATATAACCTGCTTCTCAGTCACCTGAGGGAATGCTTCCGATTCTATCCACTTGGAGAAGTAATCGGTTATGGCTAGCATAAAAACTTTGTTTCCTGGGGCTCTTAGTAATTTGCCGACGATATCCATCCCCTACTTCATAAAGGGCCAGGGAGAAATTACTGGGTGCAATGGTTCTGCTGGCTGGTGGTTGACTGGTGCATGTCTTTGGCAGGCGTCACACTTCTTAACATATTCCCTGGTGTCCTTGCGCATTGTCGGCCAGTAGTAACCCTGGCGGAGTGCTTTGTTGGATAGACTCCTGTCCCCCGCCTGATTTCCAAATTCGCCACTGTGGAGGTCATGCATAATGATTTCTGCCTCTTCCTGACCCAAGCACCTCAGGTATGGTCCAGCGGTTGATCTCTTGAACATGATGCCATCAATGAGGGTGTACCTGGATGCCTTCATTCTGAAGCTCCTTGCTTCCTTCTTATCTGCCGGCAGAATGTCATTCTGCAGCCACTCCTGGTAGGGTTTTCTCCAGTCTGAGGTTTCCCCTTGCCTTGCTGTGGTGCTGCTGATTCCTTCTTGTAGCCACTGCAATCCCCGGTCTGGTGAGTTTTCCCTTTCTCTTGTCATCTGGTGTTCCTGTGTACCCTTCCAAACTGCTGACTCCAGTACGTGAACAATGGGTATGGTGGAAACTACATCTGGCTTGAAGGTTGCCCCCAGGGTGGCTAGGGCGTCTGCTTCCACATTCTGGTCCCTCGGTATTTGGATGATAGAGAAGGCTATAAACCTAAGGGAGAGCTCTTTTGCCACTTCAAGGTAGGCCATCATCTTGGAGTCTTTTGCCGCATACGAGCCATTCATATGGTTGACTATCAACTGGGAATCGTTGTACACCTCCAGGCGCTTGATTTTGAGGTCTAGGGCCAGCTGGAGACCCAAGATTAGACCTTCGTATTCTGCTTCATTATTTGTTGTTCGAAACTCGCACCGTACCGCCTGAACTATGAGATCCTCTTGAGGAGACTTGAGAACTAGCCCTGCTCCAGATTCTCTCATGTTAGAGGCGCCATCTACACTTAGCTTCCACACCTGTTCGCCTTTGTCCTCCTCCAGGAGGAGGATGTCTTTCTCTGCCTGGGTCTGCAGAGCTGGGCTGAAGTTGGATATGAAGTCTGCTAATGCCTGGGACTTTATCGTTGTTCTGGGGACAAACTTCAGGTCGAAGCCGCTTAAGTGCATAGACCATTTGGCCATCCTTCCTGACGACTCAGGTTTTCTCATAATAGTTTTCAGTAGGTAATTTGTTATTACAGAAATAGCATGTGACTCAAAATAAGGTCGCAGTTTATACGATGCAGTAACAAGTGCAAGTACGAGTTTTTCAAGAGATGTGTACCTGGTCTCTGCAGGAAGCAGAGACTTACGCACATAATAGACTGGATGCTGCGCTCCTTCGTGTTCCCTCACCAACACTGCACTAACCGCCACCTCGGTTACCGACAAATACAGGAATAGGGGTTCTCCAGGTTCTGGCTTTGACAGGAGTGGTGGGGTGCTTAGGTAGTGCTTCAGCTCGTTAAACGCCCTCTCGTGCTCCTCTGTCCAATCGAACCTCTGAGCCTTCTTCAGGATATCATAGAACAGCCGACATCTATCTGAAGATCTGAAGATAAATCTGTTCAGAGCAGCAATTCTTCCAGTCAACCGTTGCACGTCCTTTGGCTTCTGTGGGGACTCCAGTTGGAGGATGGCTTTAATCTGCTCTGTGCTGGCTTCAATTCCTCTCTGGGTCACCATGTATCCCAGAAACTTTCCACACGACACTCCAAACGTGCACTTCAGGGGATTCAGCTTCATCTTGTATTCCCTTAGAGTGTTGAATGCGTCTTCTAAGTGCGTCGTGTGTTGTGAAGCTTGCTTTGATTTGACGACCATGTCATCGATGTATACCTCCATTGTGTCGCCAATTTGCCTCTTGAACATCATATTAACCAACCTTTGGTAGGTGGATCCTGCATTCTTCAGACCAAAGGGCATAACATTATAACAATAGATACCTCTCTCAGACCTGAATGCAGTTTTCTCCTGATCTGCTGGATGCATCTTGATTTGGTTGTATCCACTCCACGTATCAAGGAAAGTCAGCATTTTGAGACCTGCTGTGGCATCTACCATGGCATCTATATGTGGCAGGGGGAATGGATCTTTTGGGCATGGTTTGTTCAAGTCGGTAAAATCGACGCATACCCTCCACTTGCCATTCTTCTTTGGAACCACCACCACGTTGGACAGCCACTCTGGGTATTTTACCTCCCTGATTTTTCCAGCAGCTAGCAAGTTGTCCACCTCTTGATTTATGACTTGATTTCTCTCTGGGGCGAACTTCCTTCTCTTCTGCTGGACTGGCTTATAGCTGGGATCCACACTTAACCTATGGGTTATGACGCTTGGATCTATGCCTACCATATCATCATGAAACCAAGCAAAACAATCCATGTTAGTTTTTAATAATTCAATGAGGTTTTGGAGGATATTACCTGTACATTCTGACCCGATTAGCACTTTTCGTTCTGGATGCAGCTTGTCTATGTTGACTTCATCTATCTCCGCCAGAGGTGGTTTGACGTATTCTTGCAGAGGCAGATGAAGGCTCTATAGTTGCTATGCTGGGGGACTCGCCGTCTTCTTGAGTGTTATCCTATAGCAATCCTTGGCCTCCCTTTGATCTCCACTAATCTTCTGCACTCCCCAGGGTGTAGGGAACTTTAGGCACTGGTGGTAGGTGGAAGTGATCGCCTTCATCTCATGGATCCACGGTCTTCCTAGAATTACGTTGTAGGTGGAGGGACCATCAATGACCAGATACCGCACTTGTTTGTTTACCCCTCCTGCGTAGGTTGGAATTGTGATCTCCCCCAGAGAATACTTGGTTTCTCCACTGAAACCTATTAAGGGAACCGCCTTCTTGCTCAAGTCTTCCTCGCTAAACCCCATGTTCTGGAGGGTTTCCAGCATGATGAGGTTAACTGAGCTTCCAGTATCCACCAGTATTTTCCTGACGGTGCAATTTCCTACGGAGAGCGTGATGATGAGGGCGTCATGGTGGGATTCTGGAGAAGACTCTACATCTGTTTCATCAAAGGTGACGGCTGGGAGATCCTTGCAACTGACTATGCAGGAGTACTCTGGTCTATCCCCTCTGGACTGAGAAGCGTGTCTCTTGGCTGGTGAATAGGTCAGCCCACACAGCTCCGATCCTCCGGTAATTACGTTGACAATTCTAGTGCAGATTGGTGGTGGGGAGGGTAACACTTGATCTACTGCATTTTCTCTGTTGGAGCTTCTGGGCATGAGGTGATCCAAGTTCCCCTGATCGTACTGGAACTTCACCTCCTTCCTGAGCAGGACACACTCATCAGTGTTATGTCCTATGTCATCATGGAATTCGCACCTATTGCCGGTGTCCTTCCGGTCGTTGGCGTACTCTTGTCTCCTTGGCCACCTGACTCTGCGCCCCAATTCCTTCAGTGCTTTAAGTTCACCAGTAAGGTTGGTGGAGAACCCATATTCGCTTACTTTAAGCGGGAGTCCTGGGCTCTCCTTCCAATCTCTTTCTTCAGAGACCTTGTTCACATTTCTGTCGTAAGGCTTCGACCTCTCGCCCCTCTTCTCTACTGGCGCCTTTCTGGAGACGTGCTCAGAATCGTACGCGGCCCTTCTTAGACCTGAATCTTCCTCCAGCCTAATGGCTGCCATTGCCTTGGTCTGCACATCTTCGAACTTGGCGCAAGGATACTTGGTGAGATCCTTATAGAGATTTGAATCCTGGAGGAGCCCTTGGCGAAAGACTTCTATGGCAGTGGCTACATCACATCTGGGGATAGTAACCTTCTCTTTGTTGAACCTATTGAGGAAGTCACGCGTGGATTCCTCAAATTTCTGCACCACTCGATACAAATCACTAGTCTGCTTTTCCGGCTTCCTGCTGCTGGCAAACTGCTGGTTGAAGGCATTGACCAGGTCAGCGAAGGAGGTGATGCTTCTGTTGGGCAACCCAACGAACCAATGAAGGGCCGATCCTGACAATGTGGAGCCAAATCCCTTGCACATGCAGGCTTCCTTTAGGGGCCCCGTAGCGGTTACCACCATCATCTTTTGCTTGTACTGATTGATGTGGTCTAAGGGATCTGCGGTGCCATCATAAAGCGTCATGGCTGGTGGCACAAAGCCCTTGGGCGTAGCAACGCAGGCTAGATCGTCGGTGAAGGGCAAATCTGCATAGCTATCTCGAGCTGCTCTTTCCAGGGGGCGTGGCATCCCAGGAATTTTGCTGATCAGGTCCCTCAATTCCTTCAGTTCCTGGTACTGCTGATCTGCTGTGCTGACTGCTCCTGCAAGAGGGTTAGGAACAGGAGGAAAAAAGCTGAAAGGTGTACTCCCTGCTTGGGGTTCTCCAAGGTGTTGACTGCTCGGAGGAGGAGGTGGAGGGAAAGATGCAATTGCTGCAGATCCGGACTGCCACTCTGGTGCCTGCTGAAGCGAGGTTTTGGGTGGCCAGATTACTCCATGGTGTGGACTGCCTCCAGCGGTCGCCAGGTTCATTGGGACTCCTGGCTGCCATCCAGGTGTCTACTGGCTGGGAGCAGGCGCCGCCCATGCTCCTCCAGAGGGCTGGCTGCTGGACTTGGTATTCATTCCTGGCGAATTCGTTGGTTGCCATCCCGTTGCCTGGTGGACAGGGGTACCTGCAAGAGACAATGAGTTATTTTCTCGATTTTTGGTGCCAAAGGGAGTATTACCTGTGACGTAGGATCTGCCGGATGCGGGGCCATGCGTCAGGTAGCCTAGCCCTCACGGTTCAATGACTTGGCTGGATGGCGCTAATCCCAGATCTAGCCTGGTGACCAACTCCTGAGGGAACGTCCTGGGAATCTGCATGCTGGTGGCGGGTTCTCTGCGGGTGCCGACTCTCCTTCTGATATCAGGGGCAGGACTTCTGGTGACGATTGGACTGGTGATGCTGAAGACTTTGATATTGCCAGCGTTTGGGCCCTCATGTCCTGATTGTCCTTCTGCAGGGTCTTCACCGCCTGGCGCAGAGCATTAATCCCTTGGAGCTCCTTTTTCAGGGGGTCTGGTGAGGTTGGGACTCCAGAAAAACCTTCGGGTGACCCTCTATGGATCGATGTCTTAGATGAAGCACCCTCTTTGCTGGACTTGAAGGGGTTAGATTCCTTGGATACTGCAGGCACATGAGGTGGTTTTGGAGCTGTTGGCACTTGTCCTGTTGCCAGGCTGGCAGGAATTGCCTGGGTGAGTGGCGTGAAAAGTGGACCTGCTGATCCTAGGGGCAATGCTCCTTCAGCGGGCTGAGTCGAGGCCTCCAGGCTACGGGAAGGACTTTGATCGGATCCGGACATGACGATATGCAAGTTATCTTACTATAGGGTTTGGCTATAGAAAACGATCACCTTGCCTCACGGTGGGCGCCAAATTGTTTTGGTAAAAATTTACCGGATTATGATCTTGGTTGCGGGTTAAAGTGATCGGACTAGCGCTCGCGAGTTAATGGAATCGAATCGGATCTAACGAACAAAAGACAACGAAAATAGACAAAAGACACGAGTTTTGGTGACGCGGAAACCCAATGTGGGAAAAACCGCGAGGGGAGTCGGAATCCCACCAAGATTCTACTATGAACGGAAAAGTCGGATCACGGATACGAATACAAGTATTTAAGTTGCAGGAGACTATTGTATATTTTTCTAGTATACTTGCTTGAGTTTTTCGTATGTTGGAGATGAGTTGAATGCTTCTCTCGGTGTATCCTTGGTGCTTATATCTCTTTCTCTTTTTCTGACCGCTTGCTCCAACTCCTTCCACTTCTTTCTCCTGAATTCCCTTCTCCTCTGCTGGATCTCCCCTAGGATTTAGGGAAGCCGTTTCTTGACTTTTTCTTTCGGTTGGGATCAGAGTTTATCCCTTGTGTTGGGCTGTTTTGGTTGCCACGACTTGCTTCGGCCCACCTTCTTTTTTACTTTTGCTTTTGGCCCATTGTTGTATTCAGTCTTGGGTCTTGACTGAATTGTTGACCTTGGTTCGTTCCGATTTACGACTTTCTTGACTTTTGACTTTCGACTTTCCAATATCGTCTCGTGACTTTCCGTCTTTGATCTTTTGACCTTTCGACTTTGACATTGACCCGAAGGATGCCACGTCAACTTTTGAGGGTGCAAATTTTATCCCGAACAAATGCCCCCAAATTTCCGACTAAACTCATATTAGGCGGGAATTTCCACTTCTATGTGTACCACCTTTTGCCAACTTCTCTTTCAACTAATATTGATAACTGATCTGGTGGAGTGTATAATTCCTACAGAAGGCGTGCGTCTCGTGACTAAGTGCCTACAACCAAGACATTACAGTCTCCTGCGCCACTTAGCACCCACGCAAAGCGCGGCACCTCCGACTGAGTGGGCAAATTAAATCCCAGGCCACCACTATATCAAGGGTTGACCATACACACAAAAGGCATGCATACAACAGAAGGTACACAATCAAAAACAAACAAACAGTCAAACATGGAAATATCGCAAAGCATTCAAGCAAACGCATTAGCAATTAAATATAATATCCAAACACTTTGCCCCTTGAGCAAAGGTAAAATTCAGAACAAGGTTTAAATTTTAACAAAGTATTTTGTTTGCCACACAGGGCAGAGAATTCAGACAATCAGAAAAAGGCTAAACAGCCTAAGCATTATCTCCTTCTGGAGGAAGACTGGCAAGGGGCTCCACCACCATGGCAGTGTCAGCAGCAGCAGCTACCTGGTCGGGCGTTTCCTGGACTGCAGGGGGAGAAGAAACTGATTCCTCTACCACCTCGTCTTCACCCCCATAGAGGATGTCCAAATTGAAGCCCTCAGGAAACTCCTCCCTCATCCGTCCTCCAGAGCAGCCAGGTTCCAGTTCTTGTGCTTCCCCTCAGAGTAGGTTCTGACCATCTGGATCTCCGTGCTCAGGGCCGACCAGCTTAGAGCGTCCATCATGATTCTCCACAGCTGCACTACGCCCCCTCTCCTCAGCAAGCAGCCCATTGACTTGACCCAACTCCTCCTTCAGCCTTGTGATCTCCTCCTTGGCTTGCCCAACCTCACCCAGCAGCTGGGGCTTGTCAGCCTGGAGCTGACACCCCAGATCACTACCCCGCAAAAATAAAGCCATTTGCAAAGTTTGGCCAACACCACAAAACAATCAACAACGCGCTCAAGATCAGAAAAACTCACGAATTAAGAAAGGAAGTTACCTCAAAGGCATGCACAGTAATGTGAGCTGCCACCTGGGCAGGAGAATCCCTAGCCAACACAGTTTCAGAGCCCAAGAAGAGGAGTTGATCCAAGGGGGCCAGGTCCGTCAAAGTCCTGATGGTCCCAAAGTCCCCAGGGAATGAGAGCACCACGTCAGGAGGGGTACTTCGTCTAGACTCACTCTAGACTTTGTCTTGTAAACTACAAGGACGAAACAGAAAGCTCAGCTTTACTCAAGTTTTAATATGCAAATTGGATGTCTTATTCACTCAAATAAGTGGCTATTTATAGCCTACAAAGGGCCCTTAAACCGGCTGGTTAAGGGTGACAAAAACAAAGTTACAACTCATGTGAACAAGGAGCTAATAACAAAGCTAGGAGCTAATTACAAAGTAATGTAAACATGGAGCTAATAACAATGCTTGATGGAGAGCATTCAGCCGTGGTTCCCTTGTGAACATGGAGATGAAAACAAAGCTTGAGCAAGGAGTAATGAGGCGCGGCAACTATGTGAACATGGAGCCAAAAACAAAGCTAATAGAGGAGCTTTTAGTCGTGTATACCATGTGAACATAATCAGCCTTTAAACACCTTCATAACTTCAGTACACTTCCCATGCTTGAATGAATGTGAACCCATGTTAATGTCTTCATTTTACCTTGATTATTTGCTCCTTTATTCAGCTCAAACTCGAGCTAGCTCCATAATTGAAGATGACTCCTTATTAGTACTAATGTAGCTGGACTATGTTTATGTAGGAGCTAGTATTCTTTCATTGAGCTCTTTAGTACTTCCTTACTTGGATTAGTAGTTTCTTGATTCGGATCATCTCCTCCCCCTTGAAAAGGAATTGTCCTCAATTCTGAAATGTCAATTTTATCAAGGTAAAGAAAAAGATCTTCCCTTGGGAATGTGGATTGAATTCCATGATCAATCGGCAACTTCATCTTGCAAGCGTTGTTGTTACCCTTGTATGGCACTTCTGGTTGTGGCTTCAGCTTGTTCTTTCCTTTGTTTGGAACCCTCTCCTTCCTCAAGTTAACCAAAGCCAAGTCACCCCTTAGGAAGAGTTTCGTACTTCTGTTTTTGTTGGGCTCTCCTATGTAGGTTTCTCTCGTTATGCACTCTGAAATAGAATGTCCTGGGGCGCAAAGGATGTTTCCTTTAAAGGGAAGTTCTACCTGCAAAGCAAACTTATCAAAAGTACCAACAGAGTTAGTCTTGTGCTTGGTAAGTACTTCAGCCTCCATGGAGTAGTAGTCCTTCCAATTCTCAATTCCAATTGTGCCTGCATCTAAGGTGGTTGAATGTGTGTTGTTACCAGATAATGTGTTATCCATGTCTTTGACCTTACCCTCTTCATACCTTAAGATCTCAGGATCTTTACTAGGCATCAAACAGGATGGTATTCCGTTAGAGATAATAGCACCTTGTTCCTTTTGCCACTCTTCTTCACTACCACTCTTAATCTTAATGGGTTCCTCCTTGGCGGCTTCCAACTCCCCCTCTTCTACAGCAAGTACTCCCAACTCTTTATTAGCAAACATTGAAAGGCTGGGTTTTCCGACTTTGTTAGCTAACATGTTACACACACTTTGAGGGGTCATGGGTTTGAGTATAATTTTCTTTCCCTTATCATTCAACTCATACTCATTCCTCCTCCCATGGTGAACTACGTCCCTATCAAACTGCCAAGGACGGCCTAATAGTATGTGACAAGCGTCCATAGGTATAACATCACATAGAACCTCATCAACGTAGGATCCCATGGTTAAACCAACCCTCACTTGTTTATTGACCCTTACCTTGTTCCCGTTGTTTAACCAATGTAATGCATAAGGGCTAGGGTGATTAGTAGTAGCTAGACCTAGTTTGTCCACCATTTCAGTTGAGGCAACGTTGGTACAACTACCTCCATCAATTATTAAACTACACCATTTGTCTTTAACTTGACACTTAGTATGGAAAAGTTGGTCTCTTTGTTCAGTGTCATGTTGATTTGGGTTAGCATGTAGAGTACGTAGTACTAGGAGTGTGTCATAAGCCGGGGGTTCATAAGCCTCAAAGTCTTCTTCCTCTTCCTCCCCTTCCTCATTAACATTAAAAACAGCTCCTATACGTTGTTCCTCCTCCCATATCTCATCCCTAATGGTGATTACCTCTCTTAAGGTCACAACTCTTTTGTTAGGACATGCGTTTTTGTAATGACCAAACCCTTGACATTTGAAACAACGTACCTTAGATAGACTAGTTTCAGTGGTTGTTTTAGTGGTGGCTTGAGGTGGGGGTGCGGGGTTATTCTTAACAATAAGGGGTTGATTAGAACTAGTAGGATTGACTCTATTGCTATCATCCATCCGAGACCAAGTATGACTCTTACTAGACTCACCCTCATGTCTTCCCTTCCCTTGTGCCTCAATTTTTAGACACAACCCACATAAGGTATCAAAATCAGAATAAGGACACAAGTCAACCGTATTGGCTATACTACGATTTAACCCACGTAAGAACCTAGCCATTTTTATCTCTTCATTTTCTTCTACTTCTCCCATTAGGACCAAGTTCTCAAATTCGTCTATGTATTCACTAACACTCATTTTTCCTTGTACAAGGTTAGCAATCTTTTTGTATAAGGATAACTTGTGCGTAGTTGGGACATACCTCTTACGTAGTTTACGTTTTAAGGACTCCCAAGAAGTAATCTTACCCTTTCCACTTCTGGTGCGTTGTACCTTAAGCCCTTCATACCAAAGGGAAGCCCCTTTGCTTAACTTTAGGATGGCGTATTTGCACCTTTCTTCGTCCTCTAAATCCTTGAAGTCAAAGAGCTTCTCCATGCTTCTTTCCCACTCCAAGTAAGCTTCAGGATCAGTACCACCGTTAAACTCAGGAAGTTCAGTTACCTTGATCTTGTCCACCGGTTCCCTCCTTGGTTGGAAGCGAGAATTTTTGGGCTGGAAGTTCTCCAATGCCTTCTTTAGTTGTTCCAGGAAGGTAGGATCTTCAAAGTTCAACACTCCTGCCATTCTTACGTTTGCTTGATGACCAAAGCTCTGATACCACTAATGATGTGAGTTGATATGAACTTTGAAACAAGAATGTAAAGATGGATTAGTATTCTGAAATGGAACGTGAATGAGTAACCAAAACAGAAAGAAAGGATAGTTTTAAGGAAGGATAAACCGTAACCAAGGATAGTATGCTAGGTGAAGTAGACCTATACTTCAACAAAGCGGTTTGCTAGATCAAACACTCGATTGAAATAGCGAGTTTAGAGCTTGTAACGCGACTCACTCTAGACTTTGTCTTGTAAACTACAAGGACGAAATAGAAAGCTCAGCTTTACTCAAGTTTTAATATGCAAATTGGATGTCTTATTCACTCAAATAAGTGGCTATTTATAGCCTACAAAGGGCCCTTAAACCGGCTGGTTAAGGGTGACAAAAACAAAGTTACAACTCATGTGAACAAAGAGCTAATAACAAAGCTAGGAGCTAATTACAAAGTAATGTAAACATGGAGCTAATAACATTGCTTGATGGAGAGCATTCAGCCGTGGTTCCCTTGTGAACATGGAGATGAAAACAAAGCTTGAGCAAGGAGTGATGAGGCGCGGCAACTATGTGAACATGGAGCCAAAAACAAAGCTAATAGAGGAGCTTTTAGTCGTGTATACCATGTGAACATAATCAGCCTTTAAACACCTTCATAACTTCAGTACACTTCCCATGCTTGAATGAATGTGAACCCATGTTAATGTCTTCATTTTACCTTGATTATTTGCTCCTTTATTCAGCTCAAACTCGAGCTAGCTCCATAATTGAAGATGACTCCTTATTAGTACTAATGTAGCTGAACTATGTTTATGTAGGAGCTAGTATTCTTTCATTGAGCTCTTTAGTACTTCCTTACTTGGATTAGTAGTTTCTTGATTCGGATCAGGATGTAGGTTGGTTGTTTGCTTCTTTCTACACAGATGGGCATGGAGAAGAGGTGATCGGGCATGTCTATTAGTGAGGCTAGTTTGGATAATGCATCAGCGAATTGGCTCTCTTTGCGGGGTATGTGTATGAAGTCAATTTCGGTGAATTCCTTAGACATTGCTTCTACTTTAGTTTTGTATGGGGTTAGGCTTTCGCTATAAACCTTCCAATTACCCGTGGCTTGGTTGACTACTAAGGATGAATCTTCGTGGACTATAAGGTTTTTGACTCCTAGAGATATGGCTGTTTTAAGACCTATTAGACAAGCTTTGTATTTGGCTGCGTTGTTGGTAAGTCTGGTCGGGTGGCGGTTTGTTTGCTTCCAAGTTTATTGTTGTTGGGTCAGTGGCTGCTTGAGTTTAAGGTTGTTATTCCCGATTTCCTTCTTAGTGTGAAGTTGAGTGGGCTGTTTGTGGTAGCCCTTGCATTTTAGTCAGTTGTTATCGATAATTGGCATAAAGTCGAGTTTTTTAAGCGTTTAAAGTAAATTGTTGAAAGAAAGTTAAGCGACTGTCGAGGCATGTTTGTAAAAAAAGATAACTGTTTTATTGATAATAGTAGACCGGCTAGATGCCCGTGATTTTGTTTGGGGGAGGTGGAGGACATGTCCCCTCGCACCTCCCTCGACTCGATGGAATAGGAGACAAGACATTTATTATTATTATTCTAGCCTAGTCCCTAAGATGAACTAGATTCTGACTAAGACTAGTCATGCGGTGATGTGAGTTGATATGAACTTTGAAACAAGAACGTAAAGATGGATTAGTATTCTGAAATGGAACGTAAACAAGTGACCAAAACAGAATGAAAGGATAGTTTTGAGGAAGGATAAACCGTAACCAAGGATAGTATGCTAGGTGAAGTAGACCTATACTTCAACAAAGCGGTTGCTAGATCAAACACTCGATTGAAATAGCGAGTTTAGAGCTTGTAACGCGACTTACTCTAGACTTTGTCTTGTAAACTACAAGGACGAAACAGAAAGCTTAGCTTTACTCAAGTTTTAATTTGCAAATTGGATGATCTTTATTCCTTCAAATGACCGGCTATATATAGCCTACAAGAGCCCTTAAACCGGTTGGTTTAGGGTGACAAAAACAAGGCTAAAACTATGTGAATATGGAGCTAATTACAAAGTAGGGAGCTAATAACAAAGCTAATGTAAACAAGGAGCTACAACCAAAGCTAGGGAGTTAAAACCAAAGCTTCACCAAGAGTAACCAGCCGTGGAACCTTGTGTGAACATGGAGCCAACAACAAAGCTTGAGTGTACACACCATGTGAACATGGAGCTAAATACGAAGTTATCAATCAGCCCATAATCAACCTTGACTTCTTTACTCCTTTATTCAGCTCCCATGTGAGCTAACTTAATACTTGGAGAAGGCATACTACTAGGCTGGTAGGAGGTGCTAATATGGCTTGACTCGAGCTAATAGGAGCTAGTGTTACTTCATTGAACTCCTTAGCCTCTTCATTCGGATCATCTCCTCCCCCTTGAAAAGGAATTGCCCTCAATTCTGAAATGCCATCATCATCAAGATAGGGAGAAAGGTCCCCTACATTGAACGTGGCATGGACTCCATAATCATCCGGTAATTCCACTTTGTAAGCATTGTCATTTACCTTTGATATGATCTTATAAGGTCCTTCAGCTCGTGGCATCAACTTATTCTTTCTTTTGCTTGGAAACCTCTCCTTTCTCAAGTGAACCCAAACTAAGTCACCCTCTTGAAAAAGTCTTGGCTTCCTGTTCTTGTTGGACTTCCTTTTGTATGCTTCATTAACCTCCTTGATTCTTTCTTGGATTTGCTCGTGGAGTTTGATCATAGCCTTTAGTTTGGACTCCGCATCCTTGTGAACTAACTCATCTTTTGGTAGAGGAATCAGGTCCAAAGGCATGTAAGGATTGATCCCATATACAGCCTCAAAAGGGGAATGAGAGGTAGCATAAGTAGGAGAGCGATTGTAGGCAAATTCAGCATGGGCAAGTTTGATATCCCAATCCTTTTGAGTCTTACTCACAAGACCTCTTAATAGCGTCCCCAAGGTGCGATTGGTAACCTCGGTTTGTCCATCTGTTTGTGGATGATGAGAAGTGCTAAATAAGAGCTTGGTTCCCACCTTCCTCCATAATGTGTTCCAAAAGTAACTAAGGAACTTTGAATCACGATCAGAGACAATGGACTTGGGTATTCCATGGAGACGCACCACCTCCTTGAAGTATAAGTCTGCAACATTGCTAGCATCATCCGTCTTGTGGCAAGCAATGAAGTGAGCCATCTTTGAAAACCTATCTACCACCACCATGATAGCATCTTTTCCTCTAGCGGTTCTTGGTAGGGCTACAATGAAATCCATGGATACATCTTCCCATGGTCTGTTAGGAGTGGGCAAGGGCGTGTAAACTCCGGGTTTGAAAGAACTTTTGGCAAATTGGCAAGTCACACACTTGCTCACTACATGCTGGACACTTCCTTGCATCTTTGGCCAAAAGAAGTGTTCCTTTAAGACCTCCAAAGTTCTTGTAATGCCAAAATGACCCGCTAATCCTCCTCCATGAGCTTCTCTAACCAGCAGCTCTCTAATGGGATGCTTGGGCACACACAGGCGGTTTCCTTTGAAAAGAAATCCTTCCTGCAAAACAAATTCATCAAAGGCTCCCTCCTTACATTTGGTGAAGGTTTCACCAAAGTCAGCATCATTGTTGTAGTAGTCTTTTAGAGTCTCAAATCCGAGCAACCTCACATCCAAAGTAGATAGTAAAGTGTAGCGGCGGGATAGTGCATCAGCTACTACGTTACTCTTTCCATCTTTGTACTTTGAAGAGAAATGAAAGGATTGCAAGAATTTGATCCGAATCAAGGAGCTACCAATCCAAGTAAGGAAGTTCTAAAGAGCTCAACTAAAGAATACTAGCTCCTACTTAAGCTTAGGCCAACCACTTTAGCTATAATAAGAAGTCATCGTCAATAATGGAGCTAGCTCGAAATTGAGCTGGATAAAGGAGCAACTAATCAAGGTTAAATGAAGACAATAACTTAGGGTCACAATCTTTCAAGCATGAGTAATGGACTGAAGTTAAGAAGGGTTTAAAGCTGGTCATGTTCTCATGGTGTACACGGTCAAAGGCTCTCTTGTTAAGCCTTGTTTTTGGCTCCATGTTCACACCATTGCCGCACCTCATTACTCCTACTCAAGCTTTGTTTTCATATCCATGTTCACACAAGAAGACCAAGGCTGATTACTCTTCACTTAGCATAGTTATTAGCTCCAAGTTCACATCTCTTTGTTATTAGCTCCAACCTTGTATTTAGCTCCTAGTTCACATTAGACTTAGCTTTGTTATTGTCACCCTTGACCAGCCGGTTTTAAGGGTCTTGTAGGCTATAAATAGCCGGCCATTTGAAGGAATAAAGATCATCCAATTTGCAAATTAAAAACCTGAGTAAAGTTAAGCTGTGTGCTTTCTTTGTTTCGTCTTTGTAGTTTACAAGACAAAGTCTAGAGTGAGTCGCGTTACAAGCTCTAAACTCGCTACTTCAATCGCGTTGTTTGATTTAGCACCCGCTTTGTTGAAGTATAGGTCTACTTCACCTAGCATACTATCCTTGGTTACGGTTCATTCACGCTTAAAACTATCCTTTCTTTCTGTTTTGGCTACTCATTCACGTTCCATTTCAGAATACTAATCCATCTTTACATTCTTGTTTCAAAGTTCATATCAACTCACATCATTAGTGGTATCAGAGCTTTGGTCATCCATCTAGACGTAAGCATGGCAGGAGTGTTGAACTTTGAAGATCCTACCTTCCTGGAACAACTAAAGAAGGCGTTGGAGAACTTCCAACCCAAGAATTCCCGCTTCCAACCAAGGAGAGAACCGGTGGACAGAATCAAGGTAAATGAACTCCCTGAGTTTAATGGTGGTACTGATCCTGAAGTTTACTTGGAGTGGGAAAGAAACATAGAGAAGCTCTTTGACTTCAAGGATTTGGAGGACGAAGAGAGGTGCAAGTACGCCATCCTCAAGCTAAGCAAGGGAGCTTCCCTTTGGTATGAAGGGCTTAAGGTACAACGCACCAGAAGTGGGAAGGGTAAGATCACTTCTTGGGAGTCCTTGAAACGTAAACTACGTAAGAGGTATGTTCCAACCACACACAAGTTATCCTTATACAAAAAAATTGCTAATCTTGTTCAAGGAAAAATGAGTGTTAGTGAATATATAGAGGAATTTGAGAACCTGGTTTTAATGGGAGAAGTAGAGGAGAATGAAGAAATAAAAATGGCTAGGTTCTTGCGTGGGTTAAATCGTAGCATAGCTAATACGGTTGATTTGTGCCCTTATTCTGATTTTGATACATTGTGTGGATTATGTCTAAAAATCGAGGCACAAGGGAAAGGAAGACATGAGGGTGAGTCTAGTAAGAGTCATACTTGGTCACGAACAGATGATAGCAATAGAGTCAATCCTACTAGTTCTAATCAACCTCTTATTGTTAAGACTAACCCAGCACCCCCACCTCAGTCTACACCCAAAACATCCACTGAAACTAGTCTATCTAAAGTACGTTGTTTCAAATGTCAAGGGTTTGGTCACTTCAAAAACGCTTGTCCTAACAAAAGAGTTGTAACCTTAAGGGAAGTAATCACAGTTAGGGATGAGTTATGGGAGGAGGAACAACGTATAGGGGCTGTTTTTAATGTCAATGAGGGAGAGGAAGAAGAGGAAGAAGATATTGAGTCTTATGAACCCCCGGCTTATGACACACTCCTAGTACTACGAACTCTACATACTAACCCAATTCAACAAGACACTGAACAAAGAGACCAACTGTTCCATACTAAGTGTCAAGTTAAAGATAAGTGGTGTAGTCTAATCATCGATGGAGGTAGTTGTACCAACGTGGCCTCAACTGAAATGGTGGACAAACTAGGTCTAGCTACTACCAATCACCCTAACCCTTATGCATTACATTGGTTAAACAACGGGAACAAAGTAAGGGTCACTAAACAAGTTAGGGTTGGATTAACCATGGGTTCCTATGTGGACGAGGTTTTGTGTGATGTGATTCCTATGGATGCTTGTCACGTACTATTAGGCCGTCCTTGGCAGTTTGATAGGGACGTAGTTCACCATGGGAGGAGGAATGAGTATGAATTGAATGATAAAGGGAAGAAAATCATACTCAAACCCATGGCACCTCAAAGTGTGTGCAATATGTTGGCAAATAGAGTCGGAAAACCCAGCCTCTCAATGTTTGCTAATAAAATTGTAGAAGTGCATAATCTAGACAAGGGAGAGTTTGACGCCACCAAAGAAGAACCCATTAAGATTAAGAGTGGCAGTGAAGGAAAGCCATTCAAAGAGTGGCAACAGGAACAAGGTATTGTTATCTCTAAGGGAATACCATCTTATTTGATGCCTCGTGTAGATCCTGAAGTCTTAAGGTATGAAGAGGGTAAGGTCGAAGGCATGGTTAACACATTGTCTTGTAACCACACGCATTCAACCACTTTAGATACAGGCACAAGTGGGATTGGGAATTGGAAGGACTACTACTCCATGGAGGCTGAAGTGCTTACCAAGCACAAGACTAACTCCTTTGGTACTTTTGATAAGCTTATTTTGCAGGTAAGACTTCCTTTTAAAGGAAACCTCCTTTGCACTTCAGGACATTCTAAGTACATAACGAGAAAAGAGCACAACAAGAGTACGAGGTACTTCATAAGGGATGACTTGTCTTTGGCTAACGTAAGTATGGAGGAGTTCCCAAACCAAGGAGGGAGCAAGTGGAAGTCACAAACAGAAGTTCCACACAAGGGTATCCAAAGAGTTTACAAGCTGAAGTTACCAGATGAGTATGGAGTTCAAACCACCTTTCTAATAGAAGATCTTCTTCTATGCCTTGATAGAGTTCACATTTCAGAATTGAGGACAATTCCTTGTCAAGGGGGAGGAGATGATCCGAATCAAGGAGCTACCAATCCAAGTAAGGAAGTTCTAAAGAGCTCAACTAAAGAATACTAGCTCCTACTTAAGCTTAGGCCAACCACTTTAGCTATAATAAGAAGTCATCGTCAATAATGGAGCTAGCTCGAAATTGAGCTGGATAAAGGAGCAACTAATCAAGGTTAAATGAAGACAATAACTTAGGGTCACAATCTTTCAAGCATGAGTAATGGACTGAAGTTAAGAAGGGTTTAAAGCTGGTCATGTTCTCATGGTGTACACGGTCAAAGGCTCTCTTGTTAAGCCTTGTTTTTGGCTCCATGTTCACACCATTGCCGCACCTCATTACTCCTACTCAAGCTTTGTTTTCATCTCCATGTTCACACAAGAAGACCAAGGCTGATTACTCTTCACTTAGCATAGTTATTAGCTCCAAGTTCACATC
Source organism: Agrostemma githago (assembly GCA_958450325.1). Taxonomy (NCBI): domain Eukaryota; kingdom Viridiplantae; phylum Streptophyta; class Magnoliopsida; order Caryophyllales; family Caryophyllaceae; genus Agrostemma; species Agrostemma githago. The sequence goes on along the minus strand of OY288243.1, from coordinate 33,902,172 downwards.
TCTTTGTTATTAGCTCCAACCTTGTATTTAGCTCCTAGTTCACATTAGACTTAGCTTTGTTATTGTCACCCTTGACCAGCCGGTTTTAAGGGTCTTGTAGGCTATAAATAGCCGGCCATTTGAAGGAATAAAGATCATCCAATTTGCAAATTAAAAACCTGAGTAAAGTTAAGCTGTGTGCTTTCTTTGTTTCGTCTTTGTAGTTTACAAGACAAAGTCTAGAGTGAGTCGCGTTACAAGCTCTAAACTCGCTACTTCAATCGCGTTGTTTGATTTAGCACCCGCTTTGTTGAAGTATAGGTCTACTTCACCTAGCATACTATCCTTGGTTACGGTTCATTCACGCTTAAAACTATCCTTTCTTTCTGTTTTGGCTACTCATTCACGTTCCATTTCAGAATACTAATCCATCTTTACATTCTTGTTTCAAAGTTCATATCAACTCACATCAGAATTCTACCCACTTGGCATGCCTTGGACTTAACTTTTGTTGGCCATTGATGTATTTTAGGGACTCATGATCTGAATGGAGAATAAAATGGTTAGTACGAAGGTAATGACTCCAATGATCAAGAGCTCTTACTATGGCATAGAACTCCTTGTCGTAGGTGCAATAGTTCAGCCTTGCTCCATTGAGTTTTTCTGAGAAATAGGCAATGGGGCGCTTATTTTGTACAAGAACAGCACCAATGCCAACTCCACTAGCGTCACATTCCACCTCAAATGGTTGAGAGAAATCAGGAAGGGCTAAGATAGGAGCGGAGCATAGCTTCTCTTTAATGGCTTCAAAGGCTTCTTGGGCAGCCTTGGTCCAAACAAATGCGCCTTTTTTCAAGCACTCGGTGATGGGGCTTGTGATAGTGCTGAAATCCTTGATGAATCTCCTGTAAAAAGAAGCCAAACCATGAAATGACCTTACTTCTGTAATGGTGGAAGGGATTGGCCAAGTACGTATGGATTCCACTTTGGTTTGATCAACTGACACTTCTCCTTTGGACACTACGTAGCCAAGGAACACTACGCTTTCCACAAAGAAGGCACACTTCTCCTTCTTCCCAAAAAGTTGTTGCTTGCGAAGTGTTGTGAATAGTAGTCTCAAATGCTCCATATGTTCTTCCAAAGACCTGCTATACACAAGGATATCATCCAAGTAAACCACAATAAAGCGACCTAAGTAGGCCTTAAGTACCTCGTTCATTAACCTCATGAACGTGCTTGGAGCGTTGGTAAGACCAAATGGCATGACCGTCCACTCATAGAGTCCATGTTTGGTTTTGAAAGCGGTCTTCCATTCATCCCCTTCCCTCATTCTGATTTGATGGTACCCACTTCTTAGATCAATTTTGGAAAAGACCACCGCCCCATGAAGCTCATCTGATCCGAATCAAGGAGCTACCAATCCAAGTAAGGAAGTTCTAAAGAGCTCATCTAAAGTCTACTAGCTCCTACTTAAGCTTAGGCCAGCTACATTAGCAATAATAAGTAGTCATCTTCAATAAATGGAGCTAGCTCGAATTTGAGCTGGATAAAGGAGCAACTAATCAAGATAAAGTGAAGACATTAACTTAGGGTCACGATCATTCAAGCAAGAGTAATGGACTGAAGCTAAGAAGGTTTTAGAGCTGATTGTGCTCTCTTGGTGTACACGGTCAAAAGGCTCTCTTGTTAGCCTTGTTTTTGGCTCCATGTTCACACCTTTGCCGCGCCTCATTACTCCTACTCAAGCTTTGTTTTCATCTCCTCGTTCACATAAGAAGACCACGGCTGATTACTCTTCACTTAGCATAGTTGTTAGCTCCAAGTTCACACCACTTTGTTATTAGCTCCAACTTTGTAATTAGCTCCATGTTCACATAGTTTTAGTCTTTGTTTTTGTCACCCTAAACCAACCGGTTTAAGGGCTCTTGTAGGCTATAAATAGCCGGCCATTTGAAGGAATAAAGATCATCCAATTTGCAAATTAAAACCCAAGTAAAAGTTAAGCTTTGAGCTTCCTTTTGTTTCGTCTTTGTAGTTTACAAGACAAGGTCTAGAGTGAGTCGCCTTACAAGCTCTAAACTCGCTATTTCAATCGAGTGTTTGATCTAGCAAAGCGCTTTGTTGAAGTATAGGTCTACTTCACCTAGCATACTATCCTTTGGTTACGGTTTATTCATCCTTAAATCATCTTTACCTTCTGTTTTGGTTACTTGTTTCACGTCCATTTCAGTATACTAATCATATCTCTCGTTCTTGTTTCAAAGTTCATAGCAACTCACATCATTAGTGGTATCAGAGCTTTGGTCATCCATCTAGACGTAAGCATGGCTGGAGTATTGAACTTTGAAGACCCTACCTTCCTGGAACAACTAAAGAAGGCATTGGAGAACTTCCAACCCAAGAATTCTCGCTTCCAACCAAGGAGGGAACTGGTGGATAGGATCAAGGTAAACGAACTCCCTGAGTTTAATGGCGGTACTGATCCTGAAGCTTACTTAGAGTGGGAAAGAAACATAGAGAAGCTCTTTGACTTCAAGGATTTGGAGGACGAAGAGAGGTGCAAATACGCCATCCTAAAGCTAAGCAAAGGGGCTTCCCTTTGGTATGAAGGGCTTAAGGTACAACGCACCAGAAATGGGAAGGGTAAGATTACTTCTTGGGAGTCCTTAAAACGTAAATTACGTAAGAGGTATGTCCCAACTACGCACAAATTATCCTTATACAAAAAGATTGCTAACCTTGTGCAAGGTAAAATGAGTGTTAGTGAATACATAGATGAGTTTGAGAACCTGGTTTTAATGGGAGAAGTAGAGGAAAATGAAGAAATAAAAATGGCTAGATTCTTACGTGGATTAAACCGTAGTATAGCCAATACAGTTGATTTGTGTCCTTATTCTGATTTTGATACATTGTGTGGGTTGTGTCTAAAAATTGAGGCGCAAGGGAAGGGAAGACATGAGGGTGAGTCTAGTAAGAGTCATACTTGGTCTCGGATGGATGATAGCAATAGAGTCAATCCTACTAGTTCTAATCAACCCCTTATTGTTAAGACTAACCCAGCACCCCCACCTCAGTCTACCCCCAAAACAACCGCTGAAACTAGTCTATCTAAGGTACGTTGCTTCAAATGTCAAGGGTTTGGTCACTTCAAAAACGCTTGTCCTAACAAAAGAGTTGTGACCTTAAGGGAAGTAATCACAGTTAGGGATGAGTTATGGGAGGAAGAACAACGTATAGGGGCTGTTTTTAATGTCAATGAGGGAGAGGAAGAAGAGGAAGAAGATATTGAGGCTTATGAACCCCCGGCTTATGACACACTTTTAGTCCTTCGTACTCTACATGCTAACCCAATTAAACAAGACACTGAACAAAGAGACCAACTGTTTCATACTAAGTGTCAAGTGAAAGATAAATGGTGTAGTCTAATCATCGATGGAGGTAGTTGTACCAACGTTGCCTCAACTGAAATGGTGGACAAACTAGGTCTAGCTACTACCAATCACCCTAACCCTTATGCCTTACATTGGTTAAACAACGGGAACAAGGTAAGGGTCACTAAACAAGTGAGGGTTGGATTAACCATGGGTTCTTACATTGATGAGGTTTTGTGTGATGTAATTCCTATGGATGCTTGTCACATACTTTTAGGCCGTCCTTGGCAGTTTGATAGGGATGTAGTTCACCATGGGAGGAGGAATGAGTATGAATTGAATGATAAAGGGAAGAGAATTATACTCAAACCCATGGCACCTCAAAGCGTGTGTAGCATGTTAGCAAATAGAGTCGGAAAACCCAACCTCTCAATGTTTGCTAGTAAAATTGTAGAAATGCATACTTTAGACAAAGGAAAGCTGGATGCCACCAAAGAAGAGCCTATCAAGATTGAAAGTGGCAGTGAAGGGACGCCATTTGAAGAGTGGCAAAAGGAACAAGGTGTTGTTATCTCTAATGGAACACCCTCCTATATGATGCCTAGGAAAGATCCTGAGATCTTAAGGTATGTAGAAAGTAAGGGCAAAGACATGGTCTACGCGTTGTCTTGTAACAACACGCATACAACCAGAATTGGAATTGAGGATTGGAAGGACTACTACTCCATGGAGACTGAAGTACTGACCAAACACAAGACTAACTCTTGTAGTACTTTTGATGAGCTTATTTTGCAGGTGAGACTTCCTTCTAAAGGCAACCTCCTTTGCACCCCAAGGCATTCTAATTCAGGATACATAATGAGAGCAGCCTACAAAGGAGAGCACAACAAAAACAGAAGTACAAGGCCCTTCATAAGGGATGACTTGTCTTTGGCTAACGTAAGTATGGAGGAGTTCCCAAACCAAGGAAAGAGCAAATGGAAGTCACAACCAGAAGCTCCGCACAAGGGTAACCACAGAACTTACAAGTTGAAGCTGCCGGATGAGTATGGAGTTCAAGCCACCTTCCTAATAGAAGATCTTCTTCTATACCTTGATGAAGTTAACATTTCAGAATTGAGGACAATTCCTTGTCAAGGGGGAGGAGATGATCCGAATCAAGGAGCTACCAATCCAAGTAAGGAAGTTCTAAAGAGCTCATCTAAAGTCTACTAGCTCCTACTTAAGCTTAGGCCAGCTACATTAGCAATAATAAGTAGTCATCTTCAATAAATGGAGCTAGCTCGAATTTGAGCTGGATAAAGGAGCAACTAATCAAGATAAAGTGAAGACATTAACTTAGGGTCACGATCATTCAAGCAAGAGTAATGGACTGAAGCTAAGAAGGTTTTAGAGCTGATTGTGCTCTCTTGGTGTACACGGTCAAAAGGCTCTCTTGTTAGCCTTGTTTTTGGCTCCATGTTCACACCTTTGCCGCGCCTCATTACTCCTACTCAAGCTTTGTTTTCATCTCCTCGTTCACATAAGAAGACCACGGCTGATTACTCTTCACTTAGCATAGTTGTTAGCTCCAAGTTCACACCACTTTGTTATTAGCTCCAACTTTGTAATTAGCTCCATGTTCACATAGTTTTAGTCTTTGTTTTTGTCACCCTAAACCAACCGGTTTAAGGGCTCTTGTAGGCTATAAATAGCCGGCCATTTGAAGGAATAAAGATCATCCAATTTGCAAATTAAAACCCAAGTAAAAGTTAAGCTTTGAGCTTCCTTTTGTTTCGTCTTTGTAGTTTACGACAAGGTCTAGAGTGAGTCGCGTTACAAGCTCTAAACTCGCTATTTCAATCGAGTGTTTGATCTAGCAAAGCGCTTTGTTGAAGTATAGGTCTACTTCACCTAGCATACTATCCTTTGGTTACGGTTTATTCATCCTTAAATCATCTTTACCTTCTGTTTTGGTTACTTGTTTCACGTCCATTTCAGTATACTAATCATATCTCTCGTTCTTGTTTCAAAGTTCATAGCAACTCACATCATTAGTGGTATCAGAGCTTTGGTCATCCATCTAGACGTAAGCATGGCTGGAGTATTGAACTTTGAAGACCCTACCTTCCTGGAACAACTAAAGAAGGCATTGGAGAACTTCCAACCCAAGAATTCTCGCTTCCAACCAAGGAGGGAACTGGTGGATAGGATCAAGGTAAACGAACTCCCTGAGTTTAATGGCGGTACTGATCCTGAAGCTTACTTAGAGTGGGAAAGAAACATAGAGAAGCTCTTTGACTTCAAGGATTTGGAGGACGAAGAGAGGTGCAAATACGCCATCCTAAAGCTAAGCAAAGGGGCTTCCCTTTGGTATGAAGGGCTTAAGGTACAACGCACCAGAAATGGGAAGGGTAAGATTACTTCTTGGGAGTCCTTAAAACGTAAATTACGTAAGAGGTATGTCCCAACTACGCACAAATTATCCTTATACAAAAAGATTGCTAACCTTGTGCAAGGTAAAATGAGTGTTAGTGAATACATAGATGAGTTTGAGAACCTGGTTTTAATGGGAGAAGTAGAGGAAAATGAAGAAATAAAAATGGCTAGATTCTTACGTGGATTAAACCGTAGTATAGCCAATACAGTTGATTTGTGTCCTTATTCTGATTTTGATACATTGTGTGGGTTGTGTCTAAAAATTGAGGCGCAAGGGAAGGGAAGACATGAGGGTGAGTCTAGTAAGAGTCATACTTGGTCTCGGATGGATGATAGCAATAGAGTCAATCCTACTAGTTCTAATCAACCCCTTATTGTTAAGACTAACCCAGCACCCCCACCTCAGTCTACCCCCAAAACAACCGCTGAAACTAGTCTATCTAAGGTACGTTGCTTCAAATGTCAAGGGTTTGGTCACTTCAAAAACGCTTGTCCTAACAAAAGAGTTGTGACCTTAAGGGAAGTAATCACAGTTAGGGATGAGTTATGGGAGGAAGAACAACGTATAGGGGCTGTTTTTAATGTCAATGAGGGAGAGGAAGAAGAGGAAGAAGATATTGAGGCTTATGAACCCCCGGCTTATGACACACTTTTAGTCCTTCGTACTCTACATGCTAACCCAATTAAACAAGACACTGAACAAAGAGACCAACTGTTTCATACTAAGTGTCAAGTGAAAGATAAATGGTGTAGTCTAATCATCGATGGAGGTAGTTGTACCAACGTTGCCTCAACTGAAATGGTGGACAAACTAGGTCTAGCTACTACCAATCACCCTAACCCTTATGCCTTACATTGGTTAAACAACGGGAACAAGGTAAGGGTCACTAAACAAGTGAGGGTTGGATTAACCATGGGTTCTTACATTGATGAGGTTTTGTGTGATGTAATTCCTATGGATGCTTGTCACATACTTTTAGGCCGTCCTTGGCAGTTTGATAGGGATGTAGTTCACCATGGGAGGAGGAATGAGTATGAATTGAATGATAAAGGGAAGAGAATTATACTCAAACCCATGGCACCTCAAAGCGTGTGTAGCATGTTAGCAAATAGAGTCGGAAAACCCAACCTCTCAATGTTTGCTAGTAAAATTGTAGAAATGCATACTTTAGACAAAGGAAAGCTGGATGCCACCAAAGAAGAGCCTATCAAGATTGAAAGTGGCAGTGAAGGGACGCCATTTGAAGAGTGGCAAAAGGAACAAGGTGTTGTTATCTCTAATGGAACACCCTCCTATATGATGCCTAGGAAAGATCCTGAGATCTTAAGGTATGTAGAAAGTAAGGGCAAAGACATGGTCTACGCGTTGTCTTGTAACAACACGCATACAACCAGAATTGGAATTGAGGATTGGAAGGACTACTACTCCATGGAGACTGAAGTACTGACCAAACACAAGACTAACTCTTGTAGTACTTTTGATGAGCTTATTTTGCAGGTGAGACTTCCTTCTAAAGGCAACCTCCTTTGCACCCCAAGGCATTCTAATTCAGGATACATAATGAGAGCAGCCTACAAAGGAGAGCACAACAAAAACAGAAGTACAAGGCCCTTCATAAGGGATGACTTGTCTTTGGCTAACGTAAGTATGGAGGAGTTCCCAAACCAAGGAAAGAGCAAATGGAAGTCACAACCAGAAGCTCCGCACAAGGGTAACCACAGAACTTACAAGTTGAAGCTGCCGGATGAGTATGGAGTTCAAGCCACCTTCCTAATAGAAGATCTTCTTCTATACCTTGATGAAGTTAACATTTCAGAATTGAGGACAATTCCTTGTCAAGGGGGAGGAGATGATCCGAATCAAGGAGCTACCAATCCAAGTAAGGAAGTTCTAAAGAGCTCATCTAAAGTCTACTAGCTCCTACTTAAGCTTAGGCCAGCTACATTAGCAATAATAAGTAGTCATCTTCAATAAATGGAGCTAGCTCGAATTTGAGCTGGATAAAGGAGCAACTAATCAAGATAAAGTGAAGACATTAACTTAGGGTCACGATCATTCAAGCAAGAGTAATGGACTGAAGCTAAGAAGGTTTTAGAGCTGATTGTGCTCTCTTGGTGTACACGGTCAAAAGGCTCTCTTGTTAGCCTTGTTTTTGGCTCCATGTTCACACCTTTGCCGCGCCTCATTACTCCTACTCAAGCTTTGTTTTCATCTCCTCGTTCACATAAGAAGACCACGGCTGATTACTCTTCACTTAGCATAGTTGTTAGCTCCAAGTTCACACCACTTTGTTATTAGCTCCAACTTTGTAATTAGCTCCATGTTCACATAGTTTTAGTCTTTGTTTTTGTCACCCTAAACCAACCGGTTTAAGGGCTCTTGTAGGCTATAAATAGCCGGCCATTTGAAGGAATAAAGATCATCCAATTTGCAAATTAAAACCCAAGTAAAAGTTAAGCTTTGAGCTTCCTTTTGTTTCGTCTTTGTAGTTTACGACAAGGTCTAGAGTGAGTCGCGTTACAAGCTCTAAACTCGCTATTTCAATCGAGTGTTTGATCTAGCAAAGCGCTTTGTTGAAGTATAGGTCTACTTCACCTAGCATACTATCCTTTGGTTACGGTTTATTCATCCTTAAATCATCTTTACCTTCTGTTTTGGTTACTTGTTTCACGTCCATTTCAGTATACTAATCATATCTCTCGTTCTTGTTTCAAAGTTCATAGCAACTCACATCATCATCTAACATATCATCCAACCTTGGAATAGGAAACTTATACTTGATGGTGATGTTGTTAACGGCTCTACTATCTACACACATTCTCCATGTCCCATCCTTCTTAGGTACTAAAAGGACTGGAACAGCACAAGGACTAAGGCTCTCCCGCACATACCCTCTACTCATTAACTCATCTATTTGTCTTTGTAATTCCTTAGTTTCCTCCGGGTTACACCTATATGCAGCCTTATTGGGTAAGGTTGATCCTGGAATGAGGTCGATTTGGTGTTCTATACCTCTAATAGGTGGTAAACCAACGGGTAATTCCTCAGGGAAGACATCCTTAAACTCGTGTAACAACTCCTCTAATGGTTTTCCTCCAAGTCCATTCTAAACTTCTACGGGTCTTTCTTTAGCCATCATGACAAATACACGTTCCCCCCCTTGTAAAGCCTGTTCTACTTCACTCTCACTTGCAAAGATGGTGAGGTTAGGTTTCTTAGCTTTGCTGGAGGTCATAGCTCTAACAGCTTGGGGAGTCATAGGTTTTAGAATGATTTTCTTTCCCTTATCTCTCAATTCGTATTCATTCTTTCTACCATGGTGTACTACATCCCTATCAAACTGCCAAGGACGCCCCAAAAGTATATGACAAGCATCCATAGGGATAACATCACAAAGAACCTCATCGACATAAGACCCCATAGTTAAGCCTACTCTTACTTGTTTTGTGACCTTGATTTTGTTTTCATTATCTAACCAATGTAATGCATATGGTTTAGGGTGATTAGTAGTGGTTAGACCTAACTTAGCTACCATTTCAGTAGAGGCCACATTCGTACAACTACCTCCATCAATAATCAAACTACACCATTTGGTATTAACTAGACATTTTGTGTGAAAAAGTTGGTCTCTTGGTTCGGTGTTGTGTGGGATGGGGTTAGCATGAAGTGTACGTAGTACTAACACATTACCATACGTTGGAAGCTCATAGTCTTTTCTTCCTTCCTTCTTTACTCCCAAGCGGACTTCAGGAACAGACGCGCCATTGCACTTAGAAAGACTAATGATGCTTGAGTCTTCAAAGCTCACAACTCCTGCCATGTTTACGTCTAAATGGATGACCAAAGCTCTGATACCACTAATGATGTGAGTTGATATGAACTTTGAAACAAGAATGTAAAGATGGATTAGTATTCTGAAATGGAACGTAAACAAGTAACCAAAACAGAATGAAAGGATAGTTTTGAGGAAGGATAAACCGTAACCAAGGATAGTATGCTAGGTGAAGTAGACCTATACTTCAACAAAGCGGTTGCTAGATCAAACACTCGATTGAAATAGCGAGTTTAGAGCTTGTAACGCGACTTACTCTAGACTTTGTCTTGTAAACTACAAGGACGAAACAGAAAGCTTAGCTTTACTCAAGTTTTAATTTGCAAATTGGATGATCTTTATTCCTTCAAATGACCGGCTATATATAGCCTACAAGAGCCCTTAAACCGGTTGGTTTAGGGTGACAAAAACAAGGCTAAAACTATGTGAATATGGAGCTAATTACAAAGTAGGGAGCTAATAACAAAGCTAATGTAAACAAGGAGCTACAACCAAAGCTAGGGAGTTAAAACCAAAGCTTCACCAAGAGTAACCAGCCGTGGAACCTTGTGTGAGCATGGAGCCAACAACAAAGCTTGAGTGTACACACCATGTGAACACAGAGCTAAATACGAAGTTATCAATCAGCCCATAATCAACCTTGACTTCTTTACTCCTTTATTCAGCTCCCATGTGAGCTAACTTAATACTTGGAGAAGGCATACTACTAGGCTGGTAGGAGGTGCTAATATGGCTTGACTCGAGCTAATAGGAGCTAGTGTTACTTCATTGAACTCCTTAGCCTCTTCATTCGGATCATGCGGCCTTGTCGCGTGGTGACATTGGCCCCCGCGCTCCTCGGGTATCAACGTCTGTCGCATCCCTCTGAAGATGCTCCCCTTGAGCGGCGCCTGGAGGCGGCTCTTGGGGCCAGCTTGTCAAGGGGCTTGAAGTGACTTGTGACTATCACCGACGTCACTATCTCTCCCTCGGCAACCAAGAATGTAAAGTCGGTCTTTTGTCGTTTTGTTGGGGAGTATGTTCCTGCCTCGATTAGGTCTTGGATAGCGTGCTTCAACGAGAAACATGCCTCGATGTCGTGCCCATTGCCCTGATGGAATAGGCAGTAACCATTGGGACTCCACTTTTTATTTCTTTTGCTAGCCGGCGGGTCTGGAGTGGGACCCTGAGGTTTGAGTAGCCCTTGATCTATTAAGTGTTTAAGGGTCTCAGTATATGTTGAGTCGAGTTTGGTAAACTCTCTGCAGGGTGTTTTGGTTTTGTTAGGTAGTATCTTGTGAGGAGTCGAGGTTATTTCTTTGTCGTTCCCAGGGGATTTCGCCCGTACGGAGTATCTAGGTGATTCGCTTGGGGCGTGTGTATGGTAGTTAATCGGACTGTAGTTCGGTTTGCACTTTGCGTCCTTATTTTCGAGAAAGTAGAGGCGGCTATCCATGGACGAACGAAGCATGACAGATGGTCTATCGAGGTTCTGACATTGTGCACCACCTCAGCTAAGGCGTTAACGTCGGTGCAGAGGTTCTCAATCACTCCCGGTTCTGCGGACATGTTGGGGATAGATTTCTGCAAGACGGTGTCGTGGATTAGGAAGATTTCATCGAACGTTTTAGAGACTCGAAGGATGCTCATGATTGAGTGACATGGAACTGAGACCCTTGACCCGTGTGTGTGTGGTCATTAGTTTAGGGATTTAGATGCTTTAGACTCTTAGTGTATCTGGCAAAACACCTATGGAGTTTTCTGTCTCTGTAATGAGACGATTTGACACAAACCTTGGCGGTGAGGTTTAAAGAGGACTTCTCAAAATGAAACGACCCAAAACGTAAAATCTCGAGTAGAGGTTATCCTAGTAGCTAACACGGACAGTTGAACACACTGTTGTACGACGTAAGAGGTTGATCATGATCCCGGCTCAGGATCAAAGAATTTGGATGTATTTTCCTTTCGAAAACGACCAGTTTTGAACAAATTTTGAAAATGATGGTTTGTGAAAATAGTGATGGCGTGACGATATCGTCTGCGGCGTGTAGGTGCGTTGCTATGTGTGTGCATCGGAAATGATGACGAAATGTAAATATGTTCTTTTTTTTTAAAGGAGCGTGGTTCTTTCAGGGGAACCGGTTTTTTTAAAAATAATTACGTGACGCTTCTATCGAAACTACTATTAATTAGCTAGTTCGATACTTGCGGGGTGCGTGATGCTCGTGATGGAGCATGAAGTCTGATGACAGCCTCCTTAAAGGTGCGACCAAATCCTTAGTGAGGGATTTAGGTGGTGAATAGTGTTTCTTAGAAACTTTCGCCTTTTGAAAAGAAACTCTTAAAAATAAGTGACCCACGTTCGTCGGTTGTACTAACTAGCATTGGACTGTGGGGGTGTGCATTGTAAAAAAAGGTGTTTTGAAAGTGTAACCGCTTTTTGAGTTTCTTGACTTCACTAATTGAAGCTTCGGTTGTGCTAACGGTATGTGTGTAAAAAGTTTTTTTTTTGAAATAAAATGTGACCACATGGTGTCCTTAACCCCATTAATTGGGAGTTTTGGTTGCATTGACGGTAATCATTGTTGACGGGTTTTAATTCGGCCAAGGTGATGGCACTAAAAACCCCCTTTTTTTTAAAGCAGTGAGTATAAATTTTGCCATGATAACGGCATTTAAAAATGTTTTTTTCCTTTTTAGAAATCACGATTTGATCGGAGTATTGATGTTTAAATGGTCGTTTTTTTTGGAAAGATGAAGTATTTTCGAAAACGGAATTGGGTGCGGTTGAATATGTTGGCGTGGTTGAATCCAGACTTTTAGTGTTTTATTTGGGTTGTATTGTTCAAACACGCTACACATAACTAGGAATGCGTACACTCATGCAGGATGCAGACACGGGTAGGTTAGGGTAGGCTACTGCCCGCGAATAGTCTTTACTTAGGTATTGACAATGATCTGGGGAGATGAGTGTCATACCGTCCGTTTGGACTATCCGCTTATTAATCCCGCGGGTTACGCGTTATGCGGCCGGAGCGTCAACCGAGGATCTCTCCGCGTGTCCCTAAAGATCTTACCGCGAAGAGGTCGATTGGTCCTGATATCGGTTAGAGTGGGCTTTTTAGGGCCAAAACCTGTAGTGACCACAACTAGGAACTAGGAAATGAGCTTCACCGACCTCGTTCAAGTTACACCACCGCTGGAAACTTGTTTCCAAATCCCCATCGGAGTCGCCAAACTGTGGACGTTCGTCCGCACCGCCCGGCGCCCCGCGCGTGCTCGCGCGGGACCGACCCGGTTTTCAACGTGTGGCAGCGGCCACCCACGCGGCCCCCTCCCTGTCGGGGGCCGGTCCGATCTCGCATACGGGGTGAAGTGTCGGACCTCGATTTGGATGACGATCCGGACTTGTACTAGACGGATGCGGGCACCCGTGTTTCCGTTTGGGAATCAATCGAGTCGTGGTTGTAAAAGTTTAAAGGCCGATTCATTTGGTAAGGTGACCTTTTTAGTGAACTGAATTCGTTCCCGATTTGTGGAGTTGCCACCGAGTCAATTATGGGGACTCGAAAACCGTTCAAGTCAACTTTGATCCCTTGCCGGCTCAAAGTTGAGTGGCACGGGACCTAAAGATAAAGACTTGTACCCTTACGCACTCCATGCCTGGAATGACTCTCATTGCCAATGGTTTCGGACATCCGGAAACCGTCGATTCTGAGTAAGGGGTGAGGGTACGTATTGGGAAGCCAACATCTGATAGATGTCAACACCCAATCCTGCCCGCACTATAGCGGCCTCTACTAATCAATCGGTGGGCTGATATCCTAGTTCTTTTGTTGTGGTGGAAGTACTGTAACATCCGTTGTTTTAACCCTATATTTAGCTACGTCGGTTATTTAAGGACAAGTAAGTTTTATCGTCGAAGTAGCGGTGTTTACATTCTTTGCATGCGATTTCACGTGACAAGCAGGCCATGAAAAGATGCACGTAGGAGAGTAGAGAGTACTATGTATTATACATATTAGCAAATCAGTTTTAACGCGATAATACGGATATTAGTCGTTCTTGTGATATACCTTACCTGGTATTCTGCTTAAGATGCGTTGGTTCGGCATTAATAGAGATGCGTCGAACCCAATAAGATGAACACCTGGACTAATACGGAACCTGATCCGAATGAAGAAGCAACAAACCAAGAGTTCAATGAACTCACACTAGCTCCAAATGGTCCTAGTCCAACCCCCTTAGCCCCTCCTTCAAGTCTAGTAGTGTGCCTTCTTCAAGTGCTGAACTAGCTCGTGCAAGCACCTACCTGGACCGAATAAAAGAGCAAGAACATACTTTGCTCTAATTGTTTTACAAGTCAAATAATCAAGACCATATGGATACATTAACTTGGGTTCACACTCATCAAACCTCTCATGCAAACAAGGGCTGTGCATCGGATTTAGTAGGCTGAATGTGTTATGCATTGTATCTAAGTGTCTAAGTTATTTTCCTTTGCTTTGTTTGTATCACCCTCTTTAAGAGGCTTGACCATTCTGGTTGGCCTCTCTTTGGGGACGTTTGTAGGCTATAAATAGCCATCCATTTGATGAATAAAGCATTCAACTTTCATCAAACAAACCTGAGTGAAGCTTTGCTTTTCTTTTTTGTCTTTGTAGTTCACAAGACAAAGTATTAGAGTTAGTCGCGTTACAAGCTCTATACTCGCTATTTCAATCGAGTGTTTGAATTAGCACCCGCTTTGTTGAGGTATAGGTCTATCTCACTTAGCACACTATCCTTGGTTACATTCTATCATCCTTACAACAACTATTCCAATCTGATTTTCGTTGCTTGTTTTTCGTTTATCTCAAAGTACTATCAATCTCCAAATAACTTGTTCAAAGTTCATTCTAACTCACATCATTAGTGGTATCAGAGCTTTGGTCTTCCTAAGACGTAAGGCAAGGCAGGAGGAGTGAACTTTGACGACCCTAACTGCTTGGAACACCTAAAGAAAGCATTGGAGAACTACCAGCCCATGAATTCTCGTTTCCAAGCAAGAAGAGAGCCGGTGGACAGAATCAAAGTGAACGAACTCCCTGAGTTCATTGGAGGTACTGATCCTGAAGTTTATTTGGAATGGGAAAGAAACATAGAGAAGCTTTTTGATTTCAAAGACTTGGAGGACGAGGAGAGGTGCAAGTATGCAATTCTGAAGCTAAGCAAAGGGGCTTCTCTTTGGTATGAAGGGCTGAAAATACAACGCACCAGGGATGGAAAGGGTAAGATTTCTTCTTGGGAATCCTTGAAACGAAAGCTACGCAAGAGGTATGTTCCAACTACGCATAAGTTATCCTTATACAAAAAAATTGCTAATCTCGTACAAGGAAGGATGAGTGTTAGCGAGTACATTGAGGAGTTTGAGAACTTGGTATTAATGGGGGAAGTAGAAGAAAACGAAGAGATAAAAATGGCTAGGTTCTTACGTGGGTTAAATCGTAGTATTGCTAATACAGTTGATTTATGTCCATACTCTGATTTTGATACTTTGTGTGGGTTATGTTTGAAAATTGAGGCACAAGGGAAAACTAAGTATGAGAGTGAGTCTAGTAAGAGTCATACCTGGTCAAGAAGTGAGGGGAGTAACAAAGCAAATTCGGTTAACACTAATCAACCCCTTACCATTAAGAGTAACCCGACTCAACCCACAATTAAGACACCCACTGAAACTAGTTTGTCCAAAGTACGTTGCTTCAAGTGCCAAGGCTTTGGTCACTATAAAAATGCGTGTCCTAATAAGAGAGTCGTGACCTTGAGAGAAATAATGCCTTTCAGAGATGAGATGTGGGAGGAGGAGCAACGCATAGGGGCTGTGTTTAATGAGGGAGAAGAAGAAGAGGATGAAGAAAGAGAGGATTATGAACCCCCAACGTATGATACTGTTTTGGTACTACGTACACTCCATGCCAACCCCATCC
The DNA here is from genome assembly GCA_958450325.1 of Agrostemma githago. Classification (NCBI taxonomy): domain Eukaryota; kingdom Viridiplantae; phylum Streptophyta; class Magnoliopsida; order Caryophyllales; family Caryophyllaceae; genus Agrostemma; species Agrostemma githago. The sequence continues at coordinate 33,886,626 of OY288243.1, read as the reverse complement.
CGCACAACACTGAACAAAGGGATCAACTCTTCCACACTAAATGTCAAGTTAACAACAAATGGTGTAGCTTGATAATTGATGGGGGTAGTTGCACAAATGTTGCCTCAACTGAAATGGTAACTAAATTAGGCCTATCCACCACTAGTCACCCTAAACCTTATGCACTACATTGGTTGGACGATGGTAACAAAGTGAGGGTCACTAAGCAAGTAAGAGTAGGTTTAACCATGGGGTCTTATGTCGATGAGGTTTTATGTGATGTCATTCCTATGGATGCGTGTCATATACTTTTGGGACGTCCTTGGCAGTTTGATAGGGATGTAGTACACCATGGGAGGAAGAATGAATACGAATTGAGGGATAAGGGAAAGAAAATCGTACTAAAACCCATGACACCTCAAGCTGTTCGTACTATGGCAGCCAACAAAACTAAGAAACCTAACCTCACCATATTTGCTAGTGAGAGTGAAGTAGAACAGGCTTTACAAGGGGGGGAACGTATCTTTGTCATGGTTGCTAGAGAGGAACCCTTAGTAGTTGAGAATGGGCTTGGGGGAAAACCATTTGAGGAATTGTTACATGAGTTTGAGGACGTTTTCCCTAAGGAATTACCAGTTGGTTTACCACCTATTCGAGGCATAGAACACCAAATTGACCTCGTTCCAGGAGCAGCCTTGCCAAATAAGGCAGCCTATAGGTGTAATCCAGAGGAGACTAAGGAATTGCAAAGACAAATTGATGAATTAATGAGTCGAGGGTATGTACGTGAAAGCCTTAGTCCTTGCGCTGTTCCAGTCCTTTTAGTACCTAAGAAATATGGAACTTGGAGAATGTGTGTGGATAGTAGGGCAGTTAACAACATTACCATCAAATATAGATTTCCTATTCCAAGATTGGATGATATGTTGGATGAGCTTCATGGGGCTGTGATCTTCTCCAAAATTGATTTGAGAAGTGGGTATCATCAAATTAGAATGAGAGAGGGGGATGAGTGGAAGACAGCATTCAAGACTAAGCATGGGCTCTATGAATGGACGGTTATGCCATTTGGTCTCACCAACGCTCCAAGCACATTCATGAGGCTAATGAATGAAGTACTCAAGGCCTATTTAGGTCAATTCATTGTGGTTTATTTGGATGATATCCTTGTTTATAGCAGGTCTTTGACGGAGCATATGGAGCACTTAAGGCTACTATTTACGACACTACGCAAACAACAACTCTTTGGCAAGAAGGAGAAGTGTGCTTTCTTTGTAGAAAGTGTGGTGTTCCTTGGCTATGTGGTGTCCAAAGATGGAGTATCCGTTGATCAAACCAAGATAGAGTCCATCCGTACTTGGCCAATCCCTTCTACCATTACTGAAGTAAGATCATTCCATGGGTTGGCTTCCTTCTACAGAAGGTTCATTAAGGACTTTAGTACCATCACAAGTCCTATCACCGAGTGTTTGAAGAAGGGTACGTTCGTTTGGTCCAAGGCTGCCCAAGATGCTTTTGAAGCCATCAAGGAGAAGTTGTGTTCCGCTCCTATTCTAGCTCTTCCTGATTTCTCTCAACCATTTGAGGTTGAATGTGACGCTAGTGAAGTAGGAATTGGTGCTGTCCACAAAATAGGCGCCCCATTGCCTATTTTTCAGAAAAACTCAATGGAGCAAGGCTGAATTATTGCACCTACGACAAGGAATTCTATGCCATAGTAAGAGCTCTCGATCATTGGAGTCATTATCTTCGTACTAACCACTTTATTCTCCATTCAGATCATGAGTCCCTAAAGTACATCAATGGCCAACAAAAACTAAGTCCAAGGCATGCCAAGTGGGTGGAATTCTTGCAATCCTTTCATTTCTCTTCAAAATACAAGGACGGTAAGAGTAACGTGGTGGCTGATGCATTATCCCGCCGCTACACTCTATTGTCTACTTTGGATGTTAGAATGCTTGGATTTGAAACTCTAAAGGATTACTATAAAAATGATGCTGATTTTGGTGAAGCTTTCACCAAATGCAAGGAGGGAGCCTTTGACGAGTTTGTTTTGCAGGAAGGATTTCTTTTCAAGGGAAATCGACTTTGTGTTCCCAAACATCCCATCAGAGAGTTGCTGGTTAGGGAAGCTTATGGGGGAGGATTAGCGGGTCATTTTGGCATCACAAGAACATTGGAAGTCTTAAAAGAGCACTTCTTTTGGCCAAAAATGCAAGGGAGCGTTCAACATGTAGTGAGCAAGTGTGTGACTTGCCAATTTGCCAAGAGTTCTTTCAAGCCAGGAGCCTATATGCCCTTGCCCACTCCTAAAAGATCATGGGAAGATGTGTCCATGGACTTCATCGTGGCCTTGCCAAGAACAGCTAGGGGGAAAGATGCTATCATGGTGGTGGTAGACCGGTTCTCAAAAATGGCTCACTTCATTGCTTGTCACAAAACCGATGATGCTAGCAATGTAGCCGATTTGTACTTCAAAGAAGTGGTGCGTCTCCATGGAGTACCTAAATCCATTATTTCGGATCGTGATTCAAAGTTCCTTGGCTATTTTTGGAACACATTATGGAGGAAGGTAGGGACCAAGCTCTTATTTAGCACTTCTCATCATCCACAAACAGATGGACAAACCGAAGTTACCAATCGCACCTTAGGCACGTTGCTAAGGGGCCTTGTGAGCAAGACTCAAAAGGATTGGGATGTCAAGCTTGCCCACGCTGAGTTTGCTTACAATCGTTCTCCTACTTATGCTACCTCTCATTCTCCTTTTGAGGCCGTGTATGGAATCAATCCTTATATGCCTTTGGACCTGATTCCTCTACCTAAGGATGAGTTAGTCCACAAAGACGCAGAATCAAAGCTTAAATCCATAATAAAACTCCACGAGCAAATTCGAGAAAGGATCAAGGAGGTAAATGAAGCCTACAAAAGAAGATCCAACAAAAACAGGAAACCAAGACTATTCCAAGAGGGTGACTTAGTTTGGGTTCACTTAAGAAAGGAGAGGTTTCCAAGCAAGAGAAAGAACAAGTTGATGCCACGAGCAGAAGGTCCATACAAGATCATATCAAAGGTAAACGACAATGCCTACAAGGTGGAGTTACCGGATGATTATGGAGTTCATGCCACGTTCAATGTGGGAGACCTTTCTCCTTATCTTGATGATGACGGCATTTCAGAATTGAGGACAATTCCTTTTCAAGGGGGAGGAGATTATCCGAATGAAGAAGCAACAAACCAAGAGTTCAATGAACTCACACTAGCTCCAAATGGTCCTAGTCCAACCCCCTTAGCCCTCCTTCAAGTCTAGTAGTGTGCCTTCTTCAAGTGCTGAACTAGCTCGTGCAAGCACCTACCTGGACCGAATAAAAGAGCAAGAACATACTTTGCTCTAATCTGTTTTACAAGTCAAATAATCAAGACCATATGGATACATTAACTTGGGTTCACACTCATCAAACCTCTCATGCAAACAAGAGCTGTGCATCGGATTTAGTAGGCTGAATGTGTTCCCATTGATGCATTGTATCTAAGTGTCTAAGTTCTTTTCCTTTGCTTTGTTTGTATCACCCTCTTTAAGAGGCTTGACCATTCTGGTTGGCCTCTCTTTGGGGACGTTTGTAGGCTATAAATAGCCATCCATTTGATGAATAAAGCATTCAACTTTCATCAAACAAACCTGAGTGAAGCTTTGCTTTTCTTTTTCGTCTTTGTAGTTCACAAGACAAAGTATTAGAGTTAGTCGCGTTATAAGCTCTATACTCGCTATTTCAATCGAGTGTTTGAATTAGCACCTGCTTTGTTGAGGTATAGGTCTATCTCACTTAGCACACTATCCTTGGTTACATTCTATCATCCTTACAACAACTATTTCAATCTGATTTTCGTTGCTTGTTTTTCGTTTATCTCAAAGTACTATCAATCTCCAAATAACTTGTTCAAAGTTCATTCTAACTCACATCACTTTGTGATCTATGTCTATCCACGACGTGAATGTGGAAGGCGTGTGTTCGATGGTGCAAACAGAAGTGCATTCAACAGGTAGTTTATCAATGATAGTTGCAAGGACAGACACAAGATCTAGTGAGACGCTTCGTAAATGATTCATCTCATGAAAATCAAACTCTTCTTCTAAAAGGGATTTTTGGCAGACCCTTTGCCAAGCAAGCAATCTAGTTCAAGGCGCTTCAAGCGCCAAAGATCGGCGCACCTTGTGTACATGTCCTTTTTGGCAGACGTGAAATCGTTGATGTAGATATCAAATATGTCAATGAGATCACTAACGGCAGCTCTTGTCGCTGTATTGCATTACTCTTCATAGGTCAAGGCAGGACTCCCTATGTAAGTATATATCTCAGGATGATAGTCACTCCTAAGGGTTACAGAAGCAATGTTCTCTCCGGCATTCACTATTGCATATTCTGGCTCCGAATATTCTAAACACTTGGTGATTTGAGCTAGCAACGGCTGAAAAGGGATTGCAATCTGTATGACCGGAGGAGCCATCAGTCTGCAGATTAAGTCCTATACAGAACCAGATGCAGTAAGTAAAGCGGCAGCTTCACGATGGCGATAAACTACACAAGCGACTACAATAGGATGCACCGGTGTTGCAAAAACTGCAGCACCGATGTAATTACTATAGGTAGCTACGAAGTAACATGTAAGTTATGCTGCAGAGAGTAAATTCCAGATGGCTCAATCGACACTAAATAGACTGAACCCTCCTCCCTAACATTGCATTCAGCAAGGTCGGGTAGAACAAAGAAAAAATGAACAGGCTGAATCTGAGATCTAGCATTGCAAAAGCAGTTACACCAATAAAATAATGCCAATATCCTGCCATCCAAAACCACCTAATCACAGGGCAGTCCTCCCAAATAGTTCACATGCACATAACAAGTCACGTAGCAGTATTTACCGAAAGGTGATCTATATAACTTCGAACACCCAAGAAATATCCTACAAGAAACAATCTCATAGAGTACTACACTAATTTCCTAACACTTCAAGCACAAATACAAAATGCAAATATGTGCATACATAATGAAACAGTTGACGTGGTATTATATAATTCACTAATATAAGCACGTAGCAGCTAGATAAAGTTGAAAGAAGACGAAGTATCTGTAATACAGAAAACATGTAAAAGTTAGCAGAAGGCACCTCTTAGTTTGATGATTGTTCAAGAAGAAGTTGTTGCTGGCTGTGTGGGCATACCCCTTAACAGCTAGGCAAGAAAGTAAATTTGTGTGAGCAGAGTAATTGTTACAGATATTGTTATATATAGAGAAGGATGTCGAGTTATGCTATCACCTGAAAAAACGTATAGGCAGAATTTTGGAGGTGTGGTACGTCAAGTGGGCAGTTAGCTTGGCGCCATATTTGTGGATCAAGTGGGATCCCAGACTAAGTGTCTATTTTGAGTCCAAAAGGTAGAATACTGCAAGGGCCAATTAGATCGACCTTTCTAATTAGCACCTGTCCTGAGTCCAAACGATTCTAGAGTGGGGCGAACGATCAAGTTGCGTACTTATCTTGTTCGATTTCAAATTAGAGCGTAAGGAGACGTAAACGACACAGAGAGTATGAAGGCACACGTATCCTAGCAATGCAAACTTGTAAGTAGACTATGGCTTGTTCGCGAAAATAGTATTAATCAAGTTTGGAGGGGCACTGACGGCTAACTTATATAGAATCGACGATTGGAAGTGCCACGGTTTGAAAGAACAAGAAGGTTCTGTTACATTTTATGGCACTCATTTTTCTAAGGTGGTAGCATACTTGTCCACATGTACGCACGCCATATTTTTTACACAAAGCTAAAGGATCCAATGCTACGTCAAATATGTAGAAGATATACTTTCAGAATGTATTGGCTGCAATCACATGTTTATATATTAGGATAACTAATCTAGTATTGAATGTTAAGGTTTTAGCTATAGGCAATCAAGTACAGAGCTGTGTATTCCCAAGTCTTTTCACTCTTGAGAAGACCCACTACTAAGTGAAAGATCGCAGAGAGCAGGTAAACATCCAACAGAAATGACAGGGTCAATTCAATATAAAAAAAATAATAGCTCAAATCATAGGCCTGAACCGGAAAATGAAGAAAACAATTAGAGTAATAAGTCCTGATTGACATGACGTACAGCAGATTAGACATTGTACATACATTGTTTGTTTTTCTTTTTTTTTTAATAATTTTTTTTAGGCTTTTGTCTTTCTAACACTGACTTTATATATTTGGTGATAATATCTGTGTGCCATAATTTTTCTGTTTCACTTCGAGTTCTTATTCTGTATAGCCACGTTACCTAGCGAACGAGAAAGCACGCGCTCGTATGTGCTTTGCATGTTGTAAGAAGAACATCTACGTACTCTGATCAAATTATGCATTATCAACGTTCCGCTATCTAAGCAAACCAGTGAACATTCTGAGAAGCCGAAGAATGTTTCACAAATACATGGAGAAAAGGCAGAGTAGCTGCAGGTTAGGATTCCAAGCACAACAGTCCGTCTAAATTCAGACTTTGGCATAGTACATGCCGCTACATAAACGTTCAGCAATCAGCCGCACAGTAAATACACCACAGAAAAACTACAGCTCGGTAGCAAATGGCGTGTCTATATGATAGTAGTGTAGTGTTGATACATAAGAGTAATCAACATAACAAATGTAGTCATTCGTTACGGATTCATTAGGGAGTATAAGATTATGCACACACAAAATGGCACGAGAATGCAGAACAGGCATGTCCATATAGCTTACACAACCAAACATCTAATGCAGCGAAAAGTAGTACTTGCACAGTAGGATAATAAAAAAAGCCTTCGGCTGCTGGTTCGCAGTGAACTAAAAAGAACTTGTCGCACAACAAAATACAAGTCATTGCAAATACGAAAATGTAGGTGAGTAGAGACCATATCCTACATTCAACAACAATGTTTTCAAACATACATGGGAGAAGAGCAGTTGCAGTAACCAAATCCATCGCGAACACACCTGCGACTACCAACTAAAAGTTCCCCTATATGTCCTGCGCATGATTGCTCTCAGACCCACGAGTGTGTGGGACGTGGTAAAAGACAGGTTGTTGCCCTCCTTGACAAACGACAATGTTCCTAGTAACAGCAAAATCTCCACCTGAACTTTCTTGACCAGTCCCAGTGTCGGGAGTGATTGTCGGTGCATCTAGGGCTACATCCTTGGACACACCGTCGCCTGACTCTATTAGCAAGCCCGAATAACCAGACACACCTAGGATACCAGTAAGTCGTTCCTTTATTGTCATACAACTTTCTCGCTCAAGATCACAGACAAGAGCAACAAACTGTGCATCGCGTGAGTTGTAGTTGACATCGATGATTTCAAGATTGTAAGTAGGTATCAGGTAGGTGACAACCTTCTTAGCTAGCTCACATTTTGCATATGCGGCAGTATTACAGGTTGGACCGATGAACACTTCTCTTCGCTGACTACTGTTAGGAACTTGGACTGCAATCCACGATGTATAGCTACCGGCACACTGCCGCACAGTCTCAAGCGGTGTAGCCTGTATCGCGACAGTCCGGAAAATCTTCCGAAGAAGGGGCATATAATCAAGGAAGACATGTTTGTCGTACGTGGGGCTACCGGGTACATCTTCCTCTAGTGCATGCCTGTATCTCCCTTTGATAATGTCTTCCAACCCTGTACGCTTGAGCCGGTATAGTCGACTACAGCGTTCCACTTGTCTCTGTCTCTCAAAGGTTAAGTCTTCGACGGCAACATTAAACATCTTGACAATGCTATGGACAACCTTTCGTGCAGCAACATTGCACGACTCTGCAACAGAAGCAGCATGCCCTCCGACATATGACAGGACAAGCGTGCCAGAATTTGGCCTCACCAACACATACGCACTACTCCTGGATATGTCTAGTATACGGTAATCAGGAACTAGCCACTGTAATATCTTAACTATGCGTCCCAGAAGCGGGCAATACGGAATGGTGATTGTGGTAAAAGCTGCACCCAGCACCTGAATGTCAAACGCACGTCATCTTAGCACTTGGATATCTTGATTTACATAACCTAATATTTGGATATTGATCTACAGCGAGCATCAGAAGTCAGGAAGTATGATGTTACCAACTTAACACCATGATACAGTGGACTAAATGCTAATGATACAATGTCATACGTCCGAAGCAGGATAGAGTCCTACGATAGAATGAGCATAAACCAAAAAGCACAACGACAAGTGCGATATCTGTGAAGGATAAAGCAGTACGGGTAAGCTACTCACGAGATTCACACACAGTCCAGCTAGCAAAACACTAACACAAACCTGAAAACTACAGCTACCAGTAAAGGTTAAACTTAGTAGATCGCGACATATGATAAAATCATCCGCCAAATGATCACGGATCACCTAAGGCTAGTGTCGGAAGAATTAGTTGTTGTCTACAATTGTAATGGTCAATGTAACACCCCGTATTTTTAACAATCTTTTATAAATTTTTCCTATTTTACTTTATATTTTGTCGTATTTTAGAAACTACCAGACCCCCTTCCGTGGGATAGTCAGAAACTTCATATTTTTATTTTTCTAGAAATTTCTCATTTTAACCCTTTATTATAAAATTTTAATATGTCATGTTATTCATTTATTTTGTTTACTCTTATGTATATTATATTTAAACATATTAAGCTTATAATGCTTTTTCAGCTCAGCTTAAGACAACTTAAGTCGACCCTAACTCCTTCATTAATTCTCACACTCGCGCACCCAATTGACATTTTGAAGATAGAAGTGAGTACTACAACCTTGTAGAAGAAGTCAGAAACAGATTCAGACAGCTACTAGAAGAAAATTGAGCTGAAACTCAAGGATCTTAAGTGAAAACACGAATTTCTATTGTGATATTTTTAAATATATATATATATATATATATATATATAGTATTTTAACTGATTCATCATATTTTATACATAGATATTTTAGAAACTAAATCTCATAATCCGTATAATTATAAAAGCGAGTCGATCATAAGACACTACAAAATGGAAATCCAGACCTTCATTATATGTTCGTCTTTCACGGACCCCTATATTTCCCTTTACTTCATCCACCATAACCTCATTTTAATTTCACACTCTCCTTCCTTCTTCCTTCTTTTTTTTTTTTTACTGTAAACCAAAAACAAAAGAAAGAAAGGCTTCTCATTTTTTTGATCAGGATAAGTGGATAGCCATCTTTAAACTCTCCAATTTAATCATTCCACTTGATTTTATATATGGTATTATTCTCTTCTTTGTACAATCGATTTTAATTTATTTTATTTTTGATTTTCTGTCAAATACATTTCTAAAAGTTCATTTTTTCAGATTTCTTTTATAATAATAATAATAAGTACTCCGTATAAGTTCTGGTTCATACAAGTTTTGGTTCATAATATTATGATAATAATAATAATAATAATAATAATAATAATAATAATAATAATAATGATATTGATTAAGATCGACATGCATGTCAATTTCAAGCTAGATCTAAAATTAAAACAAACTCACACTTCAAATTAAATTCTTCAGAATTTTGTTGAGTTTATAATTAAAATTCTTATTTGATTGATGATGGGAATTTTTGCCGGCAAGGAAGAAATCGGCGTGGACAGGACGGAGCATCTCGGCTCAACCGAACCAACCCAGATTCCGAATTTCCACTGATTGAAACACTCTTAATTTAGGGTGGGTAAATCGTCCAAAACTTTTAAACAATTCAATATTTTAAAAAAATGACTTTATTAATATATATACATATATAATTTATTAATTTCCATATTATAATTAGTTGGATACGAGTAAAAAAAATGATAAGAATGTCTATCTCCAAATGAAATTTCCATTTCATTAACTTGCATGTTAATTCCTTGGATGAAGTTTTGTTGCATGGGATAACTATGTGATTAAGTGATAATAATAATAATAATGAAATAATAAATAGAGAATTGATGATTATGGTGGATGGACCGGAGCAGGTAGTTAAGGAAGAATTTTTGATAAGAATAACCTTCCTCACCTATTAAAATACCAAGTTAATTTATTTAAAATGTGATTTAGTTGGGTTTAAATTAGACATGAATAAAGAAATTGTGATTAGCGGTTTCGGTGGTGTCTTGAATAAATGATTATTATAGCGGCACAAATATTTGAGATAGATTGATTATATATTACTTAGAAACAGTTATAATAGTCGTCTTATGAGCCAAAAATAATATTTTCAAGACTGACTAATTTGCTTCGGATGTCGTCGTGACTTAAGCTTAAAGACTATTCCGAAACTGTTGGTGTCATAAAGAAGTTTCATAAAAACGGGGCCTAAGACTATTTTACTAGTACCGTTTCAAGTGTGTTTAATGACTCTATTTTGATTTTATTTGCTATTACTAATCGTGGGGCGTCTGAATTATTTAAGTAATTCCCATTTGTTATAGTACACAAATTTTACAATTAATATAATTTAATAACTAATTGCGAGACCTGACCAGCGATACCCCAAGTAAAATAATATTAAAAGACCGAAGTTAATATTCTCACAAGTAGATAGGAGTTTTGGAACCCCGGCAAACGTTTAGGCCCGACTCACGATATCGCTAGATCCATACATCTAAAGAATTTTACAGATTTCTTAAAATAAATGTTTTATTATAATTGGACACTTTGAAAAGAAAATTTATTTATGACACGATTTGAGTTTTAACGAGTCTGAAATAAAATATCGACTTTGTAAGGACTTTGTCAAAACGGTCAATTATTTTTAAACTTTGTCATCTTTCAAAAGTCATGATATATTTATCAAATTATTATCGTTTAAACTTACAGATAAAAGTTTTTATTATCAATTCTCTGAGATTCTATTAAATGGTCAAATTTGGGTTCTTTTCCTCTAACTTAGCATGTATATTTTAAAGAAGGGCTTTTTAAAACAATATTTCATAAATAGATATTCCTTATATTTCAATTACAATATGTTGGAGTCAAAAGTTGTAGTTTAGTTACTCATTTTGGAATTATAAGTTACAGTTAAATGAATTAATGGCGATTTCTAATCAACTGACTACTCAGGGGACTGAAAACCATCCCTTAGTTAATTGATTACAACTTGGCCAAACTCCGTTAAATGATCATAATAAACATTTAAATTATTAACCAAGTTCGTTAGCCAAATCTCGGCCTACAAATAGGGACAACCCCGTAAGGAGACTTTTATTTGACTACGTGCTATTTGGCTATTGTTACTCTATATCTAATTTAAAGAAAAGAAAATTTATGGAATTCGAGTTGGATAACACATAATGTTTTTAAAATTTATTTCAAAAGATTGTCTATTTTATTGGGCATTTTTAGGACTTAATTCGAAATCTCTTTGAGCGGGAAAGCAGGTTGTCTCTATTGTGTACAAGATAACTTGGAAGAATAGCGCTTAGCTTAACCGTATAAAACCGTCCGTAGCGTACGAAGGGTCTTTGGCTGCCCTTGTCATTGACTCGAGAGTAGGCGGAAGTGTGGCCATACTTTAGGTGGGGACCTGGTCAGTCCCGTACGTGTTAGGTGGATCGCACCCGGGTTCCCGTGAGTCGACGATTGGAGCGTGGCTGCGGGGATAACCGGCCGGGTGGTGAGTAGTCCATGGTGCGGGGTAACAACCCCACGTACCGGCATTCGACCCTGGAGATGAGAGGACGAATTTTGTTTTAAACGTGTTTATGTCACCACGGTAAACAGGGGTAATAATGTAAGCCCCCTGGTATCGGTGTGATTGGCGGTATATTATTATTGTACAAGTATCAAATACGAAACTTATTCGGTAATTGTACAATGATTGGCCGGTATACCGTGATAAAAATTTTCCAAAAATAATACGGCACTTAAAACATTTCTTGCGATTTTCAAAGTTATGTGTTATCGGTTGTGCATTTATGTACTGTTATTTTATCTATGTTTGATTTAATATTTTATTCATATTAAATTTTGATAATTTACCCACCTGACGATTTGTTTTTCTATGAAATTCTTTTAAAAATATTGTAATCGTCAGATTAAGGGAGACTGACCACTCCTCAGACGGGCAAGGTTGGAGATAGCTCAAGATGGGACACCAACGTATTTCTATTCTTCATGAAATTGTTATAATTAAATGTAATATTTAAGTACTTTCATAATTATTATGAAGTAATCTAGTTAGTTGAGAATAGTAATGACTCGGATATGTATTATGTCTTCCGCTGTTTCCTATTATAGACTTATTTATAAAGTCTGGAAAATCCGGGTTGTTACAGTCAACGTACAATATCACGGGAAAGAATACACGATTGTATTCTATGGAACCAAATGCTGCCCAATCTCCCACTCTTACCTGTGTAATATAGTATAATATATAATAATGACTATCGAGCAAGTACTTATGTACGACTTTCAGACCGCTCTTAGCGTATAACCCATTGACCACTACTCCCGTGCCCAAGAACACGCGGATTATCTAGGCAACAAAACACATAAAGTCGACAACTTGCTGTCCCTAGAAGCATACAACAATTTGGTTCACAAAAATGCTTCAAGGGTAAAAAATTATTGATCATATCAGAGAAGCTGGACTCGAATGGTGGAGCAGCTGTAAAGCCATTCTAACCTAAAGTTGTTCAAGTAATTTTGTTAGGCATTAGATTGGCACCCGCTCACAACTCTACGAGCAATAGTCCTAAATATCTTGACAAGACAAATGATAATGTGGGGTACTGGCCTAGATTGTATGATGATGGACAGTAAACCAAATCGCCTTGGATTAATAAAGTACCGATGCAAGCTGTGCACTGGTAGGTAGAGAATAGCCAGTAAGCATCAACGGCAGACAATTACATTCATCCCGTCTAGAACACAGGTTGCAGTACTCTATCTGCTGTGTCTGTAAAGCAAACATGATAGCATGTCAATTCACAACCTAGTATATTGGATATTTAAACGGGTGTGTAACTAACAGTTTGATATAATGACCTCAACTTGTGTATACTTCACTATGTCTTGTTGGTTATCCAGCCACGGGTACTGGAACTGTGTTCAATATTTCAAGATTTTTTGTTACAAACAAATGAAAGCAACGATGGGATTAGCAGTATGTAAAATTATGTATTTAAATAATTTTGTGAACGTAGACGTTAGTCCATAGGTGTCTAGTTTACTTGCCTGGAATCGTTAGTACATGGTTCGGTGTAAGTCAAATCGTTACATCCCGTATTAGCATGTTACCAATGACATAAATAACGATGAACAAGCGTCAGCGCACGTGCATAAAAGAATTACGTATAAATGGGCGAGGATTTAACGAATGCATAATAGAGGTAAATACCTACATCATAGGTACCTGCACATTTGTTATAGGATAAAGCATGGCTCTAGGATGTAACCTTTTGATGCTTAGGGAATAACAATATGTATAGATGTGTATAATAGGTGGCAAGAGAGTTTACTCTAGAATCACCTACAAACAATCTAATAGTGGATTAGTGTAGACCTAACGAACTATAGTAATTCGTGCCATTAGAAGTACAGTATACAGCTATAAATACATTAAAACTAAACGTCGGGGGGACCATGTGTCCATGTGTAGCTCCGATTTGTATAAAATCATGTGGGTTGGGACCATGCAAGTAAGTTGTACATGCAGTTTGGTAATGCAGTGGCATGCACATGAACGGGTTTTTATATTCCGTACTACGTGTTATGTTTGCACAAATAACTAAGGGTGAAGGAAAAGCGTAGTAGACATCGATGCAAAGGTAAACGAACCGACGTTCGCCCAAGGGAGAACGTGCTAATAAACTATTACTAAGTATGAATTTAAGAAAGTTTCATCGCTCTAAAAGACAGACCTATAAATTAATAAACAGAGCGAAAGATGAGGAGTCCATTATTCACCAAACTTTTTGGGAGCACGTTATCATTCATACAAACAATAATAAACAAGTGTCAGCGTACGTACATAGAACAGTCGCATATAAACGACTGAGCATGGAACGACAAAGTGCATAATAGAGGTAGATAGTTACATCATAGGTATATGCACATTCATGATAGTGTAAAGCATGTCCACCAAATGTCACATCTTGATGGAACTTTATCTAAGCTTTTGAATTTCAAGATGAGAGCCATAATTACCTAGAAAATATAAATACATATAGGTGCTTGTAATAGGTTTGAAGGAAGCCTAAACTATAGTCACATATAAAGGACATTGGGTTCCGTTATTGTTATCTACCATGGCCTAGTATAGTCACACAAACGACTTCAGTAATATGTCGTATTAGAGGTGAAACACATACAACACACAACTATAAACACGTGAGAACCAAGCATTCACTCTACCGTGCATAGCTCCGATTCCATGAACCCATATGTATCGGGACCATACAAATGACTTGCATTTTCTAGTCAGCCTTCTAGTGGGACGTACATGAATGAGGTCTCGTTTTCCACCATGCACGCTCTAGTCGCACAAACAATTTAAAGGCAAGGGAAAACACAGTAAACATTCATGTAAAAGCAGACAAACCTACATCCATGCAACGGAAATCGTGATACTACGTTATCATTCATTTAATAGCTTAGAAAATTATGGAGTTGAATAACACAAACATAGAAATTAGCAAATGTACCAGAAGAGGACAAGTTTTCACCCCATGACCCAACTGTCAGTGAACGGTACGCAAAGCACATATCTACGTGCGGTAGTGTCAGCGTCGCGGTTACAAGTGAGTAGTACTACAGCACATCGCGAAGCCGTCAGAAGTAGTCAATGTGTGCTATAAGTAAACTAATTGCATAGCACGCCACTGTTACATTCCCAAACTAACGGGTTACCAGGTGGCATACACAGCAGCAGTGTAAAGCCATCCTGCGCTGTTGAGGTCACTACGGTCCCCCAGTGGTATGGACCCTAACGTAACGGTATAAGCACCGCCACATCCAAAGGGCACCTGCTTATTTTACTTAGTGTTTCACCAGTAACATTTGACTATAGAATTCACCCAAAACACTCAATGTTTTCATTTGGAATAGGTTCATTCTGTTTACAGTCATATCACTTACGATGCTACCAAATCCTACACTTGAGTTCATATAACAACTGTCAGCACTAAAACAATACTCGCGGCCCTTAGTCTGCGTAGAAATATGGGTCCAATTGTATCAAAGTTCCCCTCTGGTCATTGTAGTGAGACACTTGAGAAGCATTGGCTGCAGTAATTGCATTGTGCCGTATAGACGATGCCACTAAGGCAAAATCGGGCATCTGGACTAAGTACTTGAGATCTTCACGTGTAGCAACCTACAGGTTCGGCCCATCTCTTTGATCCTCAAGCTCGTACAAGGTATCCTTCCCCTTAACCACGACATCAAACATTTGCTGCAACTTGAATGCAGATACGTAGGCGTCGCGACTCGGTGCAAATTCGATGACAACTGCATGCCCAAAAGATGGTTCCGGTCCTCTATATACAGGTTCCAGGCTCGTAACCGGGTAACCCAACTCTTCTAACTTGTCCTTCAGGGGGCCAAACTCCTTGCAAACAATGCGTGGCAGAGGGGTGAACTCTAAATAATATGGCATATTCGCCATAATGCATCGAGCTGGGTAAAGATACTCTTCCCTCAGCCCTGAACCACCACACCCATTTCCCATGGTGCTAGTAAGTGGCTGATCCATTCCACCGTTCTCCATTAACCGTAGACCTGGCTAGCAGAACGTAAAAAATGGCTTGATGTCCAACCTCCGACTGACAACTGCAGAAACCATAATAGCAGAAGGCTTAATTAGCTTAAACTGTAGCAATGCAAAAAATAACAGCGATGCAGATAGCGGGTGATGGATCGATTGCGAAACAAACTGTAAAGATGACATACGTATAAGGCTGGCATTTATTTCGTCAGCGTGTAAGATTGCGTACACAGTCCATGGAGTATAAGATCGTTTACACAGTAAAAGGCATACAACATGTGTAGAACTGTAAGAAACTTACATTGCTTAGTAGGCGCGCTGACAGCGTTGCAACGAATACTAAACCAAGCAGAGTAAACAATGGCGCAAGCAGACGCAGGATGGGACGCAAAGACCATGCAAGGAAGAGGTCTGAATAGAGCAACAGAAGAGCAATGCGGATATGGTGTCCCGCAACCTTGTTTTTATTCTAGTGAGGGGGTTGGACCGTATTTAAGAGGGAGCAATTAATAGTGTGGTTGTGGATTTGGCAGATGAGACTAAAGGTAGCATTTAATGAATTTCAAATACCTGACCTCTCCCTAACTCAATGTTTCAGAATCCGCGATTCCCTCAACTCAATTACCATAAATTTGTACTTCACAGTTAGATCTAATCGAATATACAAAATCACTTGATACTGATAATGAACTGAGTAAATTTGTAAGAGGAGGACGATGTGATTTGTGCCTCATCCATAATTACTGTGAGTGATTGATTAGCCTACGATGGAATCATTTCCAGTGACGGCATTACAGAGTAATAAGTTGCCGTAGCAGATATTCGTCGTTGCTGGAATCATGGTTACTGTTGTTATATATGGATTATTACAGGTAGTCTGACGTTACTCTGACTGAGTATCCTTGGCACGGATATCTGAGGCATGTTTTGGACAAATAGTATGTAGTTGGTCTGGCCATATATTGTTTGTATGTAACAGTTATAGGAAGACTAAGCAACAGTTGTCATCAGTCAAGAATAAAATGGTTAGACAGTTATTATCAAACAGTCTATTTCAGTGCATGTATCATCGGTAGAGACGAAGCTTAGCCTAATAAAGAACAACAAACCTTAAATATATCAATACTACTGATAACACAACGTTGTCTGCAAGACAGATATAATACAAAAATAGGCAACATATGTGTACAAATTATTGCAGTTATAGTGCCATAGTTGCCATAAGTGGCTATCACCCAAAATGAGGCAGACGTACTTTCATACAGCAGACATGGTTCAGTAATTGAGCAGCAGATCAGTCGAGAACGACCACATCTACCCTGCTTAGCAAACTGAGAGCGATGTCACGCGCCTTGTCAACCTCTTCCCTGCTGAACTGCTCAAAGTATTTGGCCCCACTCTCTGCAGTGGTGCAGTCACTAACTTCTAAGTTCGGTGAAGGGATCCTTGCTTCCGATTGGAAATTGTGCAGCATCGTCGTAGCGATCACGTTTTCAGTCAGATGGCATCTCCATCTTTGCGAGACAACAATGCAACCCCTGTAAACAGTTGTCAAACCTCTGCGATGCCTTTTTTGTAGACTCCTATTATAGTCTATAGTCCACCGAGGTGCATCGAGATGTAGTAGAAACATACGTGCCTACGCCTTGCACACAACCGACACCGCTGCTCTGCCAACTACATCAAGTCTCCTGAAAATCTGCTCCATGTAGTCCTCGCTAGAAAAGACTCTACTTGCCGCTGAGTATTGCCTGCCATAGATCTTGACCTCATGCAGGCGTCTGTAAATGAAAGGCAAGCGCTTCATTTTGTTATGCCTACTGTTAGATATAGCTTCAGCCCTATCTTCATTTACATTGTTTGTCACCCAACCCCTGCAACGATACGTGACCATAGTAATATCTGAAAGTCCTGCACCGTGATGTCCATATCAGAGTAACGTTTGGATACGACATTCGAGCCAATAATGTCAGCAGAAAAACATTGAACAGGCTGCGCAAATATCACAAATTGAATGGCAGCGTAGTAATGTCGGCAAATGACTATACTCTAGTTGATATTAGGCTGAGACGTAGTATCAAGACTGAAGCGAAGTAAAGGAGCGGAAAACAGGTCTAGCCATATCATTAGTCATGGACAATGTCAAGAGCCAGAAGCAAAAGGCGGCAGATAATAGTCAGGGGCTCGACGGAGTGTTCTAATCACTATTCCACAGCTTCGTAATTAGCTATTCTTTTGGGTCAGTAAGGAGATCCCTTGGATCACGGGAGATCATACATAATTAGTCACCCGAAACTCTAACTTAGGAAACTTGAACGACATGCAGATACACAAAGCATACTATCCTACACCATGTGATACCAATTATGCACAGATTCTCGCTTTGTAGGATCACTGCCTACCGCATAGTATATGATGTGAGTTAATATGAACTTTGAAACAAAAACGTGAAGGTTGATAGTATTCTGAAATGCACGTTAACAAGAACAACAAAACAGATTGTAAGGATAGTTTGTGATGAAGAATAAACCGTAATCAAGGGATAGTATGCTTAGTGAAGTAGACCTATACTTCAACAAAGCGGGTGCTAAATCAAACACGCGATTGAAGTAGCGAGTTTAGAGCTTGTAACGCGACTAACTCTAGACTTTGTCTTGTAAGCAACAAGGACGTAAAAGAAAGCAATGCTTTACTCAGTTTTGTGTATAAATCTTGTGTGTATATTGTCTGTCTTATTCATTCAAGTAGACGGCGATATATATAGCCTACAAAGCATCCCTTAACTAGGCTGGTTTAAGGGTGATAATAACAAAGTAACAATGGTGACAATAACAAAGCTTAGGAGCTAAAAACAAAGCTTAAAGAGAGCATTTAGACGCGGCACACTATGTGAACACAATCAACCTCAATCATCCTCTTAACTCCGGTGCACTCCCCATGCTTGAATGAGTGTGAACCCAAGTTAATGCCCATAAGACCTTGACTATTTGCCCTTTTACTCGTCCCACATACGAGCTAGCTCACCATTTGAAGTAGGCACACTACTAAGCTGGTAGGAGGTGCTAATGTAGCTGAACTAGGACCATTAGGAGCTAATGTGACTTCATTGAACTCTTTAGTAGCTTCTTCATTCGGATCATCTCCTCCCCCTTGAAAAGGGATTGTCCTCAATTCTGAAATGCCATCATCATCAAGATAAGGAGAGAGATCTCCCACTTTGAACGTGGCATGAACTCCATAATCATCCGGCAACTCCATCTTGCAAGCATTGTTGCTTCCCTTGTATGGAACTTCTGGTTGTGGCTTCAACTTGTTCTTCCTTTTGCTTGGAAACCTCTCCTTTCTCAAGTGAACCAAAACCAAGTCACCCTCTTGAAAGAGTCTCGTTTTTCTATTTTTGTTGGACCTTCCTTTGTAGGCTTCCTTGCTCCTTTCCCGAATCACTTCTCTAAAGTACAAGTCAGACCCTTTGCTAGCTTCATCCGTTGTGTAACAAACACTGAAGTGAGTCATTTCGGAGAATGGTAAGTACTCCCTTGGCTTGAAAGGACTCTTTTCCTGCAAAATAAACTCATCAGAAGTACCAAGAGCACCAGCCTTGCATTCGGTGAGTAGCTCAGCATCCATGGAGTAATAGTCCTTCAGAGTCTCAAATTCAAGCGTGCTTGCATCTAAAGTGGATGAGTGTGTGTAGTGACAAGATAGAGCATTAGCTATGACATTGTTCTTAACATCTTCATACCTTAAGACTTCATGATCTTTGCTAGGTGTCAAACCAGCTGGTAATTCATTAGGAATGACAATACCCAGTTCCTTAGGCAACTCCTCGAATTGTTTCCTCCCAAACCCATTATCAATCCTAACTGGTTCCTCTATAGTATCCATGCTAAGGACACGCTCCCCCTCTTCTGGTGTATGTCCTATCACCCCTTTACTAGCAAATATGGAAAGTTTGGGTTTCTTGACTCGATTAGCTAACATGGTACTCAACTCTTGAGGTGTCATGGATTTCAGCACAATTTTCTTACCCTTGTCTCTCAATTCGTACTCATTCTTTCTCCCATGGTGAACTACATCCCTATCAAACTGCCAATGACGGCCTAATAGTATGTGACAAGCATCCATAGGAATAACATCACATAAGACCTCATCAACATAGGAACCCATGGTTAAACCAACCCTTACTTGTTTAGTGACCCTCACTTTGCTCCCGTTGTCTAACCAATGTAGTGCATAAGGGTTAGGGTGATTAGTAGTAGCTAGGCCTAGTTTGGTTACCATTTCAGTTGAGGCAACGTTGGTACAACTACCTCCATCAATTATTAAACTACACCACTTGTCGTTAACTTGACACTTAGTATGGAATAGTTGATCTCTTTGTTCGGTGTCATGTTGAATGGGGTTAGCATGTAGAGTACGTAGTACTTAGAGTGTATCATAAGCCGGGGGTTCATAAGACTCAAAATCCTCCTCTTCCCCTTCCCCTTCCTCGTTAACATTGAAAACAGCCCCTACACGTTGTTCCTCTTCCCATAATTCATCCCTAATAGTGATCACTTCTCTTAAGGTCACAATTCTTTTGTTAGGACAAGCGTTTTTGTAGTGACCAAATCCTTGACACTTGAAACAACGTACTTTGGATAGACTAGTTTCAGTGGGTGTTTTAGTAGAAGATTGAAGTGGGGCTGCGGGGTTATTCTTAATAGTGAGGGGTTGATTAGCATTAGTAGGATTGAACCTATTACCCTCATCAGTTCGTGGCCAAGTATGACTCTTACTAGACTCACCCTCATGTTTTGTCTTCCCTTGTGCCTCAATTTTTAGACACAACCCACACAAGGTATCAAAATCAGAGTATGGACATAAATCAACCGTATTAGCAATACTACGATTCAACCCACGTAAGAACCTAGCCATTTTTATCTCTTCATTTTCTTCTACTTCCCCCATTAGCACTAAGTTCTCAAACTCGTCAATGTATTCACTAACACTCATTTTTCCTTGAACGAGATTAGCAATCTTTTTGTATAAGGATAACTTATGTGTAGTTGGAACATACCTCTTACGTAGTTTACGCTTTAAGGACTCCCAAGAAGAAATCTTACCCTTTCCATCCCTGGTGCGTTGCACCTTAAGCCCTTCATACCAAAGGGAAGCCCCTTTGCTTAGCTTTAGGATTGCATATTTGCACCTCGCCTCGTCCTCCAGGTCCTTGAAGTCAAAGAGCTTCTCCATGTTTCTCTCCCATTCCAAGTAGACTTCAGGATCAGTACCACCATTGAACTCAGGAAGTTCGTTCACTTTGATCTTGTCCACCGGTTCCCTTCTTGCTTGGAAGCGAGAATTCCTGGGCTGGTAGTTCTCCCACGCCTTCTTTAGCTGTTCCAAGAAGGTAGGATCCTCAAAGTTCACTACTCCTGCCATGCTTTATGTCTAAAGAAAGACCAAAGCTCTGATACCACTAATGATGTGAGTTAATATGAACTTTGAAACAAAAACGTGAAGGTTGATAGTATTCTGAAATGCACGTTAACAAGAACAACAAAACAGATTGTAAGGATAGTTTGTGATGAAGAATAAACCGTAACCAAGGGATAGTATGCTTAGTGAAGTAGACCTATACTTCAACAAAGCGGGTGCTAAATCAAACACGCGATTGAAGTAGCGAGTTTAGAGCTTGTAACGCGACTAACTCTAGACTTTGTCTTGTAAGCAACAAGGACGTAAAAGAAAGCAATGCTTTACTCAGTTTTGTGTATAAATCTTGTGTGTATATTGTCTGTCTTATTCATTCAAGTAGACGGCTATATATATAGCCTACAAAGCATCCCTTAACTAGGCTGGTTTAAGGGTGATAATAACAAAGTAACAATGGTGACAATAACAAAGCTTAGGAGCTAAAAACAAAGCTTAAAGAGAGCATTTAGACGCGGCACACTATGTGAACACAATCAACCTCAATCATCCTCTTAACTCCGGTGCACTCCCCATGCTTGAATGAGTGTGAACCCAAGTTAATGCCTTCATAAGACCTTGACTATTTGCCCTTTTACTCGTCCCACATACGAGCTAGCTCACCATTTGAAGTAGGCACACTACTAAGCTGGTAGGAGGTGCTAATGTAGCTGAACTAGGACCATTAGGAGCTAATGTGACTTCATTGAACTCTTTAGTAGCTTCTTCATTCGGATCAGTATAATATTATAGTGCAAAATCAAAACCTTGTAACTGAAGAATAAAAGTGATTCCGAGCTTATCAACTTGGCTAATTTTCATTTGACCTGTATCAAAACATTTTCCAGTACACTAGTTTGGTTATCATTGTTCAGTATATCTTCAGTTGCCTTCTTCTGAAAGATTACTACGAAATGTAGTCCCGCTACGATATGGATCCCTCAGTATATACTATATAGTAGGAGGCACATTTAATTATCCAATTAAGCCTCGACCCTTTGCATGGCTAGGACAGAACACATATAGTAACATGATCAAAGTAGGTACAGAAGCACAACTCTGAAGTGGACTCCAAATCAGTAAACAGGTATAAGTTGACAAGCTTCAAGAGATAACCCATTTTTTTTTTAAAAAGGCCAAGGAAAAAATAAAGAAGACAAAAAAAATAATAGCTAATCACAGAGATGCTAAATGTCATGTATATGAGGCAACGGCGACGACGAAATGCAGCATTCTTTAGGAACATTTCGTGAACACCGTGAAGCAAAACAATAAAGCTGACGAAGAGTAGAAAGCTCACAATTAGAATGTTGCTGGTAGGAGCTCAACACTCGCAGCAGGAGAGAGTGGAGGAAGCAAAAGGCGCAACACAAGCAACCGAGGGTAGTATTTTTTTTACTGGTTTTTTTTATTGTGGTAATGGTAAGGTAAGGTAAGGAGTTGAGGGGTCATTAATGTTACTGGTCAGTGTAATCGAGTGTGAGCTTGGTAAGTGTGAGGAGAGTAGGCTATAATTAGCATCCGTAAGACATCAGCTATCGTTTCTTATTTATTTGACACTCTTTCCGATTTATTGAATTCCTTACGTTTGATTTATTACACTTGCTTATGTACGTTTTGTCTTGTTTACAGCGTTATTCACACATCATTGGAAATCGTAAAAGTCTGATATTCTTAATGTACTCTGTTAGACGATTAAAACAAGATCCAACATGACTATGCTTGAGATTATACACTTGAAGTTATAATAGGGATTATTTCCACCCATAAATAGTGCCAACAAGTAAACGTAAAGAAACAGATGAATCGGATGGAGTATTCAATACTCGATACTTATTTGGCTAGCAAATCCTACACTCCTATTAAAATTATTATAGATATTACTACTACTCCTAGTGTAGCCTGCGAAAGTCAAAGTTACGTATCTGTGAAGTTCGGAAAAAGGGAGGTGGATTTCCAGAGCACTGAACATGAACACAAATGCAAACAAGACGAAAATAGATCCAAAACCAATTTACGAATCTTTGACTTGTACCTCTTCTAATTATAGTTGGGGCAATAGAGGAATTTACTTGTGCATATCCAATAAAGAAAATGAGCATGGACAAGTTTCTCACGATATTTGTCGTACGATATCTGATGTAAATTTATGACAGGTCAAGTGGTGAATCTCAACACATATGCTCATCCCAAGTGGTCGATTCATTTCTCCATTTCCCACTGACTATATACCTGGGTATTGTAACGTAATCAATGTCCCACCATACAACCCACAACCGATAAATACAGGAAGCATAATACTGGTGCCATCCTGCAACCGGTAAAGACCAATGTCCCAGACTCTGCTGACTCTTTTGCACTCAGACCCAGGTTGCTTGTCCTCACATATTCTCTCAAACGGTCTTTCAAACTTGGTTGCCGAATGCAGCAATTTCAAAGCGTATTGTAGGCAGGTAGTTTGCACTTGGTTCCAGCGTGCAATGGCTGGACCTAATAGGTACAGGTAGTGTGTCTGTAACATACGCAGATCCTTCAACCGATAAATGTGATATAGCTAACAAACCGACACACCACAGACTCATAGCATGTAGCCAACAAACTCATTGCATCAAACCTTAGGTAAGGCGCTTGATGGTAGCATTGTTTCACAAGCAACCATCATAGTAGCATAACTGCACTTAGTCCTATTAAAACTGGATCCTACATCACCGAAACTACAGCAAGATACAGTCTCAGAGTAGTAAAAACAAGGGTACAAAATTGCAGATGAGACTTGAACTCTCAATCGACTAATCACGATACATGGGTGAACGTAGACTCGCCATCACTGAAACAAACCAAGCACAATTGAACTCAAAGATAGGTAGGCAAAAAAGAAAAATGTACACAACAGCAGTTCACTTCAACCAATCACAATCGATAATGTCCGTTAATAAACACGACACAAAGACACCAAAACGATTGGACAAAATCAAGCTAAAATCGACGCAAACAGCCGACAACTGAGACCTGCAACCAGAGGCAAAAGGATGAAATTGTACCCAAGAGTGTGATCCATTCTTCTTCTCCTCCTCCTGAAGGGACCAAGTACAATTATTACTGGCTTCTCCTTAGTTTCCCAACACATTAAACCAGCGGCACGTGTACACCTGGAATGAGGAACTACTGTTCTGGGAAGAGAGCAGCAATCACTCTTGAGCATCCCACATAAATAGTTTTGGGTACAAGTTCAAGAGTTCGCTCATTACACTATCAAATTCCATACCGTCGTCTTCGGATGCGACAGCATCTGCATTCGCCTTCAGTGCAGTCGGCATAAATCGATACTGCACATCTTGCGGCAAGTATGCGCTATCTTCTCGTGTTGCAACCCATAAACGAATGCCCCCAAATGATTCAGTGCACTCGGAGATACGTCCCCTTCCAAAACCCGCCTCTTCAGCAAGGCTCGCAACCTTAAGGGCAGGCCAGTAGCTGTCCATGCCTTCTTCAAACTCCAACACTATAGCTTTCCTAAAGGCGGAGCCTGGTTGTCTGGTTACTGGTTCCAAACTCACAACTGGATATCCTAGGTTTTTAATCATGTCCTTCACAGTCGTGTGGCAACGCGCTGCTGAACGGGTGTTCCGGATCTGGTAGGGCATATCGTCAACTATCCACCGTGCAGGGTATGCGTATTCAGATACGAAACCTTCAAAGGCATACGTGTTGTCCATTTTACTGTTATGTGCACAGTTCAGGTATACTGCAGATGCAATCCTATAGCCCTGCAGCATTCAAAAGTAAAAAAATGTATAGTTACTCTCGCAGTCTATATGCAGATATTAATTCACAGTCTGGAATGATATTTATTCCTCTAGCTCTTACCTGGATGAAACAATAAGAGTATCTACTGGATATGTAGGCGTTGATGATAGACTACCTTCTAGTGTTTCCAGTCACTCAAAATGGCACATGCCCAACTAATTACATGCTGCGAAGTGTTTCTTCTACAAAAGTATGATTGTCCTTTTCGGATCTGCAACTTCGCAATGGCGAGGAAGAAATGGAATTTTAGCACATAATAACAACTTGGAGTCTAGCACAAAAGTAGTTTAAATAGCGTACAACACTAATAAATATATGAGTGAGCAACACAGAGGAAGGCGTAAGGTTCGCGTAAACTTAACTGTGCTCATCACTTGGGAGTACGCCTACGTTACGCACCACAATACTACAAAATACCACTCAAAATAAAATAGGTAAACTAATATCGGGAGCGTTCAGGCCAGGTACCGTAAATATTTATTATCATATGACATAACATATTAGATATATAACAGGGTACTACCACGTAAACACATTACGGACTACGTTTGCATTGATCGTTCCTTAACTATACAAGTGGGCAAAGTTTATGCGGTAATAAGTAAACATTCGAGAGAAACGTTGAGTAATGATGATAACTTACTCCAGTTGGCAACTAAAGGGTCATTTCTTACTCCCAAATGCAGTCACTCCCCCCAATCACTGTCCCTTCATTTACCCACTGCAGTAAATGTGACACCACCCTCAACTGCCATCACTTACTCACTAAAGAAAGCAAAATCTTGCCGCATGCAGAACTTCATAGTAACTACACAGCTACAGCATGCAACCAGATAACCCAAGTTCCGCAGCGTACGTTGCAGAGGAACAAAACTTCGGGCCACTGGTTTATCTCCTGAGTAGTGGTAAGGCATGTTTTCCATAATGCACCGTGGAGGGAAGATGTATTGAGCAGTCATGTGCTCAAAGTCCACCTCCTCTTCTCTCTCGTTCCCTCCATAATCCCCCCTTCCTCATCTTCATAAGCTGAATTGAACATTGTATGCTTCCATTAAGGAAGGTGTATAAGTCGACCTGGATATTTTCTTCACCGTGTAAAGAATGAACCACCGAGTTTTGTAGTTATATCACGTAGTGTCATGAATCACTGAGAATAGGGACAACCACCTGCACTTCTGTTTTTGTCCTCTGCAACCTACACCCTATGGATAATGAAATGACAAACCACTATACCATCACAAAATTAGCCCCCAATCAACACTATCAACAAGGCACGTGATAGTTAACCTAAATCGTAACAACAAGTAAGCTCGGCATAGGAACAATCAACGAACACCGAGAAACAGAGCTACAATCACCTGTACACTTAAAAACTGAAAAAGGTCTGTTACCAAACGCGACGCTATGACACCAAACAAATGGAAACGATCCAGACCTATCACCAAAGGCTAAAATCGAAGACGACACGTAAGATCGACAACCGAACAGTCCAAATCATAATCCACAAATCATGTATCATACTTCAAATCATAATCGATATTAACCGAAGGCTACAAACAAATGGGAACGATCCACGAAAACTGAAAACCAAAGCTACAATCGCCCCTAGATATTCACAATCACTGAAAAGGATCCGTTCCCAAACGCGGCGCTACGACACAAAACAAATGGAAACGACACAGACTTAGGTACTAATATGTCACACTGTAAATAAGTGGAAATCTAAGGCTCTAAATTACTAAATAGTAACATCTAAAATGATCATCAAACCAAGCACAATCAACATGTCATGAAACAGTTTAAACTGAACGTAGGTTTATCCTGGCCTTCATTACACAATTCATGACGCAGCGAAGACTGTGTCCCACAAAAAAACGGAAATCATACGTCAACATACCACATAAATAGTTACGGATATAGGGTTAGCAGTACATCTAACAAAATCTCAAACTCATCCTCACTGTCGTGGCACGCTTCAGCAATCGCATCCGCTCTAATGGCGATTGGCAAGAACTGGAATTGCGTTTGTCCTGGCAAGTATTCGCTGTCCTCCCGCGTTGCAGTCTACAAACAAATGCCACCAAAAGTATTGGTCTGTCCTGAGATGTGCTCTTTCCCGTAGCCATGTTCTCTGAAGAGATTTTCAAGCCTAAAAGCATGACAGAATTTGTCCGGACCTTCTCCAAACTCTAAGAATACAGCTTTGTTGAAAGCAACGCCTTGTCGTCTAAGTACGGGTCCCAAATTCACAACTGGATAGCCTAGTTTCCTCAGCCTGTCCTTGAGCATCACGTGGCGCTTCGCCGCCGATCGTGTGTTCTGTATGTGATACGACATATCATCAACAATACACCTAGCAGGATACGCATATTCAGCGACACAAGCACCGGTATCGTGCACGCGAGCCGGACAAGCATATTCAGCGACACAGGTACCAATATCATGCACACCTTCCATCACGTGTCAGGCTTGCAGTAGACTAAAAAAAGAGAAAAAAATCTCATAAGTCTACCAAATAACCAGTTACCTCAAATGGACTACCACTCCATCAACCAGACGAACCGGTTACACCAAGATCTAAAGATAAATCATGTATCGACAATACCCAAGCCGGGCTAGAAAGAGAACACACTGCACTACATCTACCAATAGTCTACAGTTTGGGAAGCCACTAAATACTGCGACTCTTATCCGCCTACCCACCAGGCCACCACTGATCTGTCAGGGTTTTCCAACCCCAAAAAACGAAGCCATGTACATTTGGCAGAGAAGAATAAAAGGAGAAGGATTGAATAGGCACCCAACTAAAGAACACAACAAGCACAAAAAAGCCCCTAAATAATCTGCAAATTTAGATTTGTCTACCAAACGTGAGGAAGGCCTAAGAATCTGTTATGATCTTCCACCCCCCACGAACCTCTACATCCATCTAAAACTCTAAGATTCAATGATACTTTTTCCTTACAATAAAATCAAAAAAACAGTAACAAAAAATACAAATCCACGTGCGATAACACACACAGCGATAGTGATCTGAACGAAACCCCACGACAGGCAGGCGACAGCGAAACACATGCAGCAATAGCGAGCAGTCCAAGTCCATTAGAGGTTCCAGGAACCACATTCTGAACCTAATAGCCCACATGATAGCCAATCTAAATCGTAACAGCAAGCAAGCTCGGCAGCCATACAACCGGCGAACACCAAAAAACAAATCTACAATCGCACCTGGACACTCGAACCACTGAAAAAGGCTGCGCCCAAACGCGACGCTACGACACCAAAGAAATGGAAACGATCCAGAATTATAACCAAAGGCTACAATCGAAGATGCCATACCTGAATCGACATTTGAAAGCCGGAAAATCGACGAATACCGATTAACAAAGCTACAGTAGAACCCGGACACTTGCAACCTCTAAAAAAGTTCCGCTCCCAGACGCGACACAACGACACCAAAGAGGCAGAAACGATCCAGACTTAAAATCAAAGGCTACGACTGAATACGCAAAATCAGAAGACACAGAGCTACAATCGCAGCTGGACATTCAAAACCCCTAAAAAAGTATGTTCCCAAACACTCAAAACTGCAATTATACAGTTCCTCTACACACTTTCGCTGCTATTATACACCCCAAAAAAATGGAAACGGTCCAGACCCACAATCACAATCGATAAACGAACCAAACAAATCAGAAACGATATCTAAAAGCCAAACAACCGGAATCCACAAACAAATGGAAACAATCTACGAAAACCGAAAACCAAAACTGCAATCACCCCTAGACACTCAAAACCACCGAAAAAGTCTGTTCCGAAACGCGACACTATGACACCAAATAAAATGGAAACGATCCAGACTCATAACCAATCAACTAAAACCAAAAACCAAATCTGCAATCGCCCCTAGACATTCAAACCCACTGAAGAGCCCATTCCGAAACGCGACGCTACGACACCAAAAAAAATGGAAACGGTGCAGACTTATAACCAATCTACGAAAACCGAAAACCAGAGCTGCAGTCGCCCCTAGACATTCAAAACCACTGATAAAGCCCGTTCCAAAACACGACGCGACGACACCCAAAACAAATGGAAACGAACCCTTGGCTATAACCAACCTACAGAAGCCGAAAACCAAAGCTGCAATCGCCCATAGACATTCAAACCCACTGAAGAACCCGTTCCAAAACGCGATGCTGCGACACCAAAACATATGGAAACGGTCCAGACTTATAACCAATCTACGAAAACCTAAAACCAAAGCTGCAGTCGCCCCTAGACATTCAAAACCACTGATAAAGTCCGTTTCGAAACGCGACGCTACGACACCCAAAACAAATGGAAACGAACCCTTGGTTATAACCAATCTACAAAAGCCGAAAACAAAAGCTTCAATCGCCCCTAGACATTCAAAGCCATTGAAAAGTGGTTATAACCACTCTACAAAAGCCGAAAACAAAAGCTGCAATTGCCCCTAGACATTCAAAGCCACTGAAGAAGTCCGTTCCGAAACGCGACGCTACGACACCAAAAGAACTGGAAACGATCCAGACTTGCAATCGAAAGCTACAATCGAAGCAAACAAATCTGAAATGATACTTGGAAGCCAACCCATCGGAAGCTTCAAAAAAATGGAAACAATCGACGAGAACTGAAAACCCTAGACGCAAACCCACATAACCCAGAGCAAGGCACTTCAAACTGTCCAGAAATTGAACGCATCAACCGAAAATTCAGACTCAGATTCTAACACCGCAAAAAAAAAGACCAAACCCAACAAAAAATCAAAAATCAAGGAAGACCACAAACAACCCAAGGTGCAGAACCCCCAGACACAACAGAGATCGGAGAGGAGCAACCATCGGGAACAACGGAACCCCAAAAAACAAAACCCCAAACTGGTTACAAAGGAAGCAGACTCATCAGGGATCGAGAGAAACGCCAAACCAAAAAAAATTGGACTAAAAAAGAAATTGGACTCACCAGAGATCGAAAAGGACGCAGAAGAGGAACGCAGGGGAGAAGGAGAGGAGACGAAACACAAGAGCGAGAAGTAGGGGAAGAGAAAGCAGAGGAGGAAGAAGCAGGGGAGGAAGAGCGGGTCACGTGAGGAGAACGTGCAGCTACTGTTCATAAGGGGTAATTGTTTGATAGTTTTGAAAGTTTAGGCATTTACAAAGTTTATAGATTAGTAGATTTTCTCATATTTATTTCATGAATATTTCTGTTCAATTTTTAATACTCCGTATTTCTATATTTTCTGCTCATTTCAATAATAAAGGCAATGAATATGAGGATGTCAAATTTTAATGAAGGCTTCAAAACCGGGTTGCAAAAACTGGTCAGAAAAACCGGTTCAAAATCTAGTTTATAGAGTTGAGTAGCTGCTTAATTTTTCACAAACCGGGTCAGAGAAATCGGATCGGTTCAAAACCGATTCGGTTTCGGTTCACACAATGTAAAAAAAATTGGGTACCGTCGGTTTCGATTCGAAAAATTTTGGTTTTTGAAAATCGGGTATCTGAACCGATTTTGCTCACCCCTAACTGGGGAGACATCGGGCGTGACTCGTGACTAGCAGCAAAGGAAAGAAAGAAGGAAGGAAGAAGGGTGGATGGCGAAACTATGGCGGCCATGCAAATCTGTCATCCTGGGTACCACATTCACATCCACATCCAGGGGCAGCCGCGGTGTTAGCTTTCTCGTCTCTCATCCCCATTTCTCCGGAACACTACCCCTCCCTAAACCCCCCTTTTCTTCTTCATCCCTGAATATATTCGCCGCTCGGTGTTTCTCTTCCGTGGATTCCTCCACCGCCGCCTTCGAGTGGACCGGGCCCCTCTCAACCTCAGACGCCCCTGTCACACCTTCCCTCGATGGTCATCCTGATCCCCGCCCTTATATTCCTGTTCGCGCATTCTTCTTCTCCACCAGGTCAGCCCCCTCCCCCCTCCCCCCTCCCCCCTCCCCCCTCCCCCCCTCTTTCTCTCTATCTTTCTATCTATTTCTGCAATCAAAACTATCGTGCTACTGTTCTTAGTGTGGACTTGAAGACTCTGGTTGAACAGAACAGGACTAATTTTATACCACCATCGTCAAGGATGACCAATTATGTGGTCCTCAAATTTGGGAACCTTAAGCCTATACCAAATGTGAGTCTACTTCGTTTTCTTTTCTTTGTTTTTTTGATCTAGCACCTGTTTCGCACATCCTCTCTCTCTCTCTCTACATCAGATTGTTACTCTTTTTTGATACTCCGTACTATGGAGTTCATCCAAAAGTCATCTGGTAGTACAGAGTGTGGGAAACTTGTATGGAGTAGTATATACGGGGTATGATATGATAATTATAGGATGTATATTCACTTGCATCGGACTCAAACTATGAGCTTCTATAAGTTGATGTTGGTATCACTTCTATCCACACCTTGAGGCTAATGAGCATGGATGATCTACATAATTTGTTCAAATTTGAAGGCGGTAAGCTGACACGCCTATTTTGAATCGCTTATAATTACGACGCTACCTAAATTAGGTTGAACAGTTAAAGTGCTGTGTGAACTTGAATTTAACTTCTTTTCCTTTATGTGGGCTAGAATAATGTGTTGGAATACAGCAAGTAGCACCAACCTCCATAAGTCGTTAAAGAGTTTATTATGGTTTGTTATTCATGATTAGAAAGTTGTTACTTACTGGAATTGTGTATATATAAGGATACATCTGTAATTATAGCTAACTCAATTCATCCAATAACAGTCACACTTCATTACGTCTTGCTTCTTCATTTTCTATGTTCTTCAAACTCCATTGATGGAGGTCATTCGAGTTTTCCAGATTTAGTAGAATCTTTCATTGTATTAGAGAAGTAAATTCAGTTCCCCAGTTCCTTTTTCGCTTTCGCTGCAGTTTCTTTCAATCACAATCCTTCGATTTTGTTTATCAAATCACAATCTTTTGATCTCGTTTCTTTTCTTCCCTGGTCACAATCAATTTTTGCTCATTCACAATCTTTTGGTCCCACAAACAAAATACCTAAAAATTCAAGCACTTTGCCAGCAACAGCACCAAACATTGATGATCCTTTTACAATCAGTTCTTCCTAACGACAAAATTGGTCGCTCATCCTTTTGATGGTACGCATTTCAATGGTTGGAAGCGTGGAGTGTTGATTGCTCCTTTCCACAAAAAAAAAATAGGGTTTATCAATGCCAAAATCTCCAAACCTGCAGCTAATGCGTCTGATGCTCACACATGGCAAAGGTGCAACGTTGTGTTTGTCACATGGATTCTTAGCTCTCTTTCTGAAGAAATAGTGAAATCAGCCAAATCAGTTTTGGATAAACTTGAAGAAAGATATGGGCGATCTAATGGAGCACAACTCTATGGAATTCTGATTTTTCACAAAGCAATGATAACATTTCTGCATATTTCACGAAGATCAAGCAGATTTTTGATGAGATTGATGCCATGAATATGAATCCTCGATGCAGTTGTGCAATTCAAAAACAAAAGAAATGCAAGTAAGATCACAAAGTTGTTCAGTTTCTAATGAGACTCACTGAAATCATATTCTACCATCAGAGGATCAATCCTGTTCTTTCCCTTCAACCTAATCCAAGAGGAAATGTAGAGAAAAATAGAGATCACGGTGTGGTTCCAAGTTGAAGCATGTTTCTTCTGGGCTAAGAACGCCACACAAAGGACAACTAGATGTGTAGGGAAATCTGATTATCAACAGAGGATCAACAGACTTTATAATCTATACTTCTAAAGGATGAAGTGGATTTTCCTCTATAGCGCATGCATCCATTACCACACTTCGTTAGGGTTTTTTTTCTAATTGATTTGGTGTATACCATTTATTGATTGCTCTTTGCAAGGTTTTTTGATGCGGGTGCATCCTTAAAAACTAAGAAAAACGAAGCCTTGATCATTAGAAATATTTCCAAAATTCAAGAAGGCATGAAGATTGGCTCAAGACTGTTGAATAAGCTAACTTGGAAAGAAATAGAAGCAAGTTGATAAACGTTGTTATTAGGACATAAAACACATGTTAATAGCTGATAGTTTATTATTGTTTTTCTTTTCCAAATTTAAGTTGATTAGGTGTTAGTTTTAATTCATACGAGTTTAGAAGTAATTAGTCCTTCAGTCTCCTAAATAATTAGGAGTTAGACTTTAGTTAATTAGGTATTATTAATTCAATTAAGAAATTAAGAGAAAGCTTCAATATTTAATACTTGTGATCGATTTTTAAACTTGCGCGTTTTAAGTTTGTTATTTTCTTTCTTGCAAGATTGAAATAACATTGAGAGTTTTTCGTTGTGAGAGTAAATAATCACAAAACCGTAGTCTTGCGAGACTATACTCTACCTACATCCACATGCCGTCCCTACAACTAAGATCACCGTCATCCTCACGCCACCAAGAGTCGTGTTTATTTCGTGTCTTTATCATTTTTTTAGTCTTTTATATCGTTTTATTTATGTCCGTGTTTGTCTTAGTTAAATTTTGTAATTCTATGAATCTTTTATTTCCGTTATTAGATTTCATAAGTCTTATTATACATCATTTACTTGTAACTCTTACGTTATGTACTTCAGATACAAAACTTTTTTGCAAATTTGCCCAAGACTTAACTTCCTGATACAAAACTTCCAAAGAATCTCAACAAGGAGATTCTACACTATTATTATGGCTCAGTTAACTCATTGACTGCATCATATGTTAAGCTCCAAATTGGCAAATATGATGTGATCACCCCTTATATTTTGGCAAAGATGACTGCTGCATATCTGTTTGAGTGTGATGCCATCTTGTGCTAAAAGTTGTGATGCAAAATTGATCTTGACTCTTGATGTATGTTTGTCCAAAATTTGAGATGTTTGCCAATCTTCAAGCGCTTATTTTTATCATCCACTTCTAATGTACCCTTGATCACTTCATGCCTTAAATATTTGATTCAAGTTGCAACCAAACCCAAGCTACAACCTTCTTCCACTTTTGATGATGGCTTGTCATTGCAACTAAGCTTGAAGGAAAAGAACCACCAAAGTTTATGACACTAGTTCATGGTAATTAGATCCCAGGTTGATAATTGATCTCGAACAAGGTCTTCGCAGTCCAATCTCAGTCATGGACCCATAATTGTGGTTTCTACTTTCTACCATCTCAAACTGATGCCATATTAACCTTTCGAACCTTTAGGAACAATCTCTATAAGTAGTCATGTCAGATCTATTATTGTGCCCTAGTTTGACTCGTCACTTTTGAGTGTAATATTTTGTACTCTTCTCATTTCAGGGCTTGGGGGCTACCTTAAGTGGTAGTGATTGTGGCTTTGTGGTAGTGTTCCAGTATGGTTCCGTTATCTTGTTCAATGTTTGTGATCAAGATGTTGATGGCTACTTGAAAATTGTGGAAAAGCATGCATCTGGTTTGCTTCCTGAAATGAGAAAGGATGGTGAGATTCTGATTTTTTAGCTTACTAGATTTAATGCCTGCCCGATGCACGAGTCATGATGAAATGTTTTTTTTTTCAATTTTTTTTTCAAGTTTTTAGTATCCATCCGTTCACAAATATTGTCCAATTTCAATAAAATACTAGATTAAAAGCCTGTGCGCTGTACGGGTTAGTTGACTTAATTATACTGAAAAAAAGTTATAGAGTCAAAGTTACATTTAAACTATGTCTAATCATAAAATCACCCCCATGTGATAACATGTGATAATTTTTCAATGTGGTACAATTATACTACTTTCTCGTTCCTTCTATCTTGATCCCTTGTTCTATTTTCGTCCGTCTTTCTATCTTCTTCCCATCGTAAATATTTCATATTTGGTCCAACTTTTTTTTTACTATACTACCCTCACTTTTAACCTATAATTACAATTATGGAAGGAAAAAGTATTTAATTTATACCTAATAAATTTCATACAATGACATTATTCTTTCAATGTGGGATAATCTTACTAGGTTTATAGTTTAAGTACTTTTTTAAGACTCAAAAAACTTTTTTTATATCTAAGAACGAATGATTAATCTTATTTATAATAATATAAAATTTCATCATCTTATTATAATTTTTCGATGTGGGATAATTTTACTATTTTTATATGTGATAGATTCATTACGTTTTCGAGCAAATAATATGAAATTCATAACTGTAATAATTTTTCGATGTTAGAAAATTTTATCCACGTTTATAGTCTTAAGAGCTTTTTTAAGACTTAAGGGATAATTTTACTTAAGTTTATTATAGTCTTGAGAGCTTTTCTAAAAACTCAAAAGATGTTTGGTTGATATCTATGAAATTCATGACTTTATAATAATTTTTTGATGTGGAAAATTTGACTCAAGTTTATATTCTTAAGAATTTTTTTTAAAACTCAAAAGTGCGTGATAATTTTACTTAATTAAGTTTATGACCTTCAGAGCTCTTTTTAAGACTCGAAAGAGTTTGTTTTTCTCAATCTAAGTTATTAAGGACGAACGATTTACTCTTATTTATATAATAGAATTCAGTCACCTTATTATAATTTTGATTGATATCTAAGAACGAATGATTTATCTTATTTATAATATAGAATTTCATTATATCACCTCATCACATGATTACTCTTATTTATAATATATAAAATATCATCTTATTTTAATTTTTTCGATGTGATGATTTTAAATTTGTAGTCTTATGAAGAGCTTTTTTAAGACTCTTATTTATAATGTAGAATTTCATAACCTCATCATAATTTTTCGAATCTTAAGAGCTCTTTAAGACTCAAAAGATTTTTGGTGGATATCTAAGCACGAATGATTACTCTTATTTATAATATAGAATTTCATGACCTTATTAATAAATTGTCGATGTGGGATAAATTTACTATTATTTGTATTAAAGGTGATTACTCTTATTTATATACTTTGTAATAGAGATCCATCACCTTATTATCATTTGTCGATTTGGATAATTATTGGTTGATGACACAATACTTCAGAGTTTTTTAAGAGTCAAAAGATTGTTGGTTGACTAGCGGGAAGGTGAAAATGCTCAATGTGAAGAAAAATCAAATAAACTCAAACGAAGTTGTCAAGATATTTAGGATGATACAAGGAAATTTATTAGAAATGAACTAAATTTAATGATGATGATGAGGAATGTTCTCCCTTCCCTTTTTGGGTTGACTTATTCTTTCTTCCCTCTTTCCTTTTCAAGTCATTAATATGTGGCTTATATTCACACATTTATTTCTCTCTCTTCCTCCATTTTTGAACCACACATTCTCGCACCCTTATTTTTTCCCCAAAAAACTCTAGGGGAACATATCTTAGACTCAGAGGGAGTAATAATAATAATAATAATTTTTACTAGACTTAGCTTTGCTATTGCTAAGGGAGTGGAGGTCCAGATAGTATTTCGACTACCCACTAACTTCTTGTAAATAAAAGATAGTAATAAAGATAATATAGTAATTTGGGTATGATATAAAAGGAAAGTAAGGAAGTGGGGCGAAAAATAATAACCTACCAAATAAGGAAAGAGGGGCAAAAAATAGTGATCGAAGGGAATAATAATAATAATAATAATAATAATAATAATAATAAGAATAAGAATAAGAATAAGAATAATAATAACGGCGGCGGCGGCGATAATTTTCACTTGTATCCATTCCCGACTTCCCAACCCCACACCCTAGTCCTACACCCCACACTTTTGTTTCTAAGTAGGGGTATACAATTAGGTTTACGCACTAGAGGTTGGTTACATCTACAACTTAGATGCAAACCAGCCGTAGCTCAAAAATGCGAAATCCTGTCTCAGACATCACTAGTCACGACACTCTTCTTTGGAGTATGGAGTATAGCACATTCGATGGGAAAATGTCAAAGCCGTATTATCACATCCTCCATGATTAAGCGTCATTTTCTTTGTTACCATTTCAAAAGATTTTTGTGTGTGGCTAAAACAGGTCGAAGGAATTGATGATTCATGTTTAGTCTCCCGTCTTCCTCTAGTCTTACAACATGTCTTCATAGCCATATCTTCTCCTACCTCAATTCTCAAGTAGCCTCACATCATTCTCATTCACCTTTATCTAGTTTTTAGTCTTCCTTTACGTCTCAATTCTATGTGACCCTATTTTTAAGCCTCTTAGCAAGAGTATCAATTGGTATTTACATAATGAAAACATTATCAGTGGTTCTCCGCCAAATTATCTTCTCTTGGCACATCTTTTACCTTCTCCCTGACCACTTCATTTCTAGGTCATTTGTTCTTTATATGTCCACACATCAGTCGTCACATTTGGTTTGCAACAAAGCACTTGTCTCATATGACAAATCAAGCTAGATTGTCATGCGCTAGAATTTATCCTTTAGTTCGGATCACATGGAAACCCCATGACACTTTCATTTCAAATATCAATTATGGCCTGTATGGGAAATAGTATTTGATTTTCAATATATATTTATCCCAAATAACCTGTTTCCTGTTTGGCAAGCCAAGCAAATTTGGATTTGAATTTGGCCAAATCCTACCAAATTCGAAGTAAAATGACTTCTTCTCTCACCAGTCCACCACCCCAACCTACCAGCCACCGGTGCCCACCACCACATGACACACCTCTAAGCCCACCGCATGAGTATGATCACCACCACTTCGACCTACCACCACTTCTTACACGTCAACTGCTACACCACCACCAACATCGCCACCACTCTGTAGAGGATTAGTCAAGCGCGAACCCTTTAACCACCATTTTAGCATCCCAACACAGCCACACAAACACCAAGCCACGACTACTACCACAATAGTAAGAAACACCACTAACCTTAAATCTGAGTAAAAAATGTGGACAATGGCAGGATTGGTTGAGGAGAATGACATGTGCGGTGAGGTATCGAGACAATATGAGGAGATGAAGGATGTGATGGTGGTGTTTATGTTGGAGGAGGGGTTTTGGTGCCTCCGTCTAATTCGAGATCCTTATTGTTAGTTGTGATGTACTCCCTCCATCCAAATTTAAACTTCATGGGGGAGTTGGCACAAAAATTAAGAGTGAAGTTAAGTTTGTGGTGGAAAATGAAAGTTGAGAAAAAATGTGGGGTCAGAAATGATATTGACCACAAAAATCAACCAAAAGACGAAATATTGTAAGTAGGAAGTTTATAGATGGACAATCCAAAAAGGAAAGTAGGAAGATTAAAAATGGATAGAGGGAGTAGTTAAGGATGAGTGGAGTGATCCTTATTGTTCAATTTCATGTCAACTATAGTGATTACAGTTGTGATTTATCTAATTTTAATCATCTAATGATTTTTCAAATACCTAGTTTTCCCGATCATAGAAACAATATTTCAATTCTACATTTTAAATTCTTGATTTTCCAAATAATGTACTTGGATTTGTAATGCATCATTTCACTTTTTCTAATTTCAAATGGAATTCGACTTTCCAAACGCTACCTTATTGAATCAAATCTCAATCATTGTAGAATAGATCCTAAATATCGAAAGAGAAAGAGATTGAATTCTTTACTAACCTTTCCATAAAACTTGATTACCGCACCACTTTCCTCTTGTTTCACTAATTTCACTAATCCTACGTTCCCAATATTCAGTCTTCTTAGTCTAAACCCTTTTACTTTTAAAGAATTCTTCAAACTTCCTTAGAATTGCTTCCTTTGTCTCATCAATCAACATTGCCGTGATCATTATACACTAAAGTTGTGTTTGGGTACTCGGAATTGATTTGAATATCATGAATTCAATTCTTGTATTTGAATTTCTAGAATTCAAATCCAAATCCAAATCCAAAATGGTGTTTGAGTACCCTTGGATTTGGATTTGGAATTCGGGCGGCTGGAGTCGGGTCAAGGTCACCAATTTTTTTTTTTGAAAACTTTTCATTAGAAAAATGTAAATTTTCAAATATGGAAAAAAAGAAAAAAATATTCTAAAAAGATTATGCGGAAAAACAAATAAACGATAAGTGACGGAATTCAAATGACTACCCATATATTAAGAATTTGAGAGAGCCAAATTTGAACTAGGTTGGATTTGATCTCAATTTCAAATCCAAACTCCAATGTTTCCAAACGTTTGAAATATTTCAAATCCGAAATTTAATTCCAAATTCAAGTTTCCAAACATGCCATAAGGGATGCTATTTTGAGTTTACCATGTCAGTTTGTTCATGACTATGACAAGGAGAACGAGGAGAATGAGGACTAAGAGGAGAGCCACCCTGGAAACTCTTTTGTCCTCTCGACTTTACAGTGGTACTAACTTCATCCAACATGCATAAGGTCAATATATTATCTCGATAGACTCTTCTTGCCAAAGACTACTGTAGTGCCTTTCCTAAGTCAATTAAAACTATATGTAAAGATTTTTTTCTTACTGGTATAATGTTTTATTGTCCGCAATATAAATTGCCTCCATAGTCGCTTTTCCATGGCCCATGTATAAATCCAAATCGGTGTTAGATGATGTGAAAGGTGATTGCTTGATTTTTGCAGGTCCAAATTGGTTGTCACAAACTTGTGAACCTTCCCTATGTTCTATAATGGAATTTTACATTACCTCACATGTCACACCCTAATGTTTAAAAGTCATCCTTTGAGGGAACTGTGAATGTGATGTTCTATCTTCAATGAATTTTGTGTTTGGTAGTGACTGTTTTAGACATGTTGAATGTTTCTCCTTCTTATGTAGAATTCGAAGTAATAGAGAAGCCAACTTTAAGTACATGGATGCAAGCTGGCCTTGATCATATAATGCTTCAGTACTTGAACATTGATGGAATCCGTACGATTGGAAGTGTGCTTGGTCAAAGTATTGCTCTTGATTACTATGTCCGCCAGGTTACTGCTGAATACTCCTTATGTACTTTATACTTCATATTATATACTCCCTCCGTTCACTATTTTTTGTCCCGTTTCATTAAAATACTTCCTCACAAATAATGATGAAATGAGGCAAAATATTATGAATGGAGGGAGTATGATAGTACTCCCTCCATTCAAATCCACTTGTCACATTTCATTTTTTGACACTATTCACACTTGAGGGGAATCTTCGATATTCTCGACAATCTATAAGTGAGAATATAGTCATGTGCGATTTTGTTTGATTCGTCTTTATGAGCACATTAAGAATATCAATTTTTTATAATTTTTGCTAATGTAAAATGAAAGATATCGCTAGTGTAAAACACGTCTTGGCAAATGTGCCAACATGAAATGTGACAAGTGGATTTGAATGGAGGGAGTATATGTTTAATAGGAAGGGGGCATGTTACCTAAACTCGTCATGTTTGGGATCTTATCCGTGGGGCCATGTCACTAGGGGAGGGTAACTATCTGCTTAAGTTAAATTAGCATATGTTCTCATCCTCACATCTTTATTATACTGTTAGGTTGATGGCATAGTTGCCGAGTTTACAGACATAAATCGTGCTATGGAGAAAACTGGGACTTTTACAATGGAAAGGAAGAAGCTCTTTCAGTTGGTTGGAAAGGCAAATTCCAATCTAGCAGATGTGATTCTTAAGCTCGGGCTTTTTGAAAGGTTAGATATGAGTTGCTTTACAATGTCTTCAAATCATACATCTTGATGGTTTCCATTTCCAATAGAGCCAAAGGCTCGTAATTCTTTGCTTCTGGAATATGGTGGAATATAGAAAAATGGTTCACTAAATATTCCATGGTTCGAGGTTTGGTTCGGGCTACATATTTGAATTCTCAAACACTAAACTCGGTTTGAAAGGTTGTAAATAATACAAAACTCTTTGGAATTGTCAAAAATTATTTAAGAGTTTTTTTATTTATAAACTACCTTTTATTTAGGGTGTTTTGTAAGCAACTATCTTTT
The DNA here is from genome assembly GCA_958450325.1 of Agrostemma githago. Lineage (NCBI taxonomy): Eukaryota > Viridiplantae > Streptophyta > Magnoliopsida > Caryophyllales > Caryophyllaceae > Agrostemma > Agrostemma githago. The sequence goes on along the minus strand of OY288243.1, from coordinate 33,845,758 downwards.
ATTTATTTTTTGACATATCAACTACCTTTTATTTTCATTTTTTTTGTTAAAAACTACCTAAATCTAATTTCCGATGACCCAAAGTCAACGTTTTCGGCGTTGACTAAACGTGGAGTTTTATTTTGTTTTGTGAGAAACTACCTTTTTTTTTCTTTTTTCGTGAGTGACTACCTTATTTTTAAAGAAACTTGTAATGCAAAAATAAAAATTTCAGATAAATAATCATATATCAAATTATACTACTCCCTCCTATTCCAAGTATTCCTCTCACTTTCCTTTTTGAGCTTAGTTTGGTTTTCTTCCCACTTTTCTTTTTTGGATATAATTATAATCATTCTTTATTCTTTTTCTCCACACCTAAACTCAACACCTTTTCACTTTATACTCCACCTTTTACATTTCATACCCCCACTTTCTATTCATCTCTTTTACTTTAACTCCACCATTTATTATTACTTTACTCCCTCCTTGGTTTCCCCCCCAAAAAAATTAGGGAGGAATACTTGGAATAGGAGGGAGTAAAATATATCAAAGGAATATTCTTGTTTTTTCATCAATTCTTCAATTTAAACCTTAGTTTAATTTTTTTAAAAAGAACACAATGTCACATATTAACCTTTTAATTATTCATTCATGTTGTTAATCACGATCTATCATAATACTTTTTAATGAATTGTCCACCAATCTTTTGTTAAAATAATTGGTTATCTAGAAAAATTTATGTGTATCTACAAAAGTTTAGAAATCGGAATTATATAATTATCTTAGTAAAATGCCTCTCTACACTATGGAAGTATTAAAGTAGCGAGATGGATGAAAGACTTGTAATGTCGGTGTATGTACTCTAACCTGTAAAGTCTATATAGGCATCTGTATCTCACACTTTATATTGTCAATTGCAAAATAAGTAAAAATCATTCACGTACTACTCTCTCTCAATAAATATCACTCTATAAAACAATTTAGTCAACCTTTCAAACCAAAAATAATATCCTTAATCCTTGTTTCGACTTTGATCAATTTGGTGATTAAGCAAGTTAAGAACAATAAACCAATATTAAGAATGCCAAATTTGGGAAATATGAAGAGTATTTGACTTGTTTTTCACTATTTATAATTGGTGAACATATAAGATAACAAAAAACCTGTAAACATTTGTTCCACAAAGGTTGCATAAATAAATGATTTTCTACCCTTTTCTGTTGTCTTATTTGTAGGACAGTTGATTAAAGATTAATTCATTTTTTGGGATCAAGAAATATTGGTAAAAGTGATTTACGACAATGTTTGTCTGAAATGTTTATGCTTGATTGAATTTTTGCAAGTTTTGTTTGAAAAAAAGGTAGTCGCCCACAAAACAATTAAAAATAAAAGGGAGTTTCTCACAAAACAAAAAACTTCACGTTTAGTCAACGCTTGAAAGTTGACTTCGGGTCACCGGAAATTAGATTTAGGTAGTTTTTAACAAAAAAAAAAAATAAAAGGTAGTTGAATGCAAAAAATAAAATAAAAGATAGTTGCTCACAAAACACCCTAAATAAAAGGTAGTTTCTGACAAAAAAACTCATTTAATGCCAAAAATAAAATAAAAAGTAGTTGCTCACAAAACATCCGAAATAAAAGGTAGTTTTTGACAAAAAAATCCTAAATATTTCAATCTAAAATATTATGCCCAAGTCTAGCCCAACTAGTTAGTTGACTCCAAAAATTGAGGCCCAATTTTAGAATAGTGTTTTAGGTGGGGAAGATTTTAAACTTGAGTTGATCTTTTTGTTAAGTGAGGATTCCATTTGTTTCACTGTCTCGTACAAGATTCATGATCATTTTGAAGTGATGTGATGTTTTTAGATAAATTCGTGGTTCCAGCTGAAAATAAATTAAAAATATGAAATTCAGTAACAACCATTGCTAAATTAACTAGAAATTGAACAACCGCTTGGCCTTGAATTTTGATATCAACCTTTCAACCTGATTCTTCCTTAACTTCAATCTTATTCTCTTTGTCAATCTGTATCATTAATGACATAAGAGTTCCCTATTTGTACTACTACGTAATCTTTCTTAATCTCGACTCCCCTCCAAATCTTCAGAATTGTCTTATTTGATTAAAATACTAGACATATATCCGGAGTGTATTCAAAATTGGGGCAATTCCAAAGAGATCAGAGGAGGTACTATTAAGGAACCAACCTTAGATTTAGGTAACTAAAGCTAAACTTTAGCAGAATTCTTAGAATTAGGAAGTAAACTAACTTAGGAAACTAAATAACGTAACCAAATGAGCTGAACCATGTGACCTTCAGCCACATGTCCGACTCCTGCCAACTTGCGTGCGGCTCGCCTGCGAGATTGTCAATGAGTCCTTTGTTTTTCCATATTCAATTCGCTTCAGAAGTTCTATTATCAAAGTACTCCCCTTTTCCCTTTTCAGATCAGATATCGCTTGGAAGGATGCGAAATACGCTCAGATCTGGGAGTACCTTCGAGATGAATTTGAATTGACCCAAAGATTTGCCAGTCTTGACTTCAAGCTGAAATTTGTAGAGGTACAGTTTTCTTGTCATTTATTCTTTGTTTTCCGCTGTGTATCTACTTATCTTCAAGTTAAAGATTCTGGAGGTTAGGTCTCTTCATTAATCGATGCGCGTGATCTCATTTACAGCATAACATTCGGTTCCTACAAGAAATTCTACAGAACAGGAAGTCAGATTTCCTGGAATGGCTTATTATAATATTGATTGGTGCCGAAATTCTTATCTCGGTGTATGACATTGCTCATAAGTCAGCTATAACATCTCTTTAGCAGATTCCTGCTACCTTCAGAATAAGGTTTAGTTTTCTGCCGGAGACCTGCCTAAGCTCCTGAATTTCTGGTCTCAGTTGTACATGCGCTATTGGGGACTCAGACTTATGACACTGATTTTTGTATTTGCCTGTAATTAATGCCACAGTTTGCTGTCAAGTAACATATAATTAGTCTGTTTAGTCGGACTGGAGAAACTCTCCCTCTATTTTCCATTCTAGTCTGTACTAGGAATTTCACATCACTCCCCAAGAGTGAATTTGCCTACTTTCACATTGATATATCATCTTTTTTCATTCGTTCATGCACGTGTTTTTATTCTTATTATCAGACTGGCTTATTCAAATAATTAGGTGTGTAACTGGGTTTTTCCTAGTTTGTACGCACTCGAGAATCAAGACTGGCTATAAAATTTGAGCAGCGGTACTTCAAATCCTATACAAACCCAATCATCCGACTACTCACCCGTTATTTGGTGTCGATGTTCACTGCGTTTGCTGTGCCAACCAAAGTGAATGACACGGTGCGATTTTGGATTTGGGCCATGTTGGAATTCCAGATTGGGCAAGAATTTTTGTCAGAGCTATGATGGATCATAAGAAGAAACCAGAGGGCATGTCGATTCACTAGGGAGGTCTCATTGCATTGATCTAATATTATCTTGATGGTATTCCCGCGAATGGTCGAGACCCCAGGTTTGACTATGATTCGAGGTACGATGCAATATGATCTTGTTTACGATGCAGTATGATCTTGTTGGACTAGCAAAAGTCCGGATGATTTCAACAGTCCAGGACGATCCCTTGTTAGTCAATTGGTTAGATAGCAAGGTGAGACCGTTTTTTATCCTCCCGCGGCCAGTGGGTATTCACCTACCGTTCGGGGAGAACATATGTGATTTCTATTGTCATCCGGACTCAGGGGACGCAACCTCCACCTATTAGACAAGATTAGCACTTAGTTCAGTTTGAGAGAGGTCAAGGTTTGTCGGTGTCTAGTTGGTTCTTTGTCATGCCCGGGTTCCTTGACCGCTCCCTATCTATCATGCATGACTGTCTCGACAAAAAGTTAGACACAATCAACACAACCCAAGATTTACACCACAAGATTTCAGATGAGCAGTTCGCTTCAACTTACCTTGAGCAACAGGATGCTAGAGCTCCAGATTAGTCGACCATCGATAGTCTAGAGCAACTCCGTCTTCCATGTGGAGTCTCGATTCTTTTACTCTGCTTCCGAGCAGAGAGATCAAAGTATGGCCGCCCAAGTTGTTTCATTAGCTCTAAAACAAGAGTTTTACCAGGCGGTCTTGAATGACTGATGATACTTGGAGCAAGCAAGAGAGATTTGTACGCCGATGCGGCTGAAAATGAAGCCACATATGGGTTGATTGCATCGATGCACCGTATCCTCCTATCGAGCAATCCTAGAGCTGAGCCAATCCTTCATGATCAGATTGATACTATACTAGCTGAATTGATCAGGGTTCGAAGATTGAGGAAGGAGAGGATGAGGAAGTTGGAAGAGAGAAGAGGAGGAGCTTCGGGCTCCCAAAATTAAGTTGGTACCTTCTATCTCTTGTTGTACATAGTTGTTCATATTTGTGTTAGTTTTCTCGCATTTCTGTGTTTGGTATTGGATTAAGTATGCAGGTACATATATTATTGACCGTTTGCCATGCCATGATAACCACCAAGCCATGACCTTATTGTTCCGTAAACCGTGAGAAGAATCTAAGGGAGTTACACCCTTACACCCTTGTGGACATGACATAGGTCCACCCCGACGCGGCCACGCGCGGGTTTGGGGAGGCGAATGAATCTCCATATGAGAATGAATCGAATTGAAATTTAAATCGAAGTTGGAGTCGCCACTGAACTTTGTGGGAGTTCGGGCCCGTTCGAACCCACTCTATGTCGTAGTGGGCCGTGTACAAAATACGACCCATTTCCGATGTCAGAGTTTATTGGGTTCGTCCCTTAGCATTTGATACCGATATCGACTTGATCGGATATCATGTATTGAATGACTCTCGTTGCCAATGGTTTCGGACATCCGGAAACCGAGGTTCTGAGTAAAAGTTGAGGGTACGTGTTGGGAAGCCCACGAAGGACACCCAACCCCGCCCGCACATTAGCGGCCTCTACTAGGATATCGTTTGATGTTTTAATACGCGTGTTGGTTGAACGATGAAATGATATGCAAACATTGTTTTCCCTAAACATGCGAGAATTGAATGGGTTGCTAAGTCGATTTAATGCAACTAAAACTTAACGTCAAAGTTGTATTTTAGCATGTGGGGTTCGTTTTAGTATAATAAAACAAATGATGAAAAGAAACTGCTAAAAAGATGAACAAACATGTTAGTAACGATTGAATAAGTCGAATGAAAATATGAATGCAATGAATATATCGAGATCTGAAATATTGCTAAAAAGACGCTGTTTTGTCCAAAAAATGATGTTCGAAGAAAGATAATAAAAGAGAAAAGACGGGTCGCGTTTCAGCCTTCCACGCGACTCGCCTGATGTGCGCGCGACTCGCGCCCCGGCCTGTTTCGAGGTCAATTTTCTAAAAATCGATGTTTTATTAAATCGCGTACAAATATCGCATAATTTGTACTCGATTCAATATTTTCGATATTCGTTATATTCGATATTCGATTATGAAATCGATATCAAACATTCGGAATAATTTTGGAAAAGATAAAAAAAAAAGGTTTTAAGAAATTGTTTTGTAGAAAAAACGATGTTTAAGAAAAATTGAGAAAGCGAAGAAAAGAGGGCCGCGGATCCAGGCTCTCGCGCGAGTCGCCTGGGAGGGGCGCGACTCGCGTGAGGGTCTGTCCCGGTTCGGGGTTTTCGAAAGTCGCTAATTTCGATAGATCGTGTATAAATATGGATTAATTTATACTCGATTTATGCTTTCGATATTCGATTATGAAATTGATATCGAATATTCGGAATGACTTTTGGAAAAGGTTTTATAAAATTGTTTTGAAAAAAAGAATTTGAACGAAACGAAAAAGAATGTTGGTTCTCTCCGCGCTAGAATCGTTGTATTTTGTGAAAAAGTAACGATTTTTAGCATCAACGAGATTAATGTAATTCTTTTAATACGATATTCGATTAGAGAATCGGTATCATATTTTTAAGAATATTCGTTATATGAAAATAGTTTTTAGTAATATCGATATTAGATAAAAAAACGATGGACGACCCATAATAAATGACTGACGCGAGACGGACGAAAAAAAACGAGAAGAAGGAGAGAAGAGAAGAGAAGTCGGGTTTGATTACACCCTCAACCTACATGCTCTTGTTAACTTGGATCGGGGCTCGTCGAAATGTGCCTAAGGCAAGAGAGCATCGGGTTAATGTTGGTGAGTTGGTGGTTCGGTTTGGACGTGTAAAGGTGACGGGTATAGGCCGGTTTTTGTTAGTCTCGGGTTATACTATCGGTTTCTCGATGCTAAGTGTGTCGGATTGTGTATGAATGTAGGATGTCGGGAATTGTATGTGTCGTTGTATGAAAACGTGTGTTTTGTGTCTATCTCTTGTATGACATATGATTCATCAATATTGTGTGTGCAAGGGGTCCTATTTATAGGAAAAGAAGGTTGAGAGAGGTATCTTGCTTGTACGACAAGAAATACCAATCGGGATAGGAAATGTAAGAAGTTGTGAGGAACGAGAACTTCGTTACTTGGCAAAGAAGAAAAGGGAACCGACTGAAAACAGCCTGCTCGGCCGGGTATCCCATGCTCGGTCGAATGCTCGATTCGGTATTCGGATAGGATTCCTACTTGAGATCGAATTCTACCTTTGACGGAATTGTTTAATATTAGTGTAGCTGATTTTTTGTGGAGTTTGAGCTCGAGTCGGTCACGTGAGATGACACGGTTGTCTCAAAATTCTCAAAAAAAAATATCTTTGACCGGATTCGACTCGGTCGCTAAAAGACGGTTTTGCCCCTGGTGTCAGATTCGACCCAAATTAGTCTTATTTGACTCGAAACGACCCACTGGGCCTGGTTTTGAGGTTGGTTTTGTGAAATTTGTACTCCATAAAAAGCCCAAGCTAAATATCCATAATTTCGAGCCCATTTCCGAGTATATTAAAGCACGTTTGCGTCCGATCATCATCGGGTGTTTGTCGGAAACTGCTATAGACACCTGGCAGTAAAATGTGGGTGTCTACAGAGCCCCCACTCTGACTGAGGCTTGGACAGGGCGAAAGTCAGAGTAGCTACTAGGCCAATCAAAGATTAAGACCTGGCAGACTTCCGATCAGGTCGTTTAAAATCCATTAGACCTGCGTAAAGGGCCCGCCGGCCACAGACTAGAAATGTATCTGAACTGATGATAACTCCGTGGGGGATTGAACTCGTCGCATAAGACTTTAGGTGTGCCTATATATAGGCTCATCTTGTTAAATGCCGCTGGGGAGTTATGCGAATTGCACGGTCTTGTTTGAGTCGTCCTGTACACATTTATGCAAAGTCGCAAAGTTTTGCATGTAACATTTGTAGGAAAATGACTCGCGCTGGAAATAAAAATTTTGAGAAAGGTTTTGAATTTTTGAGTTTGAAGGAGTCTTTGAAAATTAGAGAATTTTTGACTCTGAAAAGGAATAGGAATGCTCGGGATGACTTAGCTAGACCCTAGGATAAGGATTGTATGCTAAATCCTCTAGGATTGAGAATCCTAAGGTGAGGAGGAGAATTTGGTTTTATGCTATAAATACCCTCTCTTTGCTTCATAAATTTTCACAATTCCCACAATTCCCTCTCTTCCTTAAAGAAAAAACAAGCCCTGAGAAACTCATTCTTTCTTTTAGAAATCTAGTTATGGGAATTGACCGATTAATTGGAATGCTGCAGGAGTGGTCCCGATTTTTCAGAGATGCAGATAAAGTCATTCTGAATCAGAATGGCGTTACCCAACTATTCACGATCCGCCAGATGCAAGTAGACCGTCACTTTTTGGATGCTTCCCTGTCCTATTGGGACGATACTTATCATGTTTTTAGTTTTCCTCGAGGCGAGATCTGCCCTATCCCTGAGGAAATTGCTGCTGTGGGAGGATGAAATCCCATACTTCGTCTTGCTATCCCTTTTTCGGTTCATGACCCGAGGAGAAAGTTACGGGAATTTTTAGGACTTTCTCACATGGAGGTATCCCGTATGCTAGAAGGAGATACTGTTTCTTTGATCGATCTAGCTGAAAAATTTATGAACCAAGATGACGTCCGGGTCAGACCGGTCCACAGCCGTAGGGCCTTTACCTTTTGTATGCTCCATGTTTATGCCTTCGAAGGCCATATGGATTTATTATCTTGCCTGGGCCATGTTAGACTTTTCACCGTGGTTGACCTGATGGAAACGGAGCACAACCCGGCTTGGTTGATTACAGGAGAGATTATTCAGGGTTTGGATAATCGTAAAAGGGATCCGTCAATCCGGTTGACTGGGAGTACCCGTCTTTTACAGGTATGCCATTTTTTTGATTTTTTTCGCAATTTCCGGATTTTCCAATTTTTTCGGTTTCTGCGGTTTTTTCGATTTTCCCGGTTTTCTCGGTTTTCACGTTTTTCACGTTTTTTTTTTGACGTGATTTTGACAATTTTTCACGATTTTTCGCGGGTTTTTTAGCTGTGGCTGTTCGAGAGGCAATCGATCTTGGACCCTCCCCTAGACGTGAGCCAGTATCAACCCAAACAAGTGATGATGAGGAGACGGACCATTGCCTTTTCTCGCCTCAACACTCAAAAATACTGGGATGAAGTGCTGTCTTTCCATGAAGGCCCATTGATCCGCTGGACCGTCCCATGGTGGCCCATTTATGTCCGGACCGGCTTAGAGTCTCGAGATAGGGCTCGATATCAGGTAATCCTATCTTTTAGACAAACAATTCACCTCTTTCCCGATCGCATACTTAGGCAATATGGTCGGGCCCAAAGAATCCTAGAAATCGAGGCGGTCGTGAGTGAATCTACTCAGTTGACGGACATTATGTGTGACACCTGGATGCAAAGGTGGTATACACGAGCTACTTGGCCCGTTCCTAAAAATCCTCATTCGATCTGGGTATCTGATTCTTATGTTAAATGGATAAGAGCTGATTCAGCTAAAGCCCGAGCTGCTTTGAAGACTGACGAGGCTTTCGACCTGTTGCGTCGGGAGCATGCTAAAGATAATAGAAGCTTCTTTGACGAAGATGCTACTTCGTCAAGTCAGAAAGGGAAATCTAGGACTCAGACTGAAGGGTCCAGTACTAAGGGTGCACGGGGGAAGGTGAGCCCCCAGACGGATTTAGAAAGGAGACTAGGGCCAAAGCTGGCGGTTAAGGACTGACTTGGTCCTCGCGACAGACTTCCCGAGCCCGTACGGGCTCGGCTTGGACCGGCAGAAAACCCAAAATCGAAGAAGCGGGTTCGAGCAAAAGAAGTTTCGCTTGTGATTAGGGAACGTTTGCCCCCGTCCCGTCGGCCTCGGGCTCCGCGTGACCCGAAAGATAAGGGAAAAGAAAAAATGTACGAGTAGTCTCCTAAATTTATTATTTAAGTATTACTACTATTTTTGTGGTGTGATTTTTGTTGTTTTTTTGTGTGATGTATTTTTGAAATTCCCGAGTTCATCGGTAATAAAAAGACATATTAGTGAATACCGTTCCCGTCTTTTCGTTATTGCAGTGGTTGTACCCTTTTGAGGGGTTGCCTACGTATCCATAATTAATGGAATCAAACCTTCCGTAGTTCAGAAGTTTTTTTTGCAATTTTTCGAAATACATCAAGATTATTAATTCGAGATGTGCAACGGTAGGATAAGCAATCCTAACTTATTGACTTGCTTAAAATTTTGAAAAAGACAAATTTTATAAACGTTTTGCAAATGACATTGAGGTAAGGGTTCAAGGGTAGTAACGCTTCAACTGGTCCAAGTTGGTTGGGTTGACGAACTCATTCCCGTCCAAGTCTGTCAGCATTACTGCTCCTCTCGAAAGGATTTTCTTCACTAGATACGGCCCAGCCCAACTGGGTTTGAATTTTCCCCTTGGGTCAACTGGTAGTAAAGCTCGAACAGATTTCAGGACTAGATCGCCCTCTTTGATATTTCTGGGCCTAACCCTTTTGTTAGAAGCCCGTTGGATCCTTTTCTGATATATCTGAATATTATTCAGGGCCCGAGATCGCCATTCGTCTAAGAGGACTAGCGAGTCATATCGGGTAGGGCTGAGCAAATTATCCGACTATCCGAATCCGATCCGTTATCTGATTCGTATTTGATCCGAAAAACCGGATATTCGATCCGAAAAATGATTTCGGATCGGATATCCGATCCGAAAATTTCGGATATCGGATCGGATTCGGATATCCAAAATAATTTTTTCGGATATCCGATCCGATCCGAAAAATGAGTTATTTTTGTAGTAATTTTTATATTGGATTAGTGTATTCTAATGTAAGTGGGTTATAATTTAATTCATTTTACATTAAGTCTTGGTGACATTTTTGTATTGCCTTAAAATATAGAATAGTATACTCCGTATAATACTAGATTAATTAAGATTAGGATTTTTCTAGTTGAATTGAACTTCATTTAGAATTTTATTTGACCAAAAATCTTAACTAAATCGGATATCAGATATTTCGGATATCCGGTCCGAAATTTTCGGATATAAAAAATCGGATATCCGAAGTGATTTGGATCGGAAATCGGATATTAAAATTTTCGATTTTCGGATCGGATATCCGATCCGAAAATCTCATTCGGATCGGATATCCGATACGTGCTCTGCCCTAATATCGGGCTTGGACCCAATCTGCTTCAGGTACCTGACTCTCGAGTAGAATTCTGAGGGATGGTACTTCTAGCTCGACTGGCTGGACCGCTTCCATTCCATATGTCAGATAGTATGGAGTTGCTCCGGTTGCAGTTCGAATTGATGTCCGATACCCCCATAAGGCGAAGGGTATCTTGTCGGGCCAGTCCCGGTAATTCTCAGCCATCTTTTTAAGTATGGTGACAATTGTCTTATTGGCTGCCTCCACCGCTCCATTTGTTTGGGGACGGTAAGGCGAAGATGTATGTCTTTGGATTTTATACTTTTCCAGCAAAGTGGCAGTTTCAGCTTGAAAATGGGTCCCGTGATCACTGATGAACTCGTGCGGAATCCCGTATCGATAGATGATTTTGTTTTGGATGAACTTAGCCACATGTTTGGCATTCAAGATCCGGTATGACTCGGCCTCGACCCATTTAGTGAAATAGTCGATAGCCACTAAAATGAAGCAGTGACCTCCCGTCCCGGAAGGGTTTACTTTCCCAATTATATCAATTCCCCATGTTGAGAATGGCCATGGTGATGTCATTGTATATAATAGGGATGAAGGCATATGCTGTACATTGGCGAAAATCTGACAGTTATGGCAGTGTTTGACATATAACTGACAGTCAGTTTCCATGCTATTCCAATAATATCCGAGTCTCGTGATTTTTCGGGCCAACATATGGGCGTTCATATGCGGACCGTTTTCACCATCATGTACCTCAGCCATGACTCTTTCGGCTCGCGATTTGTCAATACATAGGAGTAAAGCCCCTTGTGCTGTCTTCTTATATAACTGTCCATCGTCTGTGCGGATGAACTGGGCTGCCCATCTTCGTAGAGCTTTCTTGGCCCGGTTTTCAGCTCCCGGAGGATATTCCCCTGACGTTAAGTAGGTTAGAATAGCCTGATACCAAAGTTCTGGATCAGTTATCTCAATATCTTGGATAGCGTGGATATATGCCGGCTCGGATCGTCTTTCGACGCAAATGGGCATGCTGGTTAGATGCGCTGGGATATTTAGTAAAGATGCTAATTTTGAGAGAGCGTCTGCAAACTGGTTTTCTTCCCGAGGTAGATAGATGTATTCCACCTTTTGGAACTGTCTTTCGAGAACCCTTACTCGTGCTTGGTAAGCCACGAGATTTGCGTTCCAAGTCTTCCATTTTTGTAGGGCTTGATTTATGACTAAAGATGAGTCACCGTGGACCCGGAGGTTTGTTACTCCTAAATCAGCGGCGGCTTGCAGTCCGTGAATGCACGCTTCATACTCGGCTGCGTTGTTAGTCACGTCAAAATCTAGCTTGATGGATAACGGGGTGTGTTCTCCTTGTGGTGAGATTAGCAAAATCCCGACACCAAATCCTCGGAAGTTGGATGCTCCATCAAAATACAAATCCCATGTCTCGGTGTCGGTATGGAATATGTCTTCATCTGGGAAGACCCAAGTATCGGTGTGTTTTTCTTCGGATATCGGGCTATCAGCGAGGAATTCGGCTACTACCCGGCCTTTGATGGCTTTCAATGGTACGAACTTGAGGTCGAACTCAGCTAACATTAAAGTCCATCTGGATATACGGCCGTTGAGGATGGGCTTCTCGAATAGGTACTTGATTGGATCCATTTTGGATAGCACATGTACCTCGTGACTAAGCATGTAGTGTCGGAGCTTTTTAGTGGCCCATACTAAAGCTAGACACGTCTTTTCGAGCATTGTGTACTTTCATTCGTATTCCAAGAACTTTTTACTGATGTAGTAAATAGCCCGTTCTTCGGAATCGACCGTTTGGGCTAGCATAGCCCCCATGGCTGTCTCGGTCGTTGTCAGGTATAACGACAGAGGCAGACCATGCTGAGGTGACATTAATACGGGTGGAGAGGATAGAATCTCCTTGATCTTGTCAAAAGCCGTTTGACATTTTTCGTCCCATAGTGTCTATTGTCTTCAGTTTCTTGAAAATGGGTTCACATACCATGGTTAGCTTTGAAATGAACCGGCTAATATATTGAACTTTCCCGAGAAACCCCCTTATCTCCTTTTCGGTTTTGGGTGGCTGCATCTCGGTAATGGCCTTGATCTTTGCTGGGTCAACTTCGATGCCACGCTGGCTGACAATGTGGCCCAGTAGCTTGTCTGATGTTACCCCGAAACTGCATTTTTGAGGGTTTAACCTCATATTGTATTTGCGTAATCGGGTGAAGAACTTTCTTAGGGCCGTGATGTGCCCGTTTCGGTCCTTGGATTTGACGATCATGTCGTCCACGTAGACCTCCACTTCCTTATGCATCATGTCATGCAATAAAGTGGTGGCGGTCCGTTGATAAGTGGCACCGGCGTTGATAAGCCCAAATGGCATCACGGTATAGCAGTAAGTCCCCCAAGGTGTGATGAAGGTGGTCTTACTCATGTCTTCTTCCGCCATTTTGATCTGATTGTATCCGACATACCCGTCCATGAATGATAGAAGGGCATGGTCGGCCGTGTTATCCACTAGTATGTCGATGTGTGGCAACGGAAAATCGTCTTTTGGGCTGGCCTTATTAAGGTCCCGAAAATCTACACATACCCGAACTTTGCCATCTTTTTTGGGCACTGGTACTATGTTTGCGACCCAGTCTGGATATTCAGACACTTGGATAAAGCCCGCTTTGAATTGCTTGTCGACTTCCTCCTTGACTTTGAGAGACCATTCGGGACTCATTCTTCGAAGTTTCTGTTTTACCGGCTTATACCCGTCTTTGATGGGTATTCGGTGTTCAGCTATCTCTCGGTCTATTCCCGACATGTCCTTGTAGGACCATGCGAAGACGTCTTTGAATTCCTGGAGGAGATCCGTGAATTGTTGTTTCTCCTCGGGATCTAGAGATAAACCTAACTTAAGCATCTGAGGCTCTAAAGGGGTCCCTACGTTGATGGAATCGGTTTCTTCGATTACCGGATTTCGAGACTCCCTTTGTTCGAGTTGCTCGATTAGATGCGGAGGCAATGGTACCTGTCCGTCGGGTTTCTCAATGTCATTGCAAGTAAGATTTTTGAAAATGTTTTGAAAATAAGACAAGTCGTAAGCGGAACGGTTATCGTTATTATTGATAGTGAATTTTGAAAAGAGCTCGAAGAGAGCTTCCATCTGATCATTGGTCAGAGGCGGGATAGGGAGAGCCCTCGGGACAGACTCCGGGGCTCCCGATGGTGTGACTAAAGAAGGGAGAGGGGTTATAGACTTGATCCTAGTACTGGACCCTCTAGACTTCGACTCAGACTTCGACTCTGACTCTGACTCAGACTCGGACTCGGATTCGGCACCATGCATATTTCCTTCACCAGTAGTTAGCTTGTAGACTCGACCCTGACTATCGGTCCACTTAATTGTCTTCCTCCAAGCTCTCTTCCCAGTGTCAGCACCTACTTCGGAGATCAGCTTGGATGGATCGAACCTGCTGCTGCGGAGAATCAAGTTGACTAATTTTTGTTTAGGGGTCGGGACGACCTTGTCTTTCCCGAATAAGAGTCCTAGGATGGGCTCAGTATTATTTGTGCCCTCCTTTGATTCGGTCTGGATAAGGGCAAAGATATCATCCGGGATGAAATTGCATTCCCGAGCCAATTTGGTCTCGGGATATGAGATGGTGGGCTGATAGAGGCCCACTTGAACAGCTCCGAACACTGGAGTGACGAACGTGACTGCCTCTGTTTCATCCATGTGTCCTGGCGTCATAGTGTAACCCAGAACGAGGCGAGATTGCTCGTTGTTCAGGACCTCGATAATCTTCCTAGCTGGAAGATAGGGCCTTGAAGTAACTCCTGGTAGGTAACCCAGATTTTGTAGCATCGTATCGATGCTAGTGGTGAAATATGGCCGGAAAAGATATTCTTCCTCGATCATTCCCACGAAGTTGAAACCTCGCGGGTCGGTTGGGCCTGCCGTGTTACAGCTCGACACGGTTATGGGGGTGGCTTCGAGAGTAACGATCCCATCTTGTAAAGGTAGTTTGACCTTCCTGTGAAGGGTGGAAGACACAGCTTTGACTGCGTGTATTCAGGGCCTTCCAAGTAGTAGATTGAAAGATGAAGTGACATCGATCACTTGAAATTCTATCTCCTTCTCGATCGGGCCTGTTATGATTGTTAGCATAACGGCCCCACCAACTGATTTTGGGCTCCCATCAAAAGCCTGGATAGTTTGTGCAGTCGGAAGGTAGTCAGCCTCGGTAATGCCGAGGGCCTTAGCTGTCCTCAAAGGAAGGACGTTTACTGCGGACCCATCATCAATTAGGGTCATTGGGAGATATTTATTCCGGCAGATCACCGTGATATATAGAGCCAAGTTATGGGTGGCCCCGAACGGTGGGAGGTCGGACTCGGAGAAAGTAATAAGTGGGCCATCTCCTTTGGACTTGCCTTTGAGGTGAGGCAAAATAGTTGCTACCATTTCGGTGGGGGTAACCGATGAGTCAACCTTGATTTCATCGAGAGCCCTAGTAAGTGCTGCCCGATGCTCCTGAGAACTAACCAAAAGCTGCCATATAGTAAGATCAGTTCGGACCCTCTTTAGTTGTCTGACTAGGGCCGTGTCAGCGTTCAGTTCTTCAGAGGTGGGCTCCGTCCTGGAAGGTTCAGTGACGGTTCCTGGAGTGGGGAGACCGGCCGTGATGGTGTGTGTGCCGGCCAGGGCTCTGGCTTTAGCCTTCCGGATTTCTTCTATGGTGACGGGGACAGCTTCCCCCTTAGCCAAGTAAACGTCATCTTCATCGTCATTCCATATCCCGTTGATTTGGGAAATGAAAGGGGAAATGAGATGAGAGCAGTCGACTACTTCTCCAGTAAAAATGGCGTGAGTAGCAAGGGGATTATTTTTGTTACTTGGTGTAACACCCCGGCCCAAACCTAGGACCGGAAATGTTAACTGCGGTAGCCCGCCAGGCTTTGTACTGGTCCCACAGACCAACACGAGTCCTTTCCAGCACATTTTGTCCTCACTCATGCGCATCCCGGAAACCTTCCCAGGAGGTCACCCATCCTAAGATTGCTCCCAGTCAAGCACGCTTAACTGCGGAGTTCTTATCATGGGCAAACCAGAAAAGAAAGTGCACTTTTTTGATATGAGTAGTACTTCAAATCCCTTTAAGCAAAGCTCATAAATAGGACATCTTCAATCAATGTGGGGTGTTTCACTTGGCTTATCACTGGGTAGTGGTATCTTCCCACTTTCGATCAGATCCTGAATGAGATGCTTCAACTTCCAGCATTTCTCAGTGTCATGCCCGTTGCCTTGGTGATAGTGGCAATAGGCTTGAATGTTGTAGCTCTTGGATCGCTTTTCGACGGAAACCTCCGGAATTGGGCCTATCGGTTGGATTAGGCCTTTTGAAGACAGCCTTTGTAAGGCATTAGCATAGGTTGTCCCTATGTCAGTGAATACCCGATTTGGAGTATTCTTTTTGGTCGAGGTGTCTAATGAGTTAACCTCGTCAAAGATGCTTCGGGCCGCAGTTGTAGTTGCGGGCTTGCTGGAGGATGAACTGGCTCCTTGATACCCCTTGGTAGAGGCCTTAGTAAGGTTCTCTAACCTTAGATCATCTTCGATTCTTGTACCCATCTCGGTCAAAGTGGCGAAATCGGGTATGATGGTGTATCGGAGATGGATCCGGTAAGCGGGGAGGAGGTTTTTGACAAAGGCCTTCACTAGCACCTTTTCGCTGGGCTTGTCGACCAGCTTTACACTTTCAGTCCTCCACCTTTGAAGGTATTTGGTGAAACCCTCCTTAGGCTCTTGGGCCATAACCTCCAGAGTACGCATGGTAGTCTGGATTTCAGCGTTATCCGCGTAGTTTCGCGCGAATTCCATTGCAACATCGTCCCAGGTTTTGTATTTCTTGGGATCAAGCCTGTAGTACCAGGCTTTCGGGTGTTTTTCCAGAGAGGAAGCAAAGAGATGCTTGAACATGGTCGATTTGACCCCCTTAACAGCCATAAAGTCCTTGAAAGCCCGAATATGGAGTACCGGGTCTTCAGTCCCGTCAAACATTGGTAGGCCCGTTAAGTTAAGGTTAGCGGGCAGTTCATCAGTCAAGGGTGAATAGGAACGGGCATTTTCCGTGAGGATGGTGTTCCTGGTGGTCGAGTGGACCTGTTCTTGCAGCTTTTGGACCGCGCCGGCCAATGCGGCCAAAGGTCCGTCATCCTCGATCGAAGCGTTGGGGGTTCCTTGTTCCACGGCACTTACCCGAGTGACGGTGGCAATCTGGTCCTCCCTCATTTTTCTCAATTGGTCTTGGATTTTGGTCAACGAAGCTGTCAACTCATCAATGGCTTCTTTCGTCATGGTTCGAGTGAAGGGTGGCCTGTCTGTAAGAACACCGCGTAATCAACAACTTAACCCGAATCCAAAAAAAAAGTACATCCCGAGCAAGAGAAAAGGAAGAAGACTAAGACGGTAATGACTCGGAAAAGACACCTAGACGGGTGACTTGTGGAAAGGTGGGCCTTCCTCAGGATCCAGCTATGTGGGCTGGGCCCTGTTCGAAGGAAGGTTCACGTGAGACATTCCCAGACTTTAGACTCGATTGTGTAACTGGGCCAACCTTTGCAGGAGTATGTCCTACGTAGGTGGGCCTTGCCTTAGTAAAATAAGGCGGACTGGGATAGGGGGGAAACTCGTGATGTAAGATCGACAGAGTTTCGACGCTAGAGACTTCAACGACTTATGACACGACCCGACACTGCTAAATACGGGAAGTCTAAGAAGAGGAAGTTTTGAAATATGATTTTTTTAAAAAGCCCGAAAAATTCGGGGAGAACCGGCCCTTTTTCGAGAAAAACGGAAAAGGTGGCCGGGTGACGGTTTGAAAGTTTCGAAAATAATTTTGAGTTTTAAATTGGGCATAATACCGGCTAGAAAAAGGGCTATTTTGAGTAAAATCGTTAATCCTAAATTCGGTACAGGCCCGGGGTTTTGAAATTGGATATTTTGAAAAGGATGCAAATTTTTGAAAATGACGGTTTTTGAAAAAAGACATGGATCAAGTAGCACGTAGTCATGGAAACAGTATAACGACGCCATGTATGCTCTTAAACTAAGTCTCCGGTCAGTCTATAAGGGTCTATACCAGGGTACATAGACTATTCGAGAATCGGGGCGAACTTCCTAAGTCGAATTGAGCTTAGAACATGCCGTAAACCCCATACGAATCTGCTATGCACACCTTTTGACATATCCAATTTGGACTACGTCAATGGTATAGTGGGACGTTGGTCACCAGTACCGGCCCGGGAAAAATGGGGTTATGCATGAACCGTAAAACTAAAACGCGTATTGTACTAGTCAAACGATTTCTATTCGAGTCTCACCCTGAGGATGCCGATGGTAAGTCACACATCAGTTAATCCCCAGCGGAGTCGCCAAATTGTGGACATGACATAGGTCCACCCCGACGCGGCCACGCGCGGGTTTGGGGAGGCGAATGAATCTCCATATGAGAATTGTTCGAATTGAAATTTAAATCGAAGTTGGAGTCGCCACCGAACTATGTGGGAGTTCGGGCCCGTTCGAACCCACTCTATGTCGTAGTGGGCCGTGTACAAAATACGGCCCATTTCCGATGTCAGAGTTTATTGGGTTCGTCCCTTAGCATTTGATACCGATACCGACTTGATCGGATATCATGTATTGAATGACTCTCGTTGCCAATGGTTTCGGACATCCGGAAACCGAGGTTCAATTCTGAGTAAGGGGTAAGGGTACGTGTTGGGAAGCCCATGAAGGACACCCAACCCCGCCCGCACATTAGCGGCCTCTACTAGGATATCGTTTGATGTTTTAATACGCGTGTTAGATGAACGATGAAATGATATGCAAACATTGTTTTCCCTAAACATGCGAGAATTGAATGGGTTGCTAAGTCGATTTAATGCAACTAAAACTTAACGTCAAAGTTGTATTTTGGCATGTGGGGTTCGTTTTAGTATAATAAAACAAATGATGAAAAGAAACTGCTAAAAAGATGAACAAACATGTTAGTAACGATTGAATAAATCGAATGAAAATATGAATGCAATGAATATATCGAGATATGAAATATTGCTAAAAAGATGCTGTGTTGTCCAAAAAATGATGTTTGAAGAAAGATAATAAAAGAGAAAAGACGGGTCGCGTTTCAGCCTTCCACGCGACTCACCCGGGGTGCGCGCGACTCGCGCCCCGGCCTGTTTCGAGGTCGATTTTCTGAAAATCGATGTTTTTATTAAATCGCGTACAAATATCGCATAATTTGTACTCGATTCAATATTTTCGATATTCGTTATATTCGATATTCGATTATGAAATCGATATCAAACATTCGGAATATTTTGGAAAAGATAAAAAAAAAAGTTTTAAGAAATCGTTTTGTAGAAAAAACGATGTTTAAGAAAAATTGAGAAAACGAAGAAAAGAGGGCCGCGGATCCAGGCTCTCGCGCGAGTCGCCTGGGAGGGGCGCGACTCGCGTGAGGGTCTGTCCCGGTTCGGGTTTTTCGAAAGTCGCTAATTTCGATAGATCGCGTATAAATATGGATTAATTTATACTCGATTTATGCTTTCGATATTCGTCTGATTCGATATTCGATTATGAAATCGATATCGAATATTCGGAATGACTTTTGGAAAAGGTTTTATAAAATTGTTTTGAAAAAAAGAATTTGAACGAAACGAAAAAGAATGTTGGTTCTCTCCGCGTTAGAATCGTTGTATTTTGTGAAAAAGTAACGATTTTTAGCATCAACGAGATTAATGTAATTCTTTTAATACGATATTCGATTAGAGAATCGGTATCATATTTTTAAGAATATTTGTTATATGAAAATAGTTTTAGTAATATCGATATTAGATAAAAAACGATGGACGCCCCACAATAAATGACTAACGCGAGACGGACGAAAAAAAACGAGAAGAAGAAGGAGAGAAGAGAAGAGAAGTCGGGTTTGATTACACCCTCAACCTACATGCTCTTGTTAACTCGAATCGGGGCTCGTCGGAATGTGGCTAAGGCACGAGAGCGTCGGGTTAATGTTGGTGAGTTGGTGGTTCAGTTTGGACGTGTAAAGGTTGATGTGAGTTGGAATGAACTTCGAACAAGTGATTTGGAGATTGATAGTAATTTGAGATAAACGAAAAACTAGCAACGAAAATCAGATTGGAATAGTTGTTGTAAGGATGATAGAACGTAACCAAGGATAGTGTGCTAAGTGAGATAGACCTATACCTCACCAAAGCGGGTGCTAATTCAAACACTCGATTGAAATAGCGAGTATAGAGCTTGTAACGCGACTTACTCTAATACTTTGTCTTGTGAACTACAAAGACGAAAAGGAAAGCAAAGCTTAACTCAGATTTTGTTTGATGAAAGTTGAATGTTTTATTCATCAAGTACTTGGCTATTTATAGCCTACAACTCAACCCAAGGATGAGGCTAACCAGCAAAGTCAAGCCTCATAAAGTGGGTGACAAAAACAAAGAAAGGGAAATGAACTAGGCTAGAACTAAATAGCTAGATACAAATGAAAAAGTGAGAACACAATCAGCCTACATTCCATGCTCCAAATCAGATGCAAGGCCCTTGTTTGCTCGAGTAGTCTTGATTAAACGTGATGTGAGTTGATATGAACTTTGAAACAAGAATGTAAAGATGGATTAGTATTCTGAAATGGAACGTGAATGAGTAACCAAAACAGAAAGAAAGGATAGTTTTAAGGAAGGATAAACCGTAACCAAGGATAGTATGCTAGGTGAAGTAGACCTATACTTCAACAAAGCGGTTTGCTAGATCAAACACTCGATTGAAATAGCGAGTTTAGAGCTTGTAACGCGACTCACTCTAGACTTTGTCTTGTAAACTACAAGGACGAAACGGAAAGCTCAGCTTTACTCAAGTTTTAATATGCAAATTGGATGTCTTATTCCTTCAAAATGGCCGGCTATATATAGCCTACAAGAGCCCTTAAACCGGCTGGTTTAGGGTGACAAAAACAAAGTCTAAACCTATTGTGAACTAGGAGCTAATTACAAAGTTGGGAGCTAATAACAAAGTAATGTAAATATGGAGCTAATAACAAAGCTAAGTGAAGAGTAATCAGCCGTGGTCCTCTTGTGTGAACATGGAGATGAAAACAAAGCTTGAGTAGGAGCAATGAGGTGCGGCAACAATGTGAACATGGAGTCAAAAACAAGGCTAATAGAGGAGCCTTTAGTCGTGTACACCATGTGAACATAATCAGCCCTTAAACACCTTCATAACTTCAGTACACTTCCCATGCTTGAATGAAGGTGAACCCATGTTAATGTCTTCATTTTACCTTGATTATTTGCTCCTTTATTCAGCTCAAACTCGAGCTAGTTCCATAATTGAAGATGACTCCTCATTATTGCTAATGTAGCTGGACTATGTTTATGTAGGAGTTAGCATTCTTTCATTGAGCTCTTTAGTACTTCCTTACTTGGATTAGTAGCTTCTTGATTCGGATCATCTCCTCCCCCTTGAAAAGGAATTGTCCTCAATTCTGAAATGTCAACTTTATCAAGGTAAAGAGGAAGATCTTCCATTAGGAACGTGGCTTGAACTCCATAATCATCCGGCAACTTCATCTTGCAAGCGTTGTTGTTAACCTTGTATGGGACTTCTGGTTGTGGCTTCAACTTGTTCTTTCCTTTGTTTGGAACCCTCTCCTTCCTCAAGTTAACCAAGGCCAAGTCACCCCTTAGGAAGAGTCTCGTACTTCTGTTTTGGTTGTGCTCTCCTCTGTAGGCTTTTCTCGTTATGTACTCTGAAATAGAATGCTCTGGGGTGCAACGGAGGTTTCCTTTAAAAGGAAGTTCTACCTGCAAAATAAGCTTATCAAAAGTACCAAGAGAGTTAGTTTTGTGCTTGGTAAGTACTTCCGCCTCCATGGAGTAGTAGTCCTTCCAATTCTCAATTCCAGTTGTGCCTTCAACTAAGGTGGTAGAATGCGTGTTGTTACAAGACAATGTGTTAACCATGTCTTCGAACTTACCCTCTTCATACCTTAAGACCCCAGGATCTTTACTAGGCATCAAATAGGATGGTACTCCATTAGAGATAACAACACCTTGTTCCTTTTGCCACTCTTCAAATGGCTTCCCTTCACTACCACTCTTTATCTTAATTGGTTCTTCTTTGGTGGCACCAAACTCCTCTCCTTCTACAGCAAGTACTCCCACATCTTTACTAGCAAATATTGAGAGGCTGGGTCTTCCGACTTTATTTGCTAACATGTTACAAACACTTTGAGGGGTCATGGGTTTGAGTATAATTTTCTTTCCCTTATCATTCAATTCATACTCATTCCTCCTCCCATGGTGAACTACGTCCCTATCAAACTGCCAAGGACGGCCTAATAGTATGTGACAAGCATCCATAGGTATGACATCACATAGAACCTCATCAACGTAGGAACCCATGGTTAAACCAACCCTCACTTGTTTAGTGACCCTTACCTTGTTCCCGTTGTTTAACCAATGTAATGCATAAGGGTTAGGGTGATTGGTAGTAGCTAGACCTAGTTTGTCCACCATTTCAGTTGAGGCAACGTTGGTACAACTACCTCCATCAATGATTAGACTACACCATTTGTCTTTAACTTGACACTTAGTATGGAACAGTTGGTCTCTTTGTTCAGTGTCATGTTGAATTGGGTTAGCATGTAGAGTACGTAGTACTAGGAGTGTGTCATAAGCCGGGGGTTCATAAGCCTCAAAGTCTTCTTCTTCTTCCTCCCCTCCCTCATTAACATTAAAAACAGCTCCTATACGTTGTTCCTCCTCCCATATCTCATCCCTAATGGTGATTACCTCTCTTAAGGTCACAACTCTTTTGTTAGGGCATGCGTTTTTGTAATGACCAAACCCTTGACATTTGAAACAACGTACCTTAGATAGACTAGTCTCAGTGGTTGTTTTGGGGGTAGACTGAGGTGGGGGTGCGGGGTTATTCTTAATCACAAGGGGTTGATTAGTATTAGTAGGATTGATTCTATTACTATCATCCGTTCGTGACCAAGTATGATTCTTATTAGACTCACCCTCATGTCTTCCCTTCCCTTGTGCCTCGATTTTTAAACACAACCCACATAAGGTATCAAAATCAGAATAAGGACACAAATCAACCGTATTGGCTATACTACGATTTAACCCACGTAAGAACCTAGCCATTTTTATCTCTTCATTTTCTTCTACTTCTCCCATTAGGACCAAGTTCTCAAATTCGTCTATGTATTCACTAACACTCATTTTTCCTTGTATAAGGTTAGCAATCTTTTTGTATAAGGATAACTTGTGCGTAGTTGGGACATACCTCTTACGTAGTTTACGTTTTAAGGACTCCCAAGAAGTAATCTTACCCTTTCCACTTCTGGTGCGCTGTACCTTAAGTCCTTCATACCAAAGGGAAGCCCCTTTGCTTAACTTTAGGATGGCGTATTTGCACCTTTCTTCGTCCTCTAAATCCTTGAAATCAAAGAGATTTTCCATGCTTCTTTCCCACTCCAAGTAAGCTTCAGGATCAGTACCACCGTTAAACTCAGGAAGTTCAGTTACCTTGATCTTATCCACCGGTTCTCTCCTTGGTTGGAAGCGAGAATTCTTGGGCTGGAAGTTCTCCAATGCCTTCTTTAGTTGTTCCAGGAAGGTAGGATCTTCAAAGTTCAACACTCCTGCCATTCTTACGTTTGCTTGATGACCAAAGCTCTGATACCACTAATGATGTGAGTTGATATGAACTTTGAAACAAGAATGTAAAGATGGATTAGTATTCTGAAATGGAACGTGAATGAGTAACCAAAACAGAAAGAAAGGATAGTTTTAAGGAAGGATAAACCGTAACCAAGGATAGTATGCTAGGTGAAGTAGACCTATACTTCAACAAAGCGGTTTGCTAGATCAAACACTCGATTGAAATAGCGAGTTTAGAGCTTGTAACGCGACTCACTCTAGACTTTGTCTTGTAAACTACAAGGACGAAACAGAAAGCTCAGCTTTACTCAAGTTTTAATATGCAAATTGGATGTCTTATTCCTTCAAAATGGCCGGCTATATATAGCCTACAAGAGCCCTTAAACCGGCTGGTTTAGGGTGACAAAAACAAAGTCTAAACCTATTGTGAACTAGGAGCTAATTACAAAGTTGGGAGCTAATAACAAAGTAATGTAAATATGGAGCTAATAACAAAGCTAAGTGAAGAGTAATCAGCCGTGGTCCTCTTGTGTGAACATGGAGATGAAAACAAAGCTTGAGTAGGAGCAATGAGGCGCGGCAACAATGTGAACATGGAGTCAAAAACAAGGCTAATAGAGGAGCCTTTAGTCGTGTACACCATGTGAACATAATCAGCCCTTAAACACCTTCATAACTTCAGTACACTTCCCATGCTTGAATGAAGGTGAACCCATGTTAATGTCTTCATTTTACCTTGATTATTTGCTCCTTTATTCAGCTCAAACTCGAGCTAGTTCCTTAATTGAAGATGACTCCTTATTATTGCTAATGTAGCTGGACTATGTTTATGTAGGAGTTAGCATTCTTTCATTGAGCTCTTTAGTACTTCCTTACTTGGATTAGTAGCTTCTTGATTCGGATCAAAACGGACTTGAAAATAGCAGCTCTTCTCCTCGGAAATTTATTGAAAGCTTTAAAGAAAATCGAGGCAAAAGAAACAATTCCGTCAAAGAATTTAACAGCAGCGTTTTTCAATGCACAGCTGACTTGTTTCGGGCATAACTTCGTCAATACTTGTTCAATGAACCTTCATGAGCAGTCATTGGAAAGATAAGCTCGAAATCAATCTCCTCCATTTTGAATGACTACGAAATTCCAAGTATAACTCGAGATATGGACTGATCAAAACAACGCTGCAAAATGAACTCGCATCATACTCTCCTTCTTTGAAAAAGAATTGTCCTCAATTCTTGAACAAGTATCCCACCTGGATCAAATACAAAATTTGTTAGGATTAACGCATCCTCACTCCAAATAGACATAAGTGTGGGTAACGTTGGTATTATGGCTAGAGTACAAGCTCGACTCCTTTTCAAATAGGTGCAGTTTTGAATGCTTGTGAACTCTACTTTGCTTGTGAACAAGGATGGATCAAGTATCTTTTGTTGCTCCTCAAAGTATTCCACAAGCACAATCCCTTTACTCTCCATGTTTGTTTTGGCTAAGATCAGAATTTGTTTCTTCTTGCACAACCTGTTTGGTTGAAGATGATACTCGTCAAAAACAGGTGGTAACGTTGGATCAAACACCAAACTTTCCTCGTAAGTGTTTTCAAACGAGAAAATTGCTGACATTTTTTTTGGTGAACAGTACACACGTGAACAGTAAGAAACAAATGTATCGGAACTTCAACAAAAACCACGAGATAATCAAAACCGATTAACCCTCGAACTACCCGCACGAGTTTAACCTTTGAATTCCAATCGCAATCAAAAATTCAACTAATAACTTGGCTTCGACACTTCTTGGACCGTCTTGATTTAAAGAAAAATCAAGAGTTGTAGCTCTGATACCACTAATGATGTGAGTTGGAATGAACTTCGAACAAGTGATTTGGAGATTGATAGTAATTTGAGATAAACGAAAAACAAGCAACGAAAATCAGATTGGAATAGTTGTTGTAAGGATGATAGAACGTAACCAAGGATAGTGTGCTAAGTGAGATAGACCTATACCTCACCAAAGCGGGTGCTAATTCAAACACTCAATTGAAATAGCGAGTATAGAGCTTGTAACGCGACTTACTCTAATACTTTGTCTTGTGAACTACAAAGACGAAAAGGAAAGCAAAGCTTAACTCAGATTTTGTTTGATGAAAGTTGAATGTTTTATTCATCAAGTACTTGGCTATTTATAGCCTACAACTCAACCCAAGGATGAGGCTAATCAGCAAAGTCAAGCCTCATAAAATGGGTGACAAAAACAAAGAAAGGGAAATGAACTAGGCTAGAACTAAATAGCTAGATACAAATGAAAAAGTGAGAACACAATCAGCCTACTTTCCATGCTCCAAATCAGATGCAAGGCCCTTGTTTGCTCGAGTAGTCTTGATTAAACGGACTTGAAAATAGCAGCTCTTCTCCTCGGGAATTTATTGAAAGCTTTAAAGAAAATCGAGGCAAAAGAAACAATTCCGTCAAAGAATTTAACAACAGCGTTTTTCAATGCACAGCTGACTTGTTTCGGGCATAACTTCGTCAATACTTGTTTAATGAACCTTCATGAGCAGTCATTGGAAAGATAAGCTCGAAATCAATCTCCTCCATTTTGAATGACTACGAAATTCCAAGTATAACTCGAGATATGGACTGATCAAAACAACGCTGCAAAATGAACTCGCATCAAAGGGAACTTTTTTTCAAAATAATGCTGAAAAATAAACTAATTAACGTTTTGGGTCGGTTTTAAAACTAATTAACAAAATAGGGCTGAGGCAGGTTCGGACTTAGGTTCGATTTGGGGCGGAGCAAACCCGCCATTAGGAATGGCGGATCTCCAAAATAAAAAATAAAAAAGATTAACCCATAAACCCGCCATTGGGAGTGGCGGGTTTGGGCCCATTGAAACGCCATTCCCAATGGCGGGTGAAGGGCTGCTCAAGCTATTTGAAGCTCAATTGATAGTTAAATTCTAACCACAAAAATATAAGATTTGCATTGTGTTATAGTGGTAGTGACATAGGCCCATTGTTCCTTATATCCTGGGTTCGAGACCCAATGGACACTTTTCCGCATAATTTTTTATAATTTTTATAATTATTTATTTATTGATTCTCACACAACATAAACCCGTCATTGTTAAGTACATAGTAGTTTCTAAACCCGTCACTCTAAATTTTAATTCATTAAAGTTGCCTTTATCAATGACAATTTAAGAATCGATAATATTATACCCTTAACACGTTATTATGTCTCACCTACCAAAAAAAAAACACGTTATTATGTTTATCATTATAATGGTAGAGTCGTAAAGGTGTTTATAAGTTGTAGGTTGATTCTAAGAACGAAGTTTTGTTTAAACGAAAATGAAAATGAAAAAAACAATTAAAAATTCCTATGCAAAAAGCCAAAACGGACCAACAAGGACTCGAACCCTAGATGCATGGAACAATGGCCCAATGCTACTACCACTACTACACAATACAAATCTTGTATTTTCATGGTTAAAATTAAACTATCAATTGAGCTTCAAATAGCTTGAGCAGCTTCTCCACCCGCCATTGGGAATGGCGTTTTAATGGGCCCAAACCCGCCACTCCCAATGGCGGGTTTATGGGTTAATCTTTTTTTTTTTTTGCTATTTTTTATTTTGGAGATCCGCCATTCCTAATGGCGGGTTTGCTCCGCCCCAAATCGAACCTAAGTCCGAACCTGCCTCAGCCCCATTTTGTTAATTAGTTTTAAAACCGACCCAAAACGTTAATTAGTTTATTTTTCAGCATTATTTTGAAAAAAAGTTCCATCAAAGGTGACGGGTATAGGCCGGTTTTTGTTAGTCTCGGGTTATACTATCGGTTTCTCGATGCTAAGTGTGTCAGATTGTGTATGAATGTAGGATGTCGGGAATTGTATGTGTCGTTGTATGAAAACGTGTGTTTTGTGTCTATCTCTTGTATGACATATGATTCATCAATATTGTGTGTGCAAGGGGTCCTATTTATAGGAAAAGAAGGTTGAGAGAGGTATCTTGCTTGTACGACAAGAAATACCAATCGGGATAGGAAATGTAAGAAGTTGTGAGGAACGAGAACTCCGTTACTTGGCAAAGAAGAAAAGGGAACTGGCTGAAAACAACCTGCTCGGCCGGGTATCCCATGCTCGGTCGAATGCTCGATTCGGTATTCGGATAGGATTCCTACTTGAGATCGAATTCTACCTTTGACGGAATTGTTTAATATTAGTGTAGCTGATTTTTTGTGGAGTTTGAGCTCGAGTCGGTCATGTGAGGTGACACAGTTGTCTCACAATTCTCGAAAAAAGGATAGTATGCTAGGTGAAGTAGACCTATACTTCAACAAAGCGCTTTGCTAGATCAAACACTCGATTGAAATAGCGAGTTTAGAGCTTGTAACGCGACTCACTCTAGACTTTGTCTTGTAAACTACAAAGACGAAACAAAAGGAAGCTCAAAGCTTAACTTTTACTTGGGTTTTAATTTGCAAATTGGATGATCTTATTCCCTTAAAATGACCGGCTATTTATAGCCTACAAGAGCCCTTAAACCGGTTGGTTTAGGGTGACAAAAACAAAGCTAAAACTATGTGAACATGGAGCTAATTACAAAGTTGGAGCTAATAACAAAGTGGTGTGAACTTGGAGCTAACAACTATGCTAAGTGAAGAGTAATCAGCCGTGGTCTTCTTATGTGAACAAGGAGATGAAAACAAAGCTTGAGTAGGAGTAATGAGGCGCGGCAAAGGTGTGAACATGGAGCCAAAAACAAGGCTAACAAGAGAGCCTTTTGACCGTGTACACCAAGAGAACACAATCAGCTCTAAAACCTTCTTAACTTCAGTCCATTACTCTTGCTTGAATGATCGTGACCCTAAGTTAATGTCTTCACTTTACCTTGATTAGTTGCTCCTTTATCCAGCTCAAATTCGAGCTAGCTCCATTTATTGAAGATGACTACTTATTATTGCTAATGTAGCTGGCCTAAGCTTAAGTAGGAGCTAGTAGACTTTAGTTGAGCTCTTTAGAACTTCCTTACTTGGATTGGTAGCTCCTTGACTCGGATCATCTCCTCCCCCTTGACAAGGAATTGTCCTCAATTCTGAAATGTTAACTTCACCAAGGTATAGAAGAAGATTTTCTATTAGGAAGGTGGCTTGAACTCCATACTCATCCGGCAGTTTCAACTTGTAAGTTCTGTGGTTACCCTTGTGCGGATCTTCTGGTTGTGACTTCCATTTGCTCTTTCCTTGGTTTGGGAACTTCTCCATACTTACGTTAGCCAAAGACAAGTCATCCCTTATGAAGGGCCTTGTACTCCTGTTTTTGTTGCGCTCTCCTTTGTAGGCTGTTCTCATTATGTATCCTGAATTAGAATTCCTTGGGGTGCAAAGGAGGTTTCCTTTAGAAGGAAGTCTTACCTGCAAAATAAGCTCATCAAAAGTACTAAAAGGGTTAGTTTTGTGTTTGGACAGTACTTCAGTCTCCATGGAGTGGTAGTCCCTCCAATTCTCCATTCCAATTCTGGTTGTATGCGCGTTGTTACAAGACAACGTGTAAACCATGTCTTTGTCCTTACCTTCTATATACCTTAAGATCTCAGGATCTTTCCTAGGCATCATATAGGAGGGTGTTCCATTAGAGTTAACAACACCTTGTTCCTTTTGCCACTCTTCAAATGGCGTCCCTTCACTGCCACTTTCAATCTTGATTGGCTCTTCTTTGGTGGCATCCAACTCTCCTTTGTCTAAAGTATGCATTTCTACAATTTTACTAGCAAACATTGAGAGGTTGGGTTTTCCGACTCTATTTGCCAACATGCTACACACGCTTTGAGGTGCCATGGGTTTGAGTATAATTCTCTTCCCTTTATCATTCAATTCATACTCATTCATCCTCCCATGGTGAACGACGTCCCTATCAAACTGCCAAGGACGGCCTAATAGTATGTGACAAGCATCCATAGGAATTACATCACACAGAACCTCATCAATGAAGGAGCCCATGGTTAATCCAACCCTTACTTGTTTAGTGACCCTTACCTTGTTCCCGTTGTTTAACCAATGTAAAGCATAAGGGTTAGGGTGACTAGTAGTAGCTAGACCTAGTTTGTCTACCATTTCAGTTGAGGCAACGTTGGTACAACTACCTCCATCAATGATTAATCTACACCACTTGTCCTTAACTTGACACTTAGTATGGAATAGTTGGTCTCTTTGTTCAGTGTCATGTTTAATAGGGTTAGTATGTAGAGTACGAAGGACTAGAAGTGTGTCATAAGCCGGGGGTTCATAAGCCTCAATATCTTCTTCCTCTTCTTCCTCTCCCTCATTGACATTAAAAACAGCCCCTATACGTTGTTCCTCCTCCCATAACTCATCCCTAACTGTGATTACTTCCCTTAAGGTCACAACTCTTTTGTTGGGACAAGCGTTTTTGAAGTGACCAAACCCTTGACATTTGAAACAACGTACCTTAGATAGACTAGTTTCAGTGGTTGTTTTGGGGGTAGACTGAGGTGGGGGTGCTGGGTTAGTCTTAACAATAAGGGGTTGATTAGAACTAGTAGGATTGACTCTATTGCCAACATCCATCCGAGACCAAGTATGACTCTTACTAGACTCACCCTCATGTCTTCCCTTCCCTTGCGCCTCAATTTTTAGACACAACCCACACAATGTATCAAAATCAGAATAAGGACACAAATCAACTGTATTGGCTATACTACGGTTTAATCCACGTAAGAATCTAGCCATTTTTATTTCTTCATTTTCCTCTACTTCTCCCATTAAAACCAAGTTCTCAAACTCGTCTATGTATTCACTAACACTCATTTTACCTTGCACAAGGTTAGCAATCTTTTTGTATAAGGATAATTTGTGTGTAGTTGGGACATACCTCTTACGTAATTTACGTTTTAAGGACTCCCAAGAAGTAATCTTACCCTTCCCACTTCTGGTGCGTTGTACCTTAAGCCCTTCATACCAAAGGGAAGCCCCTTTGCTTAGCTTTAGGATGGCGTATTTGCACCTCTCTTCGTCCTCCAAATCCTTGAAATCAAAGAGCTTCTCTATGTTTCTTTCCCACTCCAAGTAAGCTTCAGGATCAGTACCACCATTAAACTCAGGGAGTTCATTTACCTTGATCCTATCCACCAGTTCCCTCCTTGGTTGGAAGCGAGAATTCTTGGGCTAGAAGTTCTCCAATGCCTTCTTTAGTTGTTCCAGGAAGGTAGGGTCTTCAAAGTTCAACACTCCTGCCATGCTTACGTCTAAATGGATGACCAAAGCTCTGATACCACTAATGATGTGAGTTGCTATGAACTTTGAAACAAGAATGAGAGATATGATTAGTATACTGAAATGGACGTGAAACAAGTAACCAAAACAGAAGGTAAAGATAGTTTGAGGATGAATAAACCGTAACCAAAGGATAGTATGCTAGGTGAAGTAGACCTATACTTCAACAAAGCGCTTTGCTAGATCAAACACTCGATTGAAATAGCGAGTTTAGAGCTTGTAACGCGACTCACTCTAGACTTTGTCTTGTAAACTACAAAGACGAAACAAAAGGAAGCTCAAAGCTTAACTTTTACTTGGGTTTTAATTTGCAAATTGGATGATCTTATTCCCTTAAAATGACCGGCTATTTATAGCCTACAAGAGCCCTTAAACCGGTTGGTTTAGGGTGACAAAAACAAAGCTAAAACTATGTGAACATGGAGCTAATTACAAAGTTGGAGCTAATAACAAAGTGGTGTGAACTTGGAGCTAACAACTATGCTAAGTGAAGAGTAATCAGCCGTGGTCTTCTTATGTGAACAAGGAGATGAAAACAAAGCTTGAGTAGGAGTAATGAGGCGCGGCAAAGGTGTGAACATGGAGCCAAAAACAAGGCTAACAAGAGAGCCTTTTGACCGTGTACACCAAGAGAACACAATCA
The DNA here is from genome assembly GCA_958450325.1 of Agrostemma githago. Classification (NCBI taxonomy): domain Eukaryota; kingdom Viridiplantae; phylum Streptophyta; class Magnoliopsida; order Caryophyllales; family Caryophyllaceae; genus Agrostemma; species Agrostemma githago. The sequence continues at coordinate 33,814,472 of OY288243.1, read as the reverse complement.
GCTCTAAAACCTTCTTAACTTCAGTCCATTACTCTTGCTTGAATGATCGTGACCCTAAGTTAATGTCTTCACTTTACCTTGATTAGTTGCTCCTTTATCCAGCTCAAATTCGAGCTAGCTCCATTTATTGAAGATGACTACTTATTATTGCTAATGTAGCTGGCCTAAGCTTAAGTAGGAGCTAGTAGACTTTAGTTGAGCTCTTTAGAACTTCCTTACTTGGATTGGTAGCTCCTTGACTCGGATCATCTCCTCCCCCTTGACAAGGAATTGTCCTCAATTCTGAAATGTTAACTTCACCAAGGTATAGAAGAAGATTTTCTATTAGGAAGGTGGCTTGAACTCCATACTCATCCGGCAGTTTCAACTTGTAAGTTCTGTGGTTACCCTTGTGCGGATCTTCTGGTTGTGACTTCCATTTGCTCTTTCCTTGGTTTGGGAACTTCTCCATACTTACGTTAGCCAAAGACAAGTCATCCCTTATGAAGGGCCTTGTACTCCTGTTTTTGTTGCGCTCTCCTTTGTAGGCTGTTCTCATTATGTATCCTGAATTAGAATTCCTTGGGGTGCAAAGGAGGTTTCCTTTAGAAGGAAGTCTTACCTGCAAAATAAGCTCATCAAAAGTACTAAAAGGGTTAGTTTTGTGTTTGGACAGTACTTCAGTCTCCATGGAGTGGTAGTCCCTCCAATTCTCCATTCCAATTCTGGTTGTATGCGCGTTGTTACAAGACAACGTGTAAACCATGTCTTTGTCCTTACCTTCTATATACCTTAAGATCTCAGGATCTTTCCTAGGCATCATATAGGAGGGTGTTCCATTAGAGTTAACAACACCTTGTTCCTTTTGCCACTCTTCAAATGGCGTCCCTTCACTGCCACTTTCAATCTTGATTGGCTCTTCTTTGGTGGCATCCAACTCTCCTTTGTCTAAAGTATGCATTTCTACAATTTTACTAGCAAACATTGAGAGGTTGGGTTTTCCGACTCTATTTGCCAACATGCTACACACGCTTTGAGGTGCCATGGGTTTGAGTATAATTCTCTTCCCTTTATCATTCAATTCATACTCATTCATCCTCCCATGGTGAACGACGTCCCTATCAAACTGCCAAGGACGGCCTAATAGTATGTGACAAGCATCCATAGGAATTACATCACACAGAACCTCATCAATGAAGGAGCCCATGGTTAATCCAACCCTTACTTGTTTAGTGACCCTTACCTTGTTCCCGTTGTTTAACCAATGTAAAGCATAAGGGTTAGGGTGACTAGTAGTAGCTAGACCTAGTTTGTCTACCAAAGCTAAGGAGTTAAAACCAAAGCTAAACCAAGAGCAACCAGCCGTGGCACCTTGTGTGAACATGGAGCCAAAAACAAAGCTTGAGTGTGCACACCATGTGAACATGGAGCTAAACACGAAGTTAGCAATCAGCCCATAATCAACCTCATAACTTCAGTACACTTCCCATGCTTGAATGAGTGTGAACCCAAGTTAATGTCTTCAATCTACCTTGACTTCTTTGCTCCTTTATTCAGCTCCTATACGAGCTAACTTAATACTTGGAGGAGGCACACTACTAGGCTGGTAGGAGGTGCTAATGTGGCTTGACTAGAGCTAATAGGAGCTAGTGTTACTTCATTGAACTCTTTAGCCTCTTCATTCGGATCATCTCCTCCCCCTTGAAAAGGAATTGCCCTCAATTCTGAAATGCCATCATCATCAAGATAGGGAGAAAGGTCTCCCACATTGAACGTGGCATGGACTCCATAATCATCCGGTAATTCCACTTTGTAAGCATTGTCGTTTACCTTTGATATGATCTTATAAGGACCTTCAGCTCGTGGCATCAACTTATTCTTTCTTTTGCTTGGAAACCTCTCCTTTCTTAAGTGAACCCAAACTAAGTCACCCTCTTGAAAAAGTCTTGGCTTCCTGTTCTTGTTGGACTTCCTTTTGTATGCTTCATTAACCTCCTTGATCCTTTCTTGGATTTGCTCGTGGAGTTTGATCATAGCCTTTAGTTTGGACTCCGCATCCTTGTGAACTAACTCATCCTTAGGTAGAGGAATCAGGTCCAAAGGCATGTAAGGATTGATCCCATACATGGCCTCAAAAGGGGAATGAGAGGTAGCATAAGTAGGAGAGCGATTGTAGGCAAATTCAGCATGGGCAAGCTTGATATCCCAATCCTTTTGAGTCTTACTTACAAGGCCTCTTAATAACGTCCCCAAAGTGCGATTGGTAACCTCGGTTTGTCCATCTGTTTGTGGATGATGAGAAGTGCTAAATAAGAGCTTGGTTCCCACCTTCCTCCATAACGTGTTCCAAAAGTAACTAAGGAATTTTGAATCACGATCAGAGACAATGGACTTGGGTATTCCATGGAGACGCACCACCTCCTTGAAGTATAAGTCAGCAACATTGCTAGCATCATCTGTTTTGTGGCAAGCAATGAAGTGAGCCATCTTTGAAAACCGATCTACCACCACCATGATAGCATCTTTTCCTCTAGCGGTTCTTGGTAAAGCTACAATGAAATCCATGGATACATCTTCCCATGGTCTATTAGGAGTGGGCAAGGGCGTGTAAACTCCGGGTTTGAAAGAACTTTTGGCAAATTGACAAGTCACACACTTGCTCACCACATGCTGGACACTCCCTTGCATCTTTGGCCAAAAGAAGTGCTCCTTTAAGACCTCCAAAGTTCTTGTAATGCCAAAATGACCCGCTAATCCTCCTCCATGAGCTTCTCTAACCAGCAGCTCTCTAATGGGATGCTTGGGCACACACAGGCGGTTTCCTTTGAAAAGAAATCCTTCCTGCAAAACAAACTCATCAAAGGCACCCTCCTTGCATTTGGTGAAGGTTTCACCAAAGTCAGCATCATTGTTGTAGTAGTCTTTTAGAGTTTCAAATCCGAGCAACCTCACATCCAAGGTAGATAGTAAAGTGTAGCGGCGGGATAGTGCATCAGCTACTACGTTACTCTTTCCATCCTTGTACTTTGAAGAGAAATGAAAGGATTGCAAGAATTCCACCCACTTGGCATGCCTTGGACTTAACTTTTGTTGGCCATTGATGTATTTTAGGGACTCATGATCTGAATGGAGAATAAAATGGTTAGTACGAAGGTAATGACTCCAATGATCAAGAGCTCTTACTATGGCATAGAACTCCTTGTCGTAGGTGCAATAGTTCAGCCTTGCTCCATTGAGTTTTTCTGAGAAATAGGCAATGGGGCGTTTATTTTGTACAAGAACAGCACCAATTCCTACTCCACTAGCGTCACATTCCACCTCAAATGGTTGAGAGAAATCAGGAAGGGCTAAGATAGGAGCGGAACACAGCTTCTCTTTAATGGTTTCAAAGGCTTCTTGGGCAGCATTGGACCAAACAAGTGCGCCTTTCTTCAAGCATTCGGTGATAGGACTTGTGATAGTGCTGAAGTCCTTGATGAATCTCCTGTAAAAAGAAGCCAAACCATGAAATGACCTTACTTCTGTAATGGTGGAAGGGATTGGCCAAGTACGTATGGATTCCACTTTGGTTTGATCCACTGACACTTCTTCTTTGGACACTACGTAGCCAAGGAACACTACGCTTTCCACAAAGAAGGCAGACTTCTCCTTCTTCCCAAAGAGCTGTTGTTTGCGAAGTGTTGTGAATAGTAGTCTCAAATGCTCCATATGTTCCTCCAAAGACCTGCTATACACAAGGATATCATCCAAGTAAACCACAATAAAGCGACCTAAGTAGGCCTTAAGTACCTCGTTCATTAACCTCATGAACGTGCTTGGAGCGTTGGTAAGACCAAATGGCATGACCGTCCACTCATAGAGTCCATGTTTGGTTTTGAAAGCGGTCTTCCATTCATCCCCTTCCCTCATTCTGATTTGATGGTACCCACTTCTTAGATCGATTTTGGAAAATACCACTGCCCCATGAAGCTCATCTAACATATCATCCAACCTTGGAATAGGAAACCTATACTTGATGGTGATGTTGTTAACGACTCTACTATCTACACACATTCTCCAAGTTCCATCCTTCTTAGGTACTAAAAGGACTGGAACAGCACAAGGACTAAGGCTCTCCCGTACATACCCTCGACTCATTAACTCATCTATTTGTCTTTGTAATTCCTTAGTTTCCTCCGGATTACACCTATATGCTGCCTTATTGGGTAAGGTTGATCCTGGAATGAGGTCGATTTGGTGTTCTATACCTCTAATAGGTGGTAAACCAACGGGTAATTCCTCGGGGAAGACATCCTTAAACTCGTGTAACAACTCCTCAAATGGCTCTCCTCCAAGCCCATTCTCAACTTCTACGGGTTTTTCTTTAGCCATCATGACAAAGACACGCTCCCCCCCTTGTAAAGCCTGTTCTATTTCGCTTTCACTCGCAAAGATGGTGAGGTTAGGTTTCTTGGTTTTGTTGGAGGTCATAGCTCTAACAGCTTGGGGAGTCATAGGTTTTAGAATGATTTTCTTTCCCTTATCCCTCAATTCGTATTCATTCTTTCTACCATGGTGTACCACATCCCTATCAAACTGCCAAGGACGCCCCAAAAGTATATTACAAGCATTCATAGGGATAACATCACAAAGAACCTCATCGACATAAGACCCCATAGTTAAGCCTACTCTTACTTGTTTTGTGACCTTTATTTTGTTTTCATTATCTAACCAATGTAATGCATACGGTCTAGGGTGGTTAGTAGTGATTAGACCTAACTTAGCTACCATTTCAGTAGTGGCCACATTCGTATAACTACCTCCATCAATAATCAAACTACACCATTTGGTATTAACTAGACATTTTGTGTGAAAGAGTTGGTCTCTTTGTTCGGTGTTGTGTGGGATGGGGTTAGCATGAAGTGTACGTAGTACTAAAACATTACCATACGTTGGGAGCTCATAGTCTTTTCCTTCTTCCTTCTTTTCTCCCAAGTAGACTTCCGGACCAGATGCGCCATTGGACTTAGAAAGGCTAATGATGCTTGAGTCTTCAAAGCTCACAACTCCTGCCATGCTTACGTCTAAATGGATGACCAAAGCTCTGATACCACTAATGATGTGAGTTGATATGAACTTTGAAACAATAATGTAAAGATGGATTAGTATTCTGAAATGGAACGTGAATGAGTAACCAAAACAGAAAGAAAGGATAGTTTTAAGGAAGGATAAACCGTAACCAAGGATAGTATGCTAGGTGAAGTAGACCTATACTTCAACAAAGCGGTTTGCTAGATCAAACACTCGATTGAAATAGCGAGTTTAGAGCTTGTAACGCGACTCACTCTAGACTTTGTCTTGTAAACTACAAGGACGAAACAGAAAGCTCAGCTTTACTCAAGTTTTAATATGCAAATTGGATGTCTTATTCCTTCAAAATGGCCGGCTATATATATAGCCTACAAGAGCCCTTAAACCGGCTAGTTTAGGGTGACAAAAACAAAGTCTAAACCTATTGTGAACTAGGAGCTAATAACAAAGTGATGTAAACATGGAGCTAAAACCAAAGCTAAGGAGTTAAAACCAAAGCTAAACCAAGAGCAACCAGCCGTGGCACCTTGTGTGAACATGGAGCCAAAAACAAAGCTTGAGTGTGCACACCATGTGAACATGGAGCTAAACACGAAGTTAGAAATCAGCCCATAATCAACCTCATAACTTCAGTACACTTCCCATGCTTGAATGAGTGTGAACCCAAGTTAATGTCTTCAATCTACCTTGACTTCTTTGCTCCTTTATTCAGCTCCTATACGAGCTAACTTAATACTTGGAGGAGGCACACTACTAGGCTGGTAGGAGGTGCTAATGTGGCTTGACTAGAGCTAATAGGAGCTAGTGTTACTTCATTGAACTCTTTAGCCTCTTCATTCGGATCAGATTCGACCCAAATTAGTCTTATTTGACTCGAAACGACCCATTGGGTCTGGTTTTGAGGTTGGTTTTGTGAAATTTGTACTCCATAAAAAGCCCAAGCTAAATATCCATAATTTCGAGCCCATTTCCGAGTATATTAAAGCACGTTTGCGTCCGATCATCATCGGGTGTTTGTCGGAAACTGCTACAGACACCTGGCAGTAAAATGTGGGTGTCTACAACCCTCTCTCTCTCTCTCTCTCTCTCTCTCTCTCTTTCTCTCGTATTTCGGAACTTGGTCGCTTGCTTGGGAACTCTCTCGAGAAATGGTATCTTTGATTGCCACATATAATTACCGTCTCTTGACCCCTTGTGAGGATTTCACGGGATTCATGACCCCTTAAATCCATACAATAACCTTCTCAAAAACACCTAGCCAACTACCCACATATATATCGCATTTCACAAGATTATAGGGGTGGAGGTGAGTGTAGAGTAAGTGTAGGGTAGCAGAACGGTCTCTCTGACCCTTTTTTTTAGTGTGAGTAGGGATGGTAACTTATTGTTGTGCCTTAGGAATTGGAGTTTGGGCACATGGTCGAACTTGATTCACCGATAACCGACCCCCCCACATTTCATTCATATTTCCCCTTTCTCTTAGATAAGAACAATCAATCTTGACATATTCCATTATTTTCGGCAAAACCCTCATTACTATACCTATACCCACAATGAGAACATTGTGAACTTTTATGTAGGGTAGGGTGTTGTGTGTACCTTTTTTTGTTAAAGGTAAGTATATTGCTGTCAGAAAAATCACCTATACAAGAGCAGCTAGGCAAGACTTAGAATGTAAGCCTTATCCTTGTCACTGAGTTTGGTATATAGTTTACTTTGTATCATGCTATTAAGCTCTTTTTTGATACTAGCTATTACAAATTCATGCTTAAATAATATATTCTCCATCCTGCATTGGTTTTACAAATTCTCTTTTTTTGATACTAGCTACTTTGTACCTTGTACTTGATGATACCGTGTGTTTTCTTTAGTTGTTTAATCTTTAGTAAAAAAAATGATGGCCGAGGACGAAATGAAAACCCGAAAGGACATTCTGGACAAAATGAAGAATCGAGTTGGGAGACACCACAAAAAAAATAGAATAAGAAAAAAAATCAAAAAATTGCAAAAATACCAAAAGCATGTGCCAATTCTTCCTATGTTGATTTATTGGGAGTTACAAGAAGGGAGTGATAAGAAGGATTGGAAGGGTAGGATAGATTTTTCTTTTGCTTTTGGGTGGTTTTTGCATGATCACGTGGTATAAAGAAGATTTGGTAATATTTGGTGACCATGTGATCATGTTTCTCTTGGAGTGATAAGAAGGGAGACATAAGGAGAAGATGAAGAATGTTTGGACGCTGCCACCCGCGGCGGCCACCCACACGGCCTGCCCCGGAGGTCGGTTCGATCCCACATTCGGGGCGAAGTGTCGAACCAAGATTTGGTTGACGATTTGTGGATTGTACTAGATAGATTTATGGGCTTATCTATGTATCCGTTGAAATCGATCGAGTTGCGCTTGTAATCCCCTAAAAATTCTAGCGCGATACAGTGGCGGAAACACTGTAGAGTCGGGATTAAAACACACAGAACTATGTCTTAATAAATTAAATTGGTAAAGTCAAACATGCGCCATACATAAAAATGGCTAAAATTTAAAACAAACCATAAAGAGGTTAAACAATCCTTAAAACATGATTATTAAAAGATCAGCAGGATCTAAGACTGCTCGCTAGCCCACACCCACCGGAAAATAAACACGTATACCTGCCATGTTAAAACATAACAGCCACAATCAGTGGGGAGCAACGTCAACGTTCTCCCAGCCGTATAACAGGATTTTAAAACAGTAATTACTAATATAGGAAAAATAGTAAAAATGGAAAACAGTAAAACATCATATTAAAATAAGATTTAGTGTCGAACAAATTATTCAAAAGGGTTTCCGAAGAAACATAAAAATATTTGCCAACCTGCAAACCAATTTATATCGATAATAAATAAAATAATCAAAATGGCGTTATGGATAGGATTAATGTAGAATCTAGACTTTCACTAGGATAATACTAAAAACTAGTTTCGAGAACTTAGTCAAAACAAATTAGACTTAGGTCTCTAACTAGGCAACCCAACCATAACAGGACTGCGTGCAGCGAGGTCCTGGCTTAAGTAATGCACACCCCTCCTGGATACAAACCATACCCAGTTCAACCCGACGCGACTTATACGATGCGATATCTAAGTTTAAGGTAAATATACACTCTCCTGAACACAAACCATGCTCAGTTCAACAACCAATGCGCCCCATAAAGACACACCAGCCTTACAGTTGATGGCAAAACGTACATCCCAGACTATATTACTCTAAACCCACACTTGTCCTTATTCCATAACTCCAAAACAAACCATTATCGATATTTAAAAGATGTATTCATCATAAACAATATGAGGATAAAAGAAGTAAACATTTATATTCTAAAAGAGGAAACTTTCTATTTTAGGAAACTTCTATTTTAGGAAACTTCTATTTTTAGAAACTTTACTAAAAATAGCATCATATCAAAGTAGTGAAAATATTAGTTCATACTAATACCACATTTTAGTAAACGATATAGATTTATAAAACTAATACTTTCGGCCTTAACGATATTAATTATTAAAGTAAGAACATTTGATTTTATGAAATTATTAAAATATCGTATAAGTGTTATAAAATGATTAGAGACATCTAAAAAATATTTAATAATACTAATTAGGGTGTTTTCGAAAGTTATAAAGCTAAAATTCCCTAATTATTATTAGTTTCGACGATAAAATTATAAATAGGATTTTACGGCAAATACTAAATTAAATACTTGAACGTCTTTATTTAATTAAACCAACAAATATATTTAGAGTATGTTAAGGGATGATTTAACTCCTAAAGTTTCAGATTTAAATACTTTCAAAATTGCTGGAAAAATAATTCTTTTAGGTAAGACGAAGCAATTTAGCGATAAATCACAACTTGTCCGAAATCAATATTTATTAATTAAAGACTATGATAAATAGTACAAAAATTACGTAAAATAGTTAAATTATATTTATGGACATTCTGTCCAGAAAAGAAAATTTCCAGAATTCTAAAAACTCGGTTTTTAAAGCGTTTTCTCGTTAATCGTCCAATCTCGACAATAACGATTAATAAAAATAGTAATTACAAAACGATTTAAGTATTAATATCCAAAAATTATTATTACACTTTAAAATCCTGATTTTACAGAATATAAATTTTTCCAGATTTTTCCAAAATCCAGTTTCAACAAATTTCAACAAAACCGTCATTTAAACCCGTTTTCGCAATTAACGATTTTATTAATAAACCTATCGTTCCTAACATTTTATTAAGGCACTAAAAATCATAATAATACATTTTAATATGAAATCATCAGAATCATAATTTTTTTCCAGATTTGAACCAAAGACCAGAAATCGAGAATTTAAACAACAAACACGGTTTTAACGATAAACGATGATTTAAAGTGATTAATTAATTCATCCACTTAACAATTCCGAAAAATTATGAAAAAAATCAGAAAATTCTATTTCACCAGAAAGTTTCACCACGTCAAAAATCAGATTAAAATAAAATGTTTAAGTACTAGAACTAAAAATCGGTTTTCAATCGTTTTTGTCCGAAAACGATAATAATTCAATAATCGATATCAAAAATATCAGAAAAATACTAAATTACTAAAAATCATCAAAAACAACGTTTTTTCCAGAATATAAACATATATTACATGTTTAGGCCGATTATTACGATTTTACAAATTAATATAACAATTTAATCGTTAATCTCGGAAAAGCGATAAAAATATCGAAACATGCAAATTTTCAACTTTAAATTTTTTTTCAGAATTCGTGACATACATATATTGCCAAAATAAAATATAAAAATATATACATGCAAATACTCAATTAAAATCTTGAAATACCGAGTAACATCGACGTTACCTCTACTCCAAGTCTGAATCAACGATGTATTCGTCGGCTTCGGGATCGTCCAAAAATCCTACCAAACACGTAAATCATGGCAGAAAAATACCATGAGAAAACTAATAAAAATCAAGGTAAAAATTGATCGAAAATGATGTCGATTAATACCTTAACGAAGGAATCGGAAAGAGGATTATTATGACGATAAAAATGATGCGATTGGGACTTGAAATGAAGCAAAAATCAGCCCAAGGAGGGTAAGAAGTACCCGGCCAAAAGAGAGAAGAAGGAAGTGATGAATATTTTTGTTAATGCAAAAATGAATGTAGAGAGTAAAGGAGGAGATGGATGTTACTACACTTAAAGAGGGTAAGGATGAAATTAAGGCTTCAAAAATGAGGAACCAAAATGCACCTAGACCATAAGTTGGCCGGCCAAAATGGATAAGAGAGGGAGTAAGAAAAGTTTTGACATAAATGCTACAATGAATGAAAATGATTTATCTTATGATTACGTTTTAATGTGATGAAATGAAACGTTTAAATAAAATGTAGTAAAACTTGTGACTAAGAGTTTAGTCGGTCCAAAATGTGAGAAAACAGTCTCAAATAATTTATAAGTTGATAAAAAGTATAATCGTAAAATAGTTAAAGGCATTTCAAAGTAATTCGAGTAAACCTCGCGTAAGAAAATAATTATTCGCGAAGCTTCGTAATAAAATCATAAATGGCTTGTTTTTAGTAACTAAAATATATCTTAGTAGAAAATATTCCATAAACGTATTCAAACATTTTTAGGAAAAAGAAATAACTTAAATCCAAGCTTAAAAATGTCAATTCGGAGAGAAATAGAATTCCTCGCGGAAAAATTACTTAGTTTACGAAGAAACCAAATAAATGGATTTAAAAGAATTTTAAATCTTTAAAATTAAAAATAGAAATTATTAAACTCAAAAATTAAAATAAAGCTTAGTAAAATGATAAAATATGAGGCCAAAAGTGACAGAGTTAAGACGAAGTCCTAACAGAAAGAATAAAATGCTTAGGAAAAATAGCGGGTGTTACAGCGCTTGTAAATGTTTAAAGGTCGGATCATTTGGTCTGGCGGTCGTTTAGTGAACCGAATTCGTGATGTGATGTTGGAGTCCCCACCGAACAATTATGGGGTGTTCGGAAATCGTTCAAGTCAACTTTGATCCCTTTGTCGGCTCAATGTCACGTGACATGTGACCTAAAGATAAAGACTTATTGCACCCTTAAGCACTCCATGTAAGGAATGACTCTCGTTTCAAGGATTAGGCTCCCGCGATTCGGGTAAGGGGTGAGGGTACGTATTGGGAAGCCAACATTAGGAACATCAACACCCAATCCTGTCCGCACATAGCGGCCTCTACTAATCAATCGACGTCAGACGTTTCTCGTTCTAAAGTGGTGAAAAGAAAAATAACGACCAATTGTTTTAGCCCTAACGAAAAGTTGTCTTAGCTAAGTCGGTTGATTTAGGAGCAAGTTAGCTATTGTCGAAGTAGATGTTTTACATTCTTTGCATGCGAGATATGTGATAACACGTGACAAACATTCCACGTTAAGTTGCACGTAGGAGAGTAAAGAACACTTTATTATACGTATTAGCGAATATGGAAAACACATTTAACACGATAATACGGATATTAGTCGATCTCGTGATACACCTTACCTGGTATTTTGCTTAAAGTGTGTCCGTACTGCATTAATAGAGACACGTGACACCTTGTGTCCCAGAAGTCAGGCGCGCGCCACTGCGCATTTTGGTTCTTGGGCGTTGGATGCGTAACGCTCAGACTAATACTGAACTGACCACTGCTAGTTTTGATTAAGCTGCTCAAACACACACAAATATTGACGCATTCCCCCAAGCGCCTCAGAAGTAAGACACATGGGGTCGTGCGCTTCGACTATGAGAGTTGAGGTTCAGACGCGGTTTCTGGGTTCGTTTAGGTGTTTGATTAGCATTTGTTACGTTTTAGTCTCCTTTTAGGTGATTTAGCATGCGATTTTTGTCGTAAAGCGATAAATCATGCGAATAAGACGATAAACGTGCGAGAATGTAAGTAAATCATGTCGAGAGGAGTTGCACCCTCAGATTGTACACGAAAACTAAATACGATGCGTAGACGATAAAGAACGAATCTAATAACGACTACTCAAATTGAATTTAAGTGTTTTAGTATTTAGGGTTGAAGTTATGGACGTTACGTAGATTGAACGGTTTGTTCTAGGAGGTCGGTCAGAAATGCACTGCCACGGGGACCGAGCATGAGCAATGTTGGTACACCATACCTGGAATGAGAATTGCAGGTGTGCGTGTCGATTTCGGCGGATTATGAATCCTCATCGGTTTACAATATCATAATGCATATTGGAACTTATCGAATTATGAACCATTTTAATTCGACCCTTATTTAAAGGAAAGGTGTAAAATACTAGATTAAGTGTTAACCTAGTGACGATACGACTTGGACAGGATGAACTCGATGTATTGTTATGAACGTATTCAATTAATTAGGTTAACAACCATTTAATTTGACCCTCTAGTTGTGTTGCTTTGCTGATGAGAATGAAATCGTTACGTCGTAAATAGCAAAATCTACCCATAAAAACACATTTATAATACCCACAACATGTATAAAACCACACAAAAATAGTAAATGGCAAGTAGCGGGGTCGAACCACAAGGATGGACGAATGATCTAGAAAATAAGAATCTAAGGAAACTAAACTAGCGAAGCACAAAACTACTCATATAATGAGAAACAAGGATGAACAAGAAAAGATAATAACTAGTCTAAACATGAAGGGGGGGAGGTGTAAGTTGGTTTTGGTGACAAAACAAGCAAAGTATGATACTAACGAAATCAATAGTAGACAAGTATCTCAGTGTAAATGGTCTTAAGAAAGAGAAAGATGTTAGAGAGAGAATGCTACATTGTTCTTGATTTTAGCCATGACTAACTCCAAGAAGAAACAACAATCTAGATCTTATAGTAAATCACAAAAATCATATAATAAATCGTCATTTAATAACACAAAGTATGCACAAAATAGTAATAGTACGATACATAATAACATCGAAAGGACAAAGAACAATTTCAGGAATATGATGATGACCATATCAGCGATGAACACCACTCGACCCATAATGAAGACGATGATGAAGATTACGAAGTGATACAAGATGTCCTTGAGGGGAATGGGGAAGATGCCGGGCAATGGCAGGAGGTGTCGCAAAAATCTGGTAAAACCCTTATCCTTACTCATGAAGATGTGAATCCTGAGATTGAGTACTGGGCAAACGCTGTTACGTTTTACATACTAGGAGAAAACCCGCCATGGTTTGTTCTTAGTGGGTACCTCAAACGCGTTTGGAGGGAGGATGATATTGAACAGATCTCCTTCCTCCCAAATGGAAGTTGTCTTGTTCGATTTAAGACTGCAGAAAAGAAGAGTACCCCGCTCAAGGATGGCCAACTATTTTTTGACAATAAACCGTTAATCGTTAGGGACTGGCATCCAACCCAAAGTCTGGAGAAACAGAAGGTGACTACTGTCCCTATTTGGATCAGAATGTACAATCTCCCTCTTAAGTTCTGGGGGCCGACCTTGATGAAGATGGCTGGACTTATATGCACACCATTTTGATGTGACGAGGCAACAAAGATGAAGAACTTTGTGGGTTTTGCTAGAGTCATGGTGGAAGTACCATTTGACTCTAAACTCCCTGATATTATCACATTTCAGGATGAATTCGATGTGACTCATAGGCAGATTATCCATTATGAATTGAGGCCAATTTGGTGCAAACTTTGCCAAGGAATTGGTCATGATGAGATTATCTGCAGGAAGAAGCAAGAGCAACAGAAAACTAAAGAGGTCTGGAGGAAGAAGGAGCTTGCCAAGCAGGTAATCCCACAGACGCAGGTGCGGCGATATTGGAGACTATCAATGAGTTAGATCCTTTGATAACGCCTATGCCTATTAATGCTTACATAAATTCCTAGACGTCGGTTCAAATTATTACTAAATTCAACCAGCGGGACAATGAGGGACTCATTAAGGGAGGTCGATCATTCTATGAGGCATTAAATTCGTTGAGTAATGGAATTTTACATGAGGGTGCTATTGGTAGTCGCCAAGGAAATGGTGACCATGGCTAATCTTGGATTTTGGAATATGAGGGGAATAAACAGTCCTAATAAACAAAAAGAGATTAATATCTTCTTGCATATGAATAACATTGGACTTTTAGGCATAATGGAAACTAGAGTTAGACAGCCGACCATAAATAAAGTCTTTGGAGGTATTGGGATATACTAGAATATCATTACTAATATCAACCGTCATGAAGGAGGAAGAATTTGGGTCCTTTGGAACAAAAGTATGCATGATGTCCAAGTCATTAGTATGGGGGAACAACATATCCATACTTGGATTACCTAAGTAATGAATGGACAGAGATGGAGAATGACATTTGTTTATGGATTTAATCGGATAGCTTGAAGACCTCTATGGGAAGCCATTAAGCATGCCAATGATTGTGAACAAGGTCCTTAGTTACTTGTGGGGGACTATAATAATGTGCTGAATGTGGATGAACTCCATGACTTCAGGGATTGTGTCAATGAATGTGGGGTTAAAGATCTGCCTGCAACTGGGGCCTTCTATACTTGGAATAATAAACTTGAACCAGGGGATAGGAGATTCAGTAGGATTGATAGAGCTATGGGAAATGATGACTGGATAGAGAAAATGTCGGAATGCAAAATTCACTTTCACCCGGAGGGTCTGTTTGATCAATCTCCCTGCACAATCAACATATGGCGCCAAAAGGAAAAAAGGAAGGGAAGTTTCAAGTATTATAATATCTGGGGGAAAGATCCTGAGTTTAGGAAGGTGGTGGCAACTACTTGGAATAAGAGGTTGAATGGAACCTGTATGTACCAATTGGTGAACAAATTGAAGGAGTTAAAGAGGCCATTAAAGCAGTTCAACAGCTCAGGCTATACCAATATAGAGACAACTCTACTCAATTGGCTAAGGAAACAATGCTAAACCTGCAGCAGTAGCTACATAGATGCCCGCATGACAAGGAAATTCAAACTGCTGAACAGCAAGCCGCCGAGGCCTGCTGAGTCCTGAATGAGGCAAGGCTTAGCTTCTTGCAACAGTGAGCTAAAGCTCAATGGCTTGATGATGGGGATGCCAATACAAGGTTTTTTCATATTACAATTAAGGCGAGAAAGAAGGTAAATCACGTGTTCCGGTTGCTTGATGAAAATGGGACAAGATGTGACCACCCTGATACAATTCAGAATGCCTTTTTAAAGCTATTACCAGAATCTCCTGGACACCTCTGTTTCAGTGAGAAACATAAATCTTCAGGTTATTAGAAGGGGCAAGTTAGTTACTGAACAACAGGGTCTTCAGATGTGCATGCCTGTTACTGAAGAGGAGATTCGAGCCATCTTATTCCCCATTCCTGAAGACAAGTCGACTGGCACTGATGGCTACCCTGTTGTTGTGGGCAACCTAGTTATTAAGGCCGTTCAAGAGTTCTTTAAGAATGGGCGTTGTTGTGTGTCAAATTGGACCGTTTTTCCTCCCATTTGGGCCCGTTTTCCTCCGTTTTGCGAGACTATAGTGCGATTATCGCCGTATTTTTAGTACTCCTCGCATTAGCATCTCTCTTTTACATTTTACGTGTTTTTGGTAGATTTCTGTCTATTTTGATAGGATTTTCGACCAAAAGCGTGTCCGAGCTTCTATGAGCACGAGAGAGAGAGAAGTCGTCCGAAGAGCAAAGCACGAAACTAAAAGTTCAAGTAATCCAATCGATCGACAAAGAAAGAGACCGGAAAAAGAGGCAGAAGACCACTTCACCCGATGAGACACCACCGGGCGAAGTTTCACCCGACGACATTCTTGCCTCCCTGACGATCTTCGAGAAATGTTCACCACCGGGCGAAACTTTCACCACCGGGTGAAGTTTCGCCCGACGGTAAAGTAGCACCAAATTGCATATCTGGAAAAGAGTTTCACCGGGTGAAACCACCGGGTGAAGTTTCACCCGGCGGTATTAGCTCATGGATGCCAATTAATCGCGGGGTAAAGTTTTGCCATGTGAAGATGCATAGGGTGAAAGTCTCATTAAAGGAAGAAGGATTGGATTTTGGCTTTGGTTGTATGACCCATTAAGGCTTTAGTATATATAGTTAACCCTAAGTTTCCTTCTAGGTGTGCCACATTATTTCTCATTAGTGCCACTTTTGATTAAGCTTTGTTTAGGTAGATCTCCATTGTAGTAGCTTATAATTAGTTCATTTTCTTAGCTCTTAGTAAACTTTCTCAGTTAGATTATTATTTCTTGTAATAGATTAGTATTACTCTTTCAATTTATGTTAATTTTCCATTTCTACAATCAAGCTTCCATCTTTGTTGAAGATTTGGGTTTATTTGATGGTTGAAGGGGTTTTGCAAGAATTGGGTGACAAAGTTCTTCCATTTTCTTCTCCAAGCTTCATTTTTATCTTCATCTTCATCTTTCTCTTTTAAGTTTTATTCATAGTTGGTACTTTCTTTCTCCCTTTCTCTTTTGATTAATTTTCATTTTAATTTCTTGTTACTTTGTTGTTTATCTTTGTTTTCTTTAAGTTTAAGTTATTTCCCATCTCCATTGTTAGCAATTCCTTATTTTCTCTCTCCTTTGTTTGTTCCCACCATTTTCATATCTAGTATTTGTTTCCCTTTGTTTGCCTTGTTGTTTATTTTCTTCCTTTATTGTTGTTTTGTTAGTGTAGTCTCCATCATTGTGTTAGATTAATTTTCTTTCCTCTTGTTCAACATGTTTTCGTCACCCTTAGTACTCAATACGTAAAACAACGAGTATTTTATCGTCGGAAAGTTTGTATTTAGATGTTAGGAATGAAAAATATATGTTAGATGCGAGAAATTAAATGTTAGTGTACGATAATGAAAAGTTAGTATCGTTAGAATGCGATAAATAAACGAGTTTAGAAATTAGAAATGGGGTTTGGACACCCACAACCTACATGTCAAATGCTTCAAAATACAGGCTCGCGGAGTATCGTTGTAGACACGGGGAGCGATTCGAGGTATATAGGAAGAGTTAAGGTGTATGTGAGAATGTTGATGCTCTCGGACTTTTGGTTTAGAGCTCGGAAATAAAAAATGTGACTCTTGAAATGGTGAACATAAGGGTGTATTTATAGAATTTTGCAAAAATGTTCCGACTTTAGAATTCAGGCGCCTGGAGGCTAGCGTCCTGATATTGAGGCGCATCACTTGAGGCGGCTCAGTTCTGAGGCGCCTGGGTGCAGGCAGTTGAAATCGCGCGTATCAGAAGTTGCTCAGAATACGGATTGATATTCGGATTATTGAGGTATGATTTTATTCCGTTTGAATTTGATTGATTTGTGTATTTGGACACTATTTTGAATCTGGTTTGTTTCGGGTTCTCGACTTTGACCGGGTTGGACTCGGTCGACAAAAGACGGGTTTCCCCCAGTTGCGGTTTCAGCTCAAAGTAGCTTTATTTTATTGAAAACGATCCACTGAGTTTGGATTTGAAGTCGGTATTGAGATATTTGTACTCCGCTATGTGCTCACGTCGGATACTATTGATTCTGAGTCCGTATTCAAGCGTATTGATGCATGTTAACATCCGATCATCATGAGGTGTTTTGTTGGAGATTGCTACAGACACGAGCAGACAAAATGCGGGTGTCTACAAAACCATATAGAGATATTGAAATCTCAGGCCTGGAAATCGGGAAATTCATGGTTAATGGGCAACCCTTGAAGATATACCATACCGGTCACGTTCGTGGGACATTTTCTATCATTGATGTTAGCAAACTCCCTTTTGGGAGTGTTGGTTGATTCCTATCTATCCTTGAATGAGGTTTAGTGTTATCCTCAATAACCACCTTGTATATATATATCATAATTTTGGGTTGATTAGAATTGTTAGTCTTCAAGTTGAATGAATGCAATTTGATTTCAATCCCTTGGAGCTTCATGATTTGGGTGATTATCAAGATTTGGGTTCGAGCCGAGGAGCTTATTTGAAGACCACAAGTGTGTTTGTGGGAATTTTGGCTCGCTTCTCTTGATATAATGGGAGGTGGATTGTTGCTTGTAATATTAGGTGATCCTTGAAGGGCCTTGCAAAGGCAAAACATTGAAGAAGAAGCACAAATGGCGTTGGGCGAAACTTCGCCCGGTAGGATTGATTGTCATTTGCGTCGGGCGAAACTTCACTCGTGGAAATTTGATAGCCACTTGGGAGCCATTTGACAAAACTGTCGTCGGGCGAAATTTCGTTCGTTGAGATTTGACCGGGCGAAACTTTGTCCTACGGAAAAGATGCCAGAAATTGCCATTTATTGTCCAGTTTTCGTCAGGCCTACGGTGAAAAATTTGCCAACACCATCCTAAAAACCGTCGGGAAAAACTTCGTCTGATGGGGTCTCACCGAGCGAAACTTCGCCCTACGAGACCTAGGCTGGATCCCTATGCTACCCACTTCATCATTCACTCACTTTCCCCTCTTCCCACAAATACTTATCTTTTTTCCCTCCAAAACAACCCCACAAATTTCACCAACACCATTCAACAACACTCCAAACCTTACTTTTCCTCCACAAATCCAATTTATATATCACCTTTTACCTCAATCATTCATTTCACCTAGCTCATTACTACTACTTCACTCACATTTTCTCCCTCCTCTTCATAACTTCACTTTCCCTTTTATTTCCCCTCATCTCCTCTTCCAACCCACACATCTCTTTCAACCTCCATCTTTCTTTCTTCCATTCTCCTCTACAAAGTGATTATTATAATTTGGGTTTTGAAGAGTCAAAGTGGGTTTATTCCAGGGCATTCTTGCAAATTCATCATATTCTCATGGAGACACGGTCCAAGCGAGCTTCTAGGAAGCAAGATACATCTTCTTCTCCTACGATTAAGTTACCTTTCCTTGATTAGCTAATAATCGTTATAGCTCCGACCGAGACCTTACACTATCTAAAGCATTCTCTGATAAGATCTTTCAGAGCAGTCGGTGGTCGTGTCCTTACACAATGACCGACCTAGGAATTCTTGATGACATTAAAGAGTTGTCGTCTCGAATCGATGATAGTGAACTTCTTAGTCTTGTAACCTTCACATATAAGAATATTACTTGTGAGTTCCTAGCCACTTTCACTCTTGACCACCTGACCACACCTAAAAGAGTTTGATTTCAACTATTCGGCAAAGCTCATAAATTGACCTTTTCCAAGTTTGGTCTCGCACTTAGACTACATCTTTGGGTACCGGACTCAGTGCACCATCGGACACCATTGAGGCTTGTGTTTTAAGGAGGAATTTCTTGAAACGAATTTCCCGTTATAAAGGGGGTTACTTGGAGACAATGTCCTTTGCCTCTGAAATCTGTAACCCCGCTCCATTATTTCTGTGAAATTCTCTCACATTGCCTGGTGCCCTCTGCCGATAATATTTATGCTCTTAATGTGTGTGTCCTGCAATTAATTCATGATTCCCTAGTTGGTACCTTGAGTCCCCTTGACTTTCTTGTCATTGTGGCGTTGCACTTCCAATGCATTATCCTTGTACAACGTCCCTCCTTAGATTGTGGAGGTCTTGTGACCGTTATTGCAAAAAAAATTAGGGTACTCAACCGACCACCTTACCTCGCCTGATAACTTCCTTTGGCTTGACGAGGCCTATTTCTCCACTTGGATACTCCATGTCCACCTAACTCGCCTCGTCCATGTTAACCTGGGTCGAGCCCTCATTGTACCGAACACAAACCACACTACCATCCTTGTCAACCATAATTGGGCCCTTCCTTTGGGCCCCAGAGAGTTTAGACTGACCGGGGCAGAAATTGGTGGGATAGGAATTTGGGAGTATGCTCATTACTTGCTTCCCGTGGATCATACGATCTATGACCATTGTGAGCTTGAGTTAGACTATGCCCCCACACTGAGGCTATGAGTCAGACATCATCTGAGGCTATACCCTTTTTCTATGGGTCTCCTAGTTCATCTTATGTGTCTTCGGACTAATCCCTTTCCTGAGTCGGTAGTGTGTTGGGATTTAGAGGTGCGGATTTGTATAGGTGTGTTTTAGAGAATTATATTGCAGATGTTGTGGTGTGATAAGTGTAGTTTGTAGTGCCTAATTTGTTGTGTATTGGTCCCATTTTCCTTGTGGAATCGCTCCTTGGGAGCGGTTTATGGGCTACTTATGCTTCCTCTAGTTCGTTTCAGGTTCCCGAGACCATTCATGAAGAATTGGAACGATTCCGACTCGTTTCATACACTTTTTGGAGCCAACGAAGTGAAGGAACGATCGCTCAATGCCTTGGATTCGACCCCGAGACCTTGGAACCCAATCCCGAGCCCCTAGGACTCGATCCCGAACCCCGAGAATCGATGAGAAACCCATGAGAAGCAAGGAGGGACCTTAAAGATCATATTGGAGGCCTACAAGGCCTCATCCCGTCCGGGAAGGGGTGCACAAATTGAACAGCGCCTGTTTTGGGGTCGTCCCCGACGGGACCATTTCGTCCCGGACGGGACCATTTCATCCCGGACGGGATGGGCTGTGCTGTAGCCGCGTGACTTTCCTTTCCTCTCCTTCACTCTTGTAACCCTATAAATACCCCCCCCCCCCCTCTTGTAATCTTAGCTTATGTTCTTCATTACCCACTAAACCCTAGACTACTTTAGACTAGATTAGCTTAGATTAGTCTTTAGTTTATCGTTAATCTTAGTAATTAGTCTTGTATTAAGGGAATTCTTCAAGATTCATCTAAGATTGACAACCTTGGGAGATTGTTTTGGGTTTTTCTCATTAATGCAAATTCTTATCTTTTCATCCTCTTGTTAGTAGGTATAATCTTCTTATTCTCTTTACTCTTAATCCTTGTTTAATCTTTCAAGTTTCAATCTTTTCTTATTGTTCTTGTTCTTGCTAGTTTCATAATGGATGTTTTGTTATTTGTGTTGTTTCCTCTTGATAGTGTTAGTATTAGTTTTACTATGTGTGAGTAGACTTTTGTGGGGTTAGTAGGGGGATTATGTGTTGATTATGGGTGATTAGGGTTGATTGGGGGTAAAGGTCAAATCTTTGTTACTAGTCACATATTGTGCACACGATTTGTTTGATGAAATGCTTGTTAGAGTAGTAGTTGCAAATGCTCCTCTTGCTTGTTTTATTCTTCTCATTGGGTGATTGATTTGTGGTTGAATCCTTGTGTATTGGGTAATATCTTGCATGAGTATTCGGGTTTTGTCTTAGACACGAGAGTGCGGACATTGGCCTTGACGCGAGAGCGCGGACCGACCTTAGTGACTAGGTGAAACCTACACCCTCGATTACCCAACCATCCTACTACACTTATGAACCCGACCTAACCCTACTCTTTCCTTGTTTGATTTCTTTAGTTCGATAGATTCGTTTAGCCTTAGTTGTTACCCCTAGCTTAGTCATAGTTATAGTTCATTCCCTTCTTATCGTTCTAGTTTAGCTTAGCCTCGAGACCTAGTCAAGTTCTTAGGTAAAACTTAGTCGAAACCCTCTTTACCGTCCCCGTGGACTCGACCCGACTTGCCCTATCTACGTGTTAGGATTAGTTGGTTATTATTTGTTGGTAGGGATCCACGGCAAATCCCTCCCATCAATTTGGCCCCGTTGCCGGGGACGGTGCTAGTTTAGACTTTGTTTGCCTTTTTACTTGATTTTGTCTTTGTTTTTTTTTTTGTAGTTTTTGTTTTCTTTTGCTTCTTTTGTGTGTGAAGTTTATTTCTTTCTGTCTAGTGCCCAAAAAGCACTAGACTTCTCACGTTTGCTCCTAGTCTGCAGTTTTTGCCTAGAGGTGGTGACCACCCTCTTCCTTACGACTCAGAGCCGCATAAACGGACGGTTGTTAGTTTGAGAGGTTTCCAACCGGGTAGGAGCCTAGTTTTCGAGCAAGGCGCGAGGTTTGATCTAAACTCCCCACACATGGAAGCCGCCATGAGCTACTCCTCTCCCTCTATGAATCAAGGGTATGACATGACATCTCCCTACCACTATCAAGCTCCTTGGGATAATAAAGACACTCGTGGGTATGAATTTCAAGGAAATGGAATCGGCTACCAACAAGTGAATGCTTATCACTCAAGCTATCAATCATGGTGACTATTACTCAAGCTATCAATGTGAACCCACCATGTTTCATCATGATTCACCTTATGAAGCCAATTTCTACAAAACCCACCACAATACCCTTCACCTCAACCACAATATGAGCCCCAAAACCCACAATACTACCAATCATATCCACCTCACTACCAACCATATGATGCCCCAGCCCTTGGGCAGTATCAAGGTTCACAAGTAACACTCCAAAACCCCAATGGCCGCCAAATGCCCAACTTGGAGTTAAATCAATCGATGCTTCAAATGCAACAAGAAATGACCTTACAATTGCAAAAAGACAATGAAATCTTGGCCGAACTCCGAAGGGAAAGCGAGGAACGTAATGCTAGATTGAATGCTTTAACGGCTCAAACCCTCATGTTTTTAACTCGATCTTCACAAGTTGATGAGGGATGTTCAATTGGGGAAGGGGAACAACCCAATGACGAAGCCGCTAATGAATCCCCTTTGAGAAGCGGGGCTTGCTTTGAAGAACCTCAATTGTCCACCCAAGAGGAGGCGAATGAGGAAATAACCCTTGTTGAAGGCGATGTTGGTGAAGAATTTGAGGAGGTTAGTGAGTTGGATGAGTTGGTGGAATTTGTGAAGTTCTTGGGTGAAAATGACGACCTCAAGTTGCCCTTGTGCGATAATATGGAAAAGCATCAAGAGCCCCTTGCAATTAAGCGAAGCAATGACTTGGAAGAGATTGAAACCGCCGGTAGAAGTTTCAATTCTCTCCTCCAAGATGATGTGGGGACAAGTGTCGTTCCGGGACTTGAAGATGAGGAACCACAACTTGAGGAAGGTATGGGGGTGTGCAACGAGGAAATGAGGCCAAAGCCGTTTTTTGTGCCTCATGATGAAGACTTGAAACTTGCTAGTGATTGGAGACGATGCTTAGGGAGGAAGAGGTCGGTGAGGCTCGTAGGATGGATAGACCCCGGAGATAACAAGGAAGATGATATTGGGTCTTTGTGTGGCTACTTCGTGCTTCCGACTTGGAGGCCTTGGAGGATAGCTTGGCTCGGTTGCTTGAGCCCTCATTGCAATGTGGCTTGAGCATTTGACTTGCTGATGTGAGTTAAAATGAACTTTGAACAAGTTATTTGGAGGTTTGATAGTACTTTGAGATAACGAAAAACAAGCAACAAAATCAGATTGTAATAGTTGTTGTAAGGATGATAGAATGTAACCAAGGATAGTGTGCTTAGTGAGATAGACCTATACCTCAACAAAGCGGGTGCTAATTCAAACACTCGATTGAAATAGCGAGTATAGAGCTTGTAACGCGACTAACTCTAGTACTTTGTCTTGTGAACTACAAAGACGAAAAGGAAAAGCAAAGCTTCACTCAGGTTTGTTTTATGAAAGTTGAATGATTTTATTCATCAAATGGATGGCTATATATAGCCTACAAACGTCCCCAACCAGAATGGTCAAGCCCCTTAAAGAGGGTGATACAAACAAAGCAAAGGAAAAGAACTTAGACACTAAGATACAATGCATCAATGGGAACACAATCAGCCTACTAACTCCGGTGCACAGCCCTTGTTTGCATGAGTGTGAACCCAAGTTAATGCATCCATATGGTGTTGATTATTTGACTTGAAAATCAGATTAGAGCAATGTATGTTCTTGCTCTTTTATTCGGTCCAAGTAGGTGCTTGCACGAGCTAGTTCAGCACTTGAAGAAGGCACACTACTAGACTTGAAGGAGGGGCTAAGGGGGTTGGACTAGGACTATTTGGAGCTAGTGTGACTTCATTGAACTCTTGGTTTGTTGCTTCTTCATTCGGATCATCTCCTCCCCCTTGAAAAGGAATTGTCCTCAATGCTGAAATGCCGTCATCATCAAGATAAGGAGAAAGATCTCCCACGTTGAACGTGGCATGAACTCCATAATCATCCGGTAACTCCACCTTGTAGGCATTGTCGTTTACCCTTGATATGATCTTATATGGACCTTCTGCTCGTGGCACCAATTTGTTCTTCTCTTGCTTGGAAACCTCTCCTTTCTTAAGTGAACCCAAACCAAGTCACCCTCTTGGAAGAGTCTTGATTTCCTGTTTTTGTTGGACCTTCTTTTGTAGGCTTCATTTACTTCCTTGATCCTTTCCCAAATCTGTTCATGGAGCTTTCTCCATAATGTGTTCCACAAGTAGCTAAGGAACTTGGAATCTTGATCAGAAACAACGGGCTTGGGAATCCCATGTAGGCGTACCACTCCTCGAAAGTAAAAGTCAGGCCTTTTGCTCGCGTCATCAGTTATGTAACAAATACTGAAGTGAGCCATTTTGGAGAATGGCAAGTACTCTCTTGGTTTGAAAGGACTCTTTGAGAAATGACGTGTTACGCATTTGCCCACAATGTTTTGAATACTCCCTTGTATCTTTAGCCAGAAGATGAGTTCTTTTAACACCTCTAAGGTCCTGGTCACGTCAAAATGTCCAGCTGGCCCTCCTCCATGAGCTTCTCTAACTAGAAACTCTGAAATAGGATGTTTAGGAACACAAAGATGGTTCCCTTTAAAAATAAAATCTTCCTGCAAAACAAACTCATCAAAAGTACTAAGAGCACCAGCCTTGTACTTGGTGAATACTTCACCAAAATCAGCATCCACAGAGTAGTAGTCCTTCAAAGTCTCAAATCCAAGCGATCTTACATTTAGGGTGGATAAGTGTGTGTGGCGACAAGATAAAGCATCAGCCACGACATTGCTCTTACCATCCTTATATCTGGAAGAGAAATGAAAGGGTTGCGAGAGTTCCACCCATTTGGTATGTCTTGGACTTAGCTTTTGCGAGCCATTGATGTACTTTAAGGACTCATGATCTCTACTAGGTGTCAAACCAGCTGGTAATTCATTAGAAATGACAACACCCAGTTCCTTTAGCAACTCCTCAAATCGTTTCCCTCCAAACCCATTATCAACCCTAACTGGTTCCTCTCTAGTAACCATGACAAAGACACACTCTTTCTCTTCTGAGTAAGACTCAAAAGGATTGGGATATCAAGCTTGCCCATGCTGAATTTGCCTACAATCGCTCTCCTACTTATGCTACCTCTCATTCCCCTTTTGAGGCCGTATATGGGATCAATCCTTACATGCCTTTGGACCTGATTCCTCTACCTAAGGATGAGTTAGTCCACAAGGATGCGGAGTCCAAACTAAAGGCTATGATCAAACTCCACGAGCAAATTCAAGAAAGGATCAAGGAGGTTAACGAAGCATACAAAAGAAGGTCCAACAAGAACAGGAAACCAAGACTTTTTCAAGAGGGTGACTTAGTTTGGGTTCACTTGAGAAAGGAGAGGTTTCCAAGCAAAAGAAAGAATAAGTTGATGCCACGAGCAGAAGGTCCTTATAAGATCATATCAAAGGTAAACGACAATGCTTACAAAGTGGAATTACCGGATGATTATGGAGTTCATGCCACGTTCAATGTGGAAGACCTCTCTCCTTACCTTGATGATGATGGCATTTCAGAATTGAGGGCAATTCCTTTTCAAGGGGGAGGAGATGATCCGAATGAAGAGGCTAAAGAGTTCAATGAAGTAACACTAGCTCCTAATAGTTCTAGTCAAGCCACATTAGCACCTCCTACCAGCCTAGTAGTGTGCCTCCTCCAAGTATTAAGTTAGCTCGTATAGGAGCTGAATAAAGGAGCAAAGAAGTCAAGGTAAATTGAAGACATTAACTTAGGTTCACACCATGGCTATGTTCACATAGTGTGCATCATCAAGCTTTGTTTTTGGCTCCATGTTCACACAAGAGGACCGCAGCTGATTAAGAGCTTTGTTATTAGCTCCATGTTTACATTACTTTGTTATTAGCTCCTTGTTCACATGGTTGTAACTTTGTTTTTGTCACCCCTAATCAGCCGAGTTTAAGGTCTGATTGTAGGCTATATATAGCCATGTAGTTGAATGAATAAACCATCCAATTTGCATATCAAAAACCTGAGTAAAGCTAAGCTTTCTTTTACGTCCTTGTTGTTTACAAGACAAAGTCTAGAGTAAGTCGCGTTACAAGCTCTAAACTCGCTATTTCAATCGAGTGTTTGATCTAGCAACCGCTTTGTTGAAGTATAGGTCTACTTCACCTAGCATACTATCCTTGGTTACGGTTTATTCAACCTTAAAACTTTCCTTTCATTCTGTTTTGGTTACTTGGTTACGTCCCATTTCAGAATACTAATCCTACTTCATATTCTTGTTTCAAAGTTCATATCAACTCACATCACCTGGTTATGTCACAACCTATACAGCTGGTCCTCCTCCTTGAGCTTCTCTAGCTATATACTCTGAAATAGGATGTTTTGGGACACAAAAATGGTTCTCTTTAGGAAGAATATCGTCCTGCAAAACAAACTCCTCAAAAGTGTTAAGAGTAAAAGCCTTGCACTTGGTGAGTATATCAACCTCCGCGGAGTAATAGCCCTTCAAAGTCTTAAATCCAAGCGAGCTTGCCCCTAAGGATAGAGTATTGGTCATGACATTGTTCTTAACATCTCCATACCTTAAGACTTCATGATCTTTACTAGGCATCAAACAGGATGGTATTCCATTGGAGATAACCACACCTCGTTCTTTCTGCCACTCTTCAAACTGCTTCTCTTCACTACCACTCTTAATCTTAATCGGTTCCTCTTTAGTGGCATTAAACTCCCCCTCTTCTATAGCATGTATTTCCACATTTTTATTAGCAAACATTGAGAGGTTGGGTTTTCCGACTCGATTTGCTAACATGTTACATACGTTTTGAGGTGTCATGGGTTTGAGTACAATTTTCTTTCCCTTATCACTCAATTCATACTCATTCCTCCTCCCATGGTGAACTACGTCCCTATCAAACTGCCAAGGACGGCCTAATAGTATGGGACAAGCATCCATAGGAATCACATCACACAGAACCTCATCAACGTAGGAACCCATGGTTAAGCCAACCCTCACTTGTTTAGTGACCCTTACCTTGTTCCCGTTGTTTAACCAATGTAATGCATAAGGGTTAGGGTGATTAGTAGTAGCTAGACCTAGTTTGTCTACCATTTCAGTTGAGGCAACGTTGGTACAACTACCTCCATCAATGATTAAACTACACCATTTGTCTTTAACTTGACACTTAGTATGGAATAGTTGGTCTCTCTGTTCAGTGTCATGTTGAATGGGGTTAGCATGTAGGGTGCGTAGTACTAAGAGCGTATCATAGGCTGGGGGTTCATAAGCCTCAAAATCCTCCTCTTCTCCTTCCTCTTCCTCATTAACATTGAAAACAGCCCCTATACGTTGTTCCTCTTCCCATAACTCATCCCTAACAGTGATCACTTCCCTTAAGGTCACAACTCTTTTGTTAGGACAAGCGTTTTTGTAGTGACCAAACCCTTGACATTTGAAACAACGTACTTTAGATAGACTAGTTTCAGTGGATGTTTTGGTGGTAGATTGAGGTGGGGGTGCGGGATTATTTTTAACAATCAGGGGTTGATTAGTATTAGTAGGATTGATTCTATTACCATCATCCGTTCGAGACCAAGTATGACTCTTACTAGACTCACCCTCATGCCTTCCCTTCCCTTGTGCCTCAATTTTTAGACACAACCCACACAAAGTATCAAAATCAGAGTATGGACATAAATCAACCGTATTAGCAATACTACGATTTAACCCACGTAAGAACCTAGCCATTTTTATTTCTTCGTTTTCTTCTACTTCTCCCATTAGAACTAAGTTCTCAAATTCTTCTATGTACTCACTAACACTCATTCTTCCTTGTACAAGGTTAGCAATCTTTTTGTATAAGGATAACTTGTGCGTAGTTGGAACATACCTCTTACGTAGTTTACGTTTTAAGGACTCCCAAGAAGTAATCTTACCCTTTCCATTTCTGGTGCGTTGTACCTTAAGCCCTTCATACCAAAGGGAAGCCCCTTTGCTTAGCTTTAGGATGGCGTATTTGCACCTCTCTTTGTCCTCCAAATCCTTGAAGTCAAAGAGCTTCTCTATGTTTCTTTCCCACTCCAAGTAAACTTCAGGATCAGTACCACCATTAAACTCAGGGAGTTCATTTACCTTGATCCTGTCCACCAGTTCCCTCCTTGGTTGGAAACGAGAATTTTTGGGCTGGAAGTTCTCCAATGCCTTCTTTAGTTGTTCCAGGAAGGTAGGATCTTCAAAGTTCAACACTCCTGCCATTCTTTGCGTCTAAATGGATGACCAAAGCTCTGATACCACTAATGATGTGAGTTGATGTGAACTTTGAAACAAGAATGTGAAGTAGGATTAGTATTCTGAAATGGAACGTAAACAAGTAACCAAAACAGAATGAAAGGATAGTTTTAAGGATGAATAAACCGTAACCAAGGATAGTATGCTAGGTGAAGTAGACCTATACTCCAACAAAGCGGGTGCTAAATCAAACACGCGATTGAAGTAGCGAGTTTAGAGCTTGTAACGCGACTTACTCTAGACTTTGTCTTGTAAACAACAAGGACGTAAAAGAAAGCTTAGCTTTACTCAGGTTTTTGATATGAAAATTGGATGTGTTATTCATTCAACTAGATGGCTATATATAGCCTACAAAAGGACCCTTAAACCGGCTGGTTAAGGTGACAAAAACAAAGTTACAACTATGTGAACATGGAGCTAATAACAAAGCTCGGAGCTAATAACAAAGTAATGTAAACAAGGAGCTAATAACAAAGCTTGAACAAGGAGTAATGAGGCGCGGCAGCTATGTGAACATGGAGCCAAAAACAAAGCTAGCAAGGGAGCCTTTAGACGTGTACACCATGTGAACACAATCAGCCTCAAACACCTTCATAACTTCAGTACACTTCCCATGCTAGAATGAGTGTGAACCCAAGTTAATGTCTTCATATCACCTTGATTATTTGCTCCTTTATTCAGCTCATACACGAGCTAGCTCACCAATTGTAGTAGGCACACTACTAAGCTGGTAAGGGGTGCTAGTGTGGTTGAACTAAGATCGTGGGGAGCTAAGGTGACTTTATTGAACTCTTTGACCCACAAACTCTTATATCTCATCCCTCAATCAAGGAACCCGATGAAAAAGTGGTCAAGGATGTAACTGAAAAACCAAGAAGAGATCCATCCAAGTATCTTGTAGGAAACCTTACCTACGTTATTGAACAAATTCCAATAGAGGACACAAACCTAGTCTCTAGGATTGGAGTACCACCCTTGAATGACAAGCCACAAATCCCATTCAATAACCAAGCTTTGG
This sequence comes from Agrostemma githago, assembly GCA_958450325.1. Lineage (NCBI taxonomy): Eukaryota > Viridiplantae > Streptophyta > Magnoliopsida > Caryophyllales > Caryophyllaceae > Agrostemma > Agrostemma githago. Next base: position 33,785,069 of record OY288243.1, on the reverse strand, counting down.
GCATGATAACCTTCACCGATCTTATCGAGAATTTTGATACAAGCCCTTCCATGCCTACCCCGTCCGAATATATTCGAGACATTATTTTGAAACCCATCGAAAGGGAAAGAGCTCTCGTTTCCTGACCCGATTGTGGAGCCCAAAAAATTAGTCAACGGTCTTGATAAAGCAATTGACTACGCATGTGGACCATCCTATCACAAGTCGTTATGGGTAGGCATGTATTGGCCCAAGCATGGCCAGATTCGTGCAATTAAACAAGGGATCTATCAAGAGAATATTTCTTATTCTAAAAGGATATGGAGGATCTCATGGGATTGGCAAGATATCCACCATAATGGTAGGAGGATAAAAGGAGATATGGCTAGTATGTTTTATGATACACCAATTTCACATAAAAGGCAACAAGAGGATCTCCAAATATTTGGGATATCAAACTATCTTGAATATGTGGCAAGGAATAAACAAAAGGATCTCCATCAAATAATTAGAGCTGCGGAAATCTCTCATATATGGCAAGGAATCAAGCTAGTGGATCTTCATCAAATAAGTGGGGATGTCGTGATCTCCCATGATACACACTACTCTTTTATTTAAAGCAAGTAGGATAAAAATCACACCCATATGTAGCGTGTGATATTAGTAATTATTTTCATAAGATTAGTTGCCATTTATCTATGTTATTACTAGAGTAAGATATCACTCGGAATATCATGAGGATATCACGCATTGTAGGCTATATAAGCCATAGTCGTTCATTTAATAAATCATCGAATATTTATGAATTTACAAACAACTTGTCAAACTCTGGATTAATTTGTTAATCTCGTGGTTAAACTTTGAGAAGGTGCTTCAAAGTGTTTAGAGGGTTGGTGTTCCAAACTACGGGTTAAATATCCTTTGGTTACTCACCGATTAACATCGGATCACAAAATACAAAAAAACGAAGCGTCTGCTTCCCAAAAATAGCCAAGCCACAAAACTCAAAATCCTCACAGACCTTAACCACGAACCAGGGTTACATTAACCTTAGTTCAATTTCACTCCAAAATCCACGTCATCAACCAAGGTTACATTAACCTTCGACCCAATCTTCATATCTTAATCTAAACCGCTTCCGCATTCGCATCATTTCCCCAAGAACCACCCCAAAAGTTACAATTCCCATCAAGTTAGGTGATCCGGGTAGCTTTGTTATACCTTGTTCCATAGACCATGTCTTGATAGACCGAGCCTTGTGTGACCTTGGCGCCGACATTAGTCTAATGCCCCTAGCCATTGCCCAAACCATCTATATCAAGAACTTGGAACACTTCCCAGTTAATGTACAAATGGCCGATGAAACTACAAAGGAACCTTATGGACTAGCCCGTAACCTCATGGTCAACGTGGGGAATCTATACATCCCCACTGATTTTGTTATTCTCAACATGCCTATAGGGAGCGGAATCCTATTCTCTTGGGACGGCCTTTCCTAGCTACCGGTGGAGTAATAATTGATGTGAAGCGAGGGCGACTATCTTTCAATGTTGCTAATGATATGGTTCAATTTATGCTTCCCGCGTTCCTTCCCGAAAATTCTCAAGCGGAATTTTGGAATCAAATGATGGAATTTCCATCCAATGAAGAACCCTCTACCTAAGATCTTGACTATGATAACGAAGAAGACGACGGTGCCCTATTTATACTCGTTTCTACCTCCGAAGAAGATATTCCCGAAGAATTTGCCATGCTTCCCGAAGTAGCATGACTTATGGGCTTGCCGAAGTTTAGAGAAAAGCTCAAGATCGGTAACATTGAATTTGAATTTAATGACCAAGACCCTCCGGGTTGCTTTTCAAGCAACCCCGACTAAGCTCAAACAATTCAATTCGGTTTGGTGGTGTCCATAATAACCACCTTGTAAATATTTGTATATTCTTTTCTCTCTTTATTTTGTTTGGACAATAGCTTTTGGATTTTTCCTTTGGAGCTTGTTTTGGTATCTGCAGGAATTGTGAAGATTTTTTTTGGAATTTTTGGGTTGCGCTATGAACAATTGAGAGAGTTTTTCTTTTTTTTTGCTGAAATGTGAGATAGATTCATTCATCAAAAAATGGAGTTACAAACATATGCACAGACTCAAGGTATAAAAACAACTAGTCATAATTGAGACCTAGACGAATCAACAATTACAGCCAATATTCCTGAGGTATCTAATGTCGTCACAAGTAACGGAGTCATTTGGGTTGATTTTCACTCTACCCCTTGCATCCGCAGCAATCCTGGCCGCAAGAGTAGCAGGGTGATAGACAATTCCTTCATACAAAGCCCTATTAGAGAGAGTTTTTCTCCGTGTAGCTAATACGTGGATCGAGAAGATTAGTTTTGTCGAAGAGTTAAGAATGGTTTGGGCCAAGTCGAAGAGATTTTTCGTAGCAAAGTCCTATTTTGAAGTGGATTATTTTACCGGGTGAAACTTCACCCAATGGCAACTTTGCTCGAATTAAAGGGATTGACGGAAAATCCGCCGGGCAAAATTTCACTCGGTGGAATCTCACCGGGCGAAATTTCGCCCTACGGTGAAAATTTTTGGGACTTGGTAATTGACGGAAATTCCATCGGGTGAAATTTCACCCGGTGAAATCTCGCCGGGCAAAATTTCGCCGGTAGTGAAACCGCGCGGAAATGACGAGATTCGGTCCGAAGACCATCGGGTGAAATTTCGCCCGATGGTGACCACCAGGCGAAAGATCACCCCGCGGCACCTATACAAGCCAAACCCCCCTTACCCATCCTCATAATCAACTTTTCCCCTCTCTCTCCTCAATCAAACCCCAAAAACCCCAAACAGACCCCAAATCCACCACCTTAAACCACCTCTAATCCTTCCATTTCTCCACCAAATTTCAATCCAATTACATATTCCTCATCCCCATCACATTTCTATCATTTTCTTGGAGTTTGTTTTGAGAAATCATCCCAATTCCGACAAACCCCAAATCGAGACCGTCATCACCATAATCATCAAATTCAAGGAACAAGGATGAGGAGAGTAAAACAAATGGCAAGAAAAAGGATTTCCTCAATGCTTAATCGAAATTTGGGTTCAACGTCGTCCTCAAGGTCTGAGGAGCCGGCCGAGGCTCGGAACGAATCTTTTCTGATGCCCGTTCAGACGCAAGGATCCATCCCGCGTGAACAACCTGTTCCGCTAGAGGTACGTTACCCTAAATTTCGCCGTAATTTTCGTCATTTAGAATCTGGTATCTATTTCGCTAAAAAAGCCCATCTTGATAAATGTAAGAAATTTTGGGTCTGTCGTCTCGAGCCTACTCATTGGGCGGCTCGAGATGTACTTGTGCGAATGGGCATAGAACCGCAGGTACAAGCGATATACCGAAGTCTTGGTCTCATCAAATTTTATGCCTCCGAGGAGGAAACTTTTCAGAAGTTGACGTGCGAGTTTTTTGCAACTTTCGAGCTGAGTGGTGACGATAATACCACTGGCACTTTTCAGCTGCGAGAAACTCTGTACGTCCTCAACTTAAGGGACTTTGGTGCATTGCTTGGTTTACCTTCTTCTGTCCTTGGAAGGGCTAGGGCGGGGCAGACTCGGGATGACAAATTCGCCCGAGATCGATTTTGGTTTAAAATAGCCCGCCAAAGGACTTTCAAGGGAGAGAAGATGCGTTCTTTCTCTATTCGAAACCCCATCCTTCGGTATATGGCGCGTATCATAGCCAACTCATTCCTGTCAAGCTATGATACGCACTATAACTGTAGTGCTACAGCTGTACGACTGTTGGAGGATGCGGTTTTGAACAGAGGCCTGTCGATCGATATGTCCGAGGCCTTAGCTACTCATTTTGCCCAGGTTGCGAAGGGCAGCCGCAAGAAAATTTCTTGTGGCGGTATTGTAACGATGCTAGCTAAAGTCTTGGGCATCAATTTTAGCGATTTGACACCAATTGACGGGGCGGGAATTTATATAGATGAGGTTTATTGCCCTTTCCTTGTTTGGCCCCAGAAAGGGGATTAAGACAGTTTGTTCTTGTATAAGATTACTGAGCTGAGAGCCATTGCAATGCCTAACCCCGAATGGGTTTAGACTAGATATTGAAGAGAACTTCGGCATGCCGAAGAGGTCCGGGGAATACATTCGGGGTCACACCCGTGGTAAGTTTCAACAGACTCAATACCCCGAGGGACCTTTAGATTATGGCGACGATAACATAGAGGTCGTAGACGTATCAGAGGAGGAACCGGAGGTTGAAACCTCCTGGGATGAGGGTCATAGAACTTTACCTTCGTCATCACACGCACCCTCTTTAGACCGAACCCCAGACCTCGCAGTTTTTCACCCCCAACTTCTCAGACTTTGAACCGCACAGACACTCCACGTTCACCCAGTTTACCCCAGGTTTTCAGGAGGACGTTAACATAAGTCCTCCACGGCAGTCCTCGTTCTTCGGATCGGAGGACTTTTATAACCAGTGGGGGGAAGTTTATGACCGAACACGTCAGACTTGGGAGAACTTGACCACCTCGCTGAACTTGGCCCAGAACGCTTTTAATGTGGCCCGGGATACGCGAGATACTGCGCACAGCTCATACACGTACTCTAGGGAAGGTTTTGAGTACGCCCGGAGCAGTTTTGAGATGGCTAGGGACGCTGCTAGGGATGCCCAAGCAGCGAGGTTGGCGGCGGAGGAAAACCAAAGGATGTTGCAACAGCAACAGAGCTATTTTGATCGATTTTTCGGTATGCCTCCGCCAGGGTCTTACTACCCACCACCTCGTCCCTCAGGTCCTATGTGAGTAGTCGAGTGTCGTCAGTGTTAGTGTGGGGGTGTTAGATGTCAGTTGTCAGTCGTCAGTCGTCTGTTCTCTTGTCTCAGTAATCTCTGTCAGTCCTTGCAGTGCCAATTTTTGGCATTTGGTAATTATAGTTGTTGGTTGATTTGTGGTTGGTTATTTTGTTGGTTTGGTGAGTTGTCAGCCCCTCACGTGACCCTACTTGGGTCGTTACACACGTGAGGTTTATTTGCAGGTACCTTAGAGAAGGACCTGATTGTATGCTCCCGGTCTTCGGTGACTTGATCGCACCAAGACCATTTGAAAAATCCAAATTTTTCTTTTTCTTTTGATTTTCCCAATTTGTGCGGAATCCGGGCGAGGTGACGTGATTACACCTACGCCATTTCTCCCCTTATCAATTTTTCTTCTTTTTCCTTTTTCTTTTCATTTTCCTTTTATTTTCACTTCTTTTTCTTTCTTTTTCATTTTCATTTCTTTTCATTTTCAACATTTTGAAAAATCAAAAAATCCAAAAACATTTGAAAAATCATAAAAATTCAAAAAGATTTTCCGTTCTTTTCTCTTTTTCTTCTTTTTTAATTCTTCCTCTATTCGTGCATTGAGGACAATGCACAGTTTTAGTGTGGGGGAGGGATCCACTATCCTTTTCTTCATTTTCTTTTTCATTTTTTTCCTTTTAAAACCAAAAACCCAAAAAAATGCCCTTTTCTTTTTCTTTTCATTTTATTTTTCTTTTATTTTATTTTCGTTTTTGTGTCACTTGTATTGTCTTGCATTCTCCTTCTTGTAGGTACACCGCCAACCATTTAGCATGGATACGTAAGGTAGCAAAAATGAAATGAAGACCGCGCGGTAATATCTTCTACCTTCGTTTTATCTCTTTCTCTTATGCATGGGAGTTTGGGCATATATGCTATTTGGAGGTTCACTACGTGAACATTTTGGAATTGGTGGTTGTGGATTGTGTTAACTTGATGGAGTTTGGAGTGCTTGGCTATACTTGTATTTTTGTTTTGTTTTCTTGTGTTTTTGTCGTTTTTTGTGTTCTTTTTATTTTGTGTATAATTTGTCTAGGTAAAGTTTTCGAAAACCCGATTTTGAGTTTAGGCCAAGTGTTTATTACTCCCTTGCTAGTAACCATTTTTGATTTATGGACATATTCCTAGTAGAATGACCTTGAACCAATTTTTGCATTGAATTTTTACCATAAGTCCATCTTTTCTAATAGAAGTCTACACCGGGATTTGCATTTGACCACCTTGACCACCCATGGAGTGATAAGCCCTTGGTTACCGTTCCCCGTTCTCTTAGGTGACCTTACTTGAGAAGCCATTTCTTTAGTCCAAATTTCCATCCTTTTATGGGTTCGGAGGGGGTGCACACCCGACTAGCCTATTTCTCTACCATTCACCCATTTCCACAAATAAATTTGCAAAAACGTGCTTTACCTTGATCTCAAATGAATTATCTAGCCAATTATGGGCTATTCAAAGCAAGAAAAAGGGAGAAATGAAAGAAGAAAGGGCAAATAAAAAAATAAAAAACCCTCGATCGAAGTAATGGGGAAATAAAACCGAAAAGAAAATCAAAATCTCGAAAATCTTTCCCAAACCCATATAATCCCTTGGTTGACTTATTGCCGTGAAATGCCTACTAGAGGAAGAAAAATAGCTGTAATTTGGCAATCCTTACCATTTTGCAAACACTTATCCATCTTTTTGGTCTAATTGGCTTTCTCGAGTTTGGGACGACCCTCTAGGCTTAGCTTAGGAGACGGCATAACACTTACCTACAGTGCTTACTAACTCCATGGTTCTCACTTATCCACTCCATTTATCGTCCCGTTGTAGGCATCTCTAGTGGAATTAGACGGACCTTGGTAAATTTTAAATGTTTTTATTGTTTGATTGTCATCCTATTAGGATCTTGTCCATGTCAATTTGTGTTACTAACTTGGTAGTGTTCTCGCTTGTCTCAAGCTCAAATCGGTGCTTTCTCCGCCGTTTCGATGAGGGACTCGGCGATTTATTTTCCCTTTGGTTGCGACTATCTTTTGTGTGTATCTTTCTTGTTTTATGTGTTAGTCGCAACCCCGATTTTGAGCAAGCCCCAACTAGCCTTGCATGGAAGCACTCTACCTCATTAGTATTTCGATGTGAGTTGAATGGACGGAGCGGGCCCGTTAATTGCCTCGTATAGGCTTAGCATAGTCTCGCTTAGTAGTAGCAGCTAATTTCTTTTTGGGTTTTTGCTCGAGGACGAGCAACGGTTTAGTGTGGGGGAATTGTTGTGTGCCAAATTTGGACCATTTTTCCTCCCATTTAGACCTGTTTTTCCTCCGTTTTGCGAGATTAAAGTGCAATTATCGCCATATTTTGATTAATTCTCGCATTAGTGTCTCTCTTTTGCATTTTACGTGTTTTTGGTAGTTTTCTGTCTATTTTGATAGGATTTTCGACCAAAAACGTGTCTGAGCTTCTACGAGCATGAGAGAGATACGGTCCAAAGAGCAAAGCACACAACCGAAAGTTCAAGTGATCCAATTGATCGACAAAGAAAAGACCGGAAAAGAGGCGAAGTATCACCGGGTGAAATTTCACCCGATGAGTCATCACCGGGCGAAATTGCGCCCGACGACATTTTCCACCTCCCGAAGATCTTCGTGGACAAATCCCACCGGGCGAAACGACCGGGCGAAATTTCGCCCGATGGAGGAAAGCGCCAAAAATCGCGACTTGAGAAGAAAATCTCACCGGGTGAAATTTCACCCGGTGGTGTCAATGTCGTCAACCGCAGGGTGAAGTTTTGCCCCATGAAGATGCAAAGGGTGAAAGTCTAGCTTAAAGAAGAGAAATTGGATTATGGGCCTTAAGCTTGTGTGACCCATTAAGAAACACTATACATACTTAACCTAGGGTTTTGTGTCACTCTTGTGCCTTGAGTGAGCCTTTTAGATTAGGAGTGAGCCTTTTAGATTAGGAATTGGATTATGGGCCTTAAGTTTGTTTCTCCATAGTTTGTGTGTTTATTTATTTTCCTCCCTAGTGTTGTTTTGTTAGTGTAGTTTCCTTTATTGTGTTAGATTAGTTATTTCTTCTCTAGTTCAAGCATGTTTAGTTTTTCTTCTAGTCCCCTTGGTGTTAATTTTATTATGGGTAGTGAGTAGATTTTAGTTAGGGGGCTAGGGAGGAGGAATTCTAGGAAAAGGTTTTATCTTGTGAGAATATTGCATTTGAGGGTGATATTGTCTTGATGGTATTGTTGTGTTTTGTTTGTGATCCGAATCAAGAAGCTACTAAAGAGTTCAATGAAGTCACCTTAGCTCCTATTAGCCTTAGTTCAGCTACACTAGCACCTCCTACCAGCTTAGTGGTGTGCCTACTTCAATTTTGGAGCTAGCTCGTGTGTGGGCTGAATAAAGGAGCAAATAGTCAAGGTAATTTGAAGGCATTAACTTGGGTTCACACTCATTCAAGCATGGGGAGTGTACTGAAGTTATGAGGATGATTATGGGCTGATTGTGTTCGCATAGTTAGCTTTGTTTTTAGCTCCATGTTCACATGGTGTGCCGCGGCTGAATGCTCTTCTTCAAGCTTTGTTCTTAGCTTCTAGTTCACATAGGTTTAAACTTTGTTTTTAGCTCCTAGTTCACAATAGGTTTAAGCTTTGTTTTTGTCACCATGTAGCTTTGTTATTGTCACCCTAACCAGCCGGTTTAAGGGTCATTTTGTAGGCTATATATAGTGTAGACACCCGCATTTTGCCTGCTAGTGTCTATAGCAGTTCCCGACAAAACACCCGATGATGATCGGACGTAAACGTGACTTAATACGCTCGAATACGGACTCGGAATCAATAGTATCCGACGTGGGCATTTAGCGGAGTGCAAATCTCTCAAAACCGACCCCAAATCCAGGCCCAGTGGGCCGTTTCCAATAAAATGAGACTAATTTGGGCCAAAACCGTCACCGGAAATAAAACCGTCTTTTAGCGACCGAGTCAAAACCCGATCAAAGTCGAATCCCGAGATGAACCAGCCTCACATTATGTCCAAATACACAAAATGAATCAAGTCACAACAACCAAATCATTCAAAAAAGTCAACAAATCATTCCTAAAATATCTCATCCTAATTGATCCACTCAATCGAGTGGATTGACCCACTCGGTCGAGTGAAGCCTCAAAAAATGGACCAGATTCATTTCTGAATGCACTCGACCGAGTGCACTAGGACACTCGATCGAGTGACCCTAAACCGGGGTATTTCCCTATAAATACCCCATCACCCAAACACATTACACAACTCTTTTCAACCTTTTACCACCTTCAAAAAACAAGGTTTTTCCAACCCTTTCAATCCTCATTCAACCTCACACATTTAAAACCTTCATCATCTTGAGTTCTAGGCACTCATACACATACACACACACATACATATTCAAAATCCCGAGATCAAAACTCGTCAAAGACATACACCATAACTCTACTTACATATCTCGACACTCCCGCGCTCACGCCGCCACTACGAGTCCGTTTCCGAGATCATTTAAGCATGTAGGTTGAGGGTGTCATTAAATCCCATCATCTCTTTCTCCTTACTCTTTTCTTTTCGATTATATAAATATATGTACTATTATTATTATTATTATTATTATTATTATTATTATTATTATTATTATTATTATTATTATTATTATTATTATTATTATTATTATTATTATTATTATTATTATTATTATTATTATTATTATTATTATTATTATTATTATTATAATTAACTACTAACACTAACATTTCATTTTCGTTACTAACATTTTAATTTTGCTACTAACATTTTATTTTATGTCAACTAACATCTAACATTTACTTATCGTATTCTAACTTCTAACATTTAATTATCGTCATTTACATTTTGTTATAATATTAATACCGCGTATAATTATTTAACAAAACTATTTTCAAAACGACCCGAGCAACGTCCGTTGAGGCTAAATTAATGATCGTAGGCCTTAAGGCCAAATTACGATATTAAAATGCCGAGGACTTAAGTTTGCAGCGACGGTCGAATTTTTGGGTCGAATATGTTTAATTACGAATTCCGCCTAAAGTCTATTTAATCCCTTTACAAGTCGTATTGGAGGTGGCGCCCTTCGAGGTGCGCCGCCCTAAACACTTAAGGGCGTAATAGATCGTGGAGATTCGTCGTTAAATATATCCGACCACATTTCTTTCAAAATATTATTCTAAAGAATCATCGACGAATCGGATTAAGACGAAACCCATTGACGCCGAATTAATTGTCACACGATCCAAAAGGATTGATTACGACATTATGACGCGGAGGGAATCGATATTTGTTCTAGCCCGATCAAACTCAATTTTGCAAATTCGCTCTAAATACTAGATGTCGGTTCTATAACCGAATGTCGAGTATGACGAGCCATCGAGATTTAAACTAAATAAATTGGACAATATTTATATTTAGCGTAATTGCATCTCGATTCAAAAACATAAAAGCTATAAAATGGGTCGTTTTAAAACACTAATTAAACACTCGTACAGAGGGCACTCAATCGAGTGCACAAGCCCACTCGATCGAGTAGCACACCAAAAACTGGACAGTAGCTACCTTAAAGGCGCACTCGACCGAGTCCATGCCATGACTCGATCGAGTGGGTCCTGTAGCCCAGTAATCCGAGAGCTTTAATGCAACATTCGAGCCTCGTCATTTTTTTTACGACTTTTAGTCGACACGTGTAAAGTCAATCACGTGATCCTATTTTTCAAAACTCATGCATATCATATCACTTAAAACGACTTTGATCGACGGTCTTGCACTATTAATCTTGTGTCGACGACTCTTTAGTCGTATCCGACACATAATTAATTTAGACTCTATTCCTCGATGTGATAAGTCGGGACAAGGCATCGAGATTCGGGATCGGGCTAGCACCACGTCTAGGTTCCATATCTCCGTCCTCCGTTTAATACGCAATATAATGCGTAATTAATCGAAGTTCGTCCATTTGCACAACTTACGGTCTAGTTTATATTTATTATATACGGGTCCGTTTCTAGTTAACACTTGCCGCTTATAATTCAATTATTCTATTTTATTACTCGTTGTATTGTGAATTCCGGGTTGTATTCTGCCCGTGTAATTTGTAATTTATTTACGAGTTTTCTATTATTTGATGTTTGCCATTTATTTATTTAAATGAACATCGCATGCTAAATCACTTTGACGTGAAACAAGATGCATTAAATGACGTAGTTAATCAACAACTCGCATGCTTAGCCGAAAACGTTGTTTGCATATCATTTAGTCGTTTTACTAGCGCGCGTACACGAACACGAACGATGTCTTAGTAGAGGCCGCCATGTGCGGGCGGGGTTGGGTGTCCTTAGTGGGCTTCCCAACACGTACCCTCACCCCTTACTCAGAACCTTGGTTTCCGGATGCCCGAAACCATTGGCACACGAGAGTCATTCTATATACGAAAGCCGGTTTAAACGGTATCGATATTGCAATGCAAAGGGAGGAGCCCCATAAACTCTGAAATCGAAGTGGGCCGTACTTTGTGTACAGCCCATGACGACATAGAGTGGGCTCGTATGGTTCCGAATAACCACAAAATTCGGTGGCGACTCCATTTTGACTTAAATTTCGAACCCGAGAACAATCTCACCACGAGATTCATTCGCCTACCCAAACCCGCGCGTGGCCGCGTCGGGGTGGACCTACGTCATGTCCACAATTTGGCGACTCCGCTGGGGATACCTGATGTACCACATGTCATCGGGGTTCCTAGGGTGAGACTCGAAGAGAAATCGTTCGTATATTAGTGTGCGCACATTAGTTTAATGATTCATGCATAACCCAAATTTTGCCCGGGCCGGTTACTTGTGACCGACGTCCCACTATACCACGGTGCATTCCTACATGGGTGCACTAAAGACTTCGATGGCGGAACTCGCCGGGGTTTTACGACAGGTCCTAAGCCCAAATCGGCTAGGGAGTCCGTCCCGTTTCGCGAGAATGCTATCGTTGTTGGTATAGACCCTATTTTGACCGACCGAGACTTAGTGTAAAGCATACATAAGCGTCGTTGTAATGCTTGCTTGACTACGTGCTACTTGCTTTCCGTGTCATTTCTTTCAAAAACCGTCATTTCAAAAATGCATCTTTCCAAAAATACCAAATTTTGAAAAACCCGAAATACTGTCCGTTTAGGGACCCGTCTTTTCAAAATATCCAATTTTCAAAATTCGAAATGCTGCCAAAATTTAGACTGACGATTTGACTCAAAATAGCCTATTTTCTAGCCGGCATGCTGTCCATTTCAAAATTCGAATTTCATCCACCATTCAATTTTTGAATTTTCAAATTCCATTTCGATTTCAAATTTCAAAATTCCATTTCGATTTTTTTTCAGATCCTCGAGATGTGATTCTCGATATTCAAATCTCCGAGATGCCGTTTTCGATTTTCAAATCTTCGGGATCTTATTTTCAATTTTCAAATTTTCGGAAATTTATTTTCGATGTTCAAAATTTCAAAATTCCAAATATTCAACTTATCAAAAAAAAACTCGGCCCTGTCGGCATGCTGCCAATTTCAAAAGACGGGATCGCCTCGTCAATTTTCAAAACGCGAAATTACTCGCAACCATTCTAATATTTCAAAATGTCTGGTCCTATTGGCCCACTACCAATTTCAGGACCATCCTCTCGAAATTCAATCATTTTTCAAAAACCTTCCTTATTATAGGACCTACCGTAATTCGTGTGTCGGGTCTTTTCGTAATACGTCGAAGGTCTTTAGCGTCGAAACTCCGTCGATCCTACATCACGGGTTTCTTCCCCATCCTAGTCCGCCTTTTCCTAAAGGCATAACCGACCAACACGAGTCATACACTCGTAAATGGAAGGTTTGTCCATACACTCGAGTCCTAACTAGAAAGTCACACGCGATCTTTCCCTCCGACAGGACGGTCCCCACGACCTTTCCTAAGGGAATTTTGTCCGTCTTTCAATCCGTTAGTCGAGTCGTCCCAATTCAAGTCCTTTAACTTAAGGGTCTACCCTAATCACAGAGTCTATCATTATTCAAGTCAAGTCAAGGGTTTGTAGCGTCGAAACTTTGCCGATCTTACATCGCGAGTTTCTTCCCTTACCCCGTCTGCCTTTCCTCGAGGCCGAGTCAACCTTTTACAAGGCATAACCCTATAACAAAAGGTTTGTGGTCCATACATCTAAGGGTCACTCGTCCGACACTCGAGTCTTAGCAAAACCTACAATCTCACTCGGGGGCTACCCTTCAGCAGAGCGATCAATCACGGTTGCTCTAAGGGTCATGTCCTACACGTGGTGTCTCACGTGTGTCACTTTCGAGTCACTCAGATGCCGCCCATCTGAGTCCTATTAGAGTCTTCAGTCTCACTTGGGGGCTGTCCTCCACCCGAGCATTCGACCACGGTCACCCTAAGGGGTACCTTACGTTCATCATACACTAGCGTCCTTATGATGCTTTTCTTCGAGTCGTAACTATGCTACGAACACCCGAGTCTCCTAATGGTTTAGGTCGCCACGGTTGGTCCAAACACGTGACGCGGTCAAACACGGTCGCCCCATTTTCGGACTTACCCTCGTGCAGCTTGAGTCTCATCGTCGAGTCCAAGCCAGGGTTGTTACCTCGTCTAAGTCAACGTTCGAGTATCCCAGTCCAAGAGTCTTTGTCGACCCGTCACCCCGGGCCATGTCTAGTTTGACTCCCTCTCTTCCATTCGCGTAAAGTCGAGTTTAGGCGAGTCGTGGCACCTGTCATTTCCTCCAATCAAGGACCGTACCAAAAAAAGAAACGACCAACCAAGCATTCGAAAGTCCGGATCTGATTCGAGTCTAAGTCTGAGTCCGAGTCTAGGATATCTTACATCCACATTTCAAAGTCAGAGTCAGAGTCAACTGTATTCTGTCCTCTTTTCAAAATTCAATAAAATTAGCTTTTCTATCTCTCATATATGGTTTCCTTATGTGTTTCCGAGAACATGATGAACACCATCATACACTGTGAGCACATGCACGTGACTATTATAAGCACATCTATAATGACTGCAGGAACTGAGACCCGCGTTTTCCTTTACCTGTTCCATGTCTGGCATAGAAAGCCACAAAAACTACTCTTAGCAGGAGCGGTATCGAATCCTATGACAAATCTAGGTAGTCTCCTAGTTTGGGTTCAAGACGGAAGGCAAGCCCATTTCCCACAATAAACACCCCTCCAATAAGGCTGATCAATCCCTACCTTAGACGTTAGTCTGACCAGAAGCAAAAAAGAAGCATCGTGACTCTATAGGCTTGATGCCAAAAATACCCAACTCGGGACGATGCTCTCACTAAGCCTGCTCGGAATTATGATGACAATACCGAGATCCAAATCACCATGCTTACCGTAGAGTACTCCACCGCGAGTTGCACTCACCAACTAGGCTTACACCTTACAAAGGTTTAGCTCCACAAGCCTAATCCAACCGATGGGCCCACCCCCATATCCACCCACAACATCAAAGGGAGGGATAGCCGAAAAAAAAACTGGACAAAAAACAGAAGTCCAAAGAAAAAAAACAAAAGGCCGAAACAAAAGAGCTGGCCATGACCAAAAAAGAACTCTCAACATCCCTCGACCAGATACGATCAATCTCTTGACTGGGACACAGTCAACTCGAGTGAAGGATCCCACGATCGGGGCTAAGAGGTCAACCCAAAAAAAAAAATCAAATACCCATGACCATGTTTAACGGTCAACTCAAGTGAAAGCTCCTTGACCGGGGTACGGTCAATTCAAAAATTATCGATACCTATACCATCAAAAAAGGGAGAGACAATCAAGCTGGTCAGCTAACACCACACTTAGCCTTCCCACATTGCAACCCTCAAGACCTTCTCGAGACCTAGGCTAAGAGACAGCCCGGAATTTTGAGGATTCTAGCTCCATAGGATACACCCTAACCATTAGGGCCAGACATGGAAATCAGATCCCGCATTATCAAACCTACCCTGATCGAAGTCCGAGTCATTTTTACTCGACTTCCCCCCTTTCCTACCACATTGCAATACCTTACCCTCGAAGCCTTAGCTCCACAAAATCGAGCTCCAGATTTCGAATCATCAAAGCCACTTGCGACCTAGCTCCACATTTCCAAAAACATCCAAACCAGTTACCAACCCCAAACACGGGAACTGATCCGAATCAAGGAGCTACCAATTCAAGTAAGGAAGTTCTAAAGAGCTCAACTAAAGAATACTAGCTCCTACTTAAGCTTAGGCCAGCTACATTAGCTATAATAAGAAGTCATCTTCAATTATGGAGCTAGCTCGAATTTGAGCTGAATAAAGGAGCAACTAATCAAGGTGAAATGAAGACATTAACTTGGGGTCACAATCATTCAAGCATGAGTAGTGGACTGAAGTTAAGGAGCTGGTTGTGTTCTCTTAGTGTACACGGTCAAAAGGCTCTCTTGTTAGCCTTGTTTTTGGCTCCATGTTCACATGGTGTGTACACTCAAGCTTTGTTGTTGGCTCCATGTTCACACAAGACTACACACGGCTGGTTACTCTTGGTGAAGCTTTGGTTTTAACTCCCTAGCTTTGGTTTTAACTCCATGTTTACACTAGCTTTGTTATTAGCTCCAACCTTGTAATTAGCTCCTAGTTCACATTAGTCTTAGCTTTGTTTTTGTCACCCTAAACCAACCGGTTTAAGGGACCTTGTAGGCTATAAATAGCCGGCCATTTTGAAGGAATAGGATCATCCAATTTGCAAATTAAAACCCAAGTAAAAGTTAAGCTTTGAAGCTTCCTTTTGTTTTGTCTTTGTAGTTTACAAGACAAGGTCTAGAGTGAGTCGCGTTACAAGCTCTAAACTCGCTATTTCAATCGAGTGTTTGATCTAGCAAAGCGCTTTGTTGAAGTATAGGTCTACTTCACCTAGCATACTATCCTTTGGTTACGGTTTATTCATCCTCAAACTATCTTTACCTTCTGTTTTGGTTACTTGTTTCACGTCCATTTCAGAATACTAATCATATCTCTCATTCTTGTTTCAAAGTTCATATCAACTCACATCATTAGTGGTATCAGAGCTTTGGTCATCCATCTAGACGTAAGCATGGCAGGAGTGTTGAACTTTGAAGATCCTACCTTCCTGGAACAACTAAAGAGGGCGTTGGAGAACTTTCAACCCAAGAATTCCCGCTTCCAACCAAGGAGAGAACCGGTGGACAGAATCAAGGTAAATGAACTCCCTGAGTTCAATGGTGGTACTGATCCTGAAGTTTACTTGGAGTGGGAAAGAAACATAGAGAAGCTCTTTGACTTCAAGGATTTGGAGGACGAAGAGAGGTGCAAGTACGCCATCCTCAAGCTAAGCAAGGGAGCTTCCCTTTGGTATGAAGGGCTTAAGGTACAACGCACCAGAAGTGGGAAGGGTAAGATCACTTCTTGGGAGTCCTTGAAACGTAAACTACGTAAGAGGTATGTTCCAACCACGCACAAGTTGTCCTTATACAAAAAAATTGCTAATCTTGTTCAAGGAAAAATGAGTGTTAGTGAATATATAGAGGAATTTGAGAACCTGGTTTTAATGGGAGAAGTAGAGGAGAATGAAGAAATAAAAATGGCTAGGTTCTTACGTGGGTTGAATCGTAGTATAGCTAATACGGTTGATTTATGTCCCTATTCTGATTTTGATACATTGTGTGGGTTGTGTCTAAAAATTGAGGCACAAGGGAAGGGAAGACATGAAGGTGAGTCTAGTAAGAGTCATACTTGGTCTAGAACAGATGATAGTAATAGAGTCAATCCTACTAGTTCTAATCAACCCCTTTTTGTTAAGGCTAACCCAGCACCCCCACCTCAGTCTACCCCCAAAACAGCCACTGAGACTAGTCTATCTAAGGTACGTTGTTTCAAATGTCAAGGGTTTGGTCACTTCAAAAACGCTTGTCCTAACAAAAGAGTTGTGACCTTAAGGGAGGTAATCACTGTTAGGGATGAGTTATGGGAGGAGGAACAACGTATAGGGGCTGTTTTTAATGTCAATGAGGGAGAGGAAGAAGAGGAAGAAGATATTGAGGCTTATGAACCCCCGGCTTATGACACACTCCTAGTACTACGAACTCTACATACTAACCCAATTCAACAAGACACTGAACAAAGAGACCAACTGTTTCATACTAAGTGTCAAGTGAAAGATAAATGGTGTAGTCTAATCATCGATGGAGGTAGTTGTACCAACGTTGCCTCAACTGAAATGGTGGACAAACTAGGCCTAGCTACTACCAATCACCCTAACCCTTATGCCTTACATTGGTTAAACAACGGGAACAAGGTAAGGGTCACTAAACAAGTGAGGGTTGGATTAACCATGGGTTCCTACGTTGATGAGGTTTTGTGTGATGTAATTCCTATGGATGCTTGTCACATACTATTAGGCCGTCCTTGGCAGTTTGATAGGGACGTAGTTCACCATGGAAGAAGGAATGAGTATGAGTTGAATGATAAAGGAAAGAAAATTATACTCAAACCCATGGCACCTCAAAGTGTCTGTAACATGTTAGCAAATAGAGTCGGAAAACCCAGCCTTTCAATGTTTGCTAATAAATTTGTAGAGGTGCATAATCTAGACAAGGGAGAGTTTGACACCACCAAAGAAAAACCCATTAAGATTAAGAGTGGCAGTGAAGGAAAGCCATCTAAAGAGTGGCAACAGGAACAAGGTATTGTTATCTCCAAGAGAATACCATCTTATTTGATGCCTCGTGTAGATCCTGAAGTCTTAAGGTATGAAGAGGGTAAGGTCGAAGGCATGGTTAACACATTGTCTTGTAACCACACGCATTCAACCACTTTAGATATAGGCACAAGAGGGATTGGGAATTGGAAGGACTACTACTCCACGGAGGCTGAAGTGCTTACCAAGCACAAGACTAACTCCTTTGGTACTCTTGATAAGCTTATTTTGCAGGTAAGACTTCCTTTTAAAGGAAACCTCCTTTGCACTTCAGGACATTCTAAGTACATCATGAGAAAAGAGCACAACAAGAGTACGAGGTACTTCATGAGGGATGACTTGTCTTTGGCTAACGTGAGTATAGAGGAGTTCCCAAACCAAGGAAGGAGCAAGTGGAAGTCACAAACAGAAGTTCCACACAAGAGCACCCAAAGAGTTTACAAGCTGAAGTTACCAGATGAGTATGGAGTCCAAGCCACCTTCCTAATAGAAGATCTTCTTCTATGCCTTGATAGAGTTCACATTTCAGAATTGAGGACAATTCCTTGTCAAGGGGGAGGAGATGATCCGAATCAAGGAGCTACCAATTCAAGTAAGG
The DNA here is from genome assembly GCA_958450325.1 of Agrostemma githago. Taxonomy (NCBI): domain Eukaryota; kingdom Viridiplantae; phylum Streptophyta; class Magnoliopsida; order Caryophyllales; family Caryophyllaceae; genus Agrostemma; species Agrostemma githago. Next base: position 33,766,881 of record OY288243.1, on the reverse strand, counting down.
AAGTTCTAAAGAGCTCAACTAAAGAATACTAGCTCCTACTTAAGCTTAGGCCAGCTACATTAGCTATAATAAGAAGTCATCTTCAATTATGGAGCTAGCTCGAATTTGAGCTGAATAAAGGAGCAACTAATCAAGGTGAAATGAAGACATTAACTTGGGGTCACAATCATTCAAGCATGAGTAGTGGACTGAAGTTAAGGAGCTGGTTGTGTTCTCTTAGTGTACACGGTCAAAAGGCTCTCTTGTTAGCCTTGTTTTTGGCTCCATGTTCACATGGTGTGTACACTCAAGCTTTGTTGTTGGCTCCATGTTCACACAAGACTACACACGGCTGGTTACTCTTGGTGAAGCTTTGGTTTTAACTCCCTAGCTTTGGTTTTAACTCCATGTTTACACTAGCTTTGTTATTAGCTCCAACCTTGTAATTAGCTCCTAGTTCACATTAGTCTTAGCTTTGTTTTTGTCACCCTAAACCAACCGGTTTAAGGGACCTTGTAGGCTATAAATAGCCGGCCATTTTGAAGGAATAGGATCATCCAATTTGCAAATTAAAACCCAAGTAAAAGTTAAGCTTTGAAGCTTCCTTTTGTTTCGTCTTTGTAGTTTACAAGACAAGGTCTAGAGTGAGTCGCGTTACAAGCTCTAAACTCGCTATTTCAATCGAGTGTTTGATCTAGCAAAGCGCTTTGTTGAAGTATAGGTCTACTTCACCTAGCATACTATCCTTTGGTTACGGTTTATTCATCCTCAAACTATCTTTACCTTCTGTTTTGGTTACTTGTTTCACGTCCATTTCAGAATACTAATCATATCTCTCATTCTTGTTTCAAAGTTCATATCAACTCACATCAGGAACTCAACCTGCGGTCGGCATAGAACATGCCCAAATAGTTCACACCACCTCTGGGGGCTACCCCGGAGAACGCTCACAGTCACGGGATCAACATTCTAACTGTTCTAGCCCTTTGATCAAGACATCATTGAGAATTCACCTAGCCTACACCATCGCTATGGCTAGTTACACACAAAGCTCTAATAAACTAGGCACCATAATATATCTTCCAATCCACTGAACTACGGCTTGGTTTGATTTCACTACACGTGAATACGTAGGCAGCCCTTCAAACAAGGGCACAACCACCCACATTGACACAAATATAAAAAAGCACCATCATTCCTGTCACGACACTGTCATGTTCTCAACAGTTAGCTTTGTCATCCTGGGGGCTTCTATTAGACAGAAGACCTCCATCCACTCACATAATCCAAAGACTTTCAAAAACTAGCCACCTTTCTACAGTGTGTCCTAGTATTCGGCTCAGTCGAAGACGAGAATCTGTCAAGGACTCGAAGGAACACCCACTTTGGGAATGCATCCCAAAACCAACAAAATTCAAAGAGCACTAGACTACAACATTGCTACTGCTGAGTCCTGTCATGCAAAAACAGTCTCATTACAGACTACTGCAGTTCCCCTATACCGCATCCTTCCCTTTTTGATGTTCGACCGTGTTGCCACTCGCCTAGGCTACGGAATAGCGCAACTTAAGAGTCTTGTCATCTTAGGTGGCCCACCCCCCTACCGAGTCACAGTCCAACCCCACGAGAGTCCAAGTCGTGTTTGTCAACTCGTCGTCCTATCACGTCCAGAGTCGAGTCTGTCGGTACCTCCCTCCTCAAATTTTCACTTCAAAGTTTGCAAAACTTAGCCATTTGATAAAATCCTTTTCGACAAGGTCAAATTTCAGTCTATTTAAACTGCAAATTTTTTTTTCTACCCCTTTCAATTTTGAAAACCTATCTCCTAGCACGTGAGTTGCTTTCAGGACTTCGATTTCAAAATGAAGCAAAAATCATTTTTCCCAGCGCAAGCTAGTCTATAGATGCTAACTGCATTTCCTATGTGCTATCTTGCTATATACTATGCCTGCTATTTCTGCCTATGTATCTAACATTTCAGGTACCAGCTAGTGCTTCCCAACGGAACATCAAAGGCAGTGTTTCTCCTGCAATGCTACATTCAACTTGTCATGTGTCGGCATACGGGTACACCCAAGACTTCAGAAGCAAGTCCCGTGCAACTACTTTACTCTCCAGCGTGAGTCGGTGTTTCTCCTGGAATGCTACATCCAAAATGTGATGTGTCGGCATACGGGTACACCTATGACTTCAAAGGCAAGTTCGACTCCCCACGGAGCTATCAACATCAGGACAGGTATGACCCTCTGCTTATGGTTGGCGAGTCCTTCACGCGAGTCTAATGGACTATAAACGACCCGACCGGAAGGCTGCCAGGTCGTAATCCTCGATTGGCCTGGTAGCTACTCTGACTTTCGCCTTGTCCAAGCCTCAGTCAGAGTGGGGGCTCTGTAGACACCCGCATTTTGCCTGCTAGTGTCTATAGCAGTTCCCGGCAAAACACCCGATGATGATCGGACGTAAACGTGACTTAATACGCTCGAATACGGACTCGGAATCAATAGTATCCGACGTGGGCATTTAGCGGAGTGCAAATCTCTCAAAACTGACCCCAAATCCAGGCCCAGTGGGCCGTTTCCAATAAAATGAGACTAATTTGGGCCAAAACCGTCACCGGAAATAAAATCGTCTTTTAGCGACCGAGTCAAAACCCGGTCAAAGTCAAATCCCGAGACGAACCAGCCTCACATTATGTCCAAATACACAAAATGAATCAAGTCACAACAACCAAATCATTCAAAAAAGTCAACAAATCATTCCTAAAATATCTCATCCTAATTGATCCACTCGATCGAGTGGATTGACCCACTCGGTCGAGTGAAGCCTAAAAAAACAGACCAGATTCATTTCTGAAGGCACTCGACCGAGTGCACTAGGACACTCGATCGAGTGACCCTAAACCGGGGTATTTCCCTATAAATACCCCATCACCCCAACACATTACACAACTCTTTTCAACCTTTTACCACCTTCAAAAAACAAGGTTTTTCCAACCCTTTCAATCCTCATTCAACCTCACACATTTAAAACCTTCATCATCTTGAGTTCTAGGCACTCATACACATACACACACACATACATATTCAAAATCCCGAGATCAAAACTCGTCAAAGACATACACCATAACTCTACTTACATATCTCGACACTCCCGCGCTCACGCAGCCACTACGAGTCCGTTTCCGAGATCATTTAAGCATGTAGGTTGAGGGTGTCATTAAATCCCATCATCTCTTTCTCCTTACTCTTTTCTTTTCGATTATATAAATATATGTACTATTATTATTATTATTATTATTATTATTATTATTATTATTATTATTATTATTATTATTATTATTATTATTATTATTATTATTATTATTATTATTATTATTATTATTATTATTATTATTATTATAATTAACTACTAACACTAACATTTCATTTTCGTTACTAACATTTTAATTTTGCTACTAACATTTTATTTTATGTCAACTAACATCTAACATTTACTTATCGTATTCTAACTTCTAACATTTAATTATCGTCATTTACATTTTGTTATAATATTAATACCGCGTATAATTATTCAACAAAACTATTTTCAAAACGACCCGAGCAACGTCCGTTGAGACTAAATTAATGATCGTAGGCCTTAAGGCCAAATTACGATATTAAAATGCCGAGGACTTAAGTTTGCAGCGACGGTCGAATTTTTGGGTCGAATATGTTTAATTACGAATTCCGCCTAAAGTCTATTTAATCCCTTTACAAGTCGTATTGGAGGTGGCGCCCTTCGAGGTGCGCCGCCCTAAACACTTAAGGGCGTAATAGATCGTGGAGATTCGTCGTTAAATATGTCCGACCACATTTCTTTCAAAATATCATTCTAAAGAATCATCGACGAATCGGATTAGGACGAAACCCATTGACGCCGAATTAATTGTCACACGATCCAAAAGGATTGATTACGACATTATGACGCGGAGGGAATCGATATTTGTTCTAGCCCGATCAAACTCAATTTTGCAAATTCGCTCTAAATACTAGATGTCGGTTCTATAACCGAATGTCGAGTATGACGAGCCATCGAGATTTAAACTAATATAAATTGGACAATATTTATATTTAGCGTAATTGCATCTCGATTCAAAAACATAAAAGCTATAAAATGGGTCGTTTTAAAACACTAATTAAACACTCGTACAGAGGGCACTCGATCGAGTGCACAAGCCCACTCGATCGAGTAGCACACCAAAAACTGGACAGTAGCTACCTTAAAGGCGCACTCGACCGAGTCCATGCCATGACTCGATCGAGTGGGTCCTGTAGCCCAGTAATCCGAGAGCTTTAATGCAACATTCGAGCCTCGTCATTTTTTTTACGACTTTTAGTCGACACGTGTAAAGTCAATCACGTGATCCTATTTTTCAAAACTCATGCATATCATATCACTTAAAACGACTTTGATCGACGGTCTTGCACTATTAATCTTGTGTCGACGACTCTTTAGTCGTATCCGACACATAATTAATTTAGACTCTATTCCTCGATGTGATAAGTCGGGACAAGGCATCGAGATTCGGGATCGGGCTAGCACCACGTCTAGGTTCCATATCTCCGTCCTCCGTTTAATACGCAATATAATGCGTAATTAATCGAAGTTCGTCCATTTGCACAACTTACGGTCTAGTTTATATTTATTATATACGGGTCCGTTTCTAGTTAACACTTGCCGCTTATAATTCAATTATTCTATTTTATTACTCGTTGTAGTGTGAATTCCGGGTTGTATTCCGCCCGTGTAATTTGTAACTTATTTACGAGTTTTCTATTATTTGATGTTTGCCATTTATTTATTTAAATGAACATCGCATGCTAAATCACTTTGACGTGAATCAAGATGCATTAAATGACGTAGTTAATCAACAACTCGCATGCTTAGCCGAAAACGTTGTTTGCATATCATTTAGTCGTTTTACTAGCGCGCGTACACGAACACGAACGATGTCTTAGTAGAGGCCGCCATGTGCGGGCGGGGTTGGGTGTCCTTAGTGGGCTTCCCAACACGTACCCTCACCCCTTACTCAGAACCTTGGTTTCCGGATGCCCGAAACCATTGGCACACGAGAGTCATTCTATATACGAAATCCGGTTTATACGGTATCGATATTGCAATGCAAAGGGACGAGCCCCATAAACTCTGAAATCGAAGTGGGCCGTACTTTGTGTACAGCCCATGACGACATAGAGTGGGATCGTATGGTTCCGAATAACCACAAAATTCGGTGGCGACTCCATTTTGACTTAAATTTCGAACCCGAGAACAATCTCACCACGAGATTTATTCGCCTACCCAAACCCGCGCGTGGCCGCGTCGGGGTGGACCTACGTCATGTCCACATATAGCCATCTACTTGAGTGAATAAGACATCCAAGATTGAAATCACAAAACTGAGTAAAGCTAAGCTTTCTTTTACGTCCTTGTTGCTTACAAGACAAAGTCTAGAGTGAGTCGCGTTACAAGCTCTAAACTCGCTACTTCAATCGCGTGTTTGATTTAGCATCCGCTTTGTTGGAGTATAGGTCTACTTCACTAAGCATACTATCCTTTGGTTACGGTTATTTCATCCTCAAACTATCCTTACAATCTGTTTTGGTTACTTTATTTACGTTCATTTCAGAATACTAATCATTCTTCACATTCTCGTTTCAAAGTTCATATTAACTCACATCAGTTTGACTTAGCTTGATCACATAGGTTGACTTGACTCACTCGTACCAATATGGGGAAACTCGGGGTTTGGGTAATTTCGTATAGAGACCTTAGTTTATTCGTCGCGAAAGCGGGCTTAGACTTGGCCGGTAGGGAAACCGAAAGGTGGAACCTCCCTTATACACCTTGTGATAATTCTTGCAATGTTATACTTTTATCTTGTTTTCTGACTCCCCGACTCTCCCTAATGCCTTTCCCATTATTATTTCTAGCTTTAGTTGTGTAGCTCGCTAGCATTAGTTCAACTCCTCTTGTCCCAAAACCCCCCATCTCAATCCCAATCGCAACTAAACCTCAGACTTGACCAATATCGCTTAACCGCCTCCCTGTGGTTTGACCTCGACTTGCCGCTACTACATAGTAGTGAGTTGGGACTAAAAATATTGTTTGCATGCGTGTCAGCGACAGCGCGCATCACTAATCAGCCATCTCATCGTCTCCACCGGTCCCAGATGGATCGGCTCCAGTATCGCCCTGGCCTGAGCCGCTAGTACCACCCTGCTGACCCTTGCTGTCTCAGACCTCGCAGCCACTGTGCTCCTAGGCCGTCGTAGGTGTGTCCGTAATCAGGAGCCCAAGCAGCTGGATCGACCCTGTAGTCGTGGAAAATCACTGGTGTCACCCGGACCTCTCTAGTAGGTCGGGTGGTGAGGGGTCGAGATCTCTAGAGTAGTCATATACTCGTGGATCTCGCGGTTTACGAGGCTCTGATTAATCCCCTCGTGAATCCGATGCTGGTGCTCATAAACTAGGTCATACATAAACGAGTACGGGCGTGGGAACTCGACACCCGGAGTGTGGAATAGGAAAGTCGGGGTGGGTGTAGGAGTGTGCCTAGGGGGCTCGGTCTCGTCGGGTTCGGTCTCTACGCGAACCCTACGTCAAGGGGGTTGAACGCCCTCGTCGAAAATTTGACAAGGGTTAGTCGTATCCTAATTAAAGATACCCCAAGGTCACCAACTGATCCGAATCAAGAAGCTACTAAAGAGTTCAATGAAGTCACCTTAGCTCCTATTAGCCTTAGTTCAGCTACACTAGCAACCCCTACCAGCTTAGTGGTGTGCCTACTTCAATTTTGGAGCTAGCTCGTGTGTGGGCTGAATAAAGGAGCAAATAGTCAAGGTAATTTGAAGGCATTGTTCACACTCATTCAAGCATGGGGAGTGTACTGAAGTTATGAGGATGATTATGGGCTGATTGTGTTCTCATAGTTAGCTTTGTTTTTAGCTCCATGTTCACATGGTGTGCCGCGGCTGAATGCTCTTCTCCAAGCTTTGTTCTTAGCTCCTAGTTCACATAGGTTTAAGCTTTGTTTTTAGCTCCTAGTTCACAATAGGTTTAAGCTTTGTTTTTGTCACCATGTAGCTTTGTTATTGTCACCCTAACCAGCCGGTTTAAGGGCCATTTTGTAGGCTATATATAGCCATCTACTTGAGTGAATAAATCATCCAATATTGAAATCACAAAACTGAGTAAAGCTAAGCTTTCTTTTACGTCCTTGTTGCTTACAAGACAAAGTCTAGAGTGAGTCGCGTTACAAGCTCTAAACTCGCTACTTCAATCGCGTGTTTGATTTAGCATCCGCTTTGTTGGAGTATAGGTCTACTTCACTAAGCATACTATCCTTTGGTTACGGTTTATTCATCCTCAAACTAGCCTTACAATCTGTTTTGGTTACTTTGTTTACGTTCATTTCAGAATACTAATCATTCTTCACATTCTTTTTTCAAAGTTCATATTAACTCACATCACCAACTAATGTAGATAGTTAAGTCAGGGGTTAAACCACAAGGAGACAGAATTTAGTTATTTATTCCTAAGAATTAGACTCTAGGTTATGGGTCACAGTTGAGTTGGTTTTTGGTAGGCTAATAACTAATTACTAATAGATAAATCAATAAGGGAAAAGTCTAGGGTCTCAGGTTCACAATGAATATTACTCGGGTCAGGGAGTCAACTAACAGGTCAATAATCGAACTATCTAAGATGTAGGTCCGGTCAGTAGACTACAACCTTTAGATCTAAACTTAACCTGCGGTCGCTAGCATTAAGTCAGTCTACCCAAACTATCGTGGCTCAATTAGTTCTTAACCCGGTCGGCCAAAAGTCCTAATTTGCAATACTAATTAATTGAATTATGCATCAAACAATTAATCAGAGTTAAAACGATATTCAGGCAATAGTTCATACGATTAGAAACAGGTCAATTGACTATAACCCTAGTAATATGCATCGATCCCCTTAAACCCTAGATAAAATTTAGCTACGCATATTAATTATAATCGGACTAACAAAAGACGAATTGTAGATAGACATGATGAAGACGAATCAAATTAAACTACGAAAAGCAATAATAATTCTACGCTAGAAAACAATAAACGAAAACTGAAATTAAAATTACTACCAGAACAAAAGATGAATTAAGACAAGAATTCAAAGTAGAAATCTGAAATTGAAATTAAAAATATCGATACCAAATAATTCAAGATCTGAAAAGGGAAGAACGGAGTTCAATGTATCTCGCGAAGGAAAATGGAAAAGAACGTATACTTCTATGCTAAGAAAAATAAAAGGAGTTGTAAATTGTGTAAAGAAAAAGTGTCTGACAATGTAGTCAGACAACTGATTTAAAAGAAATCAGTTGGACTTCGAGACAGGCCCAAATTCTAAGTAAATTAAAAATTAAATGCGCGGCCCGGGTTGGGTGCACTCGATCGAGTGCCTGATGGAACTCTATCGAGTGACCCCCCCCCCCCAAATATTGGTAAGAGCTTCACAGAGTGGAACTCGATCGAGTGCAGTAGGGGCACTCGATCGAGTAGCGCTGTAGGTCACAGCATTGCACGCTCTACTTCAAAAGGCTGCAACTTCTTCGTTACTTGTTCAAATTGAACTTGCAATATACCGTTGGAAAAATAAGAGAAAGATCTTTCCAACGCCACTAAAGTCACCCTGATTGGAGTTGTAGAACGAAAGTTATGAACGTTTGAAGTTGACCCTTGTGTAGGCGATCATTCTTTCATCTCGTTTGATATCCTTTCCTTCTTTGATCTTTGTTTCTTCGTGTATTCTGCATCTTCTTCCTTCGATTCAACACCCAAAGGATCCACCATGCCAAACCCATGTCGTTATTCAAAGAAAAGGAAAAGAGTTTGAAAACCCCAAATTTGCAACAACAAAAAGCACTACATGTCACTACTCCCGATTCTCCCAAACAAAACCGGGGAATTCGAGAAGAATTTGAGTTAGTTGCAAAAACCGAGGAAAAACAACGAAAATTGAAGGAAGCTAGAAGGCAAGAGACCGAGCAAGATATTGAGGAGAAGGAATCCAATGTTCCATCTCCATTGATCTATGTGCCACCGTTACCATTGATAAACGTCATTTTAGCGATCCGAATCAAGAAGCTACTAAAGAGTTCAATGAAGTCACCTTAGCTCCTAATGGTCTTAGTTCAGTCACACTAGCACCTCCTACCAGCTTAGTAGTGTGCCTACTACAATTGGTGAGCTAGCTCGTGTGTAGGCTGATTAAAGGAGCAATTAGTCAAGGTAATATGAAGGCATTAACTTGGGTTCACACTCATTCAAGCATGGGGAGTGCACCAGAATTAAGAGGATGATTACGGGCTGATTGTGTTCACATAGTTAGCTTTGTTTTTGGCTCCTAAATCACATGAGTGCCGCGTCTACATACTCTCTTATTAAGCTTTGTTCTTAGCTCCTAGTTCACATAGGTTTAAGCTTTGTTTTTAGCTCCTAGTTCACATAGGTTTAAGCTTTGTTTTTGTCACCATGTAGCTTTGTTATTGTCACCCTAATCAGCCGGTTTTAGGGTCATTTTGTAGGCTATATATAGCCATCATTTGGAATGAATAAGGCATCCAATATTGACATCACAAAACTTAGTAAAGCTAAGCTTTCTTTTACGTCCTTGTTGCTTACAAGACAAAGTCTAGAGTTAGTCGCGTTACAAACTCTAAACTCGCTACTTCAATCGCGTGTTTGATTTAGCACCCGCTTTGTTGGAGTATAGGTCTACTTCACTAAGCATACTATCCTTTGGTTACGGTTTATTCATCCTTACAATCTGTTTTGGTTACTTTGTTTACGTTCATTTTCAGAATACTATCAATCTTCACGTTGTTGTTTCAAAGTTCATATTAACTCACATCATTAGTGGTATCAGAGCTTTGGTCTTTCTTTAGTCGTAAAGCATGGCAGGAGTATTGAACTTTGAAGATCCTACCTTCTTGGAACAGCTAAAGAGGGCGTGGGAGAACTACCAACCCAGAAATTCTCGTTTCCAAGCAAGAAGGGAACCGGTGGACAAGATCAAAGTAAATGAACTTCCTGAGTTTAATGGTGGTACTGACCCTGAAGTTTACTTGGAATGGGAAAGAAACATGGAGAAGCTCTTTGACTTCAAGGATTTGGAGGACGAGGAGAGGTGCAAATACGCCATCCTAAAGCTAAGCAAAGGGGCTTCCCTTTGGTATGAAGGGCTTAAGGTACAACGCACCAGGAATGGAAAGGGTAAGATTTCTTCTTGGGAGTCCTTAAAACGTAAACTACGTAAGAGGTATGTTCCAACTACGCACAAGTTATCCTTATACAAAAAGATTGCTAACCTTGTACAAGGAAGAATGAGTGTTAGTGAGTACATTGAAGAATTTGAGAACTTAGTTCTAATGGGGGAAGTAGAAGAAAACGAAGAGATAAAGATGGCTAGGTTCTTACGTGGGCTAAATCGTAGTATTGCTAATACGGTTGATTTATGTCCATACTCTGATTTTGATACTTTGTGTGGGTTGTGTCTAAAAATTGAGGCACAAGGGAAGGGAAAACATGAGGGTGAGTCTAGTAAGAGTCATACTTGGCCACGAACGGATGAAGTTAATAAGGTCAATTCTACTAATACTAATCAACCCCTCACTAATAAGAATAACCCCGCAGCCCCACCCCAATCTACTCCCAAAACACCCACTGAAACTAGTCTATCCAAAGTACGTTGTTTCAAGTGTCAAGGGTTTGGTCACTACAAAAACGCTTGTCCCAATAAAAGAGTTGTGACCTTAAGAAAAGTAATCACCATTAGGGATGAAATATGGGAAGAGGAACAACGTATAGAGGCTGTTTTCAATGTTAATGAGGGAGAGGAAGAGGAAGAAGAAGATATTGAGGCCTATGAACCCCCGGCTTATGACACACTCTTAGTACTACGTACTCTACATGCTAACCCCATTCAACATGACACCGAAAAAAGAGACCAACTATTCCATACTAAGTGTCAAGTTAAAGACAAATGGTGTAGTTTAATCATTGATGGAGGTAGTTGTACCAACGTTGCCTCAACTGAAATGGTAGACAAACTAGGTCTAGCTACTACTAATCACCCTAACCCTTATGCACTACATTGGTTAAACAACGGGAACAAAGTAAGGGTCACTAAACAAGTGAGGGTTGGCTTGACCATGGGTTCCTACGTTGATGAGGTTTTGTGTGATGTTATTCCTATGGATGCTTGTCACATACTATTAGGCCGTCCTTGGCAGTTTGATAGGAACGTAGTTCACCATGGGAGAAGAAATGAGTATGAATTGAGTGATAAGGGAAAGAAAATTGTACTCAAACCCATGACACCTCAAAACGTATGTAACATGTTAGCCAATCGAGTCGGAAAACCCAACCTCTCAATGTTTGCTAGTAAAAATGTGGGAGTACATGCTATAGAAGAGGGGGAGTTTGATGCCGTCAAGGCCACTAAAGAGGAACTAGTTAAGGTTAATAGTGGTTGTGAAGGGAAACAATTTGAAGAGTGGCTAAAGAAACTAGGTGTTGTCATTCCTATTAAGATACCAGCTTGTTTGGCACCTATGGGAGATCATGGACTCTTACAGGATGAAGATGGGAAGAACAAAGTCATGGCTAATGTTTTATCTTGTCACTACACACACTCATCCACTTTAGATGCAAGCACGCTTGGACTTAAGACCTTGAAGGGCTATTACTCCACGGAGGCTGATGTACTCACCAAGTGCAAGGCTATTACTCTTAATACTTTTGATGAAGTTGTTTTGCAGGACGATCTTCTTCTTAATGGGAACCATCTTTGTGTCCCAAAACATCCTATTTCGGAGTGTATAACTAGAGAAGCTCAAGGAGGAGGACCAGCTGGATGTTGTGGCATAACCAAGACCTTAGAGATGTTAAAGGAGCACTTCCTTTTGCTAAAGACACAAGGGAGTATTCTAAGCATCGTGAGCAAATACTTAACAAGTCCTTTCCCAAAGAGTCCCCTCAAACCAAGAGAGTACTTGCCATTCTCCAAAATGACTCACCTCAGTGTTTGTTACTGATGTGAGTGATGTGAGTTGATACGAACTTTGAAACAAGAATGTGAAGTAGGATTAGTATTCTGAAATGGAACGTAAACAAGTAACCAAAACAGAATGAAAGGATAGTTTTAAGGATGAATAAACCGTAACCAAGGATAGTATGCTAGGTGAAGTAGACCTATACTCCAACAAAGCGGGTGCTAAATCAAACACGCGATTGAAGTAGCGAGTTTAGAGCTTGTAACGCGACTTACTCTAGACTTTGTCTTGTAAACAACAAGGACGTAAAAGAAAGCTTAGCTTTACTCAGGTTTTTGATATGAAAATTGGATGTGTTATTCATTCAACTAGATGGCTATATATAGCCTACAAAAGGACCCTTAAACCGGCTGGTTAAGGTGACAAAAACAAAGTTACAACTATGTGAACATGGAGCTAATAACAAAGCTCGGAGCTAATAACAAAGTAATGTAAACAAGGAGCTAATAACAAAGCTTGAACAAGGAGTAATGAGGCGCGGCAGCTATGTGAACATGGAGCCAAAAACAAAGCTAGCAAGGGAGCCTTTAGACGTGTACACCATGTGAACACAATCAGCCTCAAACACCTTCATAACTTCAGTACACTTCTCATGCTAGAATGAGGGTGAACCCAAGTTAATGTCTTCATATCACCTTGATTATTTGCTCCTTTATTCAGCTCATACACGAGCTAGCTCACCAATTGTAGTAGGCACACTACTAAGCTGGTAAGGGGTGCTAGTGTGGTTGAACTAAGATCGTGGGGAGCTAAGGTGACTTTATTGAACCCTTTGGTAGCTCCTTGATTCGGATCATCTCCTCCCCCTTGAAAAGGAATTGTCCTCAATTCTGAAAAGCCATCTTCATCAAGATAAAGAGCAAAACCTCCCACTTTGGACGTGGTATGAACTTCATAACTATTTGGCAACTTCATCTTGCAACCATGGTTGTTTCCCTTGTATGGAGCTTCTGCTTGGGACGTCAATCTGGTCTTTCTCTTGATAGCTTCATCCGTTGTGTAACAAATACTGAGGTGAGTCACTATGAAGAATGGCAAGTACTCTCTTGGTTTGAGGGGACTCTGTGGGAAAGGACTCGTTAAGTATTTGCTTATGATGCTTAGTTTACTCCCTTGTGTCTTTAACAAAAGGAAGTGCTCCTTTAATGACTCTAAGGTCCTGGTTATGTCACAACCTACAGCTGGTCCTCCTCCTTGAGCTTCTCTAGCTATATACTCTGAAATAGGATGTTTTGGGACACAAAAATGGTTCTCTTTAGGAAGAATATCGTCCTGCAAAACAAACTCCTCAAAAGTGTTAAGAGTAAAAGCCTTGCACTTGGTGAGTATATCAACCTCCGCGGAGTAATAGCCCTTCAAAGTCTTAAATCCAAGCGTGCTTGAGCCTAAGTAGTGACAGGATAGAGTATTGGCCAGGACATTGTTCTTAACATCTCTATACCTTAAGACTTCAAGATCTTTACTAAGCATCAAACAGGATGGTATTTCATTGGAGATAACAACACCCCGTTCTTTTTGCCACTCTTCAAATTGCTTCCCTTCACTGTCACTCTTAATCTTAATTGGTTCCTCTTTAGTGACATCAAACTCCCCCTCTTCTATCGCCTGTACTTCCACATTTTTACTAGCAAACATTGAGAGATTGGGTTTTCCGACTCGATTTGCTAACATGTTACATACGTTTTGAGGTGTCATGGGTTTGAGTACAATTTTCTTTCCCTTATCACTCAATTCATACTCATTCCTCCTCCCATGGTGAACTACGTCCCTATCAAACTGCCAAGGACGGCCTAATAGTATGTGACAAGCATCCATAGGAATCACATCACACAAAACCTCATCAACGTAGGAACCCATGGTCAAGCCAACCCTCACTTGTTTAGTGACCCTTACCTTGTTCCCGTTGTTTAACCAATGTAATGCATAAGGGTTAGGGTGATTAGTAGTAGCTAGACCTAGTTTGTCTACCATTTCAATTGAGGCAACGTTGGTACAACTACCTCCATCAATGATTAAACTACACCATTTGTCTTTAACTTGACACTTAGTATGGAATAGTTGGTCTCTCTGTTCAGTGTCATGTTGAATGGGGTTAGCATGTAGGGTGCGTAGTACTAAGAGTGTATCATAGGCTGGGGGTTCATAAGCCTCAAAATCCTCCTCTTCTCCTTCCTCTTCCTCATTAACATTGAAAACAGCCCCTATACGTTGTTCCTCTTCCCATAACTCATCCCTAACAGTGATCACTTCCCTTAATGATGTGAGTTGATATGAACTTTGAAACAAGAATGAGAGATATGATTAGTATACTGAAATGGACGTGAAACAAGTAACCAAAACAGAAGGTAAAGATAGTTTGAGGATGAATAAACCGTAACCAAAGGATAGTATGCTAGGTGAAGTAGACCTATACTTCAACAAAGCGGTTGCTAGATCAAACACTCGATTGAAATAGCGAGTATAGAGCTTGTAACGCGACTCACTCTAGACTTTGTCTTGTAAACTACAAAGACGACAAAAGGAAGCACAAAGCTTAACTTTTACTCAGGTTTTTTAATATGCAAATTGGATTGTCTCATTCCTTCAAAATGGCCGGCTATTTATAGCCTACAAGAGCCCTTAAACCGGTTGGTTTAGGGTGACAAAAACAAAGCTAAGACTATTGTGAACTAGGAGCTAATTACAAAGTTGGAGCTAATAACAAAGAGATGTGAACTTGGAGCTAATAACTATGCTAAGTGAAGAGTAATCAGCCGTGGTCTTCTTATGTGAACATGGAGATGAAAACAAGGCTTGAGTGGGAGTAATGAGGCGCGGCAAAGGTGTGAACATGGAGCCAAAAACAAAGCTAACAAGAGAGCCTTTGGACCGTGTACACCATGAGAACACAACCAGCTCTAAGACCTTCTTAACTTCAGTCCATTACTCATGCTTGAATGATTGTGACCCTAAGTTAAAGTCTTCACTTTACCTTGATTAGTTGCTCCTTTATTCAGCTCAAATTCGAGCTAGCTCCATTATTGAAGATGACTTCTTATTATTGCTAATCTAGCTGGCCTAAGCTTAAGTACGAGCTAGTATTCTTTAGTTGAGCTCTTTAGAACTTCCTTACTTGGATTAGTGGCTTCTTGATTCGGATCATCTCCTCCCCCTTGACAAGGAATTGTCCTCAATTCTGAAATGTTATCTTTATCAAGGTATAGAAGAAGTTCTTCTTTTAGGAAGGTGGCTTGAACTCCATACCCATCCGGCAACTTCAGCTTGTAAGTTCTGTGATTACCCTTGTGCGGAACTTCTGGTTGTGCCTTCCATTTGCTCTTTCCTTGGTTTGGGAACTCCTTCATACTTACGTTAGCCAAAGACAAGTCATCCCTTATGAAGGGCCTTGTACTTCTGTTTTTGTTGTGTTCTCCTTTGTAGGCTGTTCTCATTATGTATCCTGAATTAGAATGCCTTGGGGTGCAAAGGAGGTTTCCTTTAGAAGGAAGTCTCACCTGCAAAATAAGCTCATCAAAAGTACTGAAAGAGTTAGTCTTGTGTTTGGCCAGTACTTCAGTCTCCATGGAGTAGTAGTCCTTCCAATCCTCAATTTCATTTCTGGTTGTATGTGCGTTGTTACAAGACAACGTGTAAACCATGTCTTTGCCCTTACCTTCTACATACCTTAAGATCTCAGGATCTTTCCTAGGCATCATATAGGAGGGCGTTCCATTAGAGTCAATAACACCTTGTTCCTTTTGCCACTCTTCAAATGGCGTCCCTTCACTGCCACTCTTAATCTTAATTGGTTTTTCTTTGGTGGCATCAGACTCTCCTTCGTCTAGAGTATGTTCTTCTACAATTTTACTAGCAAACATTGAGAGGTTGGGTTTTCCGACTCTATTTGCTAACATGCTACACACGCTTTGAGGTGCCATGGGTTTGAGTATAATTTTCTTCCCTTTATCATTCAATTCATACTCATTCCTCCTCCCATGGTGAACTACGTCCCTATCAAACTGCCAAGGACGGCCTAATAGTATGTGACAAGCATCCATAGGAATTACATCACACAAAACCTCATCAATGTAGGAACCCATGGTTAATCCAACCCTTACTTGTTTAGTGACCCTTACCTTGTTTCCGTTGTTTAACCAATGTAAAGCATAAGGGTTAGGGTGATTAGTAGTAGCTAGACCTAGTTTGTCCACCATTTCTGTTGAGGCAACGTTGGTACAACTACCTCCATCGATGATTAGACTACACCACTTATCTTTAACTTGACACTTAGTATGGAACAGTTGGTCTCTTTGTTCAGTGTCTTGTTGAATTGGGTTAGCATGTAGAGTACGTAGTACTAGGAGTGTGTCATAAGCCGGGGGTTCATAAGCCTCAATATCTTCTTCCTCTTCTTCCTCTCCCTCATTAACATTAAAGACAGCCCCTATACGTTGTTCTTCCTCCCATAACTCATCCCTAACTGTGATTACTTCCCTTAAGGTTACAACTCTTTTGTTAGGACAAGCGTTTTTGAAGTGACCAAACCCTTGACATTTGAAACAACGTACCTTAGATAGACTAGTTTCAGTGGTTGTTTTGGGGGTAGACTGAGGTGGGGGTGCGGGGTTACCCTTAATCACAAGGGGTTGATTAGTATTAGTAGGATTGACTCTATTACTATCATCCGTTCGTGACCAAGTATGATTCTTACTAGACTCACCCTCATGTCTTCCCTTCCCTTGTGCCTCAATTTTTAGACACAACCCACATAAGGTGTCAAAATCAGAATAAGGACACAAATCAACCGTATTGGCTATACTACGATTTAAACCACGTAAGAACCTAGCCATTTTTATTTCTTCATTCTCCTCTACTTCTCCCATTAAAACCAAGTTCTCAAACTCGTCTATGTATTCACTAACACTCATTTTACCTTGCACAAGGTTAGCAATCTTTTTGTATAAGGATAATTTGTGCGTAGTTGGGACATACCTCTTACGTAGTTTACGTTTTAAGGACTCCCAAGAAGTAATCTTACCCTTCCCACTTCTGGTGCGTTGTACCTTAAGCCCTTCATACCAAAGGGAAGCCCCTTTGCTTAGCTTTAGGATGGCGTATTTGCACCTCTCTTCGTCCTCCAAATCCTTGAAGTCAAAGAGCTTCTCTATGTTTCTTTCCCACTCCAAGTAAGCTTCAGGATCAGTACCACCATTAAACTCAGGGAGTTCATTTACCTTGATCCTGTCCACCAGTTCCCTCCTTGGTTGGAAGCGAGAATTCTTGGGCTGGAAGTTCTCCAATGCCTTCTTTAGTTGTTCCAGGAAGGTAGGATCTTCAAAGTTCAACACTCCTGCCATTCTTACGTTTGCTTGATGACCAAAGCTCTGATACCACTAATGATGTGAGTTGATATGAACTTTGAAACAAGAATGAGAGATATGATTAGTATACTGAAATGGACGTGAAACAAGTAACCAAAACAGAAGGTAAAGATAGTTTGAGGATGAATAAACCGTAACCAAAGGATAGTATGCTAGGTGAAGTAGACCTATACTTCAACAAAGCGGTTGCTAGATCAAACACTCGATTGAAATAGCGAGTATAGAGCTTGTAACGCGACTCACTCTAGACTTTGTCTTGTAAACTACAAAGACGACAAAAGGAAGCACAAAGCTTAACTTTTACTCAGGTTTTTTAATATGCAAATTGGATTGTCTCATTCCTTCAAAATGGCCGGCTATTTATAGCCTACAAGAGCCCTTAAACCGGTTGGTTTAGGGTGACAAAAACAAAGCTAAGACTATTGTGAACTAGGAGCTAATTACAAAGTTGGAGCTAATAACAAAGAGATGTGAACTTGGAGCTAATAACTATGCTAAGTGAAGAGTAATCAGCCGTGGTCTTCTTATGTGAACATGAAGATGAAAACAAGGCTTGAGTGGGAGTAATGAGGCGCGGCAAAGGTGTGAACATGGAGCCAAAAACAAGGCTAACAAGAGAGCCTTTGGACCGTGTACACCATGAGAACACAACCAGCTCTAAGACCTTCTTAACTTCAGTCCATTACTCATGCTTGAATGATTGTGACCCTAAGTTAAAGTCTTCACTTTACCTTGATTAGTTGCTCCTTTATTCAGCTCAAATTCGAGCTAGCTCCATTATTGAAGATGACTTCTTATTACTGCTAATCTAGCTGGCCTAAGCTTAAGTACGAGCTAGTATTCTTTAGTTGAGCTCTTTAGAACTTCCTTACTTGGATTAGTGGCTTCTTGATTCGGATCATCCTTTAGGGTGCGTAGGGTGCGTAGTACTAAGAGTGTATCATAGGCTGGGGGTTCATAAGCCTCAAAATCCTCCTCTTCTCCTTCCTCTTCCTCATTAACATTGAAAACAGCCCCTATACGTTGTTCCTCTTCCCATAACTCATCCCTAACAGTGATCACTTCCCTTAAGGTCACACAACTCTTTTGTTAGGACAAGCGTTTTTGTAGTGACCAAACCCTTGACATTTGAAACAGCGTACTTTAGACAGACTAGTTTCAGTGGATGTTTTGGTGGTAGATTGAGGTGGGGGTGCGGGATTATTTTTAACAATCAGGGGTTGATTAGTATTAGTAGGATTGATTCTATTACCATCATTTGTTCGAGACCAAGTATGACTCTTACTAGACTCATCCTCATGTTTTCCTTTCCCTTGTGCCTCAATTTTTAGACACAACCCACACAAAGTATCAAAGTCAGAATAAGGACATAAATCAACCGTATTAGCAATACTACGATTTAACCCACGTAAGAACCTAGCCATTTTTATCTCTTCGTTCTCTTCTACTTCTCCCATTAGAACTAAGTTCTCAAATTCTTCTATGTACTCACTAACACTCATTCTTCCTTGTACAAGGTTAGCAATCTTTTTGTATAAGGATAACTTGTGCGTAGTTGGAACATACCTCTTACGTAGTTTACGTTTTAAGGACTCCCAAGAAGTAATCTTACCCTTTCCATTTCTTGTGCGTTGTACCTTAAGCCCTTCATACCAAAGGGAAGCCCCTTTGCTTAGCTTTAGGATGGCGTATTTGCACCTCTTTTCGTCCTCCAAATCCTTGAAGTCAAAGAGCTTCTCCATGTTTCTTTCCCACTCCAAGTAAACTTCAGGATCAGTACCACCATTAAACTCAGGGAGTTCATTTACCTTGATCCTGTCCACCAGTTCCCTCCTTGGTTGGAAACGAGAATTTTTGGGCTGGAAGTTCTCCAACGCCTTCTTTAGTTGTTCCAGGAAGGTAGGATCTTCAAAGTTCAACACTCCTGCCATTCTTTACGTCTAAATGGATGACCAAAGATCTGATACCACTAATGATGTGAGTTGATACGAACTTTGAAACAAGAATGTGAAGTAGGATTAGTATTCTGAAATGGAACGTAAACAAGTAACCAAAACAGAATGAAAGGATAGTTTTAAGGATGAATAAACCGTAACCAAGGATAGTATGCTAGGTGAAGTAGACCTATACTCCAACAAAGCGGGTGCTAAATCAAACACGCGATTGAAGTAGCGAGTTTAGAGCTTGTAACGCGACTTACTCTAGACTTTGTCTTGTAAACAACAAGGACGTAAAAGAAAGCTTAGCTTTACTCAGGTTTTTGATATGAAAATTGGATGTGTTATTCATTCAACTAGATGGCTATATATAGCCTACAAAAGGACCCTTAAATCGGCTGGTTAAGGTGACAAAAACAAAGTTACAACTATGTGAACATGGAGCTAATAACAAAGCTCGGAGCTAATAACAAAGTAATGTAAACAAGGAGCTAATAACAAAGCTTGAACAAGGAGTAATGAGGCGCGGCAGCTATGTGAACATGGAGCCAAAAACAAAGCTAGCAAGGGAGCCTTTAGACGTGTACACCATGTGAGCACAATCAGCCTCAAACACCTTCATAACTTCAGTACACTTCCCATGCTAGAATGAGTGTGAACCCAAGTTAATGTCTTCATATCACCTTGATTATTTGCTCCTTTATTCAGCTCATACACGAGCTAGCTCACCAATTGTAGTAGGCACACTACTAAGCTGGTAAGGGGTGCTAGTGTGGTTGAACTAAGATCGTGGGGGAGATAAGGTGACTTTATTGAACTCTTTGGTAGCTCCTAGATTCGGATCAGTGAGTTAATATGAACTTTGAAACAAGAATGTGAAGAATGATTAGTATTCTGAAATGAACGTAAACAAAGTAACCAAAACAGATTGTAAGGATAGTTTGAGGATGAATAAACCGTAACCAAAGGATAGTATGCTTAGTGAAGTATACCTATACTCCAACAAAGCGGATGCTAAATCAAACACGCGATTGAAGTAGCGAGTTTAGAGCTTGTAACGCGACTCACTCTAGACTTTGTCTTGTAAGCAACAAGGACGTAAAAGAAAGCTTAGCTTTACTCAGTTTTGTGATTTCAATATTGGATGCTTTATTCACTCACGTAGATGGCTATATATAGCCTACAAAATGACCCTTAAACCGGCTGGTTAGGGTGACAATAACAAAGCTACATGGTGACAAAAACAAAGCTTAAACCTATTGTGAACTAGGAGCTAAAAACAAAGCTTAAACCTATGTGAACTAGGAGCTAAAAACAAAGCTTAACAAGAAGCATTCAGCCGCGGCACACTATGTGAACATGGAGCCAACAACAAAGCTTGAGGACGTGCACACTATGTGAACATAGCCATGGTGTGAACCCAAGTTAATGCTTTCATAAGATCTTGAGTTACTTGCTCCTTTATTCGTCCATACACGAGCTAGCTCACCATTTGAAGTAGGCATACTACTAAGCTAGTAGGAGGTGCTAATGTGGCTTGACTTGGTCCATTAGGAGCTAGTGTTACTTCATTGAATTCTTTGGTATCTCCTTCATTCGGATCAGTTACACAACGGATGAAGCTAGCAAAAGAAAGAACAGATTGATGCCCCAAGCAGAAGCTCCATACAAGGGAAACAACAATGTTTGCAAGATGAAGTTGCCGGATGGTTATGAAGCTCATGCCACATTCAAAGTGAGAGATCTTGCTCCTTACCTTGATGAAGATGGCATTTCCGAATTGAGGACAATTCCTTTTCAAGGGGGAGGAGATGATCCGAATCAAGAAGCTACTAAAGAGTTCAATGAAGTCACCTTAGCTCCTAATGGTCTTAGTTCAGTCACACTAGCACCTCCTACCAGCTTAGTAGTGTGCCTACTACAATTGGTGAGCTAGCTCGTGTGTAGGCTGATTAAAGGAGCAATTAGTCAAGGTAATATGAAGGCATTTACTTGGGTTCACACTCATTCAAGCATGGGGAGTGCACCAGAATTAAGAGGATGATTATGGGCTGATTGTGTTCACATAGTTAGCTTTGTTTTTGGCTCCTAAATCACATGAGTGCCGCGTCTACATACTCTCTTATTAAGCTTTGTTCTTAGCTCCTAGTTCACATAGGTTTAAGCTTTGTTTTTAGCTCCTAGTTCACATAGGTTTAAGCTTTGTTTTTGTCACCATGTAGCTTTGTTATTGTCACCCTAATCAGCCGGTTTTAGGGTCATTTTGTAGGCTATATATAGCCATCATTTGGAATGAATAAGGCATCCAATATTGACATCACAAAACTTAGTAAAGCTAAGCTTTCTTTTACGTCCTTGTTGCTTACAAGACAAAGTCTAGAGTTAGTCGCGTTACAAACTCTAAACTCGCTACTTCAATCGCGTGTTTGATTTAACACCCGCTTTGTTGGAGTATAGGTCTACTTCACTAAGCATACTATCCTTTGGTTACGGTTTATTCATCCTTACAATCTGTTTTGGTTACTTTGTTTACGTTCATTTTCAGAATACTATCAATCTTCACGTTGTTGTTTCAAAGTTCATATTAACTCACATCATTTAGTGATTATTTTACCCGCATTTATTTACTTATTCGGGTCGATTTTGTGTGTTTAATTGATATTATAGCTCATTATAGGTTTTTATACGATATTAAGTGTTAATTAGTTGTTTTTCTAATAATTATCGTAATAATTGTTATTTCTCGTAGATTTGGTACTGCTTTGTCTCGTGTGTATTTTTGTAGGTACCGTCTGAAGAAATGACCGAGTGAAGATGAAAAAAAAACGAGTAAAATCGGGTCAAAGTACAAAGCGGGTCAAGCAAA
Organism: Agrostemma githago; assembly: GCA_958450325.1. NCBI lineage: Eukaryota > Viridiplantae > Streptophyta > Magnoliopsida > Caryophyllales > Caryophyllaceae > Agrostemma > Agrostemma githago. Next base: position 33,744,606 of record OY288243.1, on the reverse strand, counting down.
TTTAAGTCAAAGGCCTACTCAACTGGACTGTCTTGAAATGACGATATCTCACTCATACGACATCGGAATTAAGTGATTGAAGATGCGTTGGAAAGCTAAGTTCTAGACCTACAAGTTTGTAGGAAAAAGCTAGACTCAATTCCATTGGTTAATAGGTCGAAATCGAGCTACAAAACAGCAGCTATTGGATCAAGGCCCAATCACCAAAAGAAAAAGGGGAGATCCAACCCAGTATTAAAGGAGAGAAATTGGACAGCAGTAGGGAGGCAGCTGGCAGTGGCAGCAGGAATAAAGCCCGAAGGCAGCAAAAAAAAAGGGACACGGAGTAAAGGAGGATGAGTCGTAGAATAGAGGAAAAAGTAGGAGCAAATTAGAGAGAAAGGGGCGTAGAGAGTAGACAGGAGCAGCAGCACTAGTCCGTAGGGAGGAGAGTAGCAGTAGGTGGAGTTCCATTTGTTTTTCTCACTTCATTTAGGATTTGTGAGGGTAATTCCATTAGTTGTTAATTGTGCTCATTAGATTAAACTTTGAGATCAACACTTAACTTTCTAGCCTAATTTCTCATCCATTTATACAATTTGTCTTTCCAATTTGGTATATTTTCTTCTTCCCTTTTCTTTATTATTCATCTTTTATGTTTATTAGTTTTAAATTCTTTTATGCTTAATTTTATTAAAGTTTGCATCTTTATTAAATTTTCATGTTTAATAGTTTAATTAGAGTAGTGGGTAACTTAATTAGTTTACTTTTAATCATGTTAGACTAGTTAATTTCTAGGGTCCAGGAAGACTCGGTTTGTCTCATTTTGTGGGTTTGTTGGGGGCTTACGTTCTTGTCGACTTATTGTTGGTTTTCTCCATTGATCGCGATTTTTGTATGATTTACTTGTCTTGGCCGCGATAGGTGAGTCGTATTTCGTCGAGCTCTCTTTGGGGTGGGTCGACCTAGTAATAAGTGCGAGAGCCCGTTATTAGGACCGTCCCGGGTGGATAGAGACTACAGAGAGACCCTTTATCTCCCCAATTACCGACCGTAATCGACTCGTTTGTGAACCCCGATTACTCCCTTGAGACTAACTCGTTGACCTTGACCCTAGTCCTTTTCATCGTATTTATTTCATTTGTTTGTTTTATTTGTTTAGCTCGCTAGTGAACCCTTTTCCAAACTAATTAATCTCTTTCTTTGACTAATTCCTTACCTTGACCGAGATCCTTATTCAACTAGACCGTCCCCGTGGATTCGACCCGACTTACCCTAGACTACCCGAGTTTAGGATTAGTTGGTTTTTATTTTGACCGATCGGGATTCACGACAAATCCCCGTCCGCCAACCATTCCCAAAACGAGCTAACATTCAAAAAGGTTAATATCAAGTGTAGTCGACTGGTGGACACGATCGAAAAAGTAGAAGTCTCCTTGCCATTCACCAAGGTCATTCAAGAAAAATCAGCCATCACTAATGGGATGAAAAATGGTGAAAAGTTTACAAAGTTTTGTATGCTTGATGATAATATTCATGTTGTTGGTTCTTGTCATGACCCATCTCCCTCAACATATGAACTTGATAAGACTTGTGCCCCTCCATTGGAAAACTCTTTGCTAGATGACAAAAGTGATGATATTGATGAATGTATGCTTGATCATAACTCCATTGTGTCTTTGCTATCATCTTCATCTTGCATATTATCTACTTTACCATCTACATTCCAAGCTTTTGAAAATTGGATATTTTTTTAAAGGATGCATTTTTGAAATGATGGTTTTTGAAAAACGACACGGAAACCAAGTAGCACATAGTCACACAAGCATTATGACGACGGCATGTATGCTTTACACTAAGTCTCGGTCGGTCGAAATAGGGTCTATATCAGTGCACATGGCCTTTTCGATAATCGGGACGACTCCCTTATCAATTTGGATAAGGACATACCGCGAAACCCATACGAAATAGCCATGAACACCTTGACATAACCAAATTGGAATATATCGCGGTATAGTGGGACGTCGGTCGCTAGTACCGGCCCGGATAAAAATGGGGTTATGCATGAACCGTAAAACTAACGTGCGTATTGTACTAACCGAACGATTTCTCCTCGAGTCTCACCCTGAGGATCCCGCTGACAAGTTGTACATCAGTTTTCTCCAGCCGAGTCGCCAAATTGTGAACATGACATAGGTCCACCCCGACGCGGCCACGCGCGAGTTTGTGCGGCGAAATGTTTCCCATGTGAGATGGTTCTCAGGTTGAAATTTAAATCGAAATAGAAGTCGCCACCGAACTTTGTGGGAGTTCGGGCTCGTTCGAACCCACTCTATATTTCGGTGGACCGTGCACAAAGTACGGCCCACTTCGATACTAAAGCTTGTGGGGTTCGTCCCTTTGCATTACGATACCGATGCCAATGTTATCGGGTATCGTATATCGAATGACTCTCGTGCGCCAACGGTTTCGGACATCCGGAAACCGAGGTTCTGAGTAAGGGGTGAGGGTACGTGTTGGGAAGCCCACAAAGGACACCCAACCCCGTGATGTGAGTTGATATGAACTTTGAAACAAGAATGTAAAGATGGATTAGTATTCTGAAATGGAACGTGAATGAGTAACCAAAACAGAAAGAAAGGATAGTTTTAAGAAAGGATAAACCGTAACCAAGGATAGTATGCTAGGTGAAGTAGACCTATACTTCAACAAAGCGGTTTGCTAGATCAAACACTCGATTGAAATAGCGAGTTTAGAGCTTGTAACGCGACTCACTCTAGACTTTGTCTTGTAAACTACAAGGACGAAACAGAAAGCTCAGCTTTACTCAAGTTTTAATATGCAAATTGGATGTCTTATTCCTTCAAAATGGCCGGCTATATATAGCCTACAAGAGCCCTTAAACCGGTTGGTTTAGGGTGACAAAAACAAAGTCTAAGCCTATTGTGAACTAGGAGCTAATTACAAAGTTGGAGTTAATAACAAGGCAATGTAAACAAGGAGCTAATAACTATGCTAAGTGAAGAGTAATCAGCCGTGGACCTCTTGTGTGAACATGGAGATGAAAACAAGGCTTGAGTAGGAGTAATGAGGCGCGGCAACAATGTGAGCATGGAGCCAAAAACAAAGCCAACAAAGGAGCCTTCAAACGTGCACACCATATGAACACAATCAGCCTCAAAACACCTTCATAACTTCAGTACTCTTCCCATGTTTGATTGAGTGTGAAACCAAGTTAATGTCTTCATTTAACCGTGATTACTTGCTCCTTTATTCAGCTCAAACTCGAGCTAGCTCCATAATTGAAGACGACTCTTTATTCGTGCTAATGTAGATGGCCTATGTTTATGTGGGAGCTAGTATTCTTTCGTTAAGCTCTATAGTACTTCCTTACTTGGACTAGTAGCTTCTTGATTCGGATCACCCCGCCTGCACATGACGGCCTTTACTAAGATATCGATCGGTTCTTGAATATGCTCTCTAGTGATTCGGTGAAATGTTATGCAAACAATGTTTTGTGATGTATAAATATAGAATAAGTTACTATGTCATTTTAATGCATCTTGATTCACGTCGAAGTGATTTAGCATGCGGGGTTCGTTTAAATGCGATAAATGTAAACAACGAAAATAAAAGCTCGTAAATAGATACGAAATACACGGGTGGAAATACAACCCAAAAATATGATACAACGAGCAAAGAAATTGGAACAGTCGAGTTAGTAACGGTAATATAAATAGATTAGAATAATAATGCAATGCATGGTCTTGAAGGAGTAAGCACGTGATGGACTTGACACGTGACGACTAAAAGTCGTAAAAACAAGTTTTATTAGGCTTACGTTATTTAGGAGGCTCACGTCGAAGTATTATGGAGGCCACTCGATCGAGTCATGGGAAGGACTCGATCGAGTGCCCTTCGTGAGGTCCCCCTGCCTCTTTTTGAGGGGGTCACTCGATCGAGTGGGCTTATGCACTCGATCGAGTGCCCTCTGTACGGGCAGCATTTCTGATCCGAATCAAGAAGCTACTAATCCAAGTAAGGAAGTACTAAAGAGCTCAATGAGGGAAAACCAGCTCCTACTTAAACATAGTCCAGCTACATTAGCACTATTAAAGAGTCGTCTTCAATTATAGGGCTAGCTCGAGTTTGAGCTGAATAAAGGAGCAAATAATCAAGGTAAAATGAAGACATTAACATGGGTTCACACTCATTCAAGCATGGGAAGTGTACTGAAGTTATGAAGGTGTTTAAGGCTGAATATGTTCACATGGTGTACACGACTAAAGGCTCCTTTGTTAGCTTTGTTTTTGGCTCCATGTTCACATAGATGCCGCGCCTCAATACTCCTTGATCAAGCTTTGTTTTCAGCTCCATGTTCACATGGTGTGCAACGGCTGAATGCTCTTGTTCAAGCTTTGTTATTAGCTCCATGTTTACATTACGTAAGAGGTATGTCCCAACTACGCACAAGTTATCCTTATACAAAAAGATTGCTAACCTTATACAAGGAAAAATGAGTGTTAGTGAATACATAGACGAATTTGAGAACTTGGTCCTAATGGGAGAAGTAGAAGAAAATGAAGAGATAAAAATGGCTAGGTTCTTACGTGGGTTAAATCGTAGTATAGCCAATACGGTTGATTTGTGTCCTTATTCTGATTTTGATACCTTATGTGGGTTGTGTCTAAAAATTGAGGCACAAGGGAAGGGAAGACATGAGGGTGAGTCTAGTAAGAACCATACTTGGTCACGAACGGATGATAGTAATAGAATCAATCCTACTAATACTAATCAACCCCTTGTGATTAAGACTAACCCCGCACCCCCACCTCAGTCTACCCCCAAAAATACCACTGAAACTAGTCTATCTAAGGTACGTTGTTTCAAATGTCAAGGGTTTGGTCATTACAAAAACGCATGTCCTAACAAAAGAGTTGTGACCTTAAGAGAGATAATCACCATTAGGGATGAGATATGGGAGGAGGAACAACGTATAGGAGCTGTTTTTAATGTTAATGAGGGAGGGGAGGAAGAGGAAGAAGACTTTGAGGCTTATGAACCCCCGGCTTATGACACACTCCTAATACTACGTACTCTACATGCTAACCCAATTCAACATGACACTGAACAGAGAGACCAACTGTTCCATACTAAGTGTCAAGTTAAAGACAAATGGTGTAGTCTAATCATTGATGGAGGTAGTTGTACCAACGTTGCCTCAACTGAAATGGTGGACAAACTAGGTCTAGCTACTACTAATCACCCTAACCCTTATGCGTTACATTGGTTAAACAACGGGAACAAAGTGAGGGTCACTAAACAAGTAAGGGTTGGCTTAACCATGGGTTCCTACGTTGATGAGGTTCTCTGTGATGTTATACCTATGGATGCTTGTCACATACTATTAGGCCGTCCTTGGCAGTTTGATAGGGACGTAGTTCACCATGGGAGGAGGAATGAGTATGAATTAAGTGATAAGGGAAAGAAAATTATACTCAAACCCATGACACCTCAAAGCATGTGTAACATGTTAGCAAATAAAGTCGGAAAACCCAGCCTCTCAATATTTGCTAGTAAAATTGTGGAAGTGCATACTAGAGACGAAGGGGAGTTTGATGCCACCAAAGAAGAACCAATTAAGATTAAGAGTGGTAGTGAAGGGAAGCCATTTGAAGAGTGGCAAAAGGAACAAGGTGTTGTTATCTCTAATGAAATACCATCCTGTTTGATGCCTAGGAAAAATCCTGAAATCTTAAAGTATGAAGAGGGTAAGGTCGAAGACATGGTTAACACTTTGTCTTGTAACAACACGCATTCAACCACCCTAGATGCAGGCACACCTGGAATTGAGAATTGGAAGGACTACTACTCCATGAAGGCTGAAGTACTTACCAAGCACAAGACTAACTCGCTTGGTACTGTTGATGAGTTTGCTTTGCAGGTAGAACTAGAGCCCAACAATTACAGAAGTACGAAACTCTTCCTAAAGGGTGACTTGGCTTTGGTTAACTTGAGGAAGGAGAGGGTTCCAAACAAAGGAAAGAACAAATTGAAGCCACAACCAGAAGTTCCATACAAGGGTAACAACAACACTTGCGAGATGAAGCTGCCGGATGATTATGGAGTTCAAGCCACGTTCCTAATGAAAAATCTTTCTCTTTACCTTGATAAAGTTGACGTTTCAGAATTGAGGACAATTCCTTTTCAAGGGGGAGGAGATGATCCGAATCAAGAAGCTACTAATCCAAGTAAGGAAGTACTAAAGAGCTCAATGAGGGAAAACCAGCTCCTACTTAAACATAGTCCAGCTACATTAGCACTATTAAAGAGTCGTCTTCAATTATGGGGCTAGCTCGAGTTTGAGCTGAATAAAGGAGCAAATAATCAAGGTAAAATGAAGACATTAACATGGGTTCACACTCATTCAAGCATGGGAAGTGTACTGAAGTTATGAAGGTGTTTAAGGCTGAATATGTTCACATGGTGTACACGACTAAAGGCTCCTTTGTTAGCTTTGTTTTTGGCTCCATGTTCACATAGATGCCGCGCCTCAATACTCCTTGATCAAGCTTTGTTTTCAGCTCCATGTTCACATGGTGTGCAACGGCTGAATGCTCTTGTTCAAGCTATGTTATTAGCTCCATGTTTACATTACTTTGTTATTAGCTCCTAGCTTTGTTATTAGCTCCATGTTCACATAGTTGTAACCTTGTTTTTGTCACCCTAATCAGCCGAGTTTAAGGTCTGATTGTAGGCTATATATAGCCACTTAATTGAATGAATAAGACATCCAATTTGCATATTAAAACTTGAGTAAAGCTGAGCTTTCTGTTTCGTCCTTGTAGTTTACAAGACAAAGTCTAGAGTGAATCGCGTTACAAGCTCTAAACTCGCTATTTCAATCGAGTGTTTGATCTAGCACACCGCTTTGTTGAAGTATAGGTCTACTTCACCTAGCATACTATCCTTGGTTACGGTTTATCCTTCCTTAAAACTATCCTTTCTTTCTGTTTTGGTTACTCATTCACGTTCCATTTCAGAATACTAATCCATCTTTACATTCTTGTTTCAAAGTTCATATCAACTCACATCAATTTCGTCTTTTGAGACGACCCATTTCGTAACTTTTATATATTTGAATTGAGATGCAATTACGCTAAATATAAATATTGTCCAATTTATATTAGTTTAGATCTCGATGGCTCGCCATACTCGCCATTCGGCTATAGAACCGATATCTAGTAGTTAGAACAAATTTTGTAAAATCGTACTTGATCGGACTAGAACGAATATCGATTCCCTCCGCGTCATAATGTCGTAATCAATCCTTTCGGATCGTGTAAAAATTAATTCGGCGTCAACGGGTTTCATTCTAATTCGATTTGTTGATAAATTCTTTAGAATAATGTTTTGAAAGGAAATGGTGTTGGACATATCTAATAACGAATCACCGCGATCTATTACGCCCTTAAGTGTTTAGGGCGGCGCGCCTCGAAGGGCGTCACCTCCAATACGACTTGTAAAGGGATTAAATAGACTTTAGACGGAATTCAAAATTAGTCATGTTTGATCCGAAATCGATTTAATACTAGATAATTATATGCGGTATTAATGTTATAACGGAATGTAAATAAACAAAAATTAAAATGTTACGCGTTAGAGTACATAAATAAAATGTTAGAACGCATAAAATAAAATGTTAGTGACATAAAATTAAATGTTAGTGTCAGCATGATTAATATACGAAGTTACTCTTCGCAGTACGCATTTTACTCGACGCGATACTTTTTACCCATATTTTTCCATTGCATACCCTTATCAGAAAACAAACATAATTTCATTTTTCTCTCACCCTCTCTACCCTAACCCTAAAAACCATCTCTTTTTTTCAATTATCATTGAATACCTCCAAATCTAACTACACATTCATTCAATTTATTAAATTTAATAGATCATGGATACGATTTTAATTGAAGAACAGGTATCAATCAATAATCATTAATTATTGAAATCAGGGTTCAAAGTTAAATTAGGGCTCAAACTTCAAAGGTCAATTAGGGTTCCAAGTTCAATTCGGGTTCAAAGTTTAATTATCAATTTTGTTTCAAAGTTCAAAATGGGTCAGGAACAACGTTTCAAAGTTCGATTTTTTGTTTATTGTTATAGAAATTAGGGTTCTAGCAAACACTATAATTTCAACTTTTTTTGGTTTAGAAACTCAATTCTTGGATTTAATACTTTTAATATTGGGTATTAAATTGGAAGTATGCAATCAGATAGTGTAGTAAAGTTATAAACTAAGTATATATTGAGTGTTAGAAAGCAAATTTCGGTAGTCTTGAAGGGTTACTTTTTCATTGTTTTGTATTGAGACTTGTGTGCTGTGATTTTTTCTTCTTATTTCTGTACTGCATCAAAATTGAAAAAACATGTTTTTTCCGTGATAAAAAAAACGTACTGTGATAAAGTTTTAAAAAATACTTTATATCAAAGATTAAAGTAAATGTATTGCATGAAATTTTAAAATAAATGTACCGCAAAAAATGTACTGCATAAAAGTAAAAAAAATGTACTGTGTAAAAATAAAAAAAATAAGGTACTGCGTTGAGTAAAGTAATTATGGAGAATAGAAAAACAAAAGAGAGGAAAAACAAAAAGGATGAATTTGAGGGAGGGGAAGTGAGAGGGGCAAAATCGAAAAAAGGGTACTGCGTCGAGTAAAATGCGTACTGCGAATAGCAACACCTATATATATATATATAGAGTGAGGATCCGGTGAGTCTCCTTCTTTAGATGAGTCCGTCCTTTCAATCTGGACCACACAATCAAACAAGATTGAATGGCTGAGATTGGACCACGTCATTAAAGAAGAGTAACAAGGCTGTCTTTGCATACACAAACATCATAACTCTTTAATTCCATATTACTGTGATATTATTACTGTGACATTATTACTGTAATTTCTTATTATTGTGACAGTGTCACAGTAAGATATTTGTGTTACTGTAATAGTGCTCTGTTACTGTAACAGTGCTACTGTTAATCTCATGTTGATGTTACTCTTTGTAGTGTCAATTGATAAATGAATTTGACATTATTACTGTGACATTATACTGTGATTCCTTATTACTGTGACAGTGTCACAGTAAGATATTTATAACTCTTTAATTTCATATTACTGTGACATTATTACTGTGACATTATTATTGTAATTCCTTATAACTGTGACACTGTCACAGTAAGATTTTTGTGTTACTGTAATAGTGTTCTGTTACTGTAACAGTATTACTCTGACATTATTATTGTAATTCCTTATTACTGTGACAGTGTCATAGTAAGATATTTGTGTTACTGTAATAGTTTTTTTTTTTAAAAAAAAATAGTGTTCTGTTACTGTAACAGTAAGATTATATACGATGAAGATGACGCTGAGATTGAATCTCAGCCATTCATGTGATTTGATCATGTGGCTGTGATTTGCGGGACGGACTCATTTAAAGAAGACCAACTCACCGGATGCAATTTCATATATATATATATATATATATATATATATATATATATATATAGAGAGAGAGAGAGAGAGAGAGAGAGAGAGAGAGAGTAAAGATCAAGTTAGTCCTTTTTTTTTGAGTCCATGACTTCTATCTACAACCATTGATCTAGAGTGGGATGGATGGTGCTGATTTATTCTAGTAATTAAGGAAATAACTAACATATTTTGGTAAAAATAAAATCAAATCCTCTCTCCTCCCTTGATTATCTCCTACCACTGATACAGGTTACTTCCTCACATTCAAATTTTTTATTCAAACTCACCCGTCTAACTGAAACCCTTCACCTTCATCATCCCAAACACAATCGCTCGACTTCCGTTTCTTTTCAAAACACGCCCGCGCATCCTCTCGTCTTCAACTCAAGCAAGGCTACATTGAAGCAGCTCTCTAACTTCAGCAAAGATAATCTTCAGGCGGCATAATACAAGGTAACTCGCTAATACTCGATTGTTGTACTAAAGAACTAGGTTTAGTTTATATTCATATCTGATTTCATTAATTTTCTCGCTAATTATTGATTGATTTACTTTGCTGCGTTTCTGCCCTATAATTAATTGGTTTCACTAAAGATTGTTGCGGTATCTGGGTATGCATCTGTAGAGTTTAATTGAATTCACCTAGTTCATACTATGCTTCTACTATGCTTCTACTCTTCATACTTAGTCTAACATATATATTGAATGTTACTCTAATGCGCATATTCAGTTACTGTAATAAACTTGAGGTGTTATTGTAAGGGGTTGTTCAGTTAGTGTTACACATGTATGATGTTATTTTAAAGACGACCATGTGTTACTGTAATTACAAGACGTGTTACATTTAATCCCATCTTTGCGTTACTTTGAATGCTAGTAATCTGGTACATTTAATTGTGTAGACGTGTTACTTTAATTTGCACTTTATGTTACTCTAACACTTTCTTTGTGTTACTTTAACGCGTATCAGCTGTACATATGGTGTTACTTTCACTCGTCTCAGTTGTACTTTAATTTTATATACCAGATTAAACTGTAACAATAGTTGTACATAATTATTGTACTTTTCAGATGGCAAAAGGAGAAGACAAATCAAGGTGTGATCGTGGTTGTTGGATAACATAGATAAGTATGTGGACGCGAGGTAAAAGATCATCGATGGTTCCAAGAGCAAGCCAACAAAGGGCCGAAAAAAATAACGTGTCTAATGAATTATGTCTTCTTTTTCTAATTACGAGTAATGTTTTGTATCGTTTTCGAAACTTGTTATGTACATTAGTATTTTGATTATCACCAATGGAACAACGCTGTTAAACTCTGTTACCCTGACTAATTGTTCCTGTCACTCTAACTAACGACTGGTGTTACTATGGGAATGAATGAAGTTTACCCAATATACAAATGTGGTCTCATAATCATTGTGTTACATTGACGCATTATAACTGTTACTTTAATGAACAAATGATGTTACTCTAAGAGATTAATGGTGTTATTTTTTGTCTCATGGTTAAACAATGCTATTATCATCAATTACTCTGACGCATTATATATGGTTCTTTAAAAAACGAATGTTGTTACTTTGGTAATGAATGATTCTATTCCAAGTTATCCTCAGTTACTTTGGTAATGAATTGTTTAAACAACGTTGCTGTCCTCAGTTACTTTCATGCATTATGTCTATTACTGTAACTAACAAATGGAGTTACTCCAATAGACATGAGATGTTACTCTAACCAAATACACATGTATTAAATAAATATAAAGTTAATTGCAACGTAGCATAGCGCTATGTGTACCAATATTCCCCCCCCCCCCCCCCCCCCAAGAAATCGGTTGATCCGAATCAAGAAGCTACTAAGGAGCTCAATGAAGTCACTTTAGCTCCCAATGATCCTGGTTCAGCTACACGAGCTCCTAGTACCAGCTTAGTAGTCGTCCTACTTCAATTGGTGAGCTAGCTCGAATATGGACTGAATAAAGGAGCAAATAGTCAAGGAAATTTGAAGGCATTAACTTGGGTTCACACTCATTCAAGCATGGGAAGTGTACTGAAGTTATGAAGGTGTTGAGGCTGATTGTGTTCACATGGTGTACACGGCTAAAAGGCTCCCTTGTTAAGCTTTGGTTGTGGCTCCTTGTTCACATAGATGCCGCGCCTCATTACTCCTTGTTCAAGCTTTGTTATTAGCTCCATGTTTACATTACTTTGTTATTAGCTCCTAGCTTTGTTATTTATTAGCTCCTTGTTCACATAGATGTAGCTTTGTTTTTGTCACCTTAACCAGCCGGCTTAAGGGTCTCTTGTAGGCTATATATAGCCATCTAGTTGAATGAATAAGACATCCAATTTGCATATCAAAAACCTGAGTAAAGCTAAGCTTTCTTTTACGTCCTTGTTGTTTACAAGACAAAGTCTAGAGTAAGTCGCGTTACAAGCTCTAAACTTGCTATTTCAATCGAGTGTTTGATCTAGCAACCGCTTTGTTGAAGTATAGGTCTACTTCACTAAGCATACTATCCCTTGGTTACAGTTTATTCCACCTTAAAACTATCCTTTCATTCTGTTTTGGTTACTTGTTTACGTTCCATTTCAGAATACTAATCATACTTCATATCCTTGTTTCAAAGTTCATATCAACTCACATCACCGGTTGTCTCTGCAACCTGAACTCCCGAATTAATCCGCACAAACTTTCCACATTTGCCTTGTCTTCTGCCCTTGGAAGTCTGTATCAGTGAAGCTTCAATGTCGTGTCTGCTTCAACAGAAAACAAAACAATAATATCAGTGAAGCTTACGTTAAATCTGGGATCTATAGTATCAGTGTATATCATGGAAAACCTAAATAACAAACATAAAACTCTGGAATCTATAACAATTAACCATTGATATGAATCTATGATGAATGAAATGACAATGAAAGCAATATCAACATGAAAATTGACGAAAAAAAAGAACGCAAATTGACGCACGACGTATCCATGAATAAAAATTGAAGCAAAACGTGAAAAAAATATCAAAACTCACCATTGTTATACTCGATTAATTGCTTATCAACAGTTGATGAAGATGTCGCGCTCATTGAATCCATGGTAACGGGATTTTGAACTCAGATTTGATTGAATGAATGACGGAACGTATGACGAAAAAAAACTCACCATTCCTGTGCATTCGGTTCTTGGCAAATGCTACCTGCAAAAAATTAAAACTCGTTACAAAATGATACTCTTTTTTTTTGGTAAATGGTAAGTATATATAAACCTCAAAAATGATTTACATCAGTTCACTAGTCTTGTTACAAAATTAGTATCTCTAGCTGTCATATTCCCTTTCCTAATGTAATCATAGTGCATTATGAGCTCTTTTTTTGCTATTTTTCCAACTATTTCTGGTCTAATGATGGAGTTCTCATTCCTACTTTGATTCCGTTGCTTCCATACATGATATATGACCGAGTTAATCACCCCGTTAATCACTGCCTTCCTCAATATGCTTCCCCTTATTCTCATCCTCCACTGATTGCTGATATCCTCAGGTAACTCATGCTGTATCCAATTCTCCATAAACATCAGGATCTGTTTGCTGTAGTTGCAGCGGCAAAACAGGTGCTTTATATCCTCCTCCTCCTGTCCACAAATACAGCAATGATCTCGTCTACCAGGTTCATCTGATTTAGCCTCATTCTTGTGTTTATTGCGTGATGTTGGACTAACCAGGCCACCACTCTGTGTTTTGGTATAGTCCATTTACTCCATACTAAGCTATGCCAATTCACTTCTGCCTCCTTGTTCCTAATCCTTGGTACCCCTTAGCTATTGTATATTCCTCATCCCCAGAAATATTCCAATTGTTTGTCTCGAAACCTGATTGCATCTTATCTCTTACTTGGCATATTTTCCTCCAAGTCCAGCTTGTATTTTGATTTGGTTTGTACTCCTGCCAGTCCTTGCTTTTTAAATAGGTGTGGTGCACCCACTTAACCCATAATTTATCGGGTTGAGCAGTGATCCACCATGCGAGCTTGCCCACTACAGCTTTATTCTAGTTCGTATTTTGAATAACATTCAAGCCGCCCTCTTTGTATGGAAGACAAATCTTATGCCAGGATACCAGCGGAGTTCTGGAGTAAATCTCGCGCCCTTCCCATAAGAATGTTCTGCATAATCCTTCAATTTTCTTGATAATGCCATTGGGAAGAATAAAAATTGAAGCCCAATAATTGTGAAGGGTATTTAGCACCGCTTTTATCACAACGAGTCTCCCTGCATACGATAATTTTCTCGCGCCAATTTTCCGGATTCTCTCTGTTATCTTAAAAATCAAAGGTTGACAGTCAGCAATAGTGAGTCTAGAGGCCTTGATGGGTACTCCTAGGTACTTGAACGGTAAGTTACCCTCCCTACACCCGGAGACCTTGATGATATCCTGTTTCACCATAGCTAGCATTCACTCCACTAAAATACACATTCGATTTACCCTTGCTCAACTTCAGACCTGACGATGCTGAGAATGTTGCAAAGGTTCTGAGAAGCACCATAATTGACTTGACATCCCCTTTGCTAAATAATAAAAGGTCATCAGCGAACATCAGTGAAGCCAGTTTCATAGGCTTGCACAGCGGATGAAACTTGAATTCATTGGTAGTTGTCGTATGCTGTAAAAGCCTTGCCAGATAGTCCATACAAATAGTGAAAAGGAGGGGTGATAAGGGATCCCCTTGTCTGAGCCCTCTTTTCTCTTGAAAAAACCCAAACATATCTCCATTTAGGCAGAGAGAAAAGGAAGGAGTGGAGACACATTGCATCAAAAGATTAATAAACTGAGGCGGGAACTGCAACCCACAAAGCATCTGATGCAAGAACGATCATTCAACCGAGTCGTAGGCCTTCTGCATATCTAGTTTGAACAAGCATCTTGGGGATATGTTGTGTCTTGAGTAAAGTCTAACTATATCTTGGCATATCAGAATGTTTTCCACAATACTTCTCCCTTTTATGAAACCTCCTTGGACTGGAGATATGATATCCGGTAGGACTCTTGCCAGTCTATTGCAAAGCAGCTTAGAAATAATCTTGTACACGATATTGCAGCAAGCTATCGGCCTAAACTGCAAAACAGATTTAGGTCTGTCCACCTTAGGTATTAGCGTGACCGTGAATTGATCTGTTTAAGGATCTGCCCATTGGAGAAAAAGTCCATCACTGCTGTACATACCTCCTCCCCAACCGTATGCCAGCAGTCTTTGAAGAATTTACTCGAGAATCCATCCGGTCCGGGCGCTTTATCATTTGGAATGCTAAAAACAACCTCTTTTATTTCCTGCGTGGTGACAGGCTCCATCAACCAATCTTGATGTTCCTTTGTGCATTTGGCTCCATAATTAAGAATAGCAGGGCTCACTTTCATAGTTTCCGTTTGGGAACCCAACAACTCCTTGTAGTAAGATAAGAAAGCTTCCTGAATATCTTTTGGTTCACTAACGGAATTCCCATATTGATCCTCAATTTGAAACACTGCATTCCTATTTCTTCTAGCTTTGAGTGTACCATGGAAATAAGCAGTGGTATTGTCTCCTTCCTTAATCCAATGTGCCTTAACCTTTTGCTGTAAAAAACTCTCTCTGACCTTGTGCAGATGGGCATAAATTGCATGAGCATTACATTCCTCTTCTATGTATTGCAGGTGCCCCGAGTTCTTCATAATCTCCTTCTGTAGCTCTATTAATTTAACATAAGCTATGTCCGCCTGTTGCTCAATATCAGAGAATCTCGCCCTATTTAACTCCTTTAAAGGTCTTTTTAGTCGCCTCAATTTTTGGACTACCACATACATAGGAGAACCAAAAACTTCCCCTTTCCAGCTCTCTTTTACTATCTCATCAAAATGAGGAGCAAGACTCCACATATTGAAGTATTTGAAGCTCCGCTTCCTATCATTCTGCATCATTCCATTACCGATGATACATGGGCTATGATCGAACAATCCTTCCGGGAGGAATTGAGCAAGATGATTAGGAAAGAGCTTACACCAGGCCTGATTAATTAGGACTCTATCAATCCTGGAGTAAACCCGTTGTTCAGGTGGTCTTTTATTGTTCCAAGTAAAGAATGCTCCTGAGGCTGGAGCATCCATCATTTCACAGACCTCAATGGCACTCTGGAAAGGAATGGCTTCAGCCTCCACGAAACCACCTCCTAATCTTTCCGCTAAAGTTAGAACACAGTTGAAGTCCCCACAAATCATCCAAGGATCATTATTCAAGCTATTCATCTGACTCAAATCATTCCATAGAGTTTCTCTATCATGGATATCATTATGAGCGTAGACAAATGAAACTCTAAAATGCTTATCTGAGTTTTCATCCCGCACTCTGCAATGTATCAATTGAGAGGTGTATTTCTCCACTAACACAGTACAAAGAGACGGATCCCACAAGACCCAAATTCTACCTCCAGTGTGAGTATGACCATTAGTTGTAATGCACCAGTTATTAAAGGTATTATTCATAATTTCTACCCTGATTCTGACTCTTGATTTTAGTTTCAAGCAAACCAAATAAACTACATTTATTAGCATAAAGGAATTTCAGAATCTCATTCTGTTTATTCACCCTATTCATTCCTCTTACGTTCCAAAAACCTATCTTCATTTATTATTGAGTATAGACGGGTTACCCTTCTCTTCACTTGCTTGTTTCTCACCACTTCCTGTCACCATATTAGCAAAAGATGGCCCCCTCCCCCTCCTGCAAGAGGAGAACCAGGAGTGTGTAACACCCCAATTTCTTTCCTGGGTAATGGAGGAAAAGAAATGTCCTGCTGTACTGGTTTCTCCTTTTCCTGAGCATTCTCCTTTCCTGTAACACTCTGAGGATTCTTCTTTGGAATTTCCTTCCATATCTTCTTCTGTGGTACAGAAACAGTCTCAATTTTTTTTCCCTGCAATCTACATTCCCGTCCTTCATGCCCCATCTTCCTGCAAATATTACAGCAAACTGGTTTCCAGTCATATGTAACATCAATGTTGACTGGAATTCCTTTTTCATCCTTGAATCTTACACTATTAGGCAGTTCTTCTCCTACTTTCAACTCAACTAGGACTCTAGCATAATCAATTCTGGTTCGTTGCGCTGTTGCCTCATCCCTCTTGATATATTTCCCAACTACGCCTGCTATTTTTTCCAAACTCCTACCCCAAAATTTCAAAGGCAAATGTTTCAGTCTTATCCACGAAGGTAGCAATTTAACATCCTCCTTCTCCAGTTTAACATCAGACCTCCATTCCTTTAAGACAAGAGGCTTATTATCAAACATGAAATAACCTCCTTGTAGCACCGCATTTTTCATTCCTTCAGTCTCAAATCGTACCACAAAAATACCATTATTCATGAAGGAAATCTTGGTGATGTTATGTGTTTTCCAAATGCGTTTGATAAAACCTTCAAGTACCTGCCAAGGCGGGTTTGCACCAACCACGAAACCGTAAATAGCCGAGTTCCAGAAATTTAACTCATCCTCAACATCCTCCTCCAAGAGTTGGAGGACGTTAGTTGTTTCATCTTTATCATGGTTGAGCAAATTCCCTGAATTATGATTGATAGAAGTCTTCTTCCTGCCATTCACGTAAGTCCACTCCCCCCCCCCCCTTCTCCTCCAAATTTTTTCCTTCCTCCTCCGTTATTTCCTTGGAGATAGTGTCTGCATCGATATCATCATCCTCATCCTCTAAATTGTACGCTGGGATACCCCCCATAACGTCCTGCATGGAACGCTCTTTCATGGGTTCGTCCGTATTAGGCCTCTTACGTTCCTTGTCCTTGACCTCATTACCAGAATTACTAGTACGTTCGCCTTCCTTGTAGTGATCAAAGGATGTTTTGGTGATCCTGATGTCGTTTTGTGTTACTCTAATTAAAATTAGGTGTTACTGTAATTCATAACGTATGTTACTTCAACGCCGTGTCTATTTCAACATAAAACAAAACAATAATATCAGTAAAGCATACGTTAAATTTGGGATCTATAATAAAACGAGAGCAATGAATCACTGTTATTAATCCATGATTAATCAAATGAGTAAAATTCCACCTTTTCCACTATTGTCCTGTGCGTTCGCTTCTTTGCCAATACCACCTGCACAAAATTAAACAACGTTACACCCATGCAACAAATGTGTTATATCAATTCATAAGTTGTGTTACTCTAACTAGTACACTACGTTACTTTTAACATCATCATTAAAACCCTTTTTCTAAACATTCAGTGTGTTACTGTAATTGCAATTAAGTGTTACTATAACTCAGAAGGTATGTTACTTCAATGACGTTTCTGCGTTAATATAAAACAAAACAATAGTATCAGTGTATATCATGGAAA
This sequence comes from Agrostemma githago, assembly GCA_958450325.1. NCBI lineage: Eukaryota > Viridiplantae > Streptophyta > Magnoliopsida > Caryophyllales > Caryophyllaceae > Agrostemma > Agrostemma githago. Next base: position 33,726,717 of record OY288243.1, on the reverse strand, counting down.
ACCTAAATAAGAAACATAAAACCCTGGAATCTATAAAGATCGATAGAGCAACTAACCATTGATAGGGAACTATGATGAATGAAATAACAATGAAAGCAATATCAACATTAAAATCGACGTGCAACAAATGTGTTATATCAATTCATAAGTTGTGTTACTCTAACAAGTACACTACGTTACTTTAACATCATCATCAAAACCCTTTTTCTAAACGTTCAGTGTGTTACTGTAATTGCAATTAAGTGTTACTGTAACTCAGAATGTATGTTACTTCAATGACGTTTCTACATTAATATAAAACAATGCAATAGTATCAGTGTATATCATGGAAAACCTAAATAAGAAACATAAAACCCTGGAATCTATACAGATCGAGAGAGTAACTAATCATTGATAGGAAACTATGATGAATGAAATAACAATGAAAGCAATATCAACATTAAAATTGACGTTAAAAAGTAACGCAACAATGAAATCAATAGCAACAATGAAAATTGACGTGAAAGAAATATTGAAACTCACCATTGTTATACTCGATCAATTGCTTATCAATAGTGAAAGAAGATAACGCGGTCATTGAATCCATTGTAACGGGATTTCGAGCACAGAATTGATTGAATGAATGAATGAACGTGATGAAGAAAGGGTTTTTTTTCTCACGTTTGAATGAATGAATGAACGTGATGAACGATGAATGAAAGTGATCAAGGAAATTATTGTTTCCTAAATTCTTGGGAGCTATTTTAGGAACGTAAATCTCCCTTTTTTTTCTTTTTTTAAATGGATGCATCTTATCCATCCTCATCTCATCCAATGGATGGGATGGGGATCCCATCCAATGGATGGGATGAGGTGAGGACTTATAGACTCATATAGAGTAAAGGACTCATAAGAGCCTTACTATATATTTATATATATAGAGAGAGAGGCGGGATCAGGTGAGTCCACTTATATATGTTGAGTCCGTGAGTCCCCATCTTAGCCCTTGATTAATGTTAGATTAATGGACAAGATTTGTGATAAGTGTAGTTTGTAGTGCCTAATTAGTTATGTTTGGTCCCGGTTTCTCTTGTGAAATCGCTCCTTGGGAGCGGTTTCTGGGCTACTTATGCTTCTCCTAGTTTGTTTTAGGTTCCCAAGACCGTTCATGGAGAATTGGAACGATTCTGACTCGTTTCATACACTTTTGGAGCCAACGAGAAGAAAGAACGATCACTCGGTGCCTTGGATTTGATCCCGAGACCTTGGGGCCCATTCCTGAGCCACTTCGACTCAATCCCGAGCCCCGAGAATCGATGAGAAGCCCATGAGAAGCAAGGAGGGACCTTAGAGCTCTTATTGGAGGCCTACAGAACCTTCCCGACCGAGATCAAGTGCCTTTCCGGTCGGGAAGGAGTGCACAAATCATACAGCCCCTGTTTTGGTCCGTCTCGGCCGAGAAGGCTCTCGTCCCGGGCGGGACCGTTTCGTCCCGGGCGGGACGGTTGTGTTGTAGCCGCGTGACTTTCCTTTCCTCTCCTTCACTCTTGTAACCTTATAAATACTCCTCCCTTGTATTGTTTAAGCATCTTACATTACCCTAGACTCTCTTAGGCCTCTCTTTAACACTAAAAACCCTAGATTAGTGTTCCTCTCATTAGTTTAATCTTCCTTTAATCTTTAGTTAATCTTTGTAATTAGACTTGTATTAAGGAGATTCTTGAACACTATTCCAAGCTTGACAACCTTGGAGTTTTATTTGGGTTTCTTATTAATTCAAGTTCTCATCTTTTTCATCCTTTGCTAGTTTGGTATAATCCTCTCCTCCCTTTTACTTTGGTTCTTTGTTTATTTATCAAGTTTGAATCTTTACATATTGCTTATTGTTATTGTTTGTTCATTATGGATGTTTTGATTATTGTGTTGTTTTCTCTTGTTCATGTTAGTTTTATCTTGATAATGAGTGAGTAGATTCCTTGTGGGGTTAGTAGGGGGATTAGGTGTGGATTATGGGTGATTAGGGTTTGATTAGGGGTAAAGGTGAATCCTTTGCTGTTAGTCACATATTGGGCACTCTATGTGTTTGTTGAATTGCTTGTGTGGGTAGTAGTGGCCAATGCTTCCCATATTTGTCTTCATCTTCTCATTGTTTGACTAGTGTGTGATTGTGTCGGGTATAGTCTTAGACACGAGAGTGCGGACTTGGGTTTTGACGCGAGAGCGCGAACCGACCTTGACCTAGGTTTAGACGCGAGAGCGCAAACCGACTCTAGCAACTAGGAGACACCTACACCCTTGATCACCCAATTACCCTACTACACTTAAGAACCCGACCTAACCCTACTCCCTTCCATATTTGATTCATCGTCCTAGTTAGTCATCATTTCCCTTATTCATTGTTTAGTTTGTCTCTAGTTATTTCTCTTAGCCTTGTTATAGTTAGTTTGTTACTAGTCTAGTCCTTACCTCTTCTCCCATCATAGATTGTTAATTATCGTTCTCTTTGTGTTTGTTTGTGACCTAGCCTTGTCTTGTAGGTAGACCATAGTCTAGACACCTATAACCGTCTCCGTGGACACGACCCGACTTACCCTAGCTACCGTTAGGATTAGTTGGACTCTACTTGACGGTGGGGACCCACGGCAAATCCCTACCATCAATTTGATCTCACAATTAAGGAAATAACTAACAAATCTGGGTAAATATATCAATTCTCTCTCTCCTCCTTAATTATCTCAATGCAAATCTTTTCTCTCTCTTATCCATCTTTTTAACTGTTCTTTCTCTCACACAACAAATTTCTTCAAAATAAATTTTTTGTTCATCTTCACCAAAAAAATATCATTTTCCTACTAGCATTGTACGTAACTATGTTACTGCCATAATCCATAAACTATGTTACTTTAACTCATATAACGTGTTACTTTAATTCATGAACTGTGTTACTTTAACTCATAAAATCTGTTACGTTGTATAATATTCTCTTGCAAAAACTATTATTCTAACTCATACATACAATGTGTTACTCTAATTCATGAATTGCGTTACTTTAACTCATATAACGTGCTACTTTAATTCATGAACGACTGTGTTAATTTAACTCAAAAAATTTGTTATGTTGTATAATATTCTCTTGCAAAAACTATTACTATAACTCATACATTGTGTTACTCTAATTCATGAACTGCGTTACTTTAACTCATAAAATCTATTATGTTGCATAATAATCTTTTGCAAAAACAAGACTTTCAATCAACCAAAAGAATAATGTATGTTTCTATTAAGGATACTCTAAAACAAAAATTATAAAACTCCATTATAATTTCAATGTTTCACACCTGTAACTATAAGAACTGGATATTTGAAATCAAATTATAATCATAAATTGTGTTACTGTAACTCATTAAAACTGTGTTACTGTAACTCATTAAGTATGTTACTCTAACGCATAATGTATGTTATTCTAACTCATTTTACTCTAATCAAGAATGTTACTCTAACGAATAATGTATGTTACTCTAACAATATATTGTCCTACTCAGAATTGTGCTTCTTCTTCATCATCTTCTTCTTCTCCTGATTCTTCTTCATCGTCAGACGATGATTTACATGACGTTTCTTTCTTCTTCTCATCTACATTTTTGAAGATCTGCCATATGTATGGAGAAATTCTCACCCACATCCCTTCATCATTCATGTGCTTTTGCGTCTACTGAAAAACAATAACAGTGCCAATAAACGTGGCGAAAAAAAATCAAAACTTGAAATATGGATTAAAGTAACAGATAACAAGAATTAAAGTAACAGATGAAGTGCATTGAAGTAACATTGAATTAAATTAACAGAGGATGCTTATACACCAGGTATAATAAAGTAACAGAGGTCAGACATTAAAATAACAGATAGTGTGAATTAAAGTAACAGATAATGTTCATTAAAATAACACCAGATATAGGTTAGTGCAAAAAATTCATATAATGATAAAAAATGAGAGTATGACGCAGTATCTTACTCTTTGATATTGTTTCCTATTTTGAAGTCATCATGTCCTATAATTATAGGAAGCAATATTTTTTTTCTTTTTTTTATATGGCGTTACTCTTTGATATTGTTTCCTATTTTGGTGGCAATCGCGTCCCATTATTATAGGAAACAATATCTTTTTTTTAAAAAAATTTTAATATGGCAGTTTCCTAAATTCTTAGCACACTCCAATGCACTACAATAACAGATGAAAAGAACTAAAGTAACGACTTGAGTGTATTAAAGTAACACGACATGTAAAGTAACGATTTTTTTGTCACTCTAACGCATTAGAGTAACAGATGAAAAGAACTAAAGTAACAGATGAAGTGCGTTAAAGTAACATTAGATTCAATTAACATTATGTGCATTAAAATAACAGGGGTTAGTCATTAAAATAACAGATTGTGTATATTAAAGTAACAAAGTATATTTGTTTGTGCGTAAAATTCATATAATGATTAGACCTTTAATAATATGCAGTTTCCATACTGTAAACTTTAAAATTTAATAATATGGAGCATCCTAATGACACGTTTTCAGTATAAATTAGAAACCAAATACTCACCATTTGTGTATTCGACGATTTGCATATCCGCCATTGAATGAGAAATTTCAGCGTCGCGAGGAAGAAGATAAATGATTGAATGTGTTATTGAGTGGGTTGATTGAACGTAAGTTGCAACCGCACGAAGAAGAAGATGAATGATTGAACGTGATAAAATGAAATGAATAAAATTAACAAAAATCTGTAAGCAATATCGAAAACTCACCATTGTTGTACTCTACGTTTTGCTTATCAACAGTTGATGAAGATGTCGCGATCATTGAATCCATAGAACGGGATGTCGAGCACAGATTGATGTGAAACATTTTTTTTAGGTTTGATGATGATGAACGTAATAATGTGAATGAATGAATTGATTTGCTGTTTCCTAAAATATAGTGATTGATTGAGTGAATGTGAATGAACGAGATAGTGATTGATTGAATGAATGTGAATGATACGTTACTGAATGATATTCACCTTCCTAATTTGTTGGAAGCAATATCTTTTTTTTTAATAATATAGTGATTAATCTCGTCCATTCATCCATCTCCCATCCAACGGATGGGATGAGGACTTAGGGACTCAACACATATATAGGGACTCATTAGAACCTCTCTCTCTCTCTATATATATATATATAGAGAGAGGGAGGATCAGGGAAGTTAATAACTCCCTAACTCTCCCTTAGTGTTAATCCCACCCATCCATTAAGATTAATATGGACGGTGGATGGATGGGTTTAGATTAATTAAAAAAAAAAAAGGGCGCTGCGGAACTGACGTGCTGCGGAACTGACACGCTGCGGACAACCATCACCCATCACCCATCAACAGTCAATAGCCCCCTCAACCTATCCCCAATTAATTTCCCTCCTCTCTATTCTCCCGCCCAACCCATTGCACTTCCCCATTCACCAGCTCTCAATCACTCAACGCTCTCTTCCTCTCTCTAAAAAAAATCCATCTCCTTCTCCATCTCCATCTCCATTTCCGCAGCTTCTCCATCTCCAATAAGGTATGTTGAATGTTCTATTTTCGACCTCCGATTTTCTTTTTATTCCATTTTCATGAACCCTAAAAACACCAACTTCCGCATGCATGAACCATACAAAATGATAAAAGAGCATTATTCCAACCCGATAACCCTGATTTTGAGTTAAAGTTGTTGTAGTTGTACAGTGGTTGTAGTTATAGAGTCGGAGATGAAGATTTTTTCCTTTGACAACTAATAATCACACAGTTTTTATTCTTGATTAATCGTTATTCCTCTAGTTATAACCCTAAATTTGAGTTGTAGTTATAGAGCTAAAGATGAAGTCTTTATTTCTTTGTTGAAGTTCATGTTGAAGTTCCCATAGTCGTCATTGTAAGTATGCATCTGCCATCGATTAGATAGTTCTTTGTTGAAGTTTTGCATGCTTCCTTGTTGAGGTTTACGTTAAAGCAGTGTTATAGTCACAGACTTGGTGTTTGGGAAGAAATAAAACTAACATTTGAAGAGTCATACAGAGTTGCTTGTACAGTCATACAGAGATTGTTGCTTATACAGAATGATGCACAGTCATACAGAGTTGGTTGTACAGTCATACAGAGTTGGTTGTACAGTCATACACAGTTGCACTTGTTATGATGCAAAGTCACACGCTTTATATTGTATAGTCATGCATTGTTGGTTGTATAGTCACCCGTTTGAGGTTGTATGGTCACACTCCTTATGTTGCAGAGTCGCTCTCTTTTTACTGTAGAATCACACCGTTGAAGCCGTATACTCAGTTGTAAAATTACACTCTTTACGCATGTGATTTTACAACTGAGTATACGGCTTCAACGATATGATTCTACAGTAAAAAGAGAGCGACTCTGCAACATAAGGAGTGTGACTATACAGCCTCAAACGGGTGACTATACAACCAACAATGCATGACTATACAATATAAAGCGTGTGACTTTGCATCATAACAAGTGCGACTGTGTAGATCCAAAGGTATGATTGTACATCATTCTGCACAACCAACTCTGTATGACTGTACAACCAACTCTGTATGACTGTGCATCATTCTGTACAACCAACTCTGTACAACCGTATCACACTCTTTACGCATGTTGTTATTGCAGCAGAATGTCGGGTGCGAAGAAGAAAATTCAAAAGAAGACCAGTAAGAATAAGGCCGTGGCAGAGAATGTAATTGATGATACATTGGTTGTAGACCAAAATTTGGGTAAGAAGAAACATAAGAAGAAGAAGGATGTTGTAAAGTCTGTTGAAGATACATCAGGGGACCACATCGTTGCCGAGACGAATGTGGTGGAGACAGAAATCATTGACGAAGGCAGACACAAGAAAAAAAAGGGTGACTTTTGATTCACCGGTCGCCGACCAAAATTTGGGTAAGAAGAAACATAAAAAGAAGCATAAGAAGAAGAAGACTGTTGTGGAGTCTGTTGAAGATATACATCAGGGGACCACATCATTGCCGAGACGAATGTGGTGGGGACAGAAATCGTTGACGAAGGCAGACACAAGGAAAAAAAGAGGATGACTTTTGATTCACCGGTCGCCGATCTGGATGTGGGTGAGACAAAAAGTGTTGAGGAAAGCAGGCCAAAGAAAAAGAGGAGAGTCAAATCTGATACAGTGGCCGACCCCACATACGTGAGTGTGTCTCGGAGGAAGAGGGGGGGGGGACCGCCGAGAGGGTCAGCCAGATATTCACTGTAGGCCAAAGCGGTTGCACCAACTAATTGCGCAATTATCGGATGATCAGAAAGAGAGGGTGCGTGGTGTTGGCTTCGGTGGGCTCTTGGACCTGAGGATCGAATCGGTCCCCACTGACCATGCGCTTATGTTCCTACGTGCATTTTCTGACGGGTCCCATATTTTTCGCGCCTCACGCCGGGAGGCATTCATGATGTCAAAGTACGACGTCCACGATTGCCTCCAGCTACCTTTAGGCCCTCATTCGGTGAAATTAATCCCAACACAAAATAAGAAAGGGGTAGACTCACCTGACGTGATCAGGTTAAAGAGTACCTGGCGGAAGGGGTTCGATGTGGTTGACAGCAGCGGGCCAATAACATTAGGGAGGGTGCACGAAAAGTTAATGGCAACCAAAGCCGCTGACGACGACTTTGTCCGCAGGTTCGTGTTGTTCGCGTTGTCATCATTCCTCGCGCCTACTACGAACAACTCACTGGACCTGAGTCTGCTGGCCGCAGTGGAGGACGTGGACTTGATTGGTGAACAGGACTGGTGTAGCTTTGTCCTGCAGGATCTGGTGCGGGCAGGTAAGGGGACGCGTGACCCCAACAAAGTCGTCAACTACCTCCGGGGGTGCATCCCCATTCTGATGATTGCGTACTTCCAGCGCTACGATTTCCGTAGCGAGACTTGCAGATGCGACATACCATTTATCGCACATTAGGATGCACGGAAAATAAGCGATCGTCTTGCTGGGGAACTGGAGACGGGATCCCTGGGAAATCAGCTGCGTTCGAAGGTGTCGTACCCACGTACATGTGGGAAACCAGGCAGCGAGTGCACCCCTGCTATAACGATGCCCTCTGACAAACAGCACTCTAGTCCAAAAAGAATAACGACAGGGGTGGAGAGAGACGATCAATCGGAAGGCAACACGGTTGACGTAAGTGATCTCTCAGCCACTCTATAGATCATCAATTTATTGTTCGTGAAACGATTTAATCTGAAAGTCTTGCCTATGTTTTAAAAAAAACTGATAGTCATGGTCGTTATGATCACACTTATCCTGATGTACAGTCACATACTATTAGCTGTATAGTCACACACTATTACTTGTATAGACACACGCATTATGTTATCCAGTCAGTACTATAACCTGCACAGTCACACGCTATAAACTGTACAGTCACACACTTTATTCCTTACAGTCACACACTTAGATGCTTAGTCATAGTTACGCTGCCAGCCTCAACACCACTGAGCTTCGCACTAATGATTTGACTTCAACTGAATTATAGGACGACCGGCATTTTTTCATGGAATTCCGAAGGTGTGCGCTAGCCTTTTGCGGTTTCTGTGAGCAGGCTGCCTCAAAAGTAAGAGAAATATCGACGAGGAACAATGCAGTTCCAAGTCAGGACACGTCCTCCCAACAATTCTGGGAAGATCCATCTGTCCTCCGGTATATCGATGAAGTCGTTGTGTTGGCCGGCCAGTTGAAGCAGACTACCCAGAACGCCCTCGTCGTTGAGGGCGAGCAGCAGCGCGATGCTGAAGCCTGCGGTCTGGTACGTCAAATTATGCAAGACTTGCGTGATTCTGGTTACGCGGATGAAGATATTGACAAATCAGGTTTCTACGTGGGAGATGATGATGGAACAGAGGGATACGATGATGAGGGGACTTTTGATGGTGGCATCGTGACACCAGGTTTCTGTGAGGGGGAAGTTGAAGAGAATGATGCCGCTGTAGAAACCAACCAAGACTCCGCTGTGCAGGGTTCGGTGGACATGAGTCCGACCGTAGTGGTAGCTCTACGGCAAGCAGGGTGGGGGACAGCGGACGCACGGTCGGCTTTAGATGTAACACCAGCTCCGCCCGATGCGACAGTCAGTTCTAGCCTTGAGAAGGACCTCCACAAAGTAGGCTGGGCTGTAGCGGACGCTATTGCCACCACGCCCGCGATGGAAGAAATTGTCACGACCGATACTCAACAGACAGACGATGGTTTAGTGACCAGGACACACCCGGAGGCTAAACATCATCGGTACATCTTCCACTCCGACGTGGCATTCGAGTGCATGGACACGATTCCGGACAATTTGGGCTGCACGTTGGACTGTGGAAGAGTAATGAGGGGGCAGCTTGTAATCTCTGGATTCATGTGCTCCAACATCGTCATCTTCTGGGATATCCTCAGCGTACGGAAAGACGTAATCGACTACGTCTTCGACCGGGGAACGCCACGTCCGTCAGGGTACGTACTTATTGTCCTGGTCATGTTGTTTTTAAAAATGCACGTGCTAATCGGGACTTCGTTTGTTCTGCAGCGAAATGTTGGTCGAGTACACAGCTTACGACTGTATCGCGAGGGGCGACATGCAGACGCTCGAGCCTGGCCTGGAGGTGATGAATAACGTCGTTGACTGCTGGTGTAGGCTCCTGAACCACCTGGTGCACGACAAAAAAGCATCAAGAGTAACCAGTAGATGTTACTTCTCTCTTGGACATACGGTACGTTCAACACCCAAATAAGGTGTATAATCGCACACAATTGGATGTATAGTCACACACTGTTACCTGTATAGTCACACCCATTGTGTTGTCCAGTCACCGCTATAAACTGCACAGTCACACGCTACAAGCTGTATAGTCACACATTTTACGCTGTACAGTCGCACTCATGTCAAACACAAACTGACTACATGTATTACCATCAATGCATGTGACCAGACCCCAGTGTTGTCATTGTGGAAGGAAGGAGGCAGGGGCAATAAATATGATCAGGAAATATTTTACGTGTGGGACGAGTGGATAAAAAATAGTTTCTCCGACTTTGCTTTGGACTCGGACATGGTATTATCCTGGACATACTGTCTATTCGTAGTTGTTATCTGATACGAATCAAGAAGCTACTAAGGAGTTCAATGAAGTCACCTTAGCTCCTAATGGTCTTAGTTCAGCCACACTAGCACCTCCTACCAGCTTAGTAGTGAACCTACTACAATTGGTGAACTAGCTCGTGTGTGGGCTGATTAAAGGAGCAATTAGTCAAGGTAATTTGAAGGCATTAACTTGGGTTCACACTCATTCAAGCATGGGGAGTGTACTGAAGTTAAAGAGGACGTTTGAAGCTGGTTGTGTTCACATGGTGTGCACGTCCAAATGGCTCCTTGTTAAGCTTTGTTTTTAGCTCCATGTTCACATAAGCCGCGCCTTAATGCTCTCTTAGCTTTGTTATTAGCTCCTAGTTTACATAGCTTTGTTATTAGCTCCTAGTCTACATAGCTTTGTTATTAGCTCCTAGTTCACATAGGTGTAAGCTTTGCTATTGTCACCCTAACCAGCCGGGTATAGGGTCATTTGTAGGCTATATATAGCCGTCTATTTGAAGGAATAAAACATCCAACATTCATATCAAAAACCTGAGTAAAGCTAAGCTTTCTTTTTACGTCCTTGTTGCTTACAAGACAAAGTCTAGAGTTAGTCGCGTTACAAGCTCTAAACTCGCTACTTCAATCGCGTGTTTGATTTAGCATCCGCTTTGTTGGAGTATAGGTCTACTTCACTAAGCATACTACCCTTGGTTACGGTTTATTCATCATCAAAAACTATCCTTACAATCTATTTTGTTACTTTGTTTACGTTCATTTCAGAATACTATCATTCTTCACGTTTTCGTTTCAAAGTTCATATCAACTCACATCATTAGTGGTATCAGAGCTTTGGTCATCCATTAGACGTAAAGCATGGCAGGAGTTGTGAGCTTTGAAGACTCTAGTTTCTTGAAAAACCTAAGAGAAGAGCCGGTGGACAAAGTGAACGAATTTTCTAAATCCAATGGCGAAACTGATCCTGAAGTCTACTTGGGAGAAGAAGAAGAAGAAGGTAAGGACTATGAGCTCCCAACGCATGGTAATGTTTTAGTACTTTGTACACTTCATGCTAACCCCATCCCACACAACACCGAGCAAAGAGATCAACTTTTTCACACTAAGTGTCTAGTTAACAACAAATGGTGTAGCTTGATCATTGATGGAGGTAGTTGCACAAATGTTGCCTCTACTGAAATGGTAACTAAATTAGGCCTAACCACCACTAATCACCCTAGACCGTATGCATTACATTGGTTAGATGATGGAAACAAAATAAGGGTCACAAAACAGGTGAGAGTAGGTTTAACCATGGGGTCTTATGTCGATGAAGTTTTATGTGATGTCATTCCTATGGATGCTTGTCATATACTTTTGGGACGTCCTTGGCAGTTTGATAGGGATGTAGTACACCATGGGAGGAAAAATGAATACGAGTTAAGGGATAAGGGAAAGAAAATCGTTCTAAAACCTATGACTCCCCAAGCTGTTAGAGCTATGACAGCCAACAAAACGAAGAAGCCTAACCTTACCATATTTGCTAGTGAGAGTGAGGTAGAACAGGCTTTACAAGGGGGGGAACGTGATGTGAGTTAAGATGAACTTTGAAACAAGAACGTGAAGATGGATTAGTATTCTGAAATGAACGTAAACAAAGTAACCATAACAGAATGTAGGGATAGTTTAAGGATGAATAAACCGTAACCAAAGGATAGTATGCTTAGTGAAGTAGACCTATACTCCAACAAAACGGGTGCTAAATCAAACACGCGATTGAAGTAGCGAGTTTAGAGCTTGTAACGCGACTTACTCTAGACTTTGTCTTGTAAACAACAAGGACGTAAAAGAAAGCTTAGCTTTACTCAGGTTTTTGATATGAAAATTGGATGCCTTATTCATTCAAATGGATAGCTATATATAGCCTACAAGAGACCCTTAAACCGGCTGGTTAGGGTGACAAAAACAAAGTTAACAACCATGTGAACATGGAGCTAATAACAAAGCTAGGAGTTAATAACAAAGCTTAACCAAGAGCAATCACCCGCGGCACCTTGTGTGAACATGGAGCCAAAAACAAAGCTTGAGGATGTGCACACTATGTGAACATAGCCATGGTGTGAACCCAAGTTAATGCCTTCAATTTACCTTGACTTCTTTGCTCTTTTATTCGTCCCCATACGAGCTAACTTATTACTTGGAGGAGGCACACTACTAGGCTGGTAGGAGGTGCTAATGTGGCTTGACTAGAACTATTAGGAGCTAGTGTTACTTCATTGAATTCTTTAGCCTCTTCATTCGGATCATCTCCTCCCCCTTGAAAAGGAATTGTCCTCAATTCTGAAATGCCATCATCATCAAGATAAGGAGAAAGATCTCCCACATTGAACGTGGCATGAACTCCATAATCATCCGTAATTCCACTTTGTAAGCATTGTCCTTTACCTTTGATATGATCTTATAAGGACCTTCTGCTCGTGGCATCAACTTATTCTTCCTTTTGCTTGGAAACCTCTCTTTTCTCAAGTGAACCCAAACTAAGTCACCCTCTTGAAAAAGTCTTGGTTTCCTGTTCTTGTTGGACCTTCTTTTGTATGCTTCATTTACCTCCTTGATCCTTTCTCGAATTTGCTCATGGAGTTTTATCATAGCCTTCAGTTTGGACTCCGCATCTTTGTGGACTAACTCATCCTTAGGTAGAGGAATCAGGTCCAAAGGCATGTAAGGATTGATCCCATACACGGCCTCAAAAGGAGAATGAGAAGTAGCATAAGTAGGAGAGCGATTGTAGGCAAATTCAGCATGGGCAAGCTTGATATCCCAATCCTTTTGAGTCTTACTTACAAGGCCTCTTAACAACGTCCCCAAAGTGCGATTGGTAACTTCGGTTTGTCCATCTGTTTGTGGATGATGAGAAGTGTTAAATAAGAGCTTGGTTCCCACCTTCCTCCATAGAGTGTTCCAAAAATAACTAAGGAACTTTGAATCACGATCAGAGACAATGGACATGGGTACTCCATGGAGACGAACCACCTCTTTGAAGTATAAGTCAGCTACATTGCTAGCATCATCCGTTTTGTGGCAAGCAATGAAGTGAGCCATTTTTGAAAACCGATCTACCACCACCATGATAGCATCCTTTCCTCTAGCGGTTCTTGGTAAGACTACAATGAAATCCATGGACACATCTTCCCATGGTCTATTAGGAGTGGGTAAGGGCATGTAGACTCCGGGCTTGAAAGAACTTTTGGCAAATTGGCAAGTCACACACTTGCTCACTACATGCTGGACACTCCCTTGCATCTTTGGCCAAAAGAAGTGCTCCTTTAAGACCTCTAAGGTTCTTGTGATGCCAAAATGACCCGCTAATCCTCCTCCATGAGCTTCTCTAACCAGCAACTCTCTAATGGGATGCTTGGGTACACAAAGGCGGTTTCCTTTGAAAAGAAATCCCTCCTGCAAAACAAACTCATCAAAAGCTCCCTCCTTGCATTTGGTGAAAGTTTCACCAAAATCAGCATCATTGTTGTAGTAGTCTTTTAGAGTTTCAAATCAGAGCAACCTCACATCCAAAGTAGATAGTAGAGTGTAGCGGCGGGATAGTGCATCAGCTACTACGTTACTTTTACCATCATTGTACTTTGAAGAGAAATGAAAGGATTGCAAGAATTCCACCCACTTGGCATGCCTTGGACTCAACTTTTGCTGGCCATTGATGTACTTTAGGGACTCATGATCTGAATGGAGAATAAAATGGTTAGTACGAAGATAATGACTCCAATGATCAAGAGCTCTTACTATGGCATAGAACTCCTTGTCGTAGTAGCAATAGTTCAGCCTCGCTCCATTGAGTTTCTCTGAAAAGTAGGCAATGGGACGCCTATTTTGCACAAGAACAGCGCCAATTCCTACTCCACTAGCATCACATTCCACCTCAAATGGTTGAGAGAAATCAGGAAGGGCTAGAATAGGAGCGGAACATAACTTCTCTTTGATGGCTTTAAAGGCTTCTTGGGCAGCTTTGGACCAAACAAACGCGCCTTTCTTCAAGCATTCGGTGATAGGACTTGTGATAGTGCTAAAGTCCTTAATGAATCTCCTGTAAAAAGAAGCCAAACCATGAAATGACCTTACTTCTGTAATGGTGGAAGGGATTGGCCAAGTACGTATGGATTCCACTTTGGTTTGATCAACTGACACTCCCTCTTTGGACACTACGTAGCCAAGGAACACTACGCTTTCCACAAAGAAAGCACACTTCTCCTTCTTTCCAAAGAGTTGTTGCTTGCGAAGTGTTGTAAATAGTAGTCTTAAGTGCTCCATATGCTCCTCCAAAGACCTGCTATACACAAGGATATCATCCAAGTAAACCACAATAAAGCGACCTAAGTAGGCCTTAAGTATTTCGTTCATTAGCCTCATGAACGTGCTCGGAGCGTTGGTAAGACCAAATGGCATGACTGTCCATTCATAGAGTCCATGCTTGGTTTTGAAAGCGGTCTTCCATTCATCCCCTTCCCTCATTCTGATTTGATGGTACCCACTTCTAAGATCAATTTTGGAGAAGACCACTGCCCCATGAAGCTCGTCCAACCTATCATCCAACCTTGGAATAGGAAATCTATACTTGATGGTGATGTTGTTAACGGCTCTACTATCTACACACATTCTCCAAGTCCCATCTTTCTTAGGTACTAAAAGGACTGGAACAGCACAAGGACTAAGGCTCTCCCGTACATACTGTAATCCCCTAAAAATTCTAGCGCGATACAGTGGCGGAAACACTGTAGAGTCGGGATTAAAACACACAGAACTATGTCTTAATAAATTAAATTGGTAAAGTCAAACATGCGCCATACATAAAAATGGCTAAAATTTAAAACAATCCATAAAGAGGTTAAACAATCCTTAAAACATGATTATTAAAAGATCAGCAGGATCCAAGACTGCTCGCTAGCCCACACCCACCGGAAAATAAACACGTATACCTGCCATGTTAAAACATAACAGCCACAATCAGTGGGGAGCAACGTCAACGTTCTCCCAGCCGTATAACAGGATTTTAAAACAGTAATTACTAATATAGGAAAAATAGTAAAAATGGAAAATAGTAAAACATCATATTAAAATAAGGTTTAGCGTCGAACAAATTATTCAAAAGGGGTTTCCGAAGACACATAAAGATATTTGCCGACCTGCGCCAATTTATATCGATAATAAATAAAATAATCAAAATGGCGTTATGGATAGGATTAATGTAGAATCTAGACTTTCACTAGGATAATACTAAAAACTAGTTTCGAGAACTTAGTCAAAACAAATTAGACTTTGGTCTCTAACTAGGCAACTCAACCATAACAGGACTGCGTGCAGCGAGGTCCTGGCTTAAGTAATGCACACCCCTCCTGGATACAAACCATACCCAGTTCAACCCGACGCGACTTATACGATGCGATATCTAAGTTTAAGGTAAATATACACTCTCCTGAACACAAACCATGCTCAGTTCAACAACCAATGCGCCCCATAAAGACACACCAGCCTTACAGTTGATGGCAAAACGTACATCCCAGACTATATTACTCTAAACCCACACTTGTCCTTATTCCATAACTCCAAAACAAACCATTATCGATATTTAAAAGATGTATTCATCATAAACAATATGAGGATAAAAGAAGTAAACATTTATATTCTAAAAGAGGAAACTTTCTATTTTAGGAAACTTCTATTTTTAGAAACTTTACTAAAAATAGCATCATATCAAAGTAGTGAAAATATTAGTTCATACTAATGCCACATTTTAGTAAACGATATAGATTTTTAAAACTAATACTTTCGGCCTTAACGATATTAATTATTAAAGTAAGAACATTTGATTTTATGAAATTATTAAAATATCGTACAAGTGTTATAAAATGATTAGAGACATCTAAAAAAAATATTTAATAATACTAATTAGGGTGTTTTCGAAAGTTATAAAGCTAAAATTCCCTAATTATTATTAGTTTCGACGATAAAATTATAAATATGATTTTACGGCAAATACTAAATTAAATACTTGAACGTCTTTATTTAATTAAACCAACAAATATATTTAGAGTATGTTAAGGGATGATTTAACTCCTAAAGTTTCAGATTTAAATACTTTCAAAATTGCTAAAGACCAGAAATCGAGAATTTAAACAACAAACACGGTTTTAACGATAAACGATGATTTAAAGTGATTAATTAATTCATCCACTTAACAATTCCGAAAAATTATGAAAAAAATCAGAAAATTCTATTTCACCAGAAAGTTTCACCACGTCAAAAATCAGATTAAAATAAAATGTTTAAGTACTAGAACTAAAAATCGGTTTTTAATCGTTTTTGTTCGAAAACGATAATAATTCAATAATCGATATCAAAAATATCAGAAAAAATACTAAATTACTAAAAATCATCAAAAACAACATTTTTCCAGAATATAAACATATATTACATGTTTAGGCCGATTATTACGATTTTACAAATTAATATAACAATTTAATCGTTAATCTCGTAAAAGCGATAAAAATATCGAAACATGCAAAATTTCAACTTTAAAAATTTTTCCAGAATTCGTGACATACATATATTGCCAAAATAAAATATAAAAATATATACATGCAAATACTCAATTAAAATCTTGAAATACCGAGTAACATCGACGTTACCTCTACTCCAAGTCTGAATCAACGATATATTCGTCGGCTTCGGGATCGTCCAAAAATCCTACCAAACACGTAAATCATGGCAGGAAAATACCATGAGAAAACTAATAAAAAACAGGGTAAAAATTGATCGAAAATGACGTCGATTAATACCTTAACGAAGGAATCGGAAAGAGGATTATTATGACGATAAAATGATGCGATTGGGACTTGAAATGGAGCAAAAATCAGCCTAAGGAGGGTAAGGAGTACACGGCCAAAAGAGAGAAGAAAGAAGTGATGAATATTTTTGGTAATGCAAAAATGATGCAAAAATGAATGTAAAGTAAAGAAGGAGATGAAGGTTACTACACTTAAAGGAGTAAGAATGAAATTAAAGTTTCAAAATGAGGCATCCAAAGTGTATCTAGACCTAAAGTTGGCCGGCCAAAAGGATAAGAGAGGGAGTAAGAAAAGTTTTGACATAAATGCTACAATGAATGAAAATGATTTATCTTATGATTACGTTTTAACGTGATAAAATGAAACGTCTAAATAAAACGTAATAAAACTTGTGACCAAGAGCTTAGTTGGTCCAAAATGTGAGAAAACAGTCTCAAATAATTTATAAGTTGATAAAAAGTATAATCGTAAAATAGTTAAAGGCATTTCAAAGTAATTCGAGTAACCTCGCGTAAGAAAATAATTATTCGCGAAGCTTCGTAATAAAATCATAAATGGCTTGTTTTTAGTAACTAAAATATATCTTAGTAGAAAATATTCCATAAACGTATTCAAACATTTTTAGGAAAAAGGAATAACTTAAATCCAAGCTTAAAAATGTCAATTCGGAGAGAAATAGAATTCCTCGCGGAAAAATTACTTAGTTTACGAAGAAACCAAATAAATGGATTTAAAAGAATTTTAAATCTTTAAAATTAAAAATAGAAATTATTAAACTCAAAAATTAAAATAAAGCTTGGTAAAATGATAAAATATGAGGCCAAAAGTGACAGAGTTAAGACGAAGTCCTAACAGAAAGAATAAAATGCTTAGGAAAAAAAATAGCGGGTGTTACACATACCCTCGACTCATTAACTCATCAATTTGCCTTTGTAATTCCTTAGTCTCCTCCGGATTACACCTATATGCTGCCTTGTTGGGTAAGGCTGCTCCTGGAATGAGGTCGATTTGGTGTTCTATACCTCTAATAGGTGGTAAACCAACGGGTAATTCCTCGGGGAAGACATCCTTAAACTCGTGTAACAACTCCTCAAATGGCTTTCCTCCAAGCCTATTCTCAACTACTACGGGTTCCTCTCTAGCCACCATGACAAAGACACGCTCCCCCCCTTGTAAAACCTGTTCTACTTCACTCTCACTCGCAAAGATGGTAAGGTTAGGCTTCTTGGTTTTGTTGGAGGTCATAGCTCTAACAGCTTGGAGAGTCATAGGTTTTAGAATGATTTTCTTTCCCTTATCCCTCAACTCGTATTCATTTTTTCTCCCATGGTGTACCACATCCCTATCAAACTGCCAAGGACGCCCCAAAAGTATATGACAAGCATCCATAGGGATAACATCACAAAGAACTTCATCGACATAAGACCCCATAGTTAAACCTACTCTTACTTGTTTTGTGACCTTTATTTTGTTTCCATCATCTAACCAATGTAATGCATACGGTCTAGGGTGATTGGTAGTGGTTAGACCTAACTTAGTTACCATTTCAGTAGAGGCAACATTCGTACAACTACCTCCATCAATAATCAAACTACACCATCTGGTATTAACTAGACACTTAGTGTGAAAGAGTTGATCTCTTTGTTCGGTGTTGTGTGGGATGGGTTTAGCATGAAGTGTACGTAGTACTAAAACATTACCATACGTTGGGAGCTCATAGTCTTTTCCTTCTTCCTCCTTTTCTCCCAAGTAGACTTCAGGACCAGATGCGCTATTGGACTTTAGAAAGTTCGTCCATTTTGCCCACCGATTCTCTCCTTAGGCTTTCCAAGAAACTAGAGTCTTCAAAGCTCACAACTCCTGCCATGCTTTACGTCTAATGGATGACCAAAGCTCTGATACCACTAATGATGTGAGTTAAGATGAACTTTGAAACAAGAACATGAAGATGGATTAGTATTCTGAAATGAACGTAAACAAAGTAACCAAAACAGAATGTAGGGACAGTTTAAGGATGAATAAACCGTAACCAAAGGATAGTATGCTTAGTGAAGTAGACCTATACTCCAACAAAGCGGGTGCTAAATCAAACATGCGATTGAAGTAGCGAGTTTAGAGCTTGTAACGCAACTTACTCTAGACTTTGTCTTGTAAACAACAAGTACGTAAAAGAAAGCTTAGCTTTACTCAGGTTTTTGATATGAAAATTGGATGCCTTATTCATTCAAATGGATAGCTATATATAGCCTACAAGAGACCCTTAAACCGGCTGGTTAGGGTGACAAAAACAAAGTTAACAACCATGTGAACATGGAGCTAATAACAAAGCTAGGAGCTAATAACAAAGCTTAACCAAGAGCAATCACCCGCGGCACCTTGTGTGAACATGGAGCCAAAAACAAAGCTTGAGGATGTGCACACTATGTGAACATAGCCATGGTGTGAACCCAAGTTAATGCCTTCAATTTACCTTGACTTCTTTGCTCTTTTATTCGTCCCCATACGAGCTAACTTATTACTTGGAGGAGGCACACTACTAGGCTGGTAGGAGGTGCTAATGTGGATTGACTAGAACTATTAGGAGCTAGTGTTACTTCATTGAATTCTTTAGCCTCTTCATTCGGATCAGAACGTGTCTTTGACATGGGTACTATAGAGGAACCAATTAGGATTGATAATGGGTTTGGAAGGAAACAATTCGTGGAGTTGCCAAAGGAACTGGGTGTTGTCATTCCTAATGAATTACCAGCTGGTTTGACACCTAGTAAAGATCATGAAGTCTTAAGGTATGAGGATGGTAAGAACAATGTCGTAGCTGATCCGAATCAAGAAGCTACTAGTCCAAGTAAGGAAGTAATATAGAGCTTAACGAAAGAATATTAGCTCCCACATAAACATAGGCCATCTACATTAGCACGAATAAAGAGTCGTCTTCAATTATGGAGCTAGCTCGAGTTTGAGCTGAATAAAGGAGCAAGTAATCACGGTTAAATGAAGACATTAACTTGGTTTCACACTCAATCAAACATGGAAAGAGTACTGAAGTTATGAAGGTGTTTTGAGGCTGATTGTGTTCATATGGTGTGCACGTTTGAAGGCTCCTTTGTTGGCTTTGTTTTTGGCTCCATGCTCACATTGTTGCCACGCCTCATTACTCCTACTCAAGCCTTGTTTTCATCTCCATGTTCACACAAGAGGTCCACGGCTGATTACTCTTCACTTAGCATAGTTATTAGCTCCTTGTTTACATTGCCTTGTTATTAACTCCAACTTTGTAATTAGCTCCTAGTTCACAATAGGCTTAGACTTTGTTTTTGTCACCCTAAACCAACCGGTTTAAGGGCTCTTGTAGGCTATATATAGCCGGCCATTTTGAAGGAATAAGACATCCAATTTGCATATTAAAACTTGAGTAAAGCTGAGCTTTCTGTTTCGTCCTTGTAGTTTACAAGACAAAGTCTAGAGTGAGTCGCGTTACAAGCTCTAAACTCGCTATTTCAATCGAGTGTTTGATCTAGCAAACCGCTTTGTTGAAGTATAGGTCTACTTCACCTAGCATACTATCCTTGGTTACGGTTTATCCTTCCTTAAAACTATCCTTTCTTTCTGTTTTGGTTACTCATTCACGTTCCATTTCAGAATACTAATCCATCTTTACATTCTTGTTTCAAAGTTCATATCAACTCACATCATTAGTGGTATCAGAGCTTTGGTCATCAAGCAAACGTAAGAATGGCAGGAGTGTTGAACTTTGAAGATCCTACCTTCCTGGAACAACTAAAGAAGGCATTGGAGAACTTCTAGCCCAAGAATTCTCGCTTCCAACCAAGGAGAGAACCGGTGGACAAGATCAAGGTAACTGAACTTCCTGAGTTTAACGGTGGTACTGATCCTGAAGCTTACTTGGAGTGGGAAAGAAGCATGGAGAAGCTCTTTGACTTCAAGGATTTGGAGGACGAAGAGAGGTGCAAGGACGTAAGCAAAGGGGCTTCCCTTTGGTATGAAGGGCTTAAGGTACAACGCACCAGAAGTGGAAAGGGTAAGATTACTTCTTGGGAGTCCTTAAAACGCAAACTACGTAAGAGGTATGTCCCAACTACACACAAGTTATCCTTATACAAAAAGATTGCTAACCTTGTACAAGGAAAAATGAGTGTTAGTGAATACATAGACGAGTTTGAGAACTTGGTCACGGTTGATTTGTGTCTTTATTCTGATTTTGATACCTTATGTGGGTTGTGTCTAAAAATTGAGGCACAAGGGAAGGGAAGACATGAGGGCGAGTCTAGTAAGAATCATACTTGGTCACGAACGGATGATAGTAATAGAATCAATCCTACTAATACTAATCAACCCCTTGTGATTAAGAATAATCCCGCACCCCCACCTCAGTCTACCCCCAAAACAACCACTGAAACTAGTCTATCTAAGGTACGTTGTTTCAAATGTCAAGGGTTTGGTCATTACAAAAACGCATGTCCTAACAAAAGAGTGGTGACCTTAAGAGAAGTAATCACCATTAGGGATGAGATATGGGAGGAAGAACAATGTATAGGTGCTGTTTTTAATGTTAATGAGGGAGGGGAGGAAGAAGAAGAAGACTTTGAGGCTTATGAACCCCCGGCTTATGACACACTCCTAGTACTACGTACTCTACATGCTAACCCAATTCCACATGACACTGAACAAAGAGACCAACTGTTCCATACTAAGTGTCAAGTTAAAGACAAATGGTGTAGTCTAATCATTGATGGAGGTAGTTGTACCAACGTTGCCTCAACTGAAATGGTGGACAAACTAGGTCTAGCTACTACCAATCATCCTAACCCTTATGCCTTACATTGGTTAAACAACGGGAACAAGGTAAGGGTCAATAAACAAGTGAGGGTTGGTTTAACCATGGGATCCTACGTTGATGAAGTTCTATGTGATGTTATACCTATGGACGCTTGTCACATACTTCTAGGCCGTCCTTGGCAGTTTGATAGGGACGTAGTTCACCATGGGAGGAGGAATGAGTATGAATTGAATGATAGGGGAAAGAAAATTATACTCAAACCAATGACCCCTCAAAGTGTGTGTAACATGTTAGCTAACAAAGTCGGAAAACCCAGCCTTTCAATGTTTGCCAATAAAGAGGTGGGAGTACTTGTTGTAGAAGGGGAGGAGTTGGAAGCCGCCAAAGAGGAACCCATTAAGATTAAGAGTGGTAGCGAAGAAGAGTGGCAAAAGGAACAAGGTGCTGTTATCTCTAACGGAATACCATCCTGTTTGATGCCTAGTAAAGATCCTGAGATCTTAAGGTATGAAGAGGGTAAGGTCAAAGGCATGGATAAAACATTGTCTTGTAACAACACACTTTCAACCACCTTGGGTGCAGGCACAATTGGAATTGAGAATTGGAAGGACTATTACTCCATGGAGGCTGAAGTACTTACCGAGCACAAGACTAACTCTTTTTGTACTCCTGATGAGCTTATTTTGCAGGTAAAACTTCCTTTTAAAGGAAACCTCCCTTGCACCCCAGGGCGTTCTAATTCAGGGCACATAACGGGAAAGGCCTACAAAGGAGAGCACAACAAAAACAGAAGTACGAGGCTCTTCCTAAGGGGTGACTTGTCTTTGGCTAACGTGAGTATAGAGGGGTTCCCAAACCAAGGAAGGAACAAGTTAAAATCACAACTAAAAGTTCCGTACAAGGGTAACCACAAAACTTACAAGTCAAAATTGCCGGATGAGTATAGAGTTCAAGCCACATTCCTAATAGAAGATCTTTCTCTGTTCCTTGATAAAGATAACGTTTCAGAATTGAGGACAATTCCTTGTCAAGAGGGAGGAGATGATCCGAATCAAGAAGCTACTAGTCCAAGTAAGGAAGTACTATAGAGCTTAACGAAAGAATACTAGCTCCCACATAAACATAGGCCATCTACATTAGCACGAATAAAGAGTCGTCTTCAATTATGGAGCTAGCTCGAGTTTGAGCTGAATAAAGGAGCAAGTAATCACGGTTAAATGAAGACATTAACTTGGTTTCACACTCAATCAAACATGGGAAGAGTACTGAAGTTATGAAGGTGTTTTGAGGCTGATTGTGTTCATATGGTGTGCACGTTTGAAGGCTCATTTGTTGGCTTTGTTTTTGGCTCCATGCTCACATTGTTGCCGCGCCTCATTACTCCTACTCAAGCCTTGTTTTCATCTCCATGTTCACACAAGAGGTCCACGGCTGATTACTCTTCACTTAGCATAGTTATTAGCTCCTTGTTTACATTGCCTTGTTATTAACTCCAACTTTGTAATTAGCTCCTAGTTCACAATAGGCTTAGACTTTGTTTTTGTCACCCTAAACCAACCGGTTTAAGGGCTCTTGTAGGCTATATATAGCCGGCCATTTTGAAGGAATAAGACATCCAATTTGCATATTAAAACTTGAGTAAAGCTGAGCTTTCTGTTTCGTCCTTGTAGTTTACAAGACAAAGTCTAGAGTGAGTCGCGTTACAAGCTCTAAACTCGCTATTTCAATCGAGTGTTTGATCTAGCAAACCGCTTTGTTGAAGTATAGGTCTACTTCACCTAGCATACTATCCTTGGTTACGGTTTATCCTTCCTTAAAACTATCCTTTCTTTCTGTTTTGGTTACTCATTCACGTTCCATTTCAGAATACTAATCCATCTTTACATTCTTGTTTCAAAGTTCATATCAACTCACATCAGTAGCTGATACCTTATCTTGTCACTACACACACTCATCCACCCTAGATGTAAGAGCACTTGGATTCAAGACTTTGAAGGATTACTCCGCTATGGATACTAGTGCAATCACCGGGTACAAAGCTAGTGCTCTTGGTGCTTTTGATGAGTTTGTTTTGCAGGGAGATCTTCTTCTTAAAGGGAACCATCTTTGTGTCCCAAAGCGTCCTATTTCAGAGTCTCTAGTTAGAGAAGCTCGTGGAGGAGACCCAGCTGGGCATTTTGGCATGACCAGGACCTTAGAGATGTTGAAAGAACACTTCTTCTGGCTAAAGATACAAGGGAGTACTCAAAACATTGTGGGCAAGAGCTTAACAAGTCATGTCTCAAAGAGTCCTCTCAAACCAAGAGAGTACTTGCCATTCTCCAAAATGACTCACTTCAGTATTTGTTACATAACGGATGATGCTAGCAAAAGTCCTGACTTGTACTTTAGAGAAGTGATTCGGGAAAGGATCAAGGAAGCCTACAAAAGAAGGTCCAATAAAAACAGAAAAACGAGACTCTTCCAAGAGGGTGACTTGGTTTTGGTTCACTTGAGAAAGGAGAGGTTTTCAAGCAAAAGGAAGAACAAGTGGAAGCCACAAACAGAAGTTCCATACAAGGGAAACAACAATGTTTGCAAGATGAAGTTACCGGATGGTTATGAAGCTCATGCTACATTCAAAGTGAGAGATCTTGCTCCTTACCTTGATGAAGATGGCATTTCAGAATTGAGGACAATTCCTTTTCAAGGGGGAGGAGATGATCCGAATCAAGAAGCTACTAAGGAGTTCAATGAAGTCACCTTAGCTCCTAATGGTCTTAGTTCAGCCACACTAGCACCTCCTACCAGCTTAGTAGTGAACCTACTACAATTGGTGAACTAGCTCGTGTGTGGGCTGATTAAAGGAGCAATTAGTCAAGGTAATTTGAAGGCATTAACTTGGGTTCACACTCATTCAAGCATGGGGAGTGTACTGAAGTTAAAGAGGACGTTTGAAGCTGGTTGTGTTCACATGGTGTGCACGTCCAAATGGCTCCTTGTTAAGCTTTGTTTTTAGCTCCATGTTCACATAAGCCGCGCCTTAATGCTCTCTTAGCTTTGTTATTAGCTCCTAGTTTACATAGCTTTGTTATTAGCTCCTAGTCTACATAGCTTTGTTATTAGCTCCTAGTTCACATAGGTGTAAGCTTTGTTATTGTCACCCTAACCAGCCGGGTATAGGGTCATTTGTAGGCTATATATAGCCATCTATTTGAAGGAATAAAACATCCAACATTCATATCAAAAACCTGAGTAAAGCTAAGCTTTCTTTTTACGTCCTTGTTGCTTACAAGACAAAGTCTAGAGTTAGTCGCGTTACAAGCTCTAAACTCGCTACTTCAATCGCGTGTTTGATTTAGCATCCGCTTTGTTGGAGTATAGGTCTACTTCACTAAGCATACTATCCTTGGTTACGGTTTATTCATCCTCAAACTATCCTTACAATCTGTTTTGGTTACTTTGTTTACGCTCATTTCAGAATACTAATCATTCTTCACGTTCTTGTTTCAAAGTTCATATTAACTCACATCATTATCAACCCATAATCCTGACGCATTGTTTGCAGGTGTTTGTCCCGATCTTGACGGGTGACGAGGGTCACTACAGTTGCGCCTGCATCAACTTCAATTCTGGGCAAATAGAGTACCTCGACAACCAGTTGTACGATAAAGATTTTACAAAGTTGTCTTACTATGGCATTGCTCGGACAGCGGTCAGGCCCTTTTAATTTAATATTGAATCAATTATGTGACCGGAATGTGTCCAACGACTGATCCTGTTTGAACTTGTTTTGCAGGTTAATAAGATGGGGGAGTTCATGGTACAACGAGGGATGGAGAAAGGTGAGAAGGTCCGTGCATTTAAATTGGTAAACGTTCCCTTATCATGGCAGGGAGTGGGGTACTCCGCCAATGACTGTGGAGTGTACCTGATGGTGCACATGATGTTGTACAACGGATCCCCGTTCAACTGCTCCTTGGGGACAATGGCGGCCATGAATATGTGCAGGGCGGAGATCACGGCAACCCTTATACTGAGCGACGCGAACAAGATGAGGAACACTGTTTTGCAGAAAGTGATTGAATTCGGAAAATACAAGGAATCGTTGGAATCTGCCCGTACGTTTGAAACCACTCCTGTGAAGGCAACGGCCAAGAAGCGTCTGAGCAAATCACCGAAAACACCTGCACCCACCCCCAGATCAGTCCCAGAAGAAAGACAGTCGGCGATTAAGTCTCGGATACGGGGCTGTGGAGATGGGTTGGATTGCTCATTGAACCAGGGTGAACCTGCCCCGGACGCCATTGTCATGTCACTCATATTTCGCCTGCGAGTGGGGCTGACGAGTGGGATGCTCAGCCTGCGAAAACACACCGCCGACTACTGCTTCCTCGACGATAATGGGTATGACGAAAAGTAAGTGACCGTCTTTTGTTCCTGATGCGTGTTTCATATTACACCTACTAACCGGTGTCAACAAATCCGCAGTGAACGCTTTGGGTCCTACGGCCCTCGTGCGCAGCTGAAGAGGCGTGACATTCAATCGCTCTTCTCCGCCGGTGGCATGAGCGCCGCTGTGCTGGAGTGTTGGTCGCACCTAATGAACTGGTGCGAATCAGACGACAACCGGCGTGGGTTATCCTCCCCCACGAACCCAACGATGGCGTGGTTCGGAATTCAACACATGGTATGCCCCCATAACCTACTACCTATCACACTAAATAGTACAAATGATCCCCATTCACATTAAATAGTTAGAAATAATCACAAAGTTCACTTAGTACAGTCACACATGTTGACATGTACAATCACATGCTATCAGTTGCACAGTCACACATATTGAGGTGTACAATCACGTGAAATACGTTGCACAGTCACACATGTTGATGTGGACAATCACTCTTGTCGAGGTGCACAATCACACTCTGCACGCTGCAAAGTTACGCAGCTTAGTCTGTACAATCACGTGCTATAAGTTGCATAGTCAGGCATTAAATAGTACAAATGACCCCCATTAACATTAATAGTCAGACATCACTTTGCAGAGTCACTCTTGTTGACGTGCACAATCACGGAATATAAGTTGTACAGCCACGCACATTATATAGTCAGACATCCTAGAATTTGAATTCACACTGTCATGTATAGTCACACTCTGCACGCTGTAAAGTCACGCGGCTTAGTCTGTACAATCACACGCTTTGCGATGTGCGGCCACGCACATGATATATTCCATTCTCGCATCCTATCACTGATGACAACTAATATTCGCCATCCGTTAGGACTCGCTGACCCGTATACTGGAACGACCCGATTCAAGTACCCCTGCGGACGAAGACACTGACGGTCTGTACGAAGCGTGGGACAGATTCATACAAGACTGCGCCGGGACATTCGACTTGAACGCCGAACTGTTGTTTTTCCCGGTGCATACTATGGGGCACTACGCGTGCGTGTGCGTCAACTTTAGAGAAAGAACAGTTGATATCCTCGATCACCAGACACATGCCCCAGGGTCGCATATGTTCCGGGTGTCCAGCGAGATAGTAAGTTGCACGCATATGCTTTATTTCACCACGTCAAAAATATTCTACTGCTTGGGTGCTGATGTTTACTATTACCTAATACTGCAACAGATGCAAGCATTGAGGGTCTACATGGACGAGAAAGGGCTGATTAAGGGCAGTCACCTGGCGGATTTTGAGCATCGCCAAGTAAAATTGGAATGGCAGAGCGCCCGGAAGAACGATCCGGAGTCCGGCATTTTCTGCTTGATGCACATGTGCCTGTACGACGGGGCGCCGTTCACCCACACTGATATTGGGTCAAAGCTCGGGAGGCGTTACTTGTCGTTCGAGGTGGCAGCAAGTCTCGTACTTGTTGACATGAATGAAGCTCGCGACGACGTGTTGCCGAAAATTCGCGCTTTCATAAGAAACGCTACGTGCATATGGATCAAACTCGATGAAAAACGTAAACTGGGGAAAATCGTGGAACGAAAGACCTCAGCGAACCGTAAGGCATGAATGTGTAGTGAAGTAAAAACGTTTTTTTGTGAATATAGAAAAAATCTCATGTTCGAGTATCTTCTGAGTATCAGATGAATGACAACTCAGTATCAGGGTCGCATGTGCGACGTGATACAGTCACGCAACTTCTGACTCACAGTCACAGTCAAACTCCTGCAGACTCATGACAGACGACCACAAAATCACCAATTAATTATACTAACTACCCCTGCATATATGTCCATCCATTTACTTTCAGATTATTTCACCTTTAAAAAAAACCGATGGTTCCCTTATTTACAGAAGACACGAAAAAAAACAATACACGCACCGTAAAATCGGATTATTTCTCAATAAGAAAACGATGATTTGAAAACGATGTCGAGAAAATATAAACTGTACATTGAGTGATGTTTGTGAGTGTGACTGCGAATTGATGTTTGTGAGTCTCAATGCACATTGAGAACACAAACCATCACCTCACTCTGCTAACCCTATTTACTTTAGAAGGATAGGGCCCCCACCTAACTCAATTAATATTTACTGCCCCGTTACTGCCTCCCCCCTTCAAATACCAAAGTCATTTTTACACCAACTACTTCCAACTTCACCTCTTTAAACCTAACAAAAAATGGCAAGCAAAATAGAAGAAATCAGAAAAATGATCGAGGAGTACGATGGTTTGTTGAATACCACTAGATCAAATGAATTAAGAGCCATGCAGCTAGTCGCTCCTGCCATAGACGCGAGGACCTATATGGCATCCATTGGCAGTACAGAAAAGGAGACCGAACTGGACGACTACATCGAATTCTTGATGAAAAAGTGTATTGGATGTTTCCACACTAAGAAAGCGTTGCAGTGTGATTTGGCCAACTTGAGGAAGATGCTTCAAAAAAACGGGGGTTAATTATGCATGTAGCGAAAATGAAGGGTGTAATGGACGTATCATGTTTCAAGTACTGGATGTTTTAATGTGTTTTGAGATATAAAATATATAAGTAATGGATGTTTTTACATTTCAAGAATATTTTTATGTTGTTTCAGAATGTGACTTTTCTATTTTTTTCCCTATTTCTCTATCGTTGTTTTGCTATTTCTCTATTTTTAGGTTTCTACGCTTCATTTTGGAGAATCACTGTCAGTGTGTTGTAGAATCACAGACATTATCTTGTACAATCACACTCCCACAATGCTACTGTAGAGTCACACCCTGCCTAATGTAGAGTCACGTTCATTGTATTGCACAATCACACTCACTTGTTTTATGTCAACCAAATATTAAGTTAGTACTGTTTGTAGCGTTTAAAGATAATACATTCCAGAACAAAAACAATTTTGTTTTACGACTACGCCATATTAGAAATAATTAAGATCGACAAAAGACGTAACGACTACGCCATGTTTTACGACTACGCCGTATTAGAAATAATTAAGATCGACAAAACCGAATATGTAGTGATGAATGTGAATGGATGTTTGTGAGTCTCAATTTATCGTTGGGAAACATAACACCCACCTCAATCTCTTAACCCTAATAAATATATGAGAATAAACCCCCCACCTAACCCATTAAATTTTCACCCCCCCCCCCCCCCCCTTTACTGCCTAACCCATTCATTTTCAACCCCCTATTTACTGCCTCCCCCATTTTAAATACCAACACCATTTTTATCACCTTAACCACTTCAACTTCACCACTTTTACCAGCCACTACATACAACTCCACCACTTTAACCTTATAAAAAAATGGTCAGCAAAATAGAAGAGATCAGAAGTTTGATCAAGGAGTACAATGGTTTATTGGATTCCACTGTGTCCAATGAATTAAGAGCCATGCAGCTAGTCGCAACTGCGATTGACGTGAGGCGTTTCGTGGCGTCCACTAGTGATACACATAAAGAGGCCGAACTGGACAACTACATCCAGTTCTTGATGAAAAAGTCTATGGAGTGTTTCCGCACAAGGAACAGGTTCCAGCGTGACTTGGCCAACTTGAATAAGATGCTTAAAAAGTACGGAGGTTAAGTATGTATGGGTTAAGATGTACCGTTTAGTAATGGTCATTTTTATGTGTTTTAAGTTTTAATGAATGTTAAAGTGTAGCGTTTAATGTTCAAGTGTAGCGTTTAATGGATGTTTTCCGCACTATGTCGTAGAATGTTTTCCGCGTTTTAGGGTATGCAAGTATTACATGTTGTGCAAGAGATGGACTTTTTCTAAAGTACAAATATTTCCATCGTTATTGCGCTATTTCTCTATTTTCATCGCTAATTTTCTAATGTACAGACACATGGTGTATAGTCACACTCAACAAGTTTTATAGTCACACTAAACATGGTGTATAATCACAGTCATCATGTCATAGAACTAGTTTACGTTACTACACTTCATTTTGGAGAATCACAGTCAGTGTATTGAAGAATCACAGTCATTATCCTGTACAATCACACTCCCACAATTAGTGAAACCACAGTCCACCTCTTGTTCTACAATCACACACTGAATGCTGTAAAGTTGCACTCATTATGTTGCACAATCACACTCACTTGTTTCGTGTCACCCAAATATTAAGGGCATAATGTTCCTATACAGCTGTATTTGTAGCCAAAGATGCTGCATTCCAGAATAAAAAAGACTGCTATTTCAATGTATTCTTACAGTCAAAGGAACAAAAACAATTTTACGGACCCCCACGCTTTACGACTACGCCATATTGGAAATAATTAAGGTCCGCAATAGCATATACAATATCACGGACCTTGACCATTTCAAACGTCGACAAGTCTTTATGTTTCACAAAGCAAAAAATCGCCCCCATGATCTAAGACTTAAACCATATTAGAAATGATTGAGGTCCGCAATATACGAAAACAATGTCACGGACCTTGACCATTTCAAACGTCGACAGCCTTTGTGTTTCCAAAAAAAATGTTCCTAAGTAACAGATGATATTCATGAACAATCCTCCTCGGCAATCCCTGCCGGGTCCTCCTCCTCCTCCTCCTCCTCAACATCAACAGGTGGGTACTCAGCAAATGGGTTGGGGCAGTTCCTCTTGTCATGGTGCCCCATCCTCTTGCAGTTCTTACACAGCCGTTTAGGCTTCGCGGCAATTGCAGCAGCCTTCGCCTTAGAAGAAAGCATCCGCTTCCCACTGCCCTTGTTCTTGGCTTTCTTTGGGGGCAATATGTTTATTTCAATTGAGCTCGTACAGCCGAGGATCTCTTCTAATTCTTGCGTCTTGCTAAATGGCACAGCAGAGACAATATCGGACCTGAAGTCGCGAATGACATCAGCTAGATTACTAACGTCTTCCTTACCCATTTTGCTGACGTGAGTGACGGTCTCATAGAACTCCGAGAATAGCCTCGTGACTGTAACAGCCTTCTCATCGCGGAGGCGACTCTTTGACAGGGGACACGCATTAACATTACGTAGAGCATCCTTTGTCCATCTCCATGCCACGTACCGTTCCGGGATCGTCTCCTGTCCTTTCGAAGAGTATATCCAAATGGCGTGCCTGCAAAGAATTCCATACCGACAGAACTTCCTGCAAGTACACCTGACCTCACAGGTACCTGCGAGTGCATTAAAAAACACATAAAGAGTGCGACTGTTGACCGTACAGACGGTGGCTACGCAACGTACGGGATGAGACTCCGTAAAGGTATGATCACAACCTTGACAGGATACAGTCACACCCATAATGCTGCATAGTCACAGTCCTTACGACGCAGAATCAAACGAATTGCGTTGTACAATCACACGCACCGCGATCCAGAGTCGCACCCTTTATTGTGTACAGTCACATTCAATGAATTATGGAAAAAAACTCGTTACGTTTAGAATCAAAGCGTTTAGATCATATAATATGGCTACACGAAATGGACAGTGACTTTCTATGCTAGTACCTGGGTTGTATTCAACAATGTAGTTGCGGTCCCGGATGGAGTCCAGTACTGTTGTCGCTTCGATCCCGTCATTCTCCTGATACGCACGAACGCTGCACGTGTACAGCGAAAACTTAACCTCTTCCTGAAAGTGTGAAAAGGCGACGTGCATGTACACCCTTGCCGCGTGGCTCTCCATCGGATTTGTCGATACAATTTTGGGGAATGACTGCCGGTTATCGTTGTCTAGCCTCTTCTGCATGTGCCTTTGTTGGTCCATCGCACTTTCGAAACGCATCCAGAACTGGACCAACGTACCATTGTTGTCTTCAAACTTTTTGAAGAAACTGTTCTCACTCTCTGATCTCTGCGTTGTCCTCATAATTCCGGACATCCTCACCTCCTTGCAATGCACGGCGACCCATTTGCTCCTCTCTTTGAACATATTTTCGAACCATTCGATACCAACAGCATCATGGTCGATCATAATCCGCCCCCACCTGTCGTCGAACTCCGACGCCTCGATGTCATCATCCCATATAATTGCATTGAGAGCTTTTACAAAGTCCGAGGCCTCCTCTCTTGATCTGCCATACTTTGTTGGAACCTTGTTCATGATGTGCCACGTGCAGCACCGTTGGTGCGCTGCTTTGAATATTTCGGGGACGGCTTTTAAAATTCCGGGATCCTGATCTGTAATGATATAACACGGTTCCTTCCCGCCCATGGCTTCCAGAAACCGGGAGAGGACCCATATAAATGACTCGTAGTCCTCCTTAAATAACAACGCCCCACAGAACGTGACAGACCGTTTGTGGTTGTCCATGCCAGTGAACGGTGTGAACACCATGGAATACACGTTGGTTCCGTACGTTGGGTCGAACGAAACTGCATCCCCGAATGCCGCGTAATTCCTTCGAGCTGCACCATCCGCCCAAATGACCCTGCGTAAGCTTCCGTCTGTATCCACATCGTAGTCAAAGTAGAAATCCTCCTGACTGTCCCTCAAACTCTTGAACCGGTCTATGAACAACTGACCATCCTGCTCGTGGACGAAGCACTTGACGTCCCTCCCCCAGTTCTTGAAATCAACCAACGATGCTCCGATGTTCTGATATCCGCCCGACAACTCCTTGCACATCCTGTATGTTCGAGTCGCCCCGATCTTCAGCTGCACACACAAAAATGCAACTGCATTGGTCTCGCACAGTTGGCCGTCAAACATACACTAACAACATTGTTGACAGACATTACGCACCCTCGAGTTGCAGACGATCATCTCCTTGTGATATCTTGATAGATTTCAAGATGACTTTTGAAACTCTCTGTCCTTGACCGTCACAAGATCGTGGTTGTGTTCCTTGATGAACTCTTCAATATAAAACCCCCCGATCATTGCACAGAGCCTAATTCTTGCTCCACATTGCGTCCTCGTCGCCTTCGTAATCCTCTTGGGTTCGTACGATCCCACGTACTCTTGCCCCTCCTTCTCTCCCGTGCTCGACAGCTTCACCATGCTCTGGCTGGCTGTTTTGCCCTCCTTGTTACAAGCCAACAATTTCTTCTTGATCGACCCATCAAATGATCTAGTTGTCGTGTAC
Source organism: Agrostemma githago (assembly GCA_958450325.1). Classification (NCBI taxonomy): domain Eukaryota; kingdom Viridiplantae; phylum Streptophyta; class Magnoliopsida; order Caryophyllales; family Caryophyllaceae; genus Agrostemma; species Agrostemma githago. The sequence goes on along the minus strand of OY288243.1, from coordinate 33,693,459 downwards.
CTCTTCGCCTCGAAACCAACATAAAATGCGTAAGCTTGATAAAACTTGAATGCTCCATCGATGTCCACGAACTTCTGCCCTACGTAAGGGACAATCACTGTGTCTTCAGCTGGCATATAGGTTGGAACAAAAAATAAATTATCAAAGGTTGGACACTATCAAACTTGCAACGCACGCATTCATCTCTGACCTTATTGAAGTGTGACTTTTCTCGACAACGACTGTGACTTTGCGTGTATAACAACATGATTGTTAGAGCTTAACACCCGCACCGCATAACAAAAGCAAGTACAACTACAACCCCAGATGCAATACCAACAATAATAAATATATACGGAGTATATATTTTCTAAACAACAAAAAAACACCTGCAATAATAAATATAACAATGATAAGGAAACAAAATAATAATATGCAATACTACAACTGCAATTGAGTATGACTGTCTATCATATTGAGTATGACTGTCACGTTATAACGGTGTGACTCTGCAAAAATATCAAACCAACCAAAACAATGTTCGACTGCACATTTTCCTGGCTCTTCTCATTTAACAAAAAAAAATATATATGTATATATCCATCTTACCTCCTGCATGTTGCCCATAAATATCCCCCTCTATACAAAACTACAACTACATGCAACCAACAAAATAATAATTTGCCTTGATTAATATCCACAACACATAAGAACTACAAGTACAACTACAAACCAGTATGCAATACTCAACAACAACAAAAAAAAAATACAATGATATATATAACAATGATAAAGAAACCAACATAAATATTTGGAATAATAAAGAACCTTCAACGTAATACAGCTGAACAACTACAACAACAGTGAACGTGTGACTGTCTATCATATTGAGTATGACTGTGATGTGAGTTAAAATGAACTTTGAACAAGTTATTTGGAGATTGATAGTACTTTGAGATAAACGAAAAACAAGCAACGAAAATCAGATTGGAATAGTTGTTGTAAGGATGATAGAATGTAACCAAGGATAGTGTGCTAAGTGAGATAGACCTATACCTCAACAAAGCACTCGACTAACTCGATTGAAATAGCGAGTATAGAGCTTGTAACGCGACTAACTCTAATACTTTATCTTGTGAACTACAAAGACGAAAAAGAAAAGCAAAGCTTCACTCAGGTTTGTTTGATGAAAGTTGAATGCTTTATTCATCAAATGGATGGCTATTTATAGCCTACAAATGTCCCCAAAGAGAGGCCAACCAGAATGGTCAAGCCTCTTAAAGAGGGTGATACAAACAAAGCAAAGGAAAAGAACTTAGACACTTAGATACAATGCATCAATGGGAACACATTCAGCCTACTAAATCCGATGCACAGCCCTTGTTTGCATGAGAGGTTTGATGAGTGTGAACCCAAGTTAATGTATCCATATGGTCTTGATTATTTGACTTGTAAAACAGATTAGAGCAAAGTATGTTCTTGCTCTTTTATTCGGTCCAGGTAGGTGCTTGCACGAGCTAGTTCAGCACTTAAAGAAGGCACACTACTAGACTTGAAGGAGGGGCTAAGGGGGTTGGACTAGGACCATTTCGAGCTAGTGTGAGTTCATTGAACTCTTGGTTTGTTGCTTCTTCATTCGGATCATCTCCTCCCCCTTGAAAAGGAATTGTCCTCAATTCTGAAATGCCGTCATCATCAAGATAAGGAGAAAGGTCTCCCACATTGAACGTGGCATGAACTCCATAATCATCCGGTAACTCCACCTTGTAGGCATTGTCGTTTACCTTTGATATGATCTTGTATGGACCTTCTGCTCGTGGCATCAACTTATTCTTTCTCTTGCTTGGAAACCTCTCCTTTCTCAAGTGAACCCAAACTAAGTCACCCTCTTGGAATAGTCTTGGTTTCCTGTTTTTGTTGGATCTTCTTTTGTAGGCTTCATTTACCTCCTTGATCCTTTCTCGAATTTGCTCGTGGAGTTTTATCATGGATTTAAGCTTTTATTCTGCGTCTTTGTGGACTAACTCATCCTTAGGTAGAGGAATCAGGTCCAAAGGCATATAAGGATTGATTCCATACACGGCCTCAAAAGGAGAATGAGAGGTAGCATAAGTGGGAGAACGATTGTAAGCAAACTCAGCGTGGGCAAGCTTGACATCCCAATCCTTTTGAGTCTTGCTCACAAGGCCCCTTAGCAACGTGCCTAAGGTGCGATTGGTAACTTCGGTTTGTCCATCTGTTTGTGGATGATGAGAAGTGCTAAATAAGAGCTTGTTCCCTACCTTCCTCCATAATGTGTTCCAAAAATAGCTAAGGAACTTTGAATCACGATCCGAAACAATGGATTTAGGTACTCCATGGAGACGCACCACTTCTTTGAAGTACAAATCGGCTACATTGCTAGCATCATCGGTTTTGTGACAAGCAATGAAGTGAGCCATTTTTGAGAACCGGTCTACCACCACCATGATAGCATCTTTCCCCCTAGCTGTTCTTGGCAAGGCCACGATGAAGTCCATGGACACATCTTCCCATGGTCTTTTAGGAGTGGGCAAGGGCATATAGGCTCCTGGCTTGAAAGAACTCTTGGCAAATTGGCAAGTCACACACTTGCTCACTACATGTTGAACGCTCCCTTGCATTTTTGGCCAAAAGAAGTGCTCTTTTAAGACTTCCAATGTTCTTGTGATGCCAAAATAACCCGCTAATCCTCCCCCATGAGCTTCCCTAACCAGCAACTCTCTGATGGGATGTTTGGGAACACAAAGTCGATTTCCCTTGAAAAGAAATCCTTCCTGCAAAACAAACTCGTCAAAGGCTCCCTCCTTGCATTTGGTGAAAGCTTCACCAAAATCAGCATCATTTTTATAGTAATCCTTTAGAGTTTCAAATCCAAGCATTCTAACATCCAAAGTAGACAATAGAGTGTAGCGGCGGGATAATGCATCAGCCACCACGTTACTCTTACCGTCCTTGTATTTTGAAGAGAAATGAAAGGATTGCAAGAATTCCACCCACTTGGCATGCCTTGGACTTAGTTTTTGTTGGCCATTGATGTACTTTAGGGACTCATGATCTGAATGGAGAATAAAGTGGCATAGAATTCCTTGTCGTAGGTGCAATAATTCAGCCTTGCTCCATTGAGTTTTTCTGAAAAATAGGCAATGGGGCGCCTATTTTGTACGAGGACAGCACCAATTCCTACTCCACTAGCGTCACATTCAACCTCAAATGGTTGAGAGAAATCAGAAAGAGCTAGAATAGGAGCGGAACACAACTTCTCCTTGATGGCTTCAAAAGCATCTTGGGCAGCCTTGGACCAAACGAACGTACCCTTCTTCAAACACTCGGTGATAGGACTTGTGATGGTACTAAAGTCCTTAATGAACCTTCTGTAGAAGGAAGCCAACCCATGGAATGATCTTACTTCAGTAATGGTAGAAGGGATTGGCCAAGTACGGATGGACTCTATCTTGGTTTCATCAACGGATACTCCATCTTTGGACACCACATAGCCAAGGAACACCACACTTTCTACAAAGAAAGCACACTTCTCCTTCTTGCCAAAGAGTTGTTGTTTGCGTAGTGTCGTAAATAGTAGTGTAGACACCCGCATTTTGCCTGCTAGTGTCTATAGCAGTTCCCGACAAACACCCGATGATGATCGGACGCAAACGTGACTTAGTATACTCGGATTTGGACCCGAAATCAATAATATCTGACATGGACTTTTAGCGGAGTAATAATCTCACAAAACAGACCTCAAATCCAGGCCCAGTGGGCCGTTCCGAGCAAAATGAGACTAATTTGGGCCAAAACCGACACCAAAAATAAATCCCGTCTTTTAGCGACCGGGTCAAAACCCGGTCAAAGACGAAACCGTCTCATAAATCAGCCAGGTTCAGCTGGCGCACAAATCCAAATTCAAAAAATCAATCAAAACAAAAAATCAATTCTTTCCTATTTTGTCTCGATTTGCTTGACCCACTCGATCGAGTGGATTGACCCACTCGGTCGAGTGGAGCGTCATTTTCCGGATCAGGCCCATTTTCTAGGGCACTCGACCGAGTGCACTAGGGCCACTCGATCGAGTGACCCTAGGTCGTGGGGTAAACTCTATAAATACCCCACGACCCTCACTCATTTGGGAGGCTTTTTCTACAGTTTTTTCACCCACATTCTACCTACATTTTTACCTACATTCACCCACATTACAAGCCTTAGTAAGCCTAAGCACTACACACAAAAACCGAGTCCCTTGTCCCTCGAAAAACCGACAAACACACACATATATACACACACACAACATAACTTGCATACATCCTCGATACTCCGACGTCCCGTCACTATTTACGAGTCCATTTCCGAGGTCCCTACTAAGCATGTATGTTGAGGGTGTCCTAAACCCCATTTTGATCCTTGTTACTCTTTTATTTACGTTTTTTTATCGTTTATATTATATCTATACTAGTATTATAATTCTAACTTCTAACATAATTCTAACATTTTACTTTTTTGTATACTAACTTTTTACATTCTCGTCACTAACTTTATTATACCGCGTATACTTATATATAAACTAGTATCAAAGTCCGGTTCTAAATCCGTTTGACTACGATGTTGCCTAAAGTCCGTCTAATCCCTTTACGAGCAACGACGGAGGTGGAGCCCTTTCGAGGAGCCCCGCCCCAATGTACTCAAGGGCGTGACGTGATCGCAATCGGTCGTAGTTGAACGTATTTAATTCCATTTCTATAATTAGTACGGAACCCGTTGACACGAAAACCGACATCATATAACCCGAAAGGGTTAGTTTTGATGTCGTGACGTAGAGGGATGCATTCCGTCGCTAATTCAAATTCTCTAATATAAACGTTTTCATAAAGTCCCGACAACGGTATTATAATCGTACATATACACGATTATAGTACCGGAGGTCAAGTTAAATTCAAATCGTGCGATATTTGTATTTAATTTGACCAACCGTCGATTTTAAACCCAAAAGCAAAACGAGTTGACACTCGTACAGGGGCTACTCGACCGAGTGCGTAGGCCACTCGATCGAGTAGCGTCCATAAAACTGGGCAGACCCCTTTTCGAGGACACACTCGACCGAGTCAGACCATGACTCGACCGAGTGGGTCCTGTAACCCAGAAAATCGAGAGCTTAAATGCAACATTTAAGTCTCGTCTTTTTACGACTTTTAGTCGACACGTGTAAAGCCAATCACGTGAATCCATTTTTCAAAACTCACGCTTATCACGACACCTTAACGACTTTGATCGATTTTTCGACGTGATAAGTCGGGACAAGGCATCGAGGCATAGGATCGGGCTAGCATCACGCTTAGGACCTATGTCTCCGTCCTCCGTTTAATACACAACGCAATGTGTATTTAATCGGGGTTCGTCCATTCACATGGTTCACGGTCTAGTTTGTATATGGGTCCGTTCCTAACTTTTTTATTATTTATTATTCCATTTTTATATCGTTTGCAATTTTTGAATTGGCCGGGTTGTATTTCCGCCCGTGTAACTTGTATATTATTTACTTTCGAGCTTTATTTATTTACTTGCTTACCGCTTTATAAATGAACCTCGCATGCTAAATCATTTCGACCATATACTAGATGCATTAAATGACGTAGTTAATCAACAACTCGCATGCTTAGCCCGAAAACGCTGTTTGCATATCATTTAATCGTTTTACTAGCGCGCACACACGAACACGAACGATGTCTTAGTAGAGGCCGCCATGTGCGGGCGGGGTTGGGTGTCCTTAGTGGGCTTCCCAACACGTACCCTCACCCCTTACTCAGAACCTTTGGTTTCCGGATGTCCGAAACCCTTGGCGCACGAGAGTCATTCCATATACGAAAGCCGGTTTAAACGGTATCGATATTGCAATGCAAAGGGACGAGCCCAATGAACTCTGAAATCGAAGTGGGCTTACTTTGTGTATAGCCCATGACGACATAGAGTGGGCTCGTATGGTTCCGAATAACCACAAAATTCGGTGGCGACTCCATTTTGACTTAAATTTCGAACCGAGAACAATCTCACCACGAGATTCATTCGCCTACCCAAACCCGCGCGTGGCCGCGTCGGGGTGGACCTACGTCATGTCCACAATTTGGCGACTCCGCTGGGGATACCTGATGTACCACATGTCATCGGGGTTCCTAGGGTGAGACTCGAAGAGAAATCGTTCGAATATTAATGTGCGCACATTAGTTTAATGATTCATGCATAACCCAAATTTTGCCCGGGCCGGTTACTTGTGACCGACGTCCCACTATACCACGGTGCATTCCTACATGGGTGCACTAAAGACTTCGATGGCTGAACTCACCGGGGTTTTACGGCAGGTCCTAAGTCCAAATCGGCTAGGGAGTCCGTCCCGTTTCGTGAGAATGCTATCGTTGTTGGTATAGACCCTACTTTGACCGACCGAGACTTAGTGTAAAGCATACATAAGCGTCGTTATAATGCTTGTTTGACTACATGCTACTTGGTTTCCGTGTCTTTTTTCAAAAAACCGTCATTTCAAAAAAATGCATCTTTCCAAAAACACCCAAATTTTGAAAAACCCGAAATGCTGTCCGTTTCGGGACCCGAAAAATCTGTCAAGGCACGACCAACCCGCGTAGGGCAAAGGAAAGTCCGTCCATACACTCGAGTCAAAAGTCTGGGGAAAAGTCTCACGTGGACCTTCCTTCGAACGGGATTAGGCCCACAAAGCCAAAATCCTAAGGAAGCTATACCACCCATCGAGTCATCCGTCTAGATGTATTTCTCGAGTCTTTAGTCTTCCTTTCTAGTGTCGCTCGGGATGTACTTTTCCTTTCCTTTTTCCAAGATCTGGGATCGGTTTCTGATTACGCGGTGTTCTTACAGACAGGCCGCCGGCAACTAGACACGCTCGAAGGATGGCTACTTTGAACAGCCTACAAACCTCTCTGGACGCCATGGTCGCGAAGCAGACCGATATCGAAGCCCAACTGACCGAAATGTGGGCTGGCCAAGTGGCCATTGTTGCTCGCCTAGCTACGGTGGAGCAAAGGGCTCCTAATGTCGAGACCACTGGGCCTCTAGCTGAACTGGTCAGCGCAGTGCGCCGACTAGAAGAACAAGTCCATTTGACTGGGAGTAACAATATCCACCGGGAGAATAGCCGAGAGTACTCCACGGTGAGTGACAAACTACCCGCAAACCTGAACCTTACAGGCTTACCCATGTTTGAGGGAACCGAAGACCCGTTACTACATGTCGGGCCTTCAAGGAATTCATGGCCATCAAGGGAGTGGATTCGTCCATGTTCAAGAACCTCTTTGCTGCATCTCTTGAGAAGCACCCACGAGCCTGGTACTACAGGCTAGACCCGAAAAAATACCCTACCTGGGATGATGTGGCCACCGAGTTCCCTCGGAACTATGCTGACAACACCGAGATCCAAACCACAATCCGATCTCTGGAGGTTATGGCCCAAGAGCCAAAGGAAGGTTTTACTAAATACCTTCAACGCTGGAGGGCCGAAAGCGTGAAACTGGTCGATAAGCCCAATGAGAAGACTTTGGTGGAGGCTTTTGTCAAGAACCTCCTCCCTTCCTACCGGGTTCACCTCCGATACGCTGTCATACCCAATTTCACCACCCTTACTGAAATGGGTATGAGGATTGAAGACGATCTGAGACTAGAAGGCCTCACTAAGGCCGCTAGCAAAGGGTACCAAGGGGCTTCTTCCTCCACCACTAAGCCCCAAGCTGCAACTCGTAGCATTTTTTACACGGTTAATCTACTAGATGCCCCGTCCAAGAAGAACACCCCACCTCGGGTTTTCACTGATATAGGCACCACCTATACCTATGCCTTACAAAGGCTGTCCTCCAAAGGCCTAATCCAACCGATAGGCCCAACTCCTGAAGTTCCGGTCGAGCGACGCTCCAAGAACTACAATGCTCAGGCCTATTGCCAATACCACCGGGGCAATGGGCATGATACCGAAAAGTGTTGGAAGCTGAAACACTTGATCCAGGACCTGATTGAAAGCGGTAAAATCCCGCTACCCGGAGATAAACCAAGCAACAAGGAGAACCCTTTCAGCTCCCATGCCATCTTTGCCGGGGAGGTGATTGACTGCACTCACCTTATCTCCCCATTCATCCCGCAAGTGAACGGGATCTGGTTCGACGACGAGGATGATGTCTACCTCGCTAAGGGGGAAACCGTTCCCATCACCCCTGAACAGATTCGCGAGGCCAAAACTCGAGTCCTAGCCAGCAACAACCTTGGTCGTCCCTTTCTAGCCACAAGCACTAGGGACACCCCTATCCCGACAACCATCACCGATCCACTCGAGATGGAAGTCGCCCCTGAAGAGCCTACCGCTGAAACGACTATTGTGAAGCAACTGAAGAAGACCCGAGTTGACCTCACTATATGGCAACTCCTGGTTAGCTCTCAAGAACATCGAGAAGCACTTACAAAGGCTCTTGATCAAGTCAAGATCGACTCTTTGGCTACCCCTGCTGAAATGGTAGCCACGGTCCTACCCCACCTAAAGGGTAAGGCCAAGGAAGGAGGCCCAATGATCACCTTTTCTGAAGCCGACCTGCCACCATTTGGGACCTCCCACAACCTGGCCCTTTACATCACGGTGATTTGTCGAGGGAAATACCTTCCTATGACCTTAGTTGATGACGGGTCCGCTGTAAATGTCCTTCCTCTGAGGACCGCCAAAGCCCTCGGGATCACCGAGGCAGATTATGTCCCGACGGCTCAAACCATCCAAGCCTTTGATGGGAGCCGAAGACGGTATCTGGGGCTGTGAAGCTGACCATCATCACGGGCCCGATAGAAAAAGAGCTTGAATTCCAGGTGATTGATGTCACCTCATCCTTCAACTTGCTCCTAGGAAGGCCATGGATCCACGCGGTCAAAGTTGTGTCTTCCACCCTCCACCGTAAGATCAAGGTGCCTTTGCTCGACAATGTTATTACTTTGGAGGCAACCTGATCCGAATGAAGAAGCTACTAAAGAGTTCAATGAAGTCACCTTAGCTCCTATTAGTCTTAGTTCAGCTACACTAGCACCTCCTACAAGCTTAGTGGTGTGCCTACTTCAATTGTGGAGCTAGCTCGTGTGTGGGCTGAATAAAGGAGCAATTAGTCAAGGTAATTTGAAGGCATTAACTTGGGTTCACACTCATTCAAGCATGGGGAGTGTACTGAAGTTATGAGGATGATTATGGGCTGATTGTGTTCTCATAGTTAGCTTTGTTTTTAGCTCCATGTTCACATAGTGTGCCGCGGCTGATTGCTCTTGTTAAGCTTTGTTTTTAGCTCCTAGTTCACATAGGTTTAAGCTTTGTTTTTAGCTCCTAGTTCACAATAGGTTTAAGCTTTGTTTTTGTCACCATGTAGCTTTGTTATTGTCACCCTAACCAGCCGGTTTAAGGGTCATTTTGTAGGCTATATATAGCCATCTACTTGAGTGAATAAAAGATCCAAGATTGAAATCACAAAACTGAGTAAAGCTAAGCTTTCTTTTACGTCCTTGTTGCTTACAAGACAAAGTCTAGAGTGAGTCGCGTTACAAGCTCTAAACTCGCTACTTCAATCGCGTGTTTGATTTAGCATCCGCTTTGTTGGAGTATAGGTCTACTTCACTAAGCATACTATCCTTTGGTTACGGTTTATTCATCCTCAAACTATCCTTACAATCTGTTTTGGTTACTTTATTTACGTTCATTTCAGAATACTAATCATTCTTCACATTCTCGTTTCAAAGTTCATATTAACTCACATCATTAGTGGTATCAGAGCTTTGGTCATCCATTAGACGTAAAGCATGGCAGGAGTTGTGAGCTTTGAAGACTCTAGCTTCTTGGAAAACCTAAGGAGAGAACCGGTGGACAAAGTGAACGAGCTTTCTAAGTCCAATGGTGTAACTGGTCCTGAAGTCTACTTGGGAGAAAAGGAGGAAGAAGGAAAGGACTATGAACTCCCAACGTATGGTAATGTTTTAGTACTACGTACACTTCATGCTAACCCCATCCCACACAACACCGAACAAAGAAATCAACTCTTTCACACTAAGTGTCTAGTTAATAGCAAATGGTGTAGTTTGATCATTGATGGAGGTAGTTGTACGAATGTTGCCTCTACTGAAATGGTAACTAAGTTAGGCCTAACCACCACTAGTCACCCTAGACCGTATGCATTACATTGGTTGGATGATGGAAACAAAATAAGGGTCACAAAACAGGTGAGAGTAGGTTTAACCATGGGATCTTATGTCGATGAAGTTTTATGTGATGTCATTCCTATGGATGCTTGTCATATACTTTTGGGACGTCCTTGGCAGTTTGATAGGGATGTAGTACACCATGGGAGGAAAAATGAATACGAGTTAAGGGATAAGGGAAAGAAAATCGTTTTAAAACCTATGACTCCACAAGCTGTTAGAGCTATGACAGCCAACAAAACGAAGGAGCCTAACCTTACCATATTTGCTAGTGAGAGTGAGGTAGAACAGGCTTTACAAGGGGGGGAACGTGTCCTTGACATGAGTACTATAGAGGAACCAGTTAGGATTGATAATGGGTTTGGAAGGAAACAATTCGAGGAGTTGCCAAAGGAACTGGGTGTTGTCATTCCTAATGAATTACCAGCTGGTTTGACACCTAGTAAAGATCATGAAGTCTTAAGGTATGAAGATGGTAAGAACAATGTCGTGGCTAATGCTTTATCTTGTCACTACACACACTCATCCACCTTAGATGCAAGCACGCTTGGATTTGAGATTTTGAAGGACTATTACTCCATGGATGCTGATGTACTCACCGAGTGCAAGGCTGGTGCTCTTGGTACTTTTGATGAGTTTGTTTTGCAGGAAGAGCTTCCTTTTAAAGGGAACCATCTTTGTGTCCCAGGGCATCCTATTTCAGAGTGTATAACTAGAGAAGCTCATGGAGGAGGACCAGCTGAATATTTTGGCACGACCAAGACCGTAGAGGTGTTAAAAGGACACTTCTTTTGGCTAAAGGTACAAGGGAGTATTCAAAACATTGTGGACAAATACTTAACAAGTCATGTCTCAAAGAGTCCTTTCAAACCAAGGGAGTACTTGCCAATCTCCAGAATGACTCACTTCAGTATTGGTTACACAACGGATGATGCTAGCAAAAGGCCTGACTTGTACTTTCAAGAAGTAATTCGGGAAAGGATCAAGGGAGCCTACAAAAGAAGGGCCAACAAAAACAGAAAACCGAGACTCTTCCAAGAGGGTGGCTTGGTTTTGTTTCACTTGAGAAAGGAGAGGTTTCCAAGCAAATGGAAGAACAAGTTGATGCCACAAGCAGAAGGTCCATACAAGGGAAACGACAATGCTTACAAAGTGGAATTGCCAGATGATTATGGAGTTCATGCCACGTTCAATGTGGGAGATCTTTCTCCTTATCTTGATGATGATGGCATTTCAGAATTGAGGACAATTCCTTTTCAAGGGGGAGGAGATGATCCGAATGAAGAAGCTACTAAAGAGTTCAATGAAGTCACCTTAGCTCCTATTAGTCTTAGTTCAGCTACACTAGCACCTCCTACAAGCTTAGTGGTGTGCCTACTTCAATTGTGGAGCTAGCTCGTGTGTGGGCTGAATAAAGGAGCAATTAGTCAAGGTAATTTGAAGGCATTAACTTGGGTTCACACTCATTCAAGCATGGGGAGTGTACTGAAGTTATGAGGATGATTATGGGCTGATTGTGTTCTCATAGTTAGCTTTGTTTTTAGCTCCATGTTCACATAGTGTGTCGCGGCTGATTGCTCTTGTTAAGCTTTGTTTTTAGCTCCTAGTTCACATAGGTTTAAGCTTTGTTTCTAGCTCCTAGTTCACAATAGGTTTAAGCTTTGTTTTTGTCACCATGTAGCTTTGTTATTGTCACCCTAACCAGCCGGTTTAAGGGTCATTTTGTAGGCTATATATAGCCATCTACTTGAGTGAATAAAAGATCCAAGATTGAAATCACAAAACTGAGTAAAGCTAAGCTTTCTTTTACGTCCTTGTTGCTTACAAGACAAAGTCTAGAGTGAGTCGCGTTACAAGCTCTAAACTCGCTACTTCAATCGCGTGTTTGATTTAGCATCCGCTTTGTTGGAGTATAGGTCTACTTCACTAAGCATACTATCCTTTGGTTACGGTTTATTCATCCTCAAACTATCCTTACAATCTGTTTTGGTTACTTTATTTACGTTCATTTCAGAATACTAATCATTCTTCACATTCTCATTTCAAAGTTCATATTAACTCACATCACAACCCCAATGACCGTGGCTAGCTGCAACGCCACGGGTCGCACGGGCCTCTGGGGGTTCGATTTTGTGGGGATGATCGAGGAAGAGTACCTCTTTAGGCCTTACTTCACCACGAGCATTGACACAATGCTCCAGAACCTAGGGTACCTTCCGGGGGCTACCTCTCGACCCGACCTTCCAGCTGGGAAGATCATCGAGGTCCTTAAGGACGAAGACTCCCACTTCGGCCTTGGCTATGCCACCACTCCGGGCAACGTTGTCCGAGCAGGAATCGAAAAGGCCTGCAACATCATGAAGGGTATCCACTTGAGCCCTTATAGCCCACGGTTGTCTGACTACTTTGTCACACCCGTGTTCGGGGCTATCCAGGTTGGACTATACCAACCCAATGCTATGCACCTCGGGACCCACTTGGCCCGGGACTGCAACTACATCCCGGATGAGGTGTTCGCCCTCATCCAGTCTAATGGAGCTGATGATGCTGAGCCCGCGCTGGGGCTACTCTTCGGGGAAGACACCATAGCCCCGACTCCAAAAGAAGACCTGGTCAACCTGATTCTCCGCAGCAACAGGTTTGACCCGACCAAGCTGATCTCGGATGTTGGCTCCGAGACGGAAAACAGGGCCTGGAGGAAGACTGTCAAGTGGACCGACAGTCAAGGAAAGATCTACAAGCTGGTCACCGGAGAGGGCCGGGAGACATGCCTGAGTCTGAGTCCGAGTCTGAGTCGGAGTCCGAGTCAGAGTCTGAGGTCGGGTCTAGGAAAGTCGGTGCTAGAGTCACTCCTGTAACCCCTCTCCCTTCTATCATTCCTGCTGCTAGCACTTCGGGGCCTGTCCCGAGTGCTTTACCAATTCCGCCACTGACCAATGATCAGATGGCTGCTCTCTTTGAGCTGTTTTCCAAATTTTCAATCAATAATAACAACCGTTCTGCTTACGACTTGTCTCTTTCAAATTCTGCTTTCAAAAATGTATTGTGCTATGACATTGAGAAATCCGACGAACAGGTACCCTTACCTCCGCATCTGATCGAGCAACTAGAGCAAAGGGAATCCCGGAATCCGGTAATTGAAGAGACCGAGTCCATAAACGTGGGAACAACCTTAGAGCCTCAGATACTTAAGATAGGGTTATCTTTAGATCCCGAGGAGAAACAACAGTTCATAAACCTCCTCCAAGAATTCAAGGATGTCTTCGCGTGGTCCTACAAGGACATTCCGGGGATAGACCGGGAAATAGCCGAGCACCGCATACCTATCAAAGACGGGTGCAAACCGGTCAAGCAGAAGCTTCGTCGAATGAGGCCCGAATGGTCTCTCAAGGTAAAAGAAGAAGTCGACAAACAGTTCAAAGCCGGCTTCATACAAGTGTCCGAGTATCCGGACTGGGTTGCAAACATCGTGCCGGTTCCTAAAAAGGACGGTAAGGTGCGGGTATGCGTAGATTTTCGGGATCTTAACAAAGCAAGCCCGAAGGATGATTTTCCGTTACCACACATCGATATACTAGTGGATAACACGGCCGATCATGCCCTTCTGTCATTCATGGACGGGTATGCCGGATATAATCAAATCAAGATGGCGGAAGAAGATATGAGTAAGACTACCTTCACTACACCTTGGGGTACTTACTGCTACACCGTCATGCCATTTGGTCTCATTAATGCCGGGGCCACATACCAAAGGACCGCTACCACTTTATTACACGACATGATGCATAAAGAGGTAGAGGTTTATGTGGACGACATGATCGTCAAATCCAAAGAACGGGACGGTCACATCACCGCCCTAAGAAAATTCTTCACCCGATTGCGCAAATACAACATGAGGCTAAACCCTCAAAAGTGCAGTTTCGGGGTAACGTCAGGCAAATTACTGGGTCATATCGTTAGCCAACGAGGTATCGAAGTCGACCCAGCTAAAATCAAAGCCATTACCGAGATGCAAGCTCCTAAGACCGAAAAATAAATAAGGGGGTTTCTCGGGAAAGTCCAGTATATTAGTCGATTCATTTCCAAACTAACCATGGTGTGTGAACCGATTTTCAAGAAACTGAAAATAGAGGAACGGATACTATGGGATGGCAAGTGCCAAGCTGCTTTCGACAAGATCAAAGAAATTTTGTCTGCTCCGCCAGTCTTAATGCCGCCTCAGCCCGGTTTGCCTCTGTCGTTATACCTAACAACGACCGAGACAGCCATGGGGGCTATGCTGGCTCAGACAGTCGACTCCGAAGAACGGGCTATTTATTACATCAGCAAGAAGTTTTTAGAGTATGAGTGCAAATATACCATGCTCGAAAAGACGTGTTTGGCTTTAGTCTGGGCCACCAAGAAGCTCCGACACTACATGCTCAGCTACGAGGTCCATGTTCTATCAAAGATGGATCCGATCAAATACCTCTTCGAAAAGCCCATCCTTAATGGCCGAATTTCTAGATGGACTCTAATGTTGGCAGAGTTCGACCTAAAATTTGTGCCATTAAAGGCCATTAAGGGACGGGTGGTAGCTGAATTCCTCGCTGACAGCCCGATAACCGAAGAATAACACACCGACACCTAGTCCTTCCCCGACGAAGATATTTTCCATACCGATGCCGAAACATGGGATTTATACTTTGATGGAGCATCTAATTTTCGAGGGTTCGGAGTCGGGATCCTTCTAATTTCACCAAAAGGGGAGCATACTCCCGTCTCCATCAAACTGGACTTTGATGTTACCAATAATGCAGCAGAATACGAAGCATGCATTTACGGGCTACAAGCCGCCGCCAACCTGGGGATCACGAATCTCCGGGTACATGACGACTCATCCTTGGTCATTAACCAAGCACTCCAAAAATGGAAGACTCGGAATGCTAATCTCGTGGCCTACCAGGCACGAGTAAGGGATCTCAAGAAACAATTCCAAAAGGTGGAGTATATATACCTACCTCGGGAAGAAAATCAGTTTGCAGATGCACTCTCAAAATTGGCATCTTTACTGAATATTCCCGACCACGTGATCAGTATGCCAATCTGCGTCGAAAGACGATCCGAGCCGGCATACATCCATGACATCGAAGACATCGAGATCACTGATCCCGAACCTTGGTACCAGGCCGTATTAAAATACCTGACGAATGGAGAATATCCTCCCGGGACTGAGGGTCGAGCCAAGAAAGCCTTACGGAGGCTAGCCACCCAGTTCATCCGTACTGATGACGGGCAACTGTACAAAAAGACGGCACAGGGGGCTCTTCTCCTTTGTGTCGGCAAATATAAGGCCGAGAAAGTAATGGCTGAAGTACATGATGGTGAAAACGGCCCACATATGAATGCTCACATGCTGGTCCGAAAAATCATGAGGCTCGGGTATTACTGGAACACCATGGAAGCCGACTGCCAGTTATATGTCAAACATTGTCATAACTGCCAAATCTTCGGCAATGTCCAACATATGCCGTCATCTCTGCTCTATACCATGACGTCGCCTTGGCCGTTCTCGACATGGGGTATCAACATAGTCGGGAAGGTAAATCCCTCCGGTACTGGCGGACACTGTTTCATTTTAGTAGCTATCGACTACTTCACCAAGTGGGTCGAAGCTGAATCATATCGCATCCTCAATGCTAAACATGTCGCCAAATTTATCCAAAACAAGATAATATGTCGATATGGAATCCCGCATGAATTCATCAGTGATCACGGGACTCATTTTCAAGCTGAGACCGCAGCCTTGCTGACTAAATACAAGATTCAAAGGCACACGTCCTCGCCCTACCGTCTCCAAACGAATGGAGCAGTAGAGGCGGCTAATAAAACAATTGTCACCATACTCAAAAAGATGGCTGATAATTATCGGGACTGGCCCGACAAAATACCTTTTGCCCTATGGGGGTACCGGACATCAATTCGCACCGCAACCGGAGCAACACCATATTACCTAACTTATGGGATGGAGGCAGTCCAACCAGTTGAATTGGAGGTACCGTCCCTCAGAATTCTGTTAGAAAGTCAAGTACCCGAAGCTGACTGGGTTCGAGCACGGTACGATTCGTTGGTTCTACTAGACGAACGACGGTCCCGCGCTCTCAACAACATCCAAATCTACCAGAAACGAATCCAACGGGCCTTCAACAAACGAGTAAGGCCCAGAAACATTAAAGAAGGGGACTTAGTCCTTAAGTCTGTTCGAGCCTTACTACCAGTTGACCCAAGGGGCAAATTCAAACCCAGCTGGGCGGGGCCATATCTGGTGAAAAAGATCTTATCAGGGGGAGCAGTAATGCTGACGGACCTGGACGGGAATGAGTTCGTCAACCCAACCAACCTGGACCAGCTGAAGCGTTACTACCCTTAGCCATTTCTCAATGTCATTAGCAAATTTTATCAAAATCATTTATTTTACAAAAAAAAGCAAGTCAATGAGCTAGAATTATTTATTCTACTTTCACAAAACATCTTGAACCATTAGTCTTGGTGTAATTCGAGATTGCAAATTTACTGAGCCTGAACTACGTTTGGTTTGATTCTGCTAATCGCGGATACGTAGGCAGCCCCTCAAAAGGGCACAACCAGTGCAATCAAGAAAAGACAGGAACGGTTTAATAATAAACTTCTTTTATTAATTGTCACAAAAAGAAAAGCCCCGATAAACTCGGGAAACTTACAAAATGCAGGAATTCAAAAAAAAATTATTACAAAAAATGCACGACACTCCAAAATAAATAATAATAGTATTTAAATAATAAAAGCTAAGGACTCGGTATTTAAGGCATCTTGCCCTTCCCCTTGTCCTTGGCCTCCCTGGCCATCCACTGACGACGACGCGGAGGAGAGCGTTCCCGAATCACCACAGGAACCTCCTTAGCCCGGACTCGTTTCTTGGAACTCGAGTCCTCATCCACCTCGATAGGCCCGAGTCGGGCCCTCACGGGCTCAGGGAGCCGGTCACGCGGACCTAGTCGGTCCCGGGCCGCCAGCCTTGGCCCAAGTCGTCGTTCCAAATCAGTCTGGGGGCTTAGCCGCCCCCGCGTGCCGCTAGCACCGACATCTTTAGCTCGAGTCTTAGTATGTGACTTAAGACCCGATTCTAATCGGACTAAGGTAGCAGGGGTCTCTCCCTCATCGAAGAATCCCCTATTTTCCTTTGCTGTCTCCTGACGGACCAGTTCGAAGGCCTCATCGACCTTCAGAGCTTTGCGAGCTTCTTCAGACTCCTCGGAAGTCCATTTCTCGTAAGCCCGAGAAACCCAAGCGGATTGGCAAGGGTTGGGAATAGTCCATGTAGGACGAGTGAACCATCTCTGCAACCAGGTGTCGCACATAACGTCTGTCAGTTGGAGCGAGACGCTAATAATGGCTTCAGTCTCAGGGATGCGCTGAGACGAACCGAACTGCCTCAGAATGCGGTCCGGGTAAATGTGAACTGTCCAGTCAAGGGACAGGATCACAAGGTAACGAGCTTGGTCCCTCTTGGCCAACCCCGTCAGCTTAGAAAGGAACCACCAAGCGACAGTCCACCTGATTAAAGGGCCACCATGGAACACCAATTCCTCATCCCAGTAAGCTCGATTTATATGGTGACTCGAGCTTATCCGGCGCCCTCTTGAACTGATTTGGCTGCTACGGTAGTTGGGAACGCTCGGAGGAGGCTCTATAATTGACAGGCGTTCCGACAACCAAACCTACAAAGAATATACAAAATTCATAAGCAACGGAATGGTCCGCTATAGCCCACTCGATCGAGTATGCCATCTGACTCGATCGAGTAAAGCTCCCTAAGAGCAACCAGAATCTCGTCAGGTGTGACACTCGATCGAGTAAAGCATCCCACTCGATCGAGTAAGCCCTCCACAGATGGGCAGAAGCACTTTGCAGGCATCACTCGATCGAGTGACAGGTCCACTCGATCGAGTGACTTACGGACCTCAAGAAATCGCAAAAAAAAAAAAAAGACGCGAGACATATACCTGCAGAATAAGGGTGCTTCCCGTCAATTGCCGGGTTGGGTCAAGTCGCCTAGCATCCAGACCCATGATGATTTCTCCAGTGGCTAGCCAAGCAGGGCTATGACCAGTCTCCATCTGGTCAACCACTCCGATCAGCCTAATCTGACCCACGCATGAGTCAGCATCCATCATCCCCTCAAAAACATAGCGGTGCAGCATGCGAAAGCCCTACGCCTATGAGAAGGCGTAGCCCTTACATCTTGACTGTTCATAAACTTGTCAGCCAAGTCAAAGAGGGAAACAGTGTCTCCCCGCACCATTCGATCTGCCTCAGCATGAGACAGACCCAGGAAATCCCTCAGCCTTCTCCTCGGGTCCGGGTAGAACGGAGGGATGGCAGGACGAGCAACAGGGCTCCAACCCCCGATGGCTGCGATCTCCTCGGGAAGAGGGCATATCTCCCCCCGCGGGAACGCAAAGACGTGATGGGTGGTATCCCAAAACGACAGACAGGCGTCCAAAAAGTGTGAATCAGTTACTAGACGCCGAAGAGGAAACAGGCTGACAATCCCCATTTGGGTCAGCTGAATTTCGTCCTCGTCCCGAAAGTGCTGGGACCAGGCAAAAAGCATCGAAGTAAGATGTTCGATACCCATGGCAGGAATTTGAACCTCCTCGAAAGACTAAGAGATTTTGAGGAGAAGGAGTTTTGATTTGAGATACAATAAACTGAAGCAGGGAGACCTATATTTATAATGGGAAACCCTAACTGTAACCCTAACTACCTTGCCTCCTTAGCAAACTGGGCCCCAGCACGTGCAGGCCTGACCTCAACCCAGAATAGGAATCAAGTTGTCCTGAGCTTTCCTAGAATTTTCTAAAAATCCTGTGATAAAAAAAAATCTTCCAAAATTTTCGGCTTTTCAAAATCCAGTCTTTCCCCAGCACGAGTCGGTGTTTAGTCTATGTGCTACATGCAATTTGTTATATGTCAGCATACAGGTACACCCCAGACTTCAGAAGCAAGTCTCCGCGCAATTACTTCACTCCCCAACGTGAGCCAATATTTATCCCAGAATGCTACAATCAGAGCTATGATGTATCAGCATACGGGTACTCCTACACCCTCAGAAGCAAGTTCGACTCCCCACGGAGCTATCATCACCAGGACAGATATGACCCTCTGCTTATGGCTGGCGAGCCCTTCACGCTAGTCTACTGGACTATAAACGACCCGACCGGAAGGCTGCTAGGTCGTAATCTGCGATTGGCCTGGTAGCTACTCTGACTTTCGCCTTGTCCAAGCCTCAGTCAGAGTGGGGGCTCTGTAGACACCCGCATTTTGCCTGCTAGTGTCTATAGCAGTTCCCGACAAACACCCGATGATGATCGGACGCAAACGTGACTTAGTATACTCGGATTTGGACCCGAAATCAATAATATCTGACATGGACTTTTAGCGGAGTAATAGTCTCACAAAACAGACCTCAAATCCAGGCCCAGTGGGCCGTTCCGAGCAAAATGAGACTAATTTGGGCCAAAACCGACACCAAAAATAAATCCCGTCTTTTAGCGACTGGGTCAAAACCCGGTCAAAGACAAAACCGTCTCATAAATCAGCCAGGTTCAGCTGGCGCACAAATCCAAATTCAAAAAATCAATCAAAACAACAAAATCAATTCTTTCCTATTTTGTCTCGATTTGCTTGACCCACTCGATCGAGTGGATTGACCCACTCGGTCGAGTGGAGCGTCATTTTCCGGATCAGGCCCATTTTCTAGGGCACTCGACCGAGTGCACTAGGGCCACTCGATCGAGTGACCCTAGGTCGTGGGGTAAACTCTATAAATATCCCACGACCCTCACTCATTTGGGAGGCTTTTTCTACAGTTTTTTCACCCACATTCTACCTACATTTTTACCTACATTCACCCACATTACAAGCCTTAGTAAGCCTAAGCACTACACACAAAAACCGAGTCCCTTGTCCCTCGAAAAACCGACAAACACACACATATATACACACACACACCATAACTTGCATACATCCTCGATACTCCGATGTCCCGTCACTATTTACGAGTCCATTTCCGAGGTCCCTACTAAGCATGTATGTTGAGGGTGTCCTAAACCCCATTTCGATCCTTGTTACTCTTTTATTTACGTTTTTTATCGTTTATATTATATCTATACTAGTATTATAATTCTAACTTCTAACATAATTCTAACATTTTACTTTTTTGTATACTAACTTTTTACATTCTCGTCACTAACTTTATTATACCGCGTATACTTATATATAAACTAGTATCAAAGTCCGGTTCTAAATCCGTTTGACTACGATGTTGCCTAAAGTCCGTCTAATCCCTTTACGAGCAACGACGGAGGTGGAGCCCTTTCGAGGAGCCCCGCCCCAATGTACTCAAGGGCGTGACGTGATCGCAATCGGTCGTAGTTGAACGTATTTAATTCCATTTCTATAATTAGTACGGAACCCGTTGACACGAAAACCGACATCATATAACCCGAAAGGGTTAGTTTTGATGTCGTGACGTAGAGGGATGCATTCCGTCGCTAATTCAAATTCTCTAATATAAACGTTTTCATAAAGTCCCGACAACGGTATTATAATCGTACATATACACGATTATAGTACCGGAGGTAAGTTAAATTCAAATCGTGCGATATTTGTATTTAATTCGACCAACCGTCGATTTTAAACCCAAAAGCAAAACGAGTTGACACTCGTACAGGGGCTACTCGACCGAGTGCGTAGGCCACTCGATCGAGTAGCGTCCATAAAACTGGGCAGACCCCTTTTCGAGGACACACTCGACCGAGTCAGACCATGACTCGACCGAGTGGGTCCTGTAACCCAGAAAACCGAGAGCTTAAATGCAACATTTAAGTCTCGTCTTTTTACGACTTTTAGTCGACACGTGTAAAGCCAATCACGTGAATCCATTTTTCAAAACTCACGCTTATCACGACACCTTAACGACTTTGATCGATTTTTCGACGTGATAAGTCGGGACAAGGCATCGAGGCATAGGATCGGGCTAGCATCATGCTTAGGACCTATGTCTCCGTCCTCCGTTTAATACACAACGCAATGTGTATTTAATCGGGGTTCGTCCATTCACATGGTTCACGGTCTAGTTTGTATATGGGTCCGTTCCTAACTTTTTTATTATTTATTATTCCATTTTTATATCGTTTGCAATTTTTGAATTGGCCGGGTTGTATTTCCGCCCGTGTAACTTGTATATTATTTACTTTCGAGCTTTATTTATTTACTTGCTTACCGCTTTATAAATGAGCCTCGCATGCTAAATCATTTCGACCATATACTAGATGCATTAAATGACGTAGTTAATCAACAACTCGCATGCTTAGCCCGAAAACGCTGTTTGCATATCATTTAATCGTTTTACTAGCGCGCACACACGAACACGAACGATGTCTTAGTAGAGGCCGCCATGTGCGGGCGGGGTTGGGTGTCCTTAGTGGGCTTCCCAACACGTACCCTCACCCCTTACTCAGAACCTTTGGTTTCCGGATGTCCGAAACCCTTGGCGCACGAGAGTCATTCCATATACGAAAGCCGGTTTAAACGGTATCGATATTGCAATGCAAAGGGACGAGCCCAATGAACTCTAAAATTGAAGTGGGCTTACTTTGTGTATAGCCCATGACGACATAGAGTGGGCTCGTATGGTTCCGAATAACCACAAAATTCGGTGGCGACTCCATTTTGACTTAAATTTCGAACCCGAGAACAATCTCACCACGAGATTCATTCGCCTACCCAAACCCGCGCGTGGCCGCGTCGGGGTGGACCTACGTCATGTCCACAAGTAGCCTTAAGTGCTCCATATGCTCCGCCAAAGACCTGCTATAAACAAGGATATCATCCAAATAAACCACAATGAATCGACCTAAATAGGCCTTGAGTACTTCATTCATTAGCCTCATGAATGTGCTTGGAGCGTTGGTGAGACCAAATGGCATAACCGTCCATTCATAGAGCCCATGCTTAGTCTTGAATGCTGTCTTCCACTCATCCCCCTCTCTCATTCTAATTTGATGATACCCACTTCTCAAATCGATTTTGGAGAAGATCACAGCCCCATGAAGCTCATCCAACATATCATCCAATCTTGGAATAGGAAATCTATATTTGATGGTAATGTTGTTAACTGCCCTACTATCCACACACATTCTCCAAGTTCCATCTTTCTTAGGTACTAAAAGGACTGGAACAGCGCAAGAACTAAGGCTTTCACGTACATACCCTCGACTCATTAATTCATCAATTTGTCTTTGCAATTCCTTAGTCTCCTCTGGATTACACCTATAGGCTGCCTTATTTGGCAAGGCTGCTCCTGGAACGAGGTCAATTTGGTGTTCTATGCCTCGAATAGGTGGTAAACCAACTGGTAATTCCTTAGGGAAAACGTCCTCAAACTCATGTAACAATTCCTCAAATGGTTTTCCCCCAAGCCCATTCTCAACTACTAAGGGTTCCTCTCTAGCAACCATGACAAAGATACGTTCCCCCCCTTGTAAAGCATGTTCTACTTCACTCTCACTAGCAAATATGGTGAGGTTAGGTTTCTTAGTTTTGTTGGCTGCCATACCACGAACAGCTTGAGGTGTCATGGGTTTTAGTACGATTTTCTTTCCCTTATCCCTCAATTCGTATTCATTCTTCCTCCCATGGTGTACTACATCCCTATCAAACTGCCAAGGACGTCCCAAAAGTATATGACACGCATCCATAGGAATGACATCACATAAAACCTCATCGACATAAGACCCCATGGTTAAACCTACTCTTACTTGCTTAGTGACCCTCACTTTGTTACCATCGTCCAACCAATGTAGTGCATAAGGTTTAGGGTGACTAGTGGTGGTTAGGCCTAATTTAGTTACCATTTCAGTTGAGGCAACATTTGTGCAACTACCCCCATCAATTATCAAGCTACACCATTTGTTGTTAACTTGACATTTAGTGTGGAAGAGTTGATCCCTTTGTTCAGTGTTGTGCGGGATGGGGTTGGCATGGAGTGTACGTAGTACCAAAACAGTATCATACGTTGGGGGTTCATAATCCTCTCTTTCTTCATCCTCTTCTTCTTCTCCCTCATTAAACACAGACCCTATGCGTTGCTCCTCCTCCCACATCTCATCTCTGAAAGGCATTATTTCTCTCAAGGTCACGACTCTCTTATTAGGACACGCATTTTTATAGTGACCAAAGCCTTGGCACTTGAAGCAACGTACTTTGGACAAACTAGTTTCAGTGGGTGTCTTAATTGTGGGTTGAGTCGGATTACTCTTAATGGTAAGGGGTTGATTAGTGTTAACCGAATTTGCTTTGTTACTCCCCTCACTTCGTGACCAGGTATGACTCTTATTAGACTCACTCTCATACTTAGTTTTCCCTTGTGCCTCAATTTTCAAACATAACCCACGCAAAGTATCAAAATCAGAGTATGGACATAAATCAACTGTATTAGCAATACTACGATTTAACCCACGTAAGAACCTAGCCATTTTTATCTCTTCGTTTTCTTCTACTTCCCCCATTAATACCAAGTTCTCAAACTCCTCAATATACCCGCTAACACTCATCCTTCCTTGTACGAGATTAGCAATTTTTTTGTATAAGGATAACTTATGCGTAGTTGGAACATACCTCTTGCGTAGCTTTCGTTTCAAGGATTCCCAAGAAGAAATCTTACCCTTTCCATCCCTGGTGCGTTGTATTTTCAGCCCTTCATACCAAAGAGAAGCCCCTTTGCTTAGCTTCAGAATTGCATACTTGCACCTCTCCTCGTCCTCCAAGTCTTTGAAATCAAAAAGCTTCTCTATGTTTCTTTCCCATTCCAAATAAACTTCAGGATCAGTACCTCCAATGAACTCAGGGAGTTCGTTCACTTTGATTCTGTCCACCGGCTCTCTTCTTGCTTGGAAACGAGAATTCATGGGCTGGTAGTTCTCCAATGCTTTCTTTAGGTGTTCCAAGAAGTTAGGGTCGTCAAAGTTCACTCCTCCTGCCATGCCTTACGTCTTAGGAAGACCAAAGTTCTGATACCACTAATGATGTGAGCTAGAATGAACTTTGAACAAGTTATTTGGAGATTGATAGTACTTTGAGATAAACGAAAAACAAGCAACGAAAATCAGATTGGAATAGTTGTTGTAAGGATGATAGAATGTAACCAAGGATAGTGTGCTAAGTGAGATAGACCTATACCTCAACAAAGCGGGTGCTAATTCAAACACTCGATTGAAATAGCGAGTATAGAGCTTGTAACGCGACTAACTCTAATACTTTGTCTTGTGAACTACAAAGACGAAAAAGAAAAGCAAAGCTTCACTCAGGTTTGTTTGATGAAAGTTAAATGCTTTATTCATCAAATGGATGGCTATTTATAGCCTACAAACGTCCCCAAAGAGAGGCCAACCAGAATGGTCAAGCCTCTTAAAGAGGGTGATACAAACAAAGCAAAGAAAAAGAACATAGACACTTAGATACAATGCATCAATGGGAACACATTCAGCCTACTAAATCCGATGCACAGCCCTTGTTTGCATGAGAGGTTTGATGAGTGTGAACCCAAGTTAATGTATCCATATGGTCTTGATTATTTGACTTGTAAAACAGATTAGAGCAAAGTATGTTCTTGCTCTTTTATTCGGTCCAGGTAGGTGCTTGCACGAGCTAGTTCAGCACTTGAAGAAGGCACACTACTAGACTTGAAGGAGGGGCTAAGGGGGTTGGACTAGGACCATTTGGAGCTAGTGTGAGTTCATTGAACTCTTGGTTTGTTGCTTCTTCATTCGGATCAGACTGTCACGTTATAACGGTGTGACTCTGCAAAAATATCAAACCAACCAAAACAATGTTCGACTGCACATTTTCCTGGCTCTTCTCATTTAACAAAAAAATATATATATGTATATATCCATCTTACCTCCTGCATGTTGCCCAGAAATATTCCCCTCTATATAAAACTACAACTACATGCAACCAACAAAATAATAATTTGCCTTGATTAATATCCACAACACATAAGAACTACAAGTACAACTACAAACCAGTATGCAATACTCAACAACAAAAAAAAAATACAATGATAGATATAACAATGATAAAGAAACCAACATAAATATTTGGAATAATAAATAACCTTCAACGTAGTACAGCAGAACAACTACAACAACAGTGAACGTGTGACTGTCTATCATATGGAGTATGACTGTCACGTTATAACGGTGTGACTCTGCAAAAATATCAAACCAAACAAAACAATGTTCGACTGCACATTTTCCTGGCTCTTCTCATTTAACAAACCAAATATATATGTATATGTCCATCTTACCTCCTGCATGTTGCCCAGAAATTTTCAACTGCACATTTTGATCATCGCGTGGTTCTTCGAGGAACAACACCATTAGAGCATAAAGACGTACAACAATTTACGAATTAGGGTTTAGTTATTCTGATATATACATATAATGGTATAGATAGAGGGAAGCTTTTTTATTAAGGATAAATTTCGAATTTTAGGATGATTTTGGTGAGAAATTTGGGATGATTATATGTATATATCAGAATATGTAGAAGTTGGTGAGAAATTTGGGATGATTTTCAAATTTTGGTGAGGGAGTGAATTTTGTTGATGGAAAAGGTGATAGATTTGGTGATAGGAATGGTGATGGCATGTTGTACTTTGGCCTGCTGCTGCCTGCTGCTGCCTGCTGCTTGTCATTCACGGACATATTCTCCCTTTTTTCTTTTTCTTTTTTATTAATCTTAGCCATCCATCCAAACCAAATCAAGGGCCAAAAACACAACTTCCCAACTTCCCACTTTTAACCAAACTCCCATGATCCCATTTCTATATATATATATACACATATATACGAGAAAGAGAGGGAAGAAGGGAGAAGTCGGAATGTGTGTGTGTGTGTGAATGAGAGGATGTGTGGAGGTTGAAATGATGATTGAATGTTAGTGAAATGTATGAAGTAATGGCTGATTTTTCAAAGGTGGTAAATGAATGGGTATGGTGGGGTATTTATAGAAATGACCCCGTTTAGGGTCACTCGATCGAGTGCCCGGTTCGGTTGGTATGTAGGCGTACTCGATCGAATAGGCCCAAGCCACTCGATCGAGTGGGTCAAACGGATGGAGGGAAATTAGGGAAGGATTTGGATCCTTTTTTGAATTGATTAGGTTGTTGGGGCTGGCTTCTAGAAGCATGCATGACTAGTTTTGTCTCAGATTCGACTTTGATCAAGTTTTGACTCGGTCGCTAAAAGGCGATTTTATTTCTGGTGGCGGTTTTGGCTCAAATTAATCTTATTTGATTGAAAATGAGCTACTGGGCCTGAATTTGAGGTCGATTTTGTAAGATTTGTACTCTGATAAAAGCCCATGCCAGATACTATTGATTCCAAGTCCGTATTCGAGTGTATTAAAGCATGTTTACGTCCGATCATAATTGGTTGTTTTGTTGGAGACTGTTAGAGACACAAGCAGTCAAATACGGGTGTCTACAGGAGTGGTCGCTTAGTTTATAGGTAAAAAAATGGTGATTTTTTACTTCACAGACGCGTCATTCCCAAGGACAGGTTTGCACCACCTAAACACGAGTCTTAATCCGAATCTTCAAGAACTCCATTTTGATAATTAGTTTTCATTTCGAACCAAAACCCAATTAGTTTATTTGTTCACATTATTTTCTTTTTTAAATCCTGTAAATGAAACTAGTTTCTTTTAAAACACTAGGAAGGGATGCCGACATTAAGTGGGTATAATGCAAAATCCAACTCCCCACCACCCATGACGAGTATGATTCTTATGGATATGCATCTTCCCCATTGATTTAAAATCATTAGTACCTCTACATAATCACAACTAATAATCGTTGGATCGTTATGAAACAAATCTTGATCGTCCACAACCAAGAGTAATGAAAAAAAATAATGGTGAGGTAACGAAGATTGGAGAGGTACTTCTCCCGATTCTTATACTCATGTCGCCCCAACAATACTAGAGATGTCAATTTTACCCGAACCCGCTTAAATTCGATCCACCCGAATAAAATTAATGGATGAAAACTCAAACTAAATGTATTTAAAGCGGATGACGGATGAATCAGGTGATGGATTGGATCGGATTCGGGTGGAAATTTTTCACCCGTCATCCGATCCGTCCACCCGTGTTTATAAATTTAAAAAAAAATTAAAAAAATGAATAAATTAAAAAAATAATTAATTTCACTCTATTTGTATACTCATTATCATTTTTTTTCTAAAACCTAAGAAAACATTTTCCGTAATCACTTTGCCGGCCACCATCTTAAATTTTCTTTCCCCCTCTTAATTTCCATCCATCAAAAAATCTCAAAATCTTTACCCATCTTATAATTTGTATATTTGCTTTGCATTTTTTTTAAACATCTTTTCATCCGTTAAGCACCCGATCCACCAGAGTCACCCGCGGATGACGGATGGATTGGATTCGGGTGGAGGATTAATCGGGTGACGGATGGATCGGGTGGAGTATGCGGATTCGGGTGATGGATTCGGGTGAGGTTCCACCCAATCCAAAACCGACCCGTTGACATCCCTACCCAACGCCCGCCAAAACTATATACCCACATGGCCACACCCACTTCAACTGGGACAAAAAGTGGCACACCATGACACAACTAATTCCAAAAAAATCATATTTTGAGTATGACAAATCGTGGTGATTAAGTGGGCGTGTCATGACATGACTGAGCACGACTTCTTTTTCAATCTCTAGCCAGGCACGACGCACTAGCCATGGTGTTTAAGTGGGGGTGTTCAAAAAGTGGGTATTTTAACGGTCCGGTCCAAAACCGATCCGGTCTTCAGATTTAGGCTTTTTGGTTGTCCACGGGACAATCTAGTATAGTCGGGATTTGGACCGGTGAACACCCCTAGTTACAAGATGGTACTTCTAGCTTGAAATTATAGATTAACAATACAAATAAGTAATACTCCCTTCGCCTAGTTCATTTCTTTGCATTTTATTAAAATAATAGTCACAACTAATATAAAAGGCAAATAAATGAACGAGATGGATAGAGTAACCCACAAACTCAAAAACCAGTCTCTTCTGAAAATCACGTCGAAGCTTCTAAAAGGCTGCACCAAATTAGCTTGTCTGTGTGAAAGAGTTTGGAGGAAAAGGGAGGGCAACGATTTTTTGATTCAAGGGAAATAGAGGGTTCTACAGGGATGTAATCCAACTCTCATCCCTCTTGTTCCTTTCCCTAAATACGGAGTCCAATTGTGTCCAACTTACTACTCACTAAAAGATTAGACAAACCACTTACTACGCAATGAACCAAGATTCCTAATCGCTCAAGCGTTAGGCACAGTGAAAGATCAAAAAAGTCACACCAAAAGAGCTACCCCTACAAGAAGACACCCACTGTCAAGACTAAAGTTAGTTGCAGACCAAGACAGCATATGTACCAAGGTAATAGAGAAGATATAGAGCAGCAAACACCATATCAAGTAGGTGAGGCAGGAAAAGTGCACGCCCCAGACGTGATAAGGAACTTTGAGCCTAGGTTTTTCTCACTCTATCCATCGAAAGGGATATGGGAGTGCGCATGGTCTATCAAGAGCACATTAAGGAAATCTTAGATCCTTGCATGAACTACAGTGACGCTAGAAAGAAAACCAGGCTTATCATATTAAGCTAATCTACAAGACCATAACCTATGCACTATTCTAAAATATTCTCACAATTAAATGGATTGCTATGTAGAGCCAAGTTGGTTGCATCACAAAGTTATGGTCTAATACTTAACCAGGTTAGCTTATTATTTAACAGCCAGCTCATGTAGTGATGAATATTTTCAGACAGCCAAACTATTAGTACATTATTAGGACGGAAGGCCCATACAACATTCAATGGAAATCTGATAGCAGTATTCATACTGTGTTGCTGTATGTATATATGTAACTACCAATGCCCATTGACACATCAAAAGACGAAAAGACTGCCTGAGACCATGTATCTACCATTTTCATACAGTTCTAACATAGATTTAATCAGCTCAAATCAAGAATCATTATCAGTGAGAAATCAATAAAGAGGTGCAAGAAAATCTCAGTAACAACAGTGACCTTAAAAGCACTTGATAACTGATTTTGAGTTTTTGAGGTGATTCCCCCAAGGCCAAAGAGTATCAAGTGCTTCCAAGAAGATGACACCCAACACATGATATAGCAACGAGACTTAGCAACAATGACAACGCTGTTCCATTGCTTCAATCCATCAAGCGCCCACGCAAGTCACGCTAATGGTGGAATAAAGGGAGCCCGTTGTATGTAGCATTGTAGCCTAGATATTAACAACACAAAGGCTATTTGCAAATAACCCCATTCGTGGAGATTCGCATCAAACAGGTCTAACTTCAATATAAAAAGAAGTGCAACGGCCAAGTTAGGGAGTCATTTAACTTCAATTTACCATAGTCCTCAAGCAGTGAATTAATGAGTCTTTACTCCCCTGGAAAGGAAGCCAGTGAGACCACATTTACCTAAATTTAAGCCCTCTCGGGACAAAAGAAATGCGCCTATCTCTTAAAATATTATGGCTCCATGCGGATACCTCTCTAACGTTCTAGTTCCATGCAGATACCTCTCTCAATAAAATTAGATTATATACATCCATTTCAGTCGGGATAAAAATAGAAACTTTCAATTAGTTTGGTGCTACAGCAACATCACTAGCATACTCCTTCAAGCGAATAAAAATGAGAAAGCTCATTCTAATAATCTACAGCATAGAAAAGAACAGGTAAAAAAGGGATAGTGACCATATGAATGTCTGGTTACCTTTTCTGGAAAACTTCTTGTTAACAGTTTCTATCTCGCCGTTGCCCCAAAGAGCATCGCATTCTTGCAGTAATTTTAATTCTCATAATCCTGAAAAAGTAAACAGTATGAGCAAGACGTAGAAACATACAGCAGCTTATAATTAACTTAAAACAAGACATCTGTTAACACTACTGCAAACGACAGCTAAGCCAGGGCTCATTTCTACATAAAGCCAAATGGCACCACAAATTCCATTTTTATGAAAATCCATTTGATAGTGTGTGTGTGTGTGTGTGTGGCTGTGTGCGTGCGCATCATAGCTTTGTACGTTTTAACCATAAATGTTACAACTATACCTCCACCGCCTCTCCCCATGTTATAGCAAGTTGAGTAATTTAGTAACTTAGAAATCAAGACCCAATATTTCTGCTTTTCCTAAACAATTAACCAAAAGCAAACGTACACAATTGGTAGTACGTTTTTAGCAACAGCTATCCTCAAATCCTTACTTTAAAAGGCGTAAAGCATATAGAGAAAACAATTACCATTTACCAGTAACGGTGAGGTGCACAGCACAAGGCTACGGCATATGCCTCGTGCAATCATGCACATGAGGCGCACAATCATGTCCCAGAATTTCACTCAAAATATATTTTTTGTGCATAAATGCCCTATTTTCAAATCGATAATTTAACAAGTATAATCCATACTATTACTCATCTCCTTAAAATAATAGCTTCAATTTAACTCACAATAAACCATACAATTGCCCATCTCCTCGTAATAACCGACAACCTCTCTAGCTAGTCACTCCCCTCTTATTCTCTAATTCTCTTTACTAACCTACTGATGACCCATCCAACCCTATGATGGTGTTGGTTGCATGAACAGTGAGTTTTGGTTAAATGAGGAATTGTGGGTAGCCCGTGGTGGTGAATGGTAATGGAGAAACGTGGTTTGAATGGGGTGGCTGGTGGTGGTTAAGTATGGCTTGGGGT
This sequence comes from Agrostemma githago, assembly GCA_958450325.1. Taxonomy (NCBI): domain Eukaryota; kingdom Viridiplantae; phylum Streptophyta; class Magnoliopsida; order Caryophyllales; family Caryophyllaceae; genus Agrostemma; species Agrostemma githago. The sequence goes on along the minus strand of OY288243.1, from coordinate 33,662,357 downwards.
GGTGCGGGTGGAGTTAAGCAAGGGAGTAGTGATGGTGGTGGTGCATAGGGTCTAGTCAGAGGTGGCAGAATGGTGGTGTCGGTGTTGAAGTCAAGTCAGATGCGGCTGTTATTGCTGGTGAATGGCGAAGAATGGTGGTGGTGGTTGGAAAGGTGATGCGGAGGTGGTAATGGGATCCAGATCGCTTTTTAACCTGCTTTCATTTGGCCGGAGTGTGATACAAGGGATAGTAATTGAATGGTTTATTGTGAGTTAAATAGATGTTCGAAATTATTTTGAGAAGACGACCAATAGTATGAACTATTCTTCATAAATAGCCCTTTCCTTTTCAAACTCAATTTAGGATATTAAAGTGCTGCGTATAAACCAGTAAAAGCAATGGATGGTGAGGTAAAGGGAAGGGCAAAATCAAAGTAAAAGAAAGTAGATATGGTTGAACACTCAGGGGCGGATCTTTGTTGCCTCAGGCAGTGGCCCGACCCCCCGGGCCCAATTACGTAGCTTGTATTAGCTTTGGACCAAGTAGGTCTTCTAAAATAAATTAAGTTACTTGTACGCTAACAAGTGATAAAGAGTACAAGTAACTTAATTTTCATTTTAAAAGACCTACTTGGTCCAAAGCTAATACGAATAGAATGGCATGGGTTCGATTCCAATAGAGCATTTTTTGTGTTTCCCCCCATATAATGGCACTTTTTTATTAGCCACCTTAAATAGTAACCGTTTATTCTCAATTTTTAATTGTATGTCCCCAAAGTATTTATTAGCCTAATTTCATAATTACGAAGTAGTACTCTATATATTTCCCAATAAAAAAATAGTACTCCATATATAAGTTTTGAAGTTTCTTTTTTTAATAAAATTCCAATGTTATCCATTTTTTGGGAGTTTAAAAAGAGTAAATTTCATGTCTCTTAAGAGTAAATATGTTTGCAAGGCTAAAAAACTTATTACGTGTGTAAATTTCAACTTATATAAAAAATTAGAAATTTAAAAGAGTGATTTGATACCAAAAATGAGAAATTTAGAAGAGTGATAAAAATTTACAGAGTGATAATTCATGAAAAATTAGTACGGCCCCCCTTAATTTTTTTCTCAAATCTGCCACTGCGAAGCCTGCATTGCTAGTTAAGCCTTAAGCAGAAGGCGCATAAAAGGCAACCAAATGCATTATGAGTAATGAATCCTTGGATCTGCAGCCAAGATACCTTTTTTAAGCAACGCTCAGTCTCTTGACATGCGTAAATACACAACATTACTTCGTAATTCATTCAAATGTACACGTCAGGCAAGAAGCTAAAATATTATTCTCGATACTGGTTTCCTATTAGATCAATTGTCATTCTCCAATTTATGTGTTCCTTCCTAAGTACCTTGCAAAGCAAAGGGGGTAATAAGCTCATACCTGACACCTGATGGTCAAATGGAGAGCCCAAGCAACATCAAATTATGTAGGTTTCAAGTTGCCTTTTCTTGGTTGTTCATCAATTCAAGACGACAGGTTTTGAAGGAAACAGAGGGTATGTAGTTGAGTTGGTAGCTGACTAGTGTTGATCCGAAAATATTAAACATTGATGCACTGCTATAAGCAACTTCAGCATCTGAACGCCTCTTAAACACCACTCGAGCTCTACTGCTCTGTACATCTATCTCAGTTTCAGATTCTTTCAACGGGCCGAAATGCCTGAACATTTTATTAAGATTAACCTCTGAAGGTGTAGAACCCATTCCTGTAAAACTCATCAAGAGCTCTGTTGGTAACTGGTTTCGCCGCTCCTTATCCTCCGATGGAATCTCAACTGTTGATCCAACACCGCCATGAAAATACTGCTTTCTGGAAGACTTTCTGGGTTTTGATTGAGAAGGTTTCTCAGAATCAACAGACAGACCTTGCTCCTCCTTTCTCTTTCGACCACGTCGTGAAGGCTTGGCTTCAGCACTATTTTGAACAACCATGTCTCTCCAGTAAGAATCATTTCTATCGTCGAATTCGAAAGTCTCAGGAGTTGCAGCCACTGGAGTAGAAGACTTCCGTTTTCTACCGGGTCCTCTCCGCATTTTTTGTCTCTGATTTGAAACAGCCAAGTTCCTGAATTCCGAGAAAAAGCTGACTATATCCACCAAAAAACTGTACCCTTTCATGGGATCTTGGGCAGACAAGTGAAGTTGTGACAGCATGTCGTCCAAAGAAGATTCATGTGATGGACTAGGAGACATTTCAGCCACGGAATCATCAGATGCTTCTACAACTTCATCAGTAGCATCCCCTAGATGTTCACTATCTCCTATATCACTACCATCTTTAAAGACCGATGACGATCCTGTTAGCTGACTGGCAACTCTTTGAATGCATTCACCGACTTTAAATGATTGCTGAGGGTTAAAAGATGGTGTATTTGATAGCTTAGCTACACAAATGGTTTTCGTGGTGGGCTGAGATGTGAAATCCTTAAACCCTGAAACTTTTCGTTTCATACTAGAAGATGCCAACATATTGTCATCGTCCTCGTGTGAATCAAATTCACTGTCAAGGTAATACATAGTCTCACCCATTAATTCTGACAAGCTTTTTTCCCTTCTCTGGTACACAATATCTTTCAGATTGTGCTTGCGTTTAGGCCCTTTCAATGTAGTCTTAAAATCAAACCTTGTAGCAGAATCTTCATGCTCAAATTCACAAGATATGCCCTCGTAATACTGGTAGTCAGCTAGGCAGTCAATACCTTTGAGTCGAAGAAAAGCAACCAAATGAGCTTTAGCTATAACAAGCTCAAGTCGGTCCACACTGTTAGTAGGAAAAATTGCTAATGATCTAACATACTCAACAAGCTTATCAGGTTGAAAATATTCCAGTCCCCTACACCTATCAGCTCCGTCCCTTTTACTCGACTCTTTCCTTATTCCTGTGTTTTCCACAATTTGATATCTAATCATATCATAGGCTTCTTCAGAAACACAAGAACAGGCCAGTCCCAGCTCCATTCTTCTAGAAACCTCTTCTAGAGCACAACTCACCGCATTTTGGAAGGCTTCAGTTCTGTTTTGCCTCTCTGCCACCGAGAAATGGTTTCTGAATGGTTTTAAAACCGAAGCTTCATTCCACGCAAATGTCCGATCACCGAAATATGCAACCAAATAGCAGTCTTTTCTAAAATGCTTCATTGCCTTTTCTGAGGCATCAGAAGGATGAAATATTTGTCCAGGCCACCAAGGATGGCTCTTCACCTTGCCCCACACCAAATCGGCCTCCAATAACTCTCCATGAATTTCAGGAGGTAGTTGGTAGCTAACACGATGGTCTTTTAACAATCCATCAGATTTTGTATAAGCGCTGAAAATCCTCTCCTTGTTTTGACGCTTTGCCAAACTAGAAACATACTCTTCATCAAATTCTTGTTCTTCAACTTGTTCAGCATTGTCAGATTCTTGTTCGCTAGCATCTTCCATGTCCAAGTCAATCTTGGCTTCATGGTCTTCAGCCTCTAGTCCAAGTCCTTTAGCATGTGGATTATAGGATGAATGCGGCGATTCCGGCCTCCCCACTTTATCATGTATGGGACCGGAATTCATATTTAAATATCCACTCCCTGCATCACCAGAACCATCTATTTCCACGACAAATGGGCTCACAGTCACATTTTCATCTACCCTAAATTTCTCAACGCGGGTGCCTTCACTAGCAGACAGTACGAGGTTATGTTGTTTTGGGGTTTCCTCCTCATTTGGTGCATCATTGTTCATGTAGACAGCTCCTTCAGCATTGACAGCCTTTTCTTGCACTCCCTCCATGCCCCTCATATTTGAATTATCCACGGCAACAGACTGATTACAAAAAGAAACCTCATGTACTTCATGAACAACCTTCAAGACTGATTCTCCTATAACATTTTCATTAGAAGAAATTACATGATCAGACAACTTAATTGTTTTTTCTTCTTCGTTGGTCGAAGCAGTAAAGAGGAATGCTTGCTTATCCGACACCTTCGGAATAACATTTTCATCGTCATCTACAACCAATCTCACGGGCTGCAAGACTTCAGTGTTGTCACCCTCATTGGGCAATCCATAATCCACAGAAACCTGTTTACTATGCATAACTTCTTGCGCTTCCTGAACATTCTCCGAGTTTAGACCAATCTCAGCAACCCCATTTGTTGTGTGGCTATCTAAACATTTAGTGTGAGAGGCATTCAATGTACATTCTGATTCTTGAATCACATCTTTAACATCAGAATCATCTATGGCATCCAAGACTGGTGAGCATGTACTAAGAAGTTCAACAATGACTTTACCATCTGTTCCCATGCAATGTTCCACCACGGTTGCAAAAGCTATACGCTGAGCTTCTTTAGTGTTATCATCAGGTTCAGGCTCTTGATTTTCACTGTAAGGTTTCAAATCATCATTAGGTGTTTCACAAATCATGCCTCGGCTTACAGATGTAGGATCTGAGATATCACTGTTCACTTTGAGAAACTGAGCTTCTTCCACTGGAACTTTTGAGAGAGAAGACGGCAAAAAATTCTTCTCAATATATTTTCCCTTCAAATCAACTACAAGTAGTTTATTTTCAGAATAAACTACACTCTCGCAGGCAGCATCACTCTCCATATCAGTCCTGACAATTTTCTTCTCATCTATTGTACCACTGTCATGGCCAGGTCTAGCAATTAGGGATGTACTATCGGACTTCTCATATCCAACAAGGCCTTCCTTGATCGCCTTGTCGTTATTCAGCATAATAGCTGTTGGAACTGGGATAATTTGATTAGCCCCGTTCACCTGGTCGATTCTGTCAATTTCAGTATGAAAACCTAACAATACAGAATTACCATTATCTGCATCTCCGCACAAAGATTCCAAGCCATCAGGTTTTTGTTGATCTGTTCCACTACAAACATTAGTATCAAGAGAGCCTCTCTCGTCGCCTGTGACTGGTGCTTCAACTAAATTCGTAGCTCCATTTACCAATTTAACCTCAAGAACAGTTGAATGAATATGAGCACCAGCTTCCAAGACAACATGTTCATCACCTTCATATTGAATATCTCGATCACTTGTTCGCTTCAAAGTTTCTAAACTCCCTTCATCAGTATCCATCCTCCTATCAGACGATGTAATTTGGTGCAAAGTTTGCAAGATATCAGTACCTTTACCATCAACAATAATATTATTTGAATTCTGGTATAATTCAAACACATTATCAAGTAACTCCGCATCTTTCTTTCCACCTGCATCTCCTGATTGCCTTTCTGTATCCCCATCAGCAGCTACTTGTCTAGTATTATCCTTATCAACATCATAAGTATCATCCTGAGAAGCAATATTAACTAAAGAACTGTCATTGCCACCAACACTTTGATCTCTCAATTGACTTGCCAAATTTCCCTCTACGCATGAACCCAAAACATCCTCCCCCTTAACCAACCCTCCATCTTGACAATCAACAAATTCATCAACTCGTTTACCACCATCATCACTTACTGCGCCAAAGCCAATATCTCGACAACCTAACTCATCACTACCCGCTTCCCCACTTATTCTACCAACACCATCGACAATAACCTCCGAACCTAGAACCTCCACCATAACATCCCCCACTTCACAAGCCCCACCATCTTTCTCCACCAATGGTTTCTCCGATACGCCAACACGCTCTTGGCTTTCGTCAACATCACCACTCGTAAGAACCTTCTTAATCACAGTCACAGTAGCAGTAGCAACAGATTTTACAGTCACTGTAGAATCTACCACATTTACCCTTTCTAATTCTTTCTCTTTGCTTTCATCCATTGCATAAATCAACAAGGACAACAGTTTCTGAGGTCATAAACCAAGCAAAACAAAAAAACTAATCAAATAAATCACAATTGCACAGACAACAAGCTAAAGGATTAGGGATAAAGCGTAGTTATCGTCGGAAAACTGCATTTTAAAACAAGTACCGAAATCGATACAATAAACCTGAAATTGCAGATAGAAAAATACCTGGATAAAATCTCCGGTGATGAAGGAATTGCGGATTTTTCTAGGGTTTTAGAGAGAGAAAAAGAAGGAAGCGGAACAAGTCGATACATAAACTTGATAACTCGATTGCGGTCCTACAGTATGCTTCCAAGTAAATGAAACGAAATGATAAAAGGCGGAATCTATATCTATCAGGAGTATATTAACCATTTTCCCCTTAAATTTACGAGATGTCTAGATATTGTTCAATTTTATTTCAGTTATTATAAAAAATTATAATATTTTGTTTGATATTGATGTTTTTTTGCTGAAAAAAAAATAGAGTTATTTCATGAAAATAATATTAATTATGTGTAGTTCTTAAAATAATTCAAATTATACGTAATCATTAATCTCGATTTGATAGGTATAAAATTATGACTTGCTATTACTGGTCATAGTGACTTGTTGTAACTTTCAAGGGTTTTATTAAGTCCGTTGCAGTTATCATGCAAACCAAAATTATAATAAAAATATTTTTTTTCATAGCTTCATAAGACTATTTGAAAAAGAAATAGAAGATGAATTTTCGGAATTTTTTTTTTTTTTTATTAGTGGCCGAAAAATGAGCACGAGATGTGAATCAGAAGAAGAAGAATCAGAGGAAGAGTTGAAAAGTGGAGGTTCAACAAGTAGCTGGTCACCCATAGCAAAACGAGGTTAATGAAGGCGTAATCAATATCAATATATATCAATATATATATATATATATTTTAGGCTTTTTTCGAGCGATCTCATTGGTCCGTTCAATCAAACCTCAAATTAGGAAAATATCATAAATAATAAAAAAAATCAATTAGAGAATCTTTTGATTATTACAATATATATTTAATTTATTATAATTTTTGAAGTGAAAAGCTTTAGAGTTTATTTTTTTAAAACATTATCGTAAAATAAATTATAAAAATGAAATAATTAAATTCGTGTTAAAAAATGCTTTTATTAGAGTATAAATTTCATATCATTTGTTTCACATTATGTGATGAATTTATAACATATACGGAGTAACAGTTTTAAAATTATCCCACATCGACAAATTACAATATGATAATGAAATTCTATATTATAAATAAAGAGTAATAATTCGTTCTTCGATATCTACCAAAAGACTTTTGAATCTCAAAAAGAGTTTCTAAGACTATAAACTTAAGTAATTATCCTACATAATGTGACAATATTAATTTCTATATTATAATAAGGTGATTGATTTCTATATTATAATAAGAATAATTATTTGTTCTTAGACATCAATCAAAATCTTTTGAGTCTTAAAAAAACTCTTAAGACTATACACAAAAGACTAATTATAATTTTTTCGTTAGACATCAACCAATTTAAGTAGTTCTCCCACATCGAAAAATTATGATGAGATTATGAATTTCTACTAAATAAGAGTAATCATTGTTTTTAAATATCAACCAACAATATTTTGAATTTAAAAAAGTCTTAATAAGACTACAAAATTAAAATTATCCCACGTTGAAACAATTAAAATAAGGTACGATGATGATTCTATATTATAAATATGACTACATATTTTACTTAAATTATTCCACATCGACAAATTATAATATGGTTATGGTTCTATATTATAAATAAGATTAATTATTTGTTCATATCAATTAAAATCTTTTGAGGGACGATGAAATTCTATGCTGATAAAATTCTACATTATAAACAAGACTAATCATTCATCCTTAGATGTCAACAAAAAACTTTTAGTCTTAAAAAAAGCTATTAATAAAACTACAAATAAAATTAAATTAAAATTATCACATATCAAAAAATTATAATGAGGTGATATAATTCTACGTAATCTTTATTATAAATAAGAATAATCATGCATCCATCAATAAATAAAAGTTCTTAATTAGATTATATCTAAACTTAATTAAAATTATCCCACATCAAAAAATTATAATAAAAGATGATCAAATTCGATTATATAAATAAAGAGTAATCGTCTATCATCTAACATAGATATAAAAATAAACTCTTTTAAGTCTTCAAAATAGCTCTTAAAATTATAAACTTAATTAAGTAATTAAATTATACCACATCGAAAAAGTATGATGGGGTGATGAAATTCTATATCATAAGTGAGTAATCTTATGGTTTTAAATATTAACCAACAAATTTTCAGTCTTAAAAAGCTTTTAAAAGAACTAGAAACCTAAAATTATCCCACATCGAAAAAATTAAAATAAGGTGATGATTCTATATTATAAATAAGAGTAATCGTGCGTTTTTCTGAGTCTTTAAAACATATCTTAAAACTATAAACCTTAAGTAATTATCCTATATCGAAAAATTATGATGAGGCAATAGAATCTTATATTATCAATCAAAAAAAATTATTCGCATGTAATCTTTTGAGTTTAGAATATTACTAACATCATGTGATCATCTTATTTATTATAATTGTTCCGGTCACGGAAACAATTCACCCGGCCTTGGATCCGGGCCGTTTGACTGATTCACTGGTGAACAATCGATTGACTGACTTCTCTGAACCTCTCTTTCGTCTTACTCCCAGGATCGGACCTTCCCGGCGGAGTTGGCCTGCTCCCTGCACAATGAACGCACAGGGCCTCGGAGGTTGTCCGAGGGAACCCTCTCCGATGCCTAAGTCAGCCCGTGAAATGCCTTGAGAGACCTAGTTCGTGAGGAGCTAGGTGGCGTTTTTTAGGAGTAAGGGTCTAGAGAGAGAAAATCCAACCCCCCTCCATGTGGGAAATGGGGAGGTATTTATACCTTCCCACAAGAGAGAGAAGTGGGAGAGGAATGGTTGGATAGAGAAGTGACAAGTGGCGGCTTCTCGTCCACCCATTCCTAATTACCTTAGGCGAAATGACGGGAGGGCCCCTGGGGGTTCTGGCCGCCCTGTCGTCCAGGGACTTCCCCAGGGCAGGCGGATTTCAGGCAGGGGCTGCCAGGTTCCAGCAGGCTGGGATGGCCTATGGTCCCAGCAGCCGACGGCCACCCTTGGCGTTTTACGCCTGTCGTGACTTCTTGCCAGGGACTACCCTTTCGAACCTGGTGGGCATACTCCTGGGGCCTGCCTGGCAGGCGGCTGGTGTCAGGCAGCCGACCCCAATCAATTGGCCCTCGTCAGTAGAGGGAAAGTAAGGCTTTCCTTCTGCTGGCGATCCTTGCTTGGTGGGAGGTTGACTTCCATGTCTGTCGCAGCATTTAATGTTTCGCACCTTCCCAAGGAACTTAGCGCTGCTCACGGCAGGTATGCAAAGAGGTGAGAGTGCTTTTGTAATGATTGCACTTCTCTTCTAAGTGGATTTTGGGGAACCGTGAATAGTTCCGGATTGGTGGCTCTTCTTCCAGGGTGGTTGGAGCGTTCATTAATGCTGCGCTTTCTCTTGTATAAAAACCTCAGTTTTCTCTATCATTTCTGTTTCAACCCATCTTCAATCCTTCCACTTTCTTTGTCTTTAAACATGGCTTGGATCAAAAAAAGCGTAACTCGCCGTGGAGTCAGATATGTTACTTTCATCTTTAGAGGGTTTTGGAGGCTCCGATATACTCGTGCTGCTTATCTAGCTGTCCGCCGTAGTCGCCGTTCACGGCTTCATTCCCGCCGGATGGGTCAGAAGGCTTCTGTTAGGATGGGCAAGCGCCTCAAGAGGTCCTTACCTCCTGCTGCGCCTAGGTTTAGGCGCTGCCCCCAGGGAGGGGGCTGTTTTGACAGGGGATGCCACGAGTGTTTTCCGTGGCTGCACCCCGAGCAATTTTACTCCAACCTTTCTGACACTGATTCCTCCTTGGCGTCAAGCCCCTCTTCGCGTGTGAAGAAGACAGGCTGTCGCACCTGCGACGAATCCCAGACCGTTCCCTGTGGCAGGGACTGGGAGGACAGCAGCCATGACTCTGATGACAGTGAGGGTCTTGGTTGCCTGAGCGACAAGGATGGAGACGGAGCTTCTGATGACCCTTTACAGGGTTCCCCAGACTGGGATTGGGGCTCGGCTCTCGGGAGTCCAGGCAGCCCTGGGGATTATTCCCCAGATTTGGACGATGACTAGGCCTGCGTAGCAGGGTGTTTGGTTTCTGTCAGGCCGGAATTTTTGGGCCTTATGTATTTTTCTTTTCGTACCCGTCTCAAGATGTAACTTTCCTTTGTAAGATCTTAATGAAATGAAATTCAGGCGACGCGTTTGTGCACTGTACCTTTTTTTTTTTTTAATGACGTCGTCGGTTGCTCTTTCTCTGACACTTTATCTTTCGAGGCCCTTCTTGGGAAGGGTGAACAGCAGGTGTTCAGTATGCGACACGTGGATGACTAATGAGGGTTTTGTCAGGGGGCTGCCTTTTGAACTACCTGGGCTTTATATAAACCCTTCTCTTCCTTCATTCTCTTTTTTTTACTCTTCTTGATACTTCACACTCCATAATACTTCTTGAATCTTCTTCATTTGCCGAGCATTTTTCGAGGAGCAAGGAACACCTCTTGTCACTGTCTCCGGCAACTTTATCGGCGCCCTTAGGTTAGAACTTTGAATCTCTCACTTCTTTTTTCTCTTCCATAGCCAATTATGTCGCGAGTCCGTCCCCTTTCCTTTAATTCTTTGCTCGGGGGAACTAGCGGCGGCGACGGTAGCCGACGTGACATTGCTTCTTCCTCCGGGGTCGGCCCCAGGGAGGAGGACGATTATCACAAGGGGGAGGGTGCCGAGTCACCCGAGCCAGCTCCCTTTGATGTGATTGACTCTGATGACGAGGCCCTGGAGGTGGATCCTTCCAGGGTCGCCGGCCCCCTCATCCGCAGGGAGAGGGGGAGGACCTATTTCTTGGACAAGGAAAAGTATGTGGTCCCCCTAAAGACCTATCCTGAAGCCAAGAACAGGGACCTGATCTTGGAGAGTAACGCTGCTAAGGCCATTGAGCAATTTTACAACTTCGGAGAAGGGTACACGGTTGTAGTCCCAGGGGAAAAGGACACAGTGTGCTGTCCTCCAGAGGGATGTGTGGCCGTCTATCATAAGGCCTTGGAATTCGGCCTACGATTCCCGCTGCACCCCTTCCTGGAGGAAACCTTCAGGAGGATGAATGTTGTTATCGCCCAATTGACTGCAACTGCCATCAGATCATTAGTAGCTTACACCTGGACCTGCCTTTTCCATGGCGAGGGGCCTTATATTGACGCCCTTCGTTTCATGGTCGGTCTTCAGATGGTGTCCTCATCTGGGGGGGATGTCTCCCCTGGCTATTGGTCTCTGCTGAGGCAGAAAAAATACGCCCTGGTCTGGCCGGCTATTAGCAGCCTTAAAGACTGGAAAAATAATTTTATATATGTCCATAGCGCGTCAGGGTGGAAAATTCCTAGACATTTTAGGAACCATGTCCACACCCGCATGGAGACGCGCGAGGAGTATCACCCACGCGTTGGGGGGAAGGCTCTGGAAGTCAAGCTGAGTGCGAAGGAGGAGATTTTGGTAAAAAAGTTCGAGATTGTGGTGGATAAGCATGGGAACTTTGGCCCTGTTTTCTGGCTCCCCCATGCGGAGCTCATCACGACAGACGAGTATTTGCTTCCCCTGGGCCTGATTCCTGGCCTTGAAGGTAGTTCTAGGGATTTTTTGTTGTCACGATTTTCCAGGGACTTTATTTCTCCCTGCTTTTTAGATGTCCGCCTTTCCCTTTCTGCAGATTCCTACACTTGGCGTTGGACCAAGAAGCAGGTCAGAAGGTTGGGCCTGAGCGAGGATTTGGACATTCTTTCAAAACGCCCTCCCCTTCCTGCAAATTTTCGGAAAGGAAGCAAGGCCCTCATGAAGCTTGTGAAAGACTTTGCCGCTGGTCGAAGATTACCTCTCCCACCCCGGCTGCCCTCGTCGAAGCCGGCGACTCCTACCCCCAGCATTCATGAGGGGGAGGCGGAGGTTACTTCAGGAGCTACTCCTTCCCCTAGTCAGAAACAGGGTGTCTCTCCGGCTGGCCCTCGGATTTCACAGGGGACGCAGCCTGGAGATTCCGAGGGGACTGGGGAGAGTGTTCCTTTGGAATCGAGGAGGAAAAGAGGGAGGGAGGCTCCTAGTGCTGACGTGGTGGACCTGGAGGCGGATGTCACCACTCCTGAGGCGAAGCGCCCTGCACGTGAGCCTTCAAGCACCCCCTTCCCAGAGGAAAATACGGAGTTCCACTACACGGCTGGTGACAGTGTGGATGTGTCAGGTTTACTTTCTGATTCCGGAGCCGTCTTGGCCGACCGCCTCACAAAAATGGTGACCTCAACTTCCCATCAAGTGCTCCAATATATCCAGCGTACCTCCAAGGTTATGCTGGCATTTGCGGAACTGGCGGCTCTCAGCCGCCTGAGTGATGAGGAGCTAACAGTTACTCCTGGGGCTCCTCCCCCCGACCGCCTGACCATGATAGAAAGGGATGTCTCCTTGATAAGTTCTTTGAAAGATAAAATGACAAGGCAAGAGGGGGAGTTAGAGGAGGCCAAGAAGCAGGCTGATCAATGGAGGCTGCAGGGGGAAATGGCTGTGAAGGAGGTTGCCAAGTTAGAGGCCGATCTGAAGGAGAGCCGGCAGTCGTTGGACCGAGCCAATCTATCCTTGGCCGAGACGGGGCATTTAAAGGGGAGAGTGGCTGACTTGGAGGAGCAGCTGTCAAAGGCCAAGTCGACTTTTGAGCAGGCCAAGGGGGAATGGATGAAGGAAAAAGAGACCCTGGCTGAGGAGACTGAGGCTGCAGTGGATGCCAGCTTCGTGAGCGGTGCCAACTCCTCTCTGGAGTTGGTAATGGAGGTGATAGGGGAGATGTTCCCTACCTTTGATGAGGACTCCTTCCGGAGTCTCTATGCCGCTAAGAATGAAGCTCGGGCGACCAGGCAGCCTGAGGCAGACGCCGGCGCTCACCAGGATGCTACGTGACGCCCCTTCTCTTTTTTAATAAAAGTTTCTATCTTTCCATGCTAAGCCAGTGCTTATGGCCATTTTGTAATATTTGCTACTTGGTTTTTTCTTCAACTTTGTAAAGACCTTTCCACCCTTCATGGGTTTTGTTTGTGGAATATTTCTCTTTTGTTTTTTTATGGCAAACTGTTTTAAAATTCAGGGATCTTTTCCTCGTTTGTTTGATCGCGCCTGTCACAGCCTGTCCCCGGCTTTTGTTCAAAGTCCAGGGGGCCTGCCCCCTGCCTGCCCAGAGGTAAGCATGGTGGCTTTTGTGTTTTTTATACAAGGTTGGGGGGCCTGCCCCCAGTCCTTGTTAGTCTGGCCTGTCCCCGGCTTTTGTTCAAAGCCCAGGGGGCCTGCCCCCTGCCTGCCCAGAGGTAAGCAGGGTGGCTTTTGTGTTTTTTATACAAGGTTGGGGGGCCTGCCCCCAGTCCTTGTTAGTCTGGCCTGTCCCCGGCTTTTGTTCAAAGTCCAGGGGGCTTGCCCCCTGCCTGCCCAGAGGTAAGCAGGGTGGCGTTTGCGTTTTTTATACAAGGTTGGGGGGCCTGCCCCCAGTCCTTGTTAGTCTGGCCTGTCCCTGGCTTTTGTTCAAAGTCCAGGGGGCCTGCCCCCTGCCTGCCCAGAGGTAAGCAGGGTGGCTTTTGCGTTTTTTATACAAGGTTGGGGGGCCTGCCCCCAGTCCTTGTTAGTCTGGTCTGTCCCTGGCTTTTGTTCAAAGTCCAGGGGGCCTGCCCCCTGCTTGCCCAGAGGTAAGCAGGGTGGCGTTTGCGTTTTTTATACAAGGTTGGGGGGCCTGCCCCCAGTCCTTGTTAGTCTGGCCTGTCCCTGGCTTTTGTTCAAAGTCCAGGGGGCCTGCCCCCTGCTTGCCCAGAGGTAAGCAGGGTGGCGCTCGGATTTTTTGCTGGGGGGGTCATTTTTCCCGATTTTGGCAACAGGGGGGCCTCCCCCTATTGCCCCCTGCTCGTTTGTGTGTGAAGAACGCGAGTGTGAACATGCAACGAGTATAAATCTGAATATTCTTCATTTCTTTGTAAAACTGTAACATTTTCGGGTGGTCGGAGCCGTCGACATTCTTTTGACCGTCCTCCGCCATCTGTTTCTAGCAAAAATAAAAGCTATCTTTGGATTTTGTTCAGACGTAGTATCTTTTCAAAGTGTCTGCATTCCAGTGAGCATGCAGCTCTTGCCCTTCGAGGTTGGCGATTTTGTATGTGCCTGGTCCCAGGACTCGAGTCACTTGGTATGGACCCTCCCAGTTGGCACTAAGCTTTCCATGTTCTCTTGACTTTCCAACCGCCTGCGTCTTTCTCAGAACTAGCTCTCCCATCTGAAAGTTTCTCTGTCGGACTTTGGTGTTAAAGGCTTTCCTCATTCGCTGCTGGCAGGCTGCGATGTTGGTGCTAGCTTCCTCCCTTAACTCATTTACCAGGTCCAAGGCTTCAACCATTGCAGCTTCGTTCTCAGCTCGGTCGTACTGCAGGGAGCGCAGAGAAGGGATCCTTGCCTCGATTGGTAGTTGTGGACATGACGTAGGTCCACCCCGACGCGGCCACGCGCGGGTTTGGGTAGGCGAATGAATCTCGTGGTGAGATTGTTCTCGGGTTCGAGATTTAAGTCAAAATGGAGTCGCCACCGAATTTTGTGGTTATTCGGAACCATACGAGCCCACTCTATGTCGTCATGGGCTATACACAAAGTAAGCCCACTTCGATTTCAGAGTTCATTGGGCTCGTCCCTTTGCATTGCAATACCGATACCGTATAAACCGGCTTTCGTATATAGAATGACTCTCGTGCGCCAAGGGTTTCGGACATCCGGAAACCAAAGGTTCTGAGTAAGGGGTGAGGGTACGTGTTGGGAAGCCCACTAAGGACACCCAACCCCGCCCGCACATGGCGGCCTCTACTAAGACATCGTTCGTGTTCGTGTGCGCGCGCTAGTAAAACGATTAAATGATATGCAAACAGCGTTTTCGGACTAAGCATATGAATAGTATGTTAACTACGTCATTTAATGCATCTTAAATATGGTGAAAGTGGTTTAGCATGCGAGGTTCATTTATAAAGCAATAAGCAAGTAAATAAATGAAGCTCAAACATAAATAACGTACAAGTTACACGGGCGGAAATACAACCCGGCCAATACGAAAATTGCAAATAATAGTACAATAAATAAATAAAAGTTAGGGACGGACCCGTATGTAAGCTAGACCGAAAAATGTGTAAACGGACTAACCTCGCTTAAATGTACATTTTGTTGTACATCAAACGAAGGACGGAGACATAGGGTCTAGGCGTGATGCTAGCCCGATCCTATGCCTCGATGCCTTGTCCCGACTTATCACATCGAAAAATCGATCAAAGTCGTTCTACGTGTCGTGATGTGCATGGTTTTGAAAATAGGATAGTCACGTGATAGTCTTTACACGTGATGACTAATGTCGGTAAAAGGACGAGGCTTGAAAGCATGTGTCAAGGCCCTCGGTTACTGGGCTACAGGACTCACTCGGTCGAGTCATGGTCGGACTCGGTCGAGTGCGTCCTAAAAGAAGTTTCTGCCCACGGTTTGGGGTGTTACTCGGTCGAGTGGAAGGTGTACTCGGTCGAGTGGCACCTGTACGAGCTATGACTCGTGTTTTTATGCGTTTTAAATCGAGAGTTGGCCGAATTAAATTAAAATATTGACGGATTTAGATTTAATTCGGTTTGTCGGTGATATAATCATGTCTCATACGATTATAATACCGTTATCGGATTTTTGGAAAAGGAGTTGTCACGATAAACGTGAGTTTTGGAAAGTGGATTCACATGATTGGCTTTACACGTGCCGACTAAGAGTCGTAAAAAAAGACGAGGCTTAAATGTTGCATTTAAGCTCTCGGTTTTCTGGGTTACAGGACACACTCGGTCGAGTCATGGTCTGACTCGGTCGAGTATGCCCTCGAAGAGTAATCTGCCCAGTTTTATGGACACTACTCGATCGAGTGGCCTATGCACTCGGTCGAGTAGTCCATGTACGAGTGTCAACTCGTTTCGTTTTTTGAGGTTGAAAACGACGGTCGGTCGAGTTAAATACAAATATCGCGTGATTTGAATTTAACTCAACCTCCGGTGCTATAATCGTGTATATGTACGATTATAATACCGTTGTCGGGACTTTATGAAAACGTTTACGCGAAGAAAATTTGAATTAGTAACGGGATGCTTCCCTCTACGTCACGATATCGAAACTAACCCTCTCGGGTTATGTGATGTCGGTTTTCGTGTCAACGGGTTCCGCACTAATTAAAATGGGATCGAATACGTTCAACTACGATTAGTCACGATCACGTCATGCCCTTGAGTACATTGGGGCGGGGCTCCTCGAAAGGGCTCCACCTCCGTCGTTGCTCGTAAAGGGATTAGACGGACTTTAGGCGACAATTGTAGTCAAACGCATCCGAAACCGAATTTTCGGTACTAATATATATATATATATATATATATATACGCGGTATGATAGTAATATGTTAGTAACGCGAATAAAAAGTTAGTATGCGAAAATGTAAAGGTTAGGATGTTAGAGTTAGTGTGTTAGCGTTGCAATACTAGTATAAATATAATATTAATGATACAAAAAAACGTAAAACAAAGAGGACAAAGATCGAAATGGGGTTTAGGACACCCTCAACATACATGCTTAGTAAGGACCTCGGAAATGGACTCGCGAATAGTGACGGGACTATGGAGTATTGAGGATGTATGTGAGTTATGGTGTATGTGTGTGGATGAATTGTCGGTTTATCGAGGGACAAGGGACTCGGTTTTGTGTGTGCTTGCTTAGGGTTGTAGAGTAGTGAGTGTGGCTGAAATGTGAGGTAAATGTAGGTAAAAGATGGGTTGGTAAAGTTGAAAAAAGTTGTGAAATGAGTGAGGGTCATGGGGTATTTATAGAGTTTACCCCACGACCTAGGGTCACTCGATCGAGTGGCCCTAGTGCACTCGGTCGAGTGCCCTAGAAAATGGGCCTGATCCGGTTTTTGACGCTCCACTCGACCGAGTGGGTCAATCCACTCGATCGAGTGGATCAGGTAATCCGAGCTAAAATAGGAAGGAATTGATATTGTTGTTTTGATATCTTTTTTGAAATGGATTTGGGCGCCAGCTTCTAGAAGGACCCCCTTAGGCTGATTTTTGTGACGGGTTCGTCTTTGACCGGGTTTTGACCCGGTCGCCAAAAGACGGGATTTATTTTTGGTGTCGGTTTTGGCCCAAATTAGTCTTATTTTGCTCGGAACGACCCACTGGGCCTGAATTTGAGGTCCGTTTTGTGAGATTATTACTCCGCTAAAAGTCCATGTCAGATATTATTGATTTCGGGTCCAAATCCGAGTATACTAAGTCACGTTTGCGTCCGATCATCATCGGGTGTTTGTCGGGAACTGCTATAGACACTAGCAGGCAAAATGCGGGTGTCTACAGAGCCCCCACTCTGACTGAGGCTTGGACAAGGCGAAAGTCAGAGTAGCTACCAGGCCAATCGCGGATTACGACCTGGCAGCCTTCCGGTCGGGTCGTTTATAGTCCAGTAGACTTGCGTGAAGGGCTCGCCAGCCATAAGCAGAGGGTCATACCTGTCCTGCCGGTGATAGCTCCGTTGGGGAGTAAAACTTGCTTTTGAAGGTGTAAGAGTACCCGTATGCTGATATATCATGGCTTTGACTGTAGCATTCTGGGATAAGTGCTGACTCACGCTGGGGAGTGAAGTGGTTGCGCGGGGGCTTGCTCCTGAAGTCTTGGGGTGTACCTGTATGCTGACACATGACAAATTGCATGTAACACATAGGCAAAACACCGACTCGTGCTGGGGAAAAGTGCCGGATTAAAAAGCTGAAATTTTTGAGAAAGTTTTTTTTTTGAACTTAAGGAATTTTTAGAAAGGATTTAGGAAGGCTCAGGATAACTAGATTCCTATTCTGGGTTGAAGTCAGGCCTGCACACATTGGGGCCCAATTTTGCTGAGGAGGCAGGGTTAGTCAGGGTTACTGCCAGGCTTCCCTATTATAAATACAGGTCTCCCTGCTTCAGCTTACTGCATCTTAAATCAAAACTCTTCTTCTCTTAAAATCTCTCAGTCTTTTCACGAGAAATTAAGTTCATGCCATGGGTATTGAGCATCTTACTTCAATGCTTTTTGCCTGGTCCCAGCACTTTCGGGACGAGGATAGGATTCAGCTGACCCAAATGGGGATTACCAGCCTGTTTCCTCTTAGGCGTCTGGTGCCTGATTCACACTTTTTGGATGCTTGTTTGGCGCTTTGGGATACTACCCACCACGTCTTTGCGTTCCCGCGGGGAGAAATATGCCCTCTTCCCGAGGAGATCGCAGCCATTGGAGGTTGGAGCCCTGTTGCTCGTTCTGCCATCCCTCCGTTCTACCCGGACCCGAGGAGAAGACTGAGGGACTTCCTAGGTCTGTCCCATGCTGAGACAGATCGAATGGTGCGGGGAGATACTGTCTCCCTCTTTGACTTGGCTGACAAGTTTATGAACAGCCAGGATGTAAGGGCTACGCCTTCTCACAGACGTAGGGCTTTCGCGTTCTGCATGTTGCACCGCTACGTTTTCGAGGGGTTGATGGATGCTGACTCATGCGTGGGTCAAATTAGACTGATTGGAGTGGTTGACCAGATGGAGACTGGTCATAGCCCTGCTTGGCTAGCCACTGGTGAACTCATCATGGGTCTGGATGCTAGGCGACTTGACCCAACCCGGCAATTGACGGGTAGCACCCTCATTCTGCAGGTATATGCCTCTTGATTTTTCAATTTTGCTTTTCTCTTTTTTTTGTTTCGCGGTTTCTTGAGGTCCGTAGGTCACTCGATCGAGTGGACCTATCACTCGATCGAGTGATGTCTGCAAAGTGCTTCTGTTGGTCTGTGAAGGGCTTACTCGATCGAGTCAGATGGTGTACTCGATCGAGTGTCATACCTGACGAGTTTCTGATTGTCTTAGGGGGCCTCACTCGATCGAGTCAGATGGTGTACTCGATCGAGTGGGCCGTAGCGAACCATTCCGTTATTCATAAATTCCGTGTATACGTTTGCAGGTCTGGTTGTCGGAGCGCTTATCGATCATAGAGCCTCCTCCGAGCGTTCCCAACTACCGTAGCAGCCAACTCAGTTCTAGGGGGCGCCGGATAAGCTCGAATCACCATATAAATCGAGCTTACTGGGACGAGGAATTGGTGTTCCACGGTGGCCCGTTGATTAGGTGGACGGTTGCTTGGTGGTTCCTTTCCAAGCTGACGGGGTTGGCCAAGAGGGACCAGGCTCGTTACCTCGTGATCCTGTCTCTTGACTGGACAGTTCACATCTACCCGGACCGCATTCTGAGGCAGTTCGGTTCGTCTCAGCGCATTCCTGAGACTGAAGCCATTATTAGCGTCTCGCTCCAACTGACGGACGCTATGTGCGACACCTGGTTGAAGAGGTGGTTTACTCGTCCTACATGGACTATTCCCAACCCTTGCCAATCCGCTTGGGTTTCTCGAGCCTACAAGAAGTGGACTTCTGAGGAGTCCGAGGAGGCTCGCAAAGCCCTGAAGGTTGATGAGGCCTTCGAACTGGTCCGTCGGGAGACGGCAAAGGACAATAGGGGATTCTACGATGAGGGAGAGACCCCTGCTACCTTAGTCCGATTAGAGTCGGGTTTTAAGTCACATACTAAGACTCGAGCGAAAGATGCCGGTGCTAGCGGCACGCGGGGGCGGCAAAGCCCCCAGACTGACTTGGAGCGGCGACTTGGGCCAAGGCTGGCGGCCCGGGACCGACTAGGTCCGCGTGACCGGCTCCCTGAGCCTGTAAGGGCCCGACTCGGGCCAATAGAGGTGGATGAGGACTCGAGTTCCAAGAAGCGAGTCCGGGCTAAAGAGGTTCCTGTGGTGATTCGGGAACGCTCTCCTCCGCGTCGTCGTCAGTGGACGGCCAAGGAGGCCAAGGACAAAGGGAAGGGCAAGATGCCCTAAATGCTGAGTCCTTAGTTTTATTATTTAAATATTATTATTATTTTGTCGTGTGTGTTTTTTTTGTAGTTTTTTTTTGAATTCCTGCACTTGTAATTTTCCCAAGCTTTTTGGGATTTTTTTTTTTGATAATTAATAAAAGGAAGTTTATTATTAAAACCGTTCCTGTCTTTTCTCGATTGCATTGGTTGTGCCCTTTTGAGGGGCTGCCTACGTATCCGCAATTAGCAGAATCAAACCAAACGTAGTTCAGGCTTAGGAAATTGCAATCTCGAATTACACCAAGACTATTGATTCAAGATGTTTTGCGACAGTAGAATAAATAATTCTAGCTCATCGACTTGCTTTTTGTAAAATAAATGATTTTGATAAAAATTGCTAATGACATTGAGAAATGGCTAAGGGTAGTAGCGCTTCAGCTGATCCAGGTTGGTTGGGTTGACAAACTCATTCCCGTCCAGGTCTGTCAGCATTACTGCTCCGCCTGATAGAATTTTCTTCACCAGGTATGGCCCAGCCCAGTTGGGTTTGAATTTTCCCCTTGGGTCAACTGGTAGCAAGGCTCGAACAGACTTAAGGACTAGGTCCCCTTCCTTAATGTTCCTGGGCCTTACTCGCTTGTTGAAGGCCCGTTGGATCCGTTTCTGGTATATTTGGATATTGTTGAGAGCGCGGGACCGTCGTTCGTCTAGTAGGGCCAACGAATCGTACCGTGCTCGGACCCAGTCAGCTTCGGGTACTTGACTTTCTAGCAGAATTCTGAGGGACGGTACCTCTAGCTCCACTGGTTGGACTGCTTCCATCCCATAGGTTAGGTAGTATGGTGTCGCTCCGGTTGCGGTGCGAATTGACGTCCGGTACCCCCATAGGGCAAAAGGTATTTTGTCGGGCCAGTCCCGATAATTATCAGCCATCTTTTTGAGTATGGTGACAATCGTTTTATTAGCTGCCTCTACTGCTCCGTTTGTTTGGGGACGGTACGGCGAGGACGTGTGCCTTTGAATTTTGTATCTAGCCAGTAAGGTTGCCGTCTCAGCTTGGAAATGAGTTCCATGATCACTGATAAATTCATGTGGGATTCCATACCGACATATTATCTTGTTTTGGATAAATTTGGCGACATGTTTGGCATTGAGGATGCGGTATGATTCAGCTTCGACCCATTTGGTGAAATAGTCGATAGCTACCAAAATGAAGCAATGTCCACCGGTACCGGAGGGATTCACTTTCCCGATTATATCGATACCCCATGTCGAGAACGGCCAAGGTGACGTCATGGTATAAAGCAGAGACGGCGGCATATGTTGCACATTGCCAAAGATTTGACAGTTATGGCAATGTTTGACATAAAATTGGCAGTCGGCCTCCATGGTGTTCCAGTAATACCCGAGCCTCATGATTTTTCGGACCAGCATGTGGGCATTCATGTGTGGACCGTTACTTTCTCGGCTTTATATTTGTCAACACAAAGGAGAAGAGCCCCTTGTGCCGTCTTTTTGTACAGCTGCCCGTCATTAGTACGGATGAACTGGGTGGCTAGCCTTCGCAAGGCCTTCTTGGCTCGACCCTCGGTCCCGGGAGGATACTCTCCGCTGGTCAGGTATGTTAACACAGCCTGGTACCAAGGTTCGGGATCAGTGATCTCGATGTCTTCGATGTCATGGACGTACGCCGGCTCAGATCGTCTTTCGACACAAATTGGCATACTGGTCACGTGGTCGGGAATGTTCAGTAGAGACGCCAATTTTGAGAGTGCATCTGCAAACTGATTTTCTTCCCGAGGCAGGTATATGTACTCTACTTTTTGGAATTGTTTCTCGAGATCCCTTACTCGTGCCTGGTAGGCCACGAGATTAGCATTCCGAGTCTTCCATTTTTGAAGCGCTTGGTTAATGACCAAGGATGAGTCGCCATGTACCCGGAGATTTGTGATCCCTAGGTTGGCGGCGGCTTGTAGCCCATAAATGCATGCTTCGTATTCTGCTGCATTGTTGGTGACGTCAAAGTCCAGCTTGATGGAGACGGGAGTATGCTCCCCTCTTGGTGAAATTAGGAGGATCCCGACTCCGAACCCTCGAAAATTAGATGCTCCGTCGAAGTATAAATCCCATGTTTCGGCATCGGTATGGAAGATATCTTCGTCTGGGAAGGACCAGGTGTCGGTGTGTCCTTCCTCGGTTATCGGGCTGTCGGCGAGAAATTCAGCCACTATCCGCCCCTTAATAGCTTTTAAAGGTACGAATTTTAGGTCGAACTCTGCCAACATTAGAGTCCATCTTGAAATCCGGCCGTTGAGGACGGGTTTTTCGAAGAGGTACTTGATCGGGTCCATCTTGGATAGAACATGGACCTCGTAGCTGAGCATATAATGTCGGAGTTTCTTAGTGGCCCAGACTAGAGCCAAACACATCTTTTTGAGCATGGTATATTTGCACTCATACTCTAAAAACTTCTTGCTGATGTAATAGATGGCTCGCTCTTCGGAGTCAACTGTCTGAGCCAGCATAGCCCCCATGGCTGTCTCGGTCGTTGTTAGGTATAACGACAGAGGCAAGCCGGCAAGCCGGGTTGAGGTGGCATCAAAACTGACGGAGCAGACAGAATTTCCTTGATTTTGTCGAAAGCAGCTTGGCACTTGTCATCCCATAGTATCCGTTCCCCTATTTTCAGTTTCTTGAAAATTGGTTCACACACCATGGTTAGCTTGGAAATGAATCGACTAATATACTGGACTTTCCCGAGAAATCCCCTTATTTCTTTTTCGGTGTTAGGAGCTTGCATCTCGGTAATGGCTTTGATTTTAGCTGGGTCGACTTCGATACCTCGTTGGCTAACGATATGACCCAGTAATTTGCCTGACGTTACCCCAAAACTGCATTTCTGAGGGTTTAGCCTCATGTTGTATTTGCGCAGTCGGGTGAAGAATTTTCTTAGGGCGGTGATGTGACCGTCCCGCTCTTTGGATTTGACGATCATGTCGTCTACATAGACTTCTACCACTTTATGCATCATGTCGTGTAGTAAAGTGGTAGCGGTCCTTTGGTATGTGGCCCCGGCATTAATGAGACCAAATGGCATGACAGTGTAGCAGTAAGTACCCCAAGGTGTAGTGAAGGTAGTCTTACTCATGTCTTCTTCCGCCATTTTGATTTGATTATATCCGGCATACCCGTCCATGAATGACAGAAGGGCATGATCGGCCGTGTTATCTACCAGTATATCGATGTGTGGTAACGGAAAATCATCCTTCGGGCTTGCTTTGTTAAGATCTCGAAAATCTACGCACACCCGCACCTTACCGTCCTTTTTAGGAACCGGCACGATGTTTGCGACCCAGTCCGGATATTCGGACACTTGTATGAAGCCGGCTTTGAACTGTTTGTCGACTTCTTCCTTTACTTTGAGAGACCACTCGGGCCTCATTCGACGAAGCTTCTGTTTGACCGGCTTGCACCCGTCTTTGATAGGTATGCGGTGCTCGGCTATTTCCCGGTCTATCCCCGGCATGTCCTTGTAGGACCACGCGAAGACATCTTTGAACTCTTGGAGAAGGTTTATGAACTGTTGTTTCTCCTGGGGCTCTAAGGATAACCCTATCTTAAGTATCTGAGGTTCTAAGGTTGTTCCCACGTTTATGGACTCGGTCTCTTCAATTACCGGATTCCGGGATTCCCTTTGCTCTAGTTGCTCGATCAGATGTGGAGGTACGGGTACCTGTTCGTCGGATTTCTCAATGTCATAGCATAAAATGTTTTTGAAAGCAGGATTTAAAAGAGACAAGTCGTAAGCAGAACGGTTGTTATTATTGATTGAAAATTTGGAAAACAGCTCAAAGAGAGCAGCCATCTGATCGTTGGTCAGTGGCGGGATTGGTAAAGCACTCGGGACAGACCCCGAAGTGCTAGCAGCAGAAATGATAGAAGGGAGGGGGGTTACAGGAGTGACTCTAGCACCGACTTCTCTAGACTCGACCTCACACTCTGACTCTGACTCCGACTCAGACTCGGACTCAGACTCAGGCATGTCTCCCTCTCCGGCGACCAGCTTGTAGATCCTTCCTTGACTGTCAGTCCACTTGACAGTCTTCCTCCAGGCCCTTTTTCCCGTCTCGGAACCAACATCCGAGATCAGCTTGGTTGGGTCAAACCTGTTGCTGCGGAGGATCAGGTTGACCAGGTCTTCCTTTGGAGTCGGGGCTACGGTGTCTTCCCCGAAGAGTAGCCCTAGCGCGGGCTCGGCATCATCCGCTCCGTCGGACTGGATGAGGGCGAACACCTCATCCGGGATGTAGTTGCAATCCCGGGCCAAGTGGGTCCCGAGGTGCGTAGCATTAGGTTGGTAGAGTCCAACCTGGATGGCCTCGAATACGGGTGTGACAAAATAGTCAGACAACCGTGGGCTATAAGGGCTCAAGTAGATACCCTTCATGATGTTGCAGGCCTTTTCGATTCCTGCTCGGACAACGTTGTCCGGAGTGATGGCATAGCCAAGGCCGAAGTGAGAGTCTTCGTCCTTGAGGACCTCGATGATCTTCCCAGCTGGAAGGTCGGGTCGAGAGGTAGCCCCCGGAAGGTACCCTAGGTTTTGGAGCATTGTGTCAATGCTCGTGGTGAAGTAAGGCCTAAAGAGGTACTCTTCCTCGATCATCCCCACAAAGTCGAACCCCCAAAGGTCCGTACGGCCCGTGGCGTTACAGCTAGCCACGGTCATTGGGGTTGCCTCTAGAGTAATAACACTGTCGAGTAGAGGCATCTTGATCTTACGGTGGAGGGTGGAGGACACAGCTTTCACCGCGTGGATCCACGGCCTTCCTAGGAGCAAGTTGAATGATGAGGTGACATCAATCACCTGGAATTCAAGCTCCTTTTCTATCGGGCCCGTGATGATGGTCAGCTTTATGGCCCCAGCTACCGACTTTGGACTCCCATCAAAGGCTTGGATGGTTTGAGCAGTCGGGAGGTAGTCAGCCTCGGTAATGCCGAGGGCTTTGGCGGTCCTCAGAGGAAGGACATTCACAGCGGACCCGTCATCAACCAAGGTCATAGGAAGATACTTCCCTCGACAAATCACCGTGATGTAAAGGGCCAGGTTGTGGGAGGTCCCAAATGGCGGCAGATCGGCTTCAGAAAAGGTGATCATTGGGCCTCCTTCTTTGGCCTTACCCTTAAGGTGGGGTAGGACTGTGGCTACCATTTCAGCGGGGGTAGCCAAAGAGTCGATCTTGACTTGATCGAGAGCCTTTGTAAGTGCTTCTCGATGTTCTTGAGAGCTAACAAGGAGTTGCCATATAGTGAGGTCAACTCGGGTTCTCTTTAATTGCTTCACGACGGCCGTTTCGGCGGTCGGCTCTTCAGGGGCGACTTCCATCCCGAGTGGATCGGTGACGGTTTCCGGGATAGGGGTGTCCCTAGTGCTTGTGGCTAAATAGGGACGACCAAGGTTGTTGCTGGCTAGGACTCGAGTTTTGACCTCTCGAATCTGTTCAGGGGTAATGGGAACGGTTTCCCCTTTAGCGAGGTAGATATCATCCTCGTCGTCGAACCAGATCCCGTTCACTTGCGGGGTGTAGGGGGAGATAAGGTGAGAGCAGTCAATCACCTCCCCGGCAAAGATGGCATGGGAGCTGAAAGGGTTTTCCTTGTTGCTGGGCTTATCTCCGGGTAGCGGGATTTTACCGCTTTCGATCAGGTCCTGGATCAGGTGCTTCAGCTTCCAACACTTTTCGGTGTCATGCCCATTGCCCCGGTGGTATTGGCAATAGGCCTGAGCATTGTAGTTCTTGGAGCGCCGCTCGACCGGAACTTCAGGAGTTGGGCCTATCGGTTGGATTAGGCCTTTGGAGGATAGCCTTTGTAAGGCATAAGTATAGGTAGTACCTATGTCGGTGAAGACCCGAGGTGGGGTGTTCTTCTTGGACGGGGCATCTAGTAGATTAACCGCGTCAAAAATGCTGCGGGTCGCGGCCTGGGGCTTAGTGGCGGAGGAAGAGGCCCCTTGGTATCCTTTGCTAGTGGCCTTAGTGAGGCTTTCTAGTCTCAGGTCATCTTCGATCCTCATACCCATTTCGGTAAGGGTGGTGAAATTGGGTATGACTGCGTACCGGAGGTGAACCCGGTAGGAGGGGAGGAGGTTCTTGACAAAAGCCTCCACCAGAGTCTTCTCATTGGGCTTATCGACCAATTTCACGCTCTCGGCCCTCCAGCGTTGAAGGTACTTAGTGAAACCTTCCTTTGGCTCTTGGGCCATGACCTCCAGAGATCGCATCGTGGTTTGGATCTCGGTATTGTCGGCATAGTTCCGAGCGAACTCGGTAGCCACATCATCCCATGTAGGGTATTTTTTCGGGTCTAGCCTATAGTACCAGGCCCGTGGGTGCTTCTCAAGGGATGCAGCGAAGAGATTCTTGAACATGGATGAATCCACTCCCTTGATGGCCATGAATTCCTTGAACGCCCGCACATGTAGTAACGGGTCTTCAGTTCCCTCGAACATGGGCAAACCTGTGAGGTTCAGGTTTGCGGGCAGCTTGTCACTCACCGTGGAGTACTCTCGGCTATTCTCCCGGTGGATATTGTTACTCCCAGTCCAATGGACTTGTTCTTCTAGCCGGCGCACTGCGCTGACCAGTTCAGTTATGGGCCCAGTAGTCTCGACATTAGGGGTCCCTTGTTCCACCGTAGCTAGGCGAGCAACAATGGCCACCTGGCCAGGCCTCATTTCGGTCAGTTGGGCTTCGATATCGGTCTGCTTTGCGACCATGGCGTCCAAAGCGGTTTGCAGGCTGTTCAAAGTAGCCATCCTTCGAGCGTGTCTAGTTGCCGGCGGCCTGTCTGTAAGAACACCGCGTAATCAGAAACTGAACCCAGATCTTTGGAACAGGAAAGGAAAAGTATATCCTGAGCGACACTAGGAAAGAAGACTAAAGACTCGAGAAGGACCTCTAGACGGATGACTCGATGGGTGGTATAACTTCCTTAGGATTTTGGCTTTGTGGGCTTAATCCCGTTCGAAGGAAGGTCCACGTGAGACTTTTCCCCGGACTTTTGACTCGAGTGTATGGACGGACTTTCCTTTGTAGGGGTATGCCCTACGCGGGTCGGTCGTGCCTTGACTGATAAGGCGGACTCAGGAAAGGGGGGAAACTCGTGATATAGGATCAGCGGAGTTTCGACGCTATAGACCTTCGACATACTATGCAAAGACCTGACACACGGCTAGACGGTAGGTCCTATAATAAGGAAGGTTTACTAGGAAAGTCGGATGTTTGAATTTTGAATATTAAGTGGATGAATTTCCGAGAGTTTGGAAATATAAAAAAAAACGGAATTTCGAAAACCAAGATTAGAATTTTGAAAAATTCAGGGAATCGAGATGGTGTTGGAAATTCATGAATTAAAACGGGCAGCATGCCGACTAGAGAAAAAGGATGTTTTGAGTCAAATCATTTGATCCTAAATTTCGGCGGCATTCCGAGTTTTGAAAATTGGATATTTTGAAAAGACGAGTCCCGAAACGGACAGCATTTCGGGTTTTTCAAAATTTGGGTGTTTTTGGAAAGATGCATTTTTTGAAATGACGGTTTTTGAAAAATGACACGGAAACCAAGCAGCACATAGTCAAGTAAGCATTATAACGAC
The DNA here is from genome assembly GCA_958450325.1 of Agrostemma githago. Taxonomy (NCBI): domain Eukaryota; kingdom Viridiplantae; phylum Streptophyta; class Magnoliopsida; order Caryophyllales; family Caryophyllaceae; genus Agrostemma; species Agrostemma githago. The sequence continues at coordinate 33,634,795 of OY288243.1, read as the reverse complement.
GCTTATGTATGCTTTACACTAAGTCTCGGTCGGTCGAATAGGGTCTATACCAACAACGATCGCATTCTCACAAAACGGGACGGACTTCCTAGCCAATTTGGAACTAGGACCTGCCGTAAAACCCCGGTGAGTTCCGCCATCGAAGTCTTTAGCGCACCCATGTAGGAATGCACCGTGGTATAGTGAGACGTCGGTCACAAGTAACCGGCCCGGGCAAAATTTAGGTTATGCATGAACCATTAAACTAATGCGCGCACACTAATATTCGAACGATTTCTCTTCGAGTCTCACCCTAGGAACCCCGATGACATGTGGTACATCAGGTATCCCCAGCGGAGTCGCCAAATTGTGGACATGACGTAGGTCCACCCCGACGCGGCCACGCGCGGGTTTGGGTAGGCGAATGAATCTCGTGGTGAGATTGTTCTCGGGTTCGAGATTTAAGTCAAAATGGAGTCGCCACCGAATTTTGTGGTTATTCGGAACCATACGAGCCCACTCTATGTCGTCATGGGCTATACACAAAGTAAGCCCACTTCGATTTCAGAGTTCATTGGGCTCGTCCCTTTGCATTGCAATACCGATACCGTATAAACCGGCTTTCGTATATAGAATGACTCTCGTGCGCCAAGGGTTTCGGACATCCGGAAACCAAAGGTTCTGAGTAAGGGGTGAGGGTACGTGTTGGGAAGCCCACTAAGGACACCCAACCCCGCCCGCACATGGCGGCCTCTACTAAGACATCGTTCGTGTTCGTGTGCGCGCGCTAGTAAAACGATTAAATGATATGCAAACAGCGTTTTCGGACTAAGCATATGAATAGTATGTTAACTACGTCATTTAATGCATCTTAAATATGGTGAAAGTGGTTTAGCATGCGAGGTTCATTTATAAAGCAATAAGCAAGTAAATAAATGAAGCTCAAACATAAATAACGTACAAGTTACACGGGCGGAAATACAACCCGGCCAATACGAAAATTGCAAATAATAGTACAATAAATAAATAAAAGTTAGGGACGGACCCGTATGTAAGCTAGACCGAAAAATGTGTAAACGGACTAACCTCGCTTAAATGTACATTTTGTTGTACATCAAACGAAGGACGGAGACATAGGGTCTAGGCGTGATGCTAGCCCGATCCTATGCCTCGATGCCTTGTCCCGACTTATCACATCGAAAAATCGATCAAAGTCGTTCTACGTGTCGTGATGTGCATGGTTTTGAAAATAGGATAGTCACGTGATAGTCTTTACACGTGATGACTAATGTCGGTAAAAGGACGAGGCTTGAAAGCATGTGTCAAGGCCCTCGGTTACTGGGCTACAGGACTCACTCGGTCGAGTCATGGTCGGACTCGGTCGAGTGCGTCCTAAAAGAAGTTTCTGCCCACGGTTTGGGGTGTTACTCGGTCGAGTGGCAGGTGTACTCGGTCGAGTGGCACCTGTACGAGCTATGACTCGTGTTTTTATGCGTTTTAAATCGAGAGTTGGCCGAATTAAATTAAAATATTGACGGATTTAGATTTAATTCGGTTTGTCGGTGATATAATCATGTCTCATACGATTATAATACCGTTATCGGATTTTTGGAAAAGGAGTTGTCACGATAAACGTGAGTTTTGGAAAGTGGATTCACATGATTGGCTTTACACGTGCCGACTAAGAGTCGTAAAAAAAGACGAGGCTTAAATGTTGCATTTAAGCTCTCGGTTTTCTGGGTTACAGGACACACTCGGTCGAGTCATGGTCTAACTCGGTCGAGTATGCCCTCGAAGAGTAATCTGCCCAGTTTTATGGACACTACTCGATCGAGTGGCCTATGCACTCGGTCGAGTAGTCCCTGTATGAGTGTTAACTCGTTTCGTTTTTTGAGGTTGAAAACGACGGTCGGTCGAGTTAAATACAAATATCGTGTGATTTGAATTTAACTCAACCTCCGGTGCTATAATCGTGTATATGTACGATTATAATACCGTTGTCGGGACTTTATGAAAACGTTTACGCGAAGAAAATTTGAATTAGTAACGGGATGCTTCCCTCTACGTCACGATATCGAAACTAACCCTCTCGGGTTATGTGATGTCGGTTTTCGTGTCAACGGGTTCCGCACTAATTAAAATGGGATCGAATACGTTCAACTACGATTAGTTACGATCACGTCATGCCCTTGAGTACATTGGGGCGGGGCTCCTCGAAAGGGCTCCACCTCCGTCGTTGCTCGTAAAGGGATTAGACGGACTTTAGGCGACAATTGTAGTCAAACGCATCCGAAACCGAGTTTTCGGTACTAATATATATATATATACGCGGTATGATAGTAATATGTTAGTAACGCGAATAAAAAGTTAGTATGCGAAAATGTAAAGGTTAGGATGTTAGAGTTAGTGTGTTAGCGTTGCAATACTAGTATAAATATAATATTAATGATACAAAAAAACGTAAAACAAAGAGGACAAAGATCGAAATGGGGTTTAGGACACCCTCAACATACATGCTTAGTAAGGACCTCGGAAATGGACTCGCGAATAGTGATGGGACTATGGAGTATTGAGGATGTATGTGAGTTATGGTGTATGTGTGTGGATGAATTGTCGGTTTATCGAGGGACAAGGGACTCGGTTTTGTGTGTGCTTGCTTAGGGTTGTAGAGTAGTGAGTGTGGCTGAAATGTGAGGTAAATGTAGGTAAAAGATGGGTTGGTAAAGTTGAAAAAAAGTTGTGAAATGAGTGAGGGTCATGGGGTATTTATAGAGTTTACCCCACGACCTAGGGTCACTCGATCGAGTGGCCCTAGTGCACTCGGTCGAGTGCCCTAGAAAATGGGCCTAATCCGGTTTTTGACGCTCCACTCGACCGAGTGGGTCAATCCACTCGATCGAGTGGATCAGGTAATCCGAGCTAAAATAGGAAGGAATTGATATTGTTGTTTTGATATCTTTTTTGAAATGGATTTGGGCGCCAGCTTCTAGAAGGACCCCCTTAGGCTGATTTTTGTGACGGGTTCGTCTTTGACCGGGTTTTGACCCGGTCGCCAAAAGACGGGATTTATTTTTGGTGTCGGTTTTGGCCCAAATTAGTCTTATTTTGCTCGGAACGACCCACTGGGCCTGAATTTGAGGTCCGTTTTGTGAGATTATTACTCCGCTAAAAGTCCATGTCAGATATTATTGATTTCGGGTCCAAATCCGAGTATACTAAGTCACGTTTGCGTCCGATCATCATCGGGTGTTTGTCGGGAACTGCTATAGACACTAGCAGGCAAAATGCGGGTGTCTACAGTAGTAGTGCCTCTGCTCCATATACCAGACCAAACGGGGTCTGGCCTGTAGACTCCTTTCTGGTAGTTCGGATTGACCAGAGTATACTGGGAAGTTCATCAGCCCACCTACCCTTGCAGTCATCCACCATTTTCTTCAGGCCGTTCAAGATTTGTTTGTTGGCTGCTTCCGCCTGCCCGTTGGTTTGAGGATGACAGACGGCTGAATAGGCGACTGCGATGTTGTGGCTCTCCAGCCAGACTCTTAGAGGATCATTATCAAATTGTCTGCCATGGTCAAATACCAATATCTTTGGTAGACCGAACCTGGTGATAATATTTCGCCAGACCACTTTCCTGACCGTCGGCTCAGTAATGTTGGGCACTGCTTCGGCTTCCACCCATTTGGTGAAGTAGTCTATGGCGACAATCAAGAATTTCCTGCCCCCTGTGGCCACTGTGAAGGGTCCTAGAATGTCCATCCCCCATTGAGCAAAGGGGATGGGGGACAGGATTGGCCTGAGTTCTTGGGCCGGAGCGTGGATCGATGGGGCGAAAAGTTGGCATTTTCTGCACTTCTGAGTCAGGCTCTTGGCATCTGCCAGCATGGTAGGCCAGTAGTAGCCTGCTCTTAGGGCCTTGTGGGCCAGTGATCTCCCACCAATGTGATGTCCACAAATTCTTGAGTGGATATCTTCCAACACTTCAGCAGCCTGATCTGCCCGCAGGCATTTGAGCAGGGGATGAGTAAAAGACTTCTTATAAAGTTCCCCCTCGATGAGTATGAACCAGGCTGCTTTAGCCTGTACTTTCCTTTTTTGTGCTGCGTCTGATGGCAGAACACCGTGTCTCTTGAATTGGATGAAGGGAGTCATCCAGCTTTTAGGACCTTCTTCCATGGTGCTAATCGCCTGACAGGGGCTGGTCGATTTTTCATGCAGAACATCAACCCACACTGACCTTCGTATGTCCTGTAGACTGGAACTTGCCAGTTTTGACAGGGCATCTGCTCGACTATTCTGGGAGCGGGGGATTTGCTTGATCTCATATGATTTCAGGCCTGATAACTCTCCTTTCACCATTTCCAGGTATGTGGCCATTGCTTGGTCCCTTGCTTCATATTCACCATTGATCTGGTTGGCGATGAGCGGGGAGTCTGTTGCCAGGACAATCCGCTCTGCCCCTGCGGCTTTAGCTAGCCTGACACCTGCGAGTACTGCTTCGTACTCCGCTTCGTTGTTTGATGCTGGGAAGACAAACCTGAGGGCATGCTCAAAGTCAGTCCCCCCCGGGCTGGTCAGTACGACGCCCGCGCCTGCGCCATTGGCAGTCGAGGACCCATCAGTATGCACGACCCATTCCTCGGCAGGGGTCTCTTCTTCCCCTGAATGGGAGCACTCAGCCAAAAAATCTGCTAAGGCTTGGGCCTTGATGGCTGTCCTTGGTTGGTAAGATATACCTAGCCCACTCAGCTCAATCGCCCACTTCAATAGTCTCCCCGATTTTTCAAATTTTTCCAACACCTTCTCCAGTGGTTGGTCGGTGAGGACTACGACTGGATGCGCGTCAAAGTAAGGCCTGAGCTTCCTGGCGGCAATTATGACCGCGTAGGCGGCTTTTTCGACCATCGGGTAATTTTTCTCGGCTGCCCCCAGCGCATGACTTACGAAGTATATAGGTTGCTGGGTGCCTGCCTCCTCCCGTAGGATTACCGCGCTTACAGTTATATTGGTCACTGCAATGTAGAGAAAAAGTTTTTCCCCTGCTACTGGTCTTGCCAGGGTGGGGAGCCTCTTAAGATGGTCTTTCAACTGCTCAAAGGCCTCTTTCTGCTCGTTTTCCCACTTGAACTGTTTGTTTCCTTTCAGTATCTTGAAGAAAGGAGTGGCCTTGTCTGCTGATCGGGCGACGAACCGTGCTAAGGCGGCCATGCGGCCCGTCAGGCGCTGAATGTCTCTAATGGTCTTGGGCTCAGGAAGGTCTAGAACTGCCTGAATTTTCTCAGGGTTGGCGTCTATCCCTCGAGAGCTGACCAAGAACCCCAGGAATTTGCCGGAGCGGACCCCAAATGTACACTTCTTTGGATTGAGTTTCATTTTGTAGGTGCGCAGGGAGCAGAAGGTTTCCTGCAGGTCTATCAGGTGTTCTCTGTCTTCTTTGCTTTTTACAATGGCGTCATCAACGTAAGCCTCAATGTTTCTGCCTTTTTGTTTTTCAAACACTTTATCGACTAACCGCTGGTATGTAGCCCCTGCATTTTTAAGCCCGAACGGCATCATCTTGTACATGTAGGTGCCTGAACTGGTGATGAACGCGCACTTCACCCTGTCCGGCTGCCACAAGTATACTTGATGATACCCTGAAAAGGCATCTAGGAAGCTCAGCATGGAATAACCACTGGTAGCGTCTACCAGTTGGTCGATTCTGGGGAGCGGATAGCAGTCTTTTGGGCAGGCTTTGTTGAGGTTCGTAAAGTCCACGCACATTCTCCATGCGCCTGACGATTTTTTAACCATGACTACGTTCGCCAGCCATTCTGGATAGTCACAGACCTCAATAAAATCTGCTTTCAAGAGTTTGTCAATTTCTTCCTTGATTGCAGCGTCTTTTTCCGCGGACATGTTTCGCTTTTTCTGCTTTACAGGGCGAGCGTCCATGCTTACGTTCAGCTTGTGAACGATGCATGATGGATCAACGCCGGGCATCTCGTCTGCCGAGTAGGCGAATACGTCTTTGTTTTCTTTCAATAGCTTGACCAGTTCAGCCTGGTAGGACTCCTCCAGGTCAGCTTCTATTAGGACCTGCCTCCCTGGTTCCAAGTCTACTAGCATGCTTTCGCCCCCTGGCTCCAGGTGGTCGGACGCCGGGTGTTCGGCTGGTATTTCGCCTTCCCTGCTGGGGGAACTGTCAGCCTTTCTTTTTCCTTTTCTTTCTTTTTCGTGTTCTTGCAGGGCCACGGAGTAGCATTGTCTGGCTGACTCTTGGTCCCCGCGCACTTTTCCTTCTAGTCCGAAGTCGGTGACATATGCTATGGTGAGGGCCCTGATGGAGATGGCCGCCTCGATTTCGTCCAGGGTGGCTCTGCCAATTAGGGCGTTGTAGGCGGATCTTGCATCCACAACAACAAAGGTTGCCCTGACGTTTCTGGCAGTAGAGCCTTCCCCAAAGGTTACTGGCAGGTCTATGACTCCCATGGGCAGCACGCCTGCCCCACTGAATCCGTACAGCGATCCGGGAGCAGGTCGTAGGTGCCTTTTTTCTAGGCCCATTTTCTCGAAGGCGTCCTTGTACAGTAGATTTGTGTATGCGCCAGTGTCTACCATACACCTTCGCACAATGTGGTTGCTGATCTCTAGGGACAGCACCAAAGGGTCATTGTGCGGGTATACCACGCGCCCTGCATCATCAGGGGTGATGCTTAACGTCACTCCCCTTGGACTCCCTGCTTTCTCAGCGTAGCAGATCTGGTTCCTTAGCTCACGCATTTGTCTTTTTTGGCCTCTTCGACTGAGCCGGCCCTCAGTGCCCCCTGAAATTACGTGGATCACCATGCGGTTCTGCACTGACCCTTCGGGTTTTTCAGATACTTCCTTTTTCAGACTTATTCTTGGCTGCGTAGTTGGCTAACCATCCGTTCCTGATTAACTTCTCGATTTCGTCCTTCAGGTGACGGCATTCCTCGGTGGTATGGCCTATGCAGTCGTGGAAAGTGCAGAATTTCTTGGGGTCTCCTTTCGGGCTGCGAGGCTTGTTCGGGCGATTCCACTTAGCAGTCTCTTTTTCCAGTTCGAAGATCTCCGCCCTGGATTTGTTCAGGGCGGTGTAACTGTCGAACCTGGGCTGGTAGACAGTGCGCTCCTTCTTGGGAGTGTCTCCCTCTTCCCTCTGCTTGCCTGGCTCACTTCTGCCGCGCCCACCCTGCGGTCCCCCTTGAGGCCTTGTTTGGCCTGCAGGGGTATCCGTCAGGCCGTGGAACTCCTCCTGCAGAATGAACCCTTCCGCAATTTTCCTGGCCATGGCCAAGGTTTCTGGTTGGGCCCTGATCATCTGGTTTTTCATTTCCCCTGGAAGTAGGGAGATTGTCAGGGCATAGGCGGCGGTGGAATCATCGATCTCCCTGACCTGCTGGTAGGATAGATCAAACCTTCTCAGATATTCCCTCACACTTTCGCCCTTTTTCTGCTTCAGGGTCATAAGATCGAAACGAGTGAGGCGTCTTCTTTTATTCCCAGCATACTGTTCGAGGAAGATCTCGGCCAACTCTATGAAGAACCTGACTGACCCCCGGCGGAGATCCCTGAACCATCCTTGTGCGAGCCCTACCAGGGTGGTAGGGAAAACTTTGCACCAGATGGCATCATCTACGTCATACATGCCCATGTGGCTCTCAAATGCTGCCAGGTGGTCTTCAGGGTCTGTTGTCCCGTCAAATTTAATGGTAGGCATTTTAATTTTTGGAATGGGGTACTCTTGTACCTCAGGATGAAGTGGGGTTTTTGTGGGCCTGCCCACCAATCGTGACCTGCTTTCCCCAGACTGGTTACCATGAGTATCCCATTGTTTATGGGTTGGTTTCCTCGTGCTGGGGGAGCGGTGCCTTGGGGGCGGCCTGCTCGCCGCTTCATCTTCTGTCTCAGGGGAGACTTGTCTAGGTCTCTTCCTCTGAGAGTGACAGAAGCTCTCACCCTGGTGGTACTTAGACTCGAGCGGTTGCCCCCGATTGAGCCTTGATTGCAGGCTTTGGGATAAACCGGGGGCTGACTGCTCTCTAGCTGCCGGTGTTAGCCTGGAGAAAACCCGCCTGGTTTCTCTCCCAATCGTTTTGACATGGGCTCCCTGGGCCTCATTCGCTCCTGTAATCCTCGGGATAAGCCTCCCTGCCCTCCAGACGCTGATTCTGTTGTGTGAATGGAGAACGCCTGCTGGACAGGTGGCTCTGGATTGCCAGTAGTAATGCGCCTTTGCACATGCGCATACGCTTGAGCCGTCCTTCTCGCTTTCCTCTGAGCATTTCTGGCGGCGGTCCGCCTCGTGCCCCCGGCCTCATCCCTGCTGATTGGGGATGGTTGCCTGGGAGCCGATGCGACCCTGCCTACCAAGTCCTCAGGAGTGAACTCCTGGTTCAGCATTGCAGAGAAGAACGCGGCTGTCTGCGCCATCTGAGCTGGGGTCTGATTAAGAGTGTGTCCTGGGTGTGTCCCCAACTCAGGTGTCACAGCAGTGTTAGATCCGCCGAGGAGACTGGTTCCCCCTACCCCTAGGATCGTGGTAGGAGGAACCCTCTCCGACTGCGGCATACCATACAGGGGGGCCACCGGTGGGACCGTCGGACCCGTTCCTGCACTGGCATCAATGATTTATGGCATGATTGTTTTAGTTTTGTGATTATGAGTGGTTGATTTTAGTGGGTAACTCGTGAGCACAACCGTAAGTTCCCCACAGACGGCGCCAAATTGTTCCGGTCACGGAAACTATTCACCCGGCCTTGCACTACAAAAAACAGATGAAATTGCGGCGGACCTTTTGCGGCGGACTAAATATCCGACACATGTTTCTACTCGCGTCGGATTCGCGTCGGATTGGGCGACGCGAAAGACTTGCGTGGGAATAGCCCACGCAAAATGGACGCAGGGTAAGGGCGCCCAAGGGTGAGAGTTTCGCGCTTAATTATGCGGCGGAAAATCCGCTGCATAGTATGCCGTATACCGACGCAGGGGGACATTTAATTTAAAAAATTAATACTGCGATGCGGCGGACAATCCGACGCATAGATTTTGACACGCGGCGGATTTCGCGTGGGATTGTCCGCCGCATAGGGCTTCCATATATAAAAAAAAAAGACGCGGACACACATAAAGAAACAGCCCAAATCGATTTCCCCAAATCGATTTCCCCAAATCGATTTCCCCAAATCGATTCCCCGAAACCCTAATCTACCCAATTCCCCTCCCTCTTCCCGTCTCCCCCACCGGCCGGCGACGACTTCCACCGGCGACGACTTCCACCGGCGACAAATCCACCGCCGGCGCCACTGCCGGCGCGCCCTTCCACTGCCGTGTCCTCCCCCTGCCGCGCGCCCTCCTCGTCTTCGGTTCATTTTTCCGTCTTTTCTCCATCAAAGTATGTTCAAACTGTTAAATTTTTTAAATATTTGTTATTGTTAATGTTATTGTTGATTAGGTTATTGTTGTGGTTTGTTGTTGTTGGTTGTGTTAGTGTTAGGGTTAGTTTGTGTGAGTGGTGGGTTGTGTTAATTTAATGGTGGTAGTGTTGGTTTGTATGAAATAATATTGGTTGTGTTAGTGTTGTTATTGTTGTTATAATGATGGTAGTAGTAGATTTAGAGGTCAACTTGCTGATTAGTATTGTTGCCCTGTTGCTCTAATTTTGCTGTACTTGATCATGGATGTTAGTTGTATTCAGTTCAGTTCAGTTCAGAAAGATTCAGTTCAGTTCAGTTCACTTCAGTTCAGACACATTCAGTTCAGTTCAGTTCAGTTCACTTCAGTTCAGACACATTCAGTTCAGTTCAGTTCAGTTCAGTTCAGACACATTCAGTTCAGTTCAGTCAGTTTAAGTCCAGGAGAACAGGGCCTAATACTACTAATCTACTACTACTAATACTACTTAACTACTACTAATCTTCTACTACTAATACTACTAATATACTACTACTAATCTACTACTAATACTACTTAACTACTACTAATAATACTACTAATACTACTAATCTACTAGTACTACTAATACTACTTAACTACTACTAATCTTCTACTACTAATACTACTAATATACTACTACTAATCTAATACTACTAATACTACTTAACTACTACTAATAATACTACTAATCCACTACTACTAATCTACTACTAATACTACTACCACCACTACTATTAATGTACTACTACTACTACTACTTAACTACTACTACTAATACTACTAATCTACTAATACTACTAATACTACTAATATACTACTAATAATACTACTAATCTACTACTACTAATACTACTTAACTACTACTAATCTTCTACTAATACTACTAATTTACTACTACTAAACTACTACTACTTAACTAATACTACTAATCTACTAATACTACTAATACTACTAATATACTGCTAATAATACTACTAATCTACTACTACTAATACTACTTAACTACTACTAATCTTCTACTACTACCACTAATACTACTAATTTACTACTACTAATCTACTACTACTAATACTACTTAACTACTACTAATAATACTACTAATCTACTAGTACTACTAATTTACTACTACTAATACTACTACTACCACCACTACTATTAATCTACTACTACTACTAATACTATTTAACTACTACTAATAATACTACTAATCTTCTACTGCTACTACTAATACTACTAATATACTACCACTACTACTACTAATCTACTACTAATACTACTACTACCACCACTAGTACTAATCTAATACTACTAATACTACTTAACTACTACTAATAATACTACTAATCCACTACTACTAATCTACTACTAATACTACTACCACCACTACTATTAATGTACTACTACTACTACTTAACTACTACTACTAATACTACTAATCTACTAATACTACTAATACTACTAATATACTACTAATAATACTACTAATCTACTACTACTAATACTACTTAACTACTACTAATCTTCTACTAATACTACTAATTTACTACTACTAAACTACTACTACTACTACTACTTAACTAATACTACTAATCTACTAATACTACTAATACTACTAATATACTACTAATAATACTACTAATCTACTACTACTAATACTACTAATTTACTACTACTAATCTACTACTACTAATACTACTAATTTACTACTACTAATCTACTACTACTAATACTACTTAACTACTACTAATAATACTACTAATCTACTAGTACTACTAATTTACTACTACTAATACTACTACTACCACCACTACTATTAATCTACTACTACTACTAATACTATTTAACTACTACTAATAATACTACTAATCTTCTACTGCTACTACTAATACTACTAATATACTACCACTACTACTACTAATCTACTACTAATACTACTACTACCACCACTAGTACTAATCTAATACTACTAATTTGTTTATTTTCATTGTAACTAATAAAAAACATTTTAAGCAAACAGATGTACGTATTATAGATTGGTTAATGTATTACATTTCTGTGTGTATGTACCTTCAGTATTGTACATTGTTAATGTTTTTTCATGTTTTGCAACTATGGTTCTCGTAGCGGAAACGTAATAATGGCAGGTGCTGGGAACAACGACGATATACCGGATAGTGTACATTCTATTAAGGTAATGGAGAAAAAAATAGTGAACGAATAGAGTATAATAAGACGATGGAATTCTATTATATAAATAAAAGTAGTCATTTCTCCAAATTATGATGAGGTGATTAAATTCTATATTATAAATAAGATTAATCATTCGTCCTAAAAAAGTGATAGAATTCTATGTAATCTTTCGTTCTTGGATATTAACCAGCAATAGTTAAAGTATAATTATCCCGCATCGAAAAATGAAGATGAATTGATGGAATTCTATATATTATAAATAAGTGTAATTATTCGTCTATGAATTAAAATTCTTAATTAGACTATATCTAAACTTAAATAAACTTAAGGAAAATTATCCCACATCGAAAAATTATAACAAGGTGAGTTTTTTTTATTATATAAATAAGAGTAATCATTCATCCAAAATATATAATAAGATAATCCATATGTTTATATTAAAAGTGGATTAAATGCTTAAATACAACCCTATGGGTTAAATACAAATAAAAAAACTTTTAAGTCTTAAAAAAACTTTTAATATACAAGACTACAAACTTAAAATCATCCCACATTGAAAATTGTGATGAAATTCTATACTTTGTATTATAATCAAGAGTTAAAAAGAGCTTTTAAGACTATAAACTTAAGTAAATTATCTCACATCGAAAAAAATTGACGAGCTGATGGAAGACTATAAACTTAAATAAATCATCCCACATCGAAAAGTTAGGATAAGTTAATGAATTCTATATTATAAATAAGACAAATCATTTGTTCTTATTAAATATCAATAAAAGAACATTTAAGTCTCTTAATAAGACTACAAAGTAAAAATAATCTCACATAAGGTGATGAAACTTTATAGTATAAAAAAAATTAAGTCTTAAAAAGTCTCTTAATAAGACTACAAACTTAGCTATCGAAAAATTATAATAAGGTGGAACTTAAGTAAAACTATCTCACATCAGAAAAATTATAAACTAATTATAATTTTTTTCTTAGACATCAACCAACTTAAGCAATTCTCCCACATCGAAAAATTATGATGAGGTTATGAATTTCTACTAAATAAGAGTAATCATTGTTTTTAAATATCAACCAACAATATTTTGAGTTTAAAAAAGTCTTGATAAGACTACAAAATTAAAATTATCCCACTTGAAACAATTAAAATAAGGTAGGGTGATGATTCTATATTATAAATAAGACTACAAATTTTACTTAAATTATCCCACATCGACAAATTGTAATATGGTTTATCTTTTGAGTTTTCAAAAAACTCTTAAGATCATAATAAGACGATGAAATTCTATTGTAAATAAAAGTAACCATTTCTCCAAATTATGATGAGGTGATGAAATTCTATATATTATAAACAAGATTAATCATTCATCATTAGATGTCAACAAAATAAATTATAATGAGGTGATATAATTGTACGTAATCTTTCGTTCTTAGATATTAACCAACAATCTTTTGAACTTAAAAAAAGTATAATTAAAGTATACAGTTAATGTATAATTATCCCGCATCGAAATTAAGATGATGTGATAGAATTCTATGTATTATAAATAAGAGTAATCATGCATCCGTCTATAAATAAAAGTTCTTAATTAGACTATATCTAAACTTAAACAAACTTAATTAAAATTATCCAACGTCGAAAAATTATAATAAGGTAGATTTTTTTATTAAATAAATAAGAGTAATCATTCATCAAAAGTATATATTACAATCAGATGATCAAATTCGATTATATAAATAAAGAGTAATCGTCTATCATTTAACTTAGATATAAAAACAAACTCTATTAAGTCTTCAAAATAGCTCTTAAAACTATAAACTTAATTAGGTAATTAAATTATACCACATCGAAAAATTATGACGAGGTGATGGAATTTTATATAATAAATGAGTCATCTTTTGGTTTTAAACATCAACAAACAATCTTTTTAGTCTTAAATTTTTTTAAAAAAAATTACAAACCTAAAATTATCCCATATTGAAAAAATTAAAATAAGATGATGATTCTATATTATAAATAAGAGTAATCGTGCGTTTTTCTGGGTCTTAAAAGCATATCTTAAAACTATAAACCTTGAATAAATTATCCTATATCGAAAAATTATGATGAGGCGATAGAATCTTATATTATATATCAATCAAAAAATTTATTCGCATGTATTTTTTTGAGTTTTAAAATAAGCAGACTATAAACTTAGTTGAAGTTAAGTTTGATTACTAATATCATGTGATCATCTTATTTATTATAATGATATAGATTGATCAAGTTTTTTATTTAACGAATATACATCAATGTAATTAAGCCAATTAATCCGAAACCAACTAACCCGTGCAGCGCACGGGCTTTAATCTAGTTCGTATTAAAATGAGATTATGTATAGTTTGTATTAATTTAATAAATACACGCATAGTTGGTATTATTTCCATTAAATAACCCAAAAAAATAAAATCTATATTTATATTTATATATACTATTAAAACTCAAACAAAATCATCATATTTTTTTCATTTCATTTTGAGAACATTTGAGGAAGCATGTCACCTTCTTCTCATTGATTGATTTTTTTCTCTTTTTTAAAAAAAAATAGAATAAGTAATTTTTGTATTGAATGTATAGTATTAAATGCAAATATATACTCTATAGTAGCTACAGTAGTTGATATTAAAAACTATATTGATGTATCCTCTATCCTTTAAAAAGAGAGAAACTGGAGTTACTGTGGCTTAGCTATAGTAGCTACAGTAAACCCTAAAAAAAACCGTATAAATAGTGTGTCCGTTGCTTTCTCCGCCCTCTCCTTTCGCCACTCACTTCCTCCATTTTTCTTCCTCCTTTTCTATTCTTCCTGATCTCTTCTCTCTGTTTCTCATCTTGCATTTGATTTTTTTTTTTGCTCTTCCTTTTTTTTTCTCTTCGTTTTGGTTCCTGATTTTCTTTTTCTTGCCATTAATTCTCTTTTTTTTTGCCTTTGATTTCCATTTATGGAACTCCGCTTTTTGTTATGTTGCCTTTGCTTTCCTTTCTTTTGCCTTTAAATTTCGTTTTGGGTTCTTGATGTTGCTTTTTTCACTTTCAGGCTGTCAATCTCAGATGTGATTATTTGAGGATGAGATGAGTCATTGTCCGATCTTGATGTTCTTTGTTTCGTTTCTCCGAGATCGATCTGATGTAAGTTTTTTTTGTATCTGCGCTTGTTTCATTTGATTTCGTTTGATTTTATAAGTTTAACCCTAACCGACTTTATCACACACGATTTATCGTTGTCGGCTTCGTCGAAGTCGACACGAAGAAGAATCCATTGATTTTGAGTAATTTGTTATTTCTTCGATTGATTTTGTGGGGGTTTTGTGAGATTTCTTGAGGATCTGATGAACACCTAATTTTTCTTGATCTGATTGCTGAAAACAATTTTGATTTGGGCTTTGATTAATTTGAGATGCTCGTGATACACAACAATTCTCAGTTAATTAGGGTTTCGATTAATTTGAGATTATCTGTATATTGTTTGCTGAAAATCTCAATTAATTCTCACTCTCTATCTTGATTGGTATGAGATGTTATAATGAGGCGGCTCGTGTTGGGCTTAAATGCTTGTGCTACGCTGGTTCAGTTGGATTAGGCAGAGTACATAGGATGGCTGGATATGCACGAGGTACATGGGAAGATATCGATGAAGTTTCAGTTTGTGTAAGTTTCATGAATTTTTTGAGGTTTTTTCGGAGTTTTTTGGTGTTAAATTTATCTATGCTTTTCGTTGTTTTTGTTAATCTTTAATTAATGTGAACTGGGTATTTACTAGATCTTGTTTTCATGGTGATTTTTCTTGCAGGGTTAATTTGAAGTTGTGCTTGGATATTAAAAAAGTGGGACAAAATCTGCGTCGATCTAATCGATTTCAGGTCTGTTTTCGGAACTACTGTTCGCTTTATTTTCTTTAGCTGGGATTTCCATTAGATTTTTTCCGGTTTTGGGGTTTGAAGGTGATTTTGGATCCTAAATGCAACAGGCAAGTTGTCGTTTATGCTTTGCTGTGACATGTGTGCTGCGTGTTTCGTCTTCTTCTAAGTTGTTTAGGTTTACCGCTTTTAAGGGTTACTCTCGAAAGACAGAGTCCTCCTGAACATAGCAGCTCTCAGAACTTTTGCATTTCACCTCAATTTACGATCCATAAATGTTGGACATTAATTCATAGTGGGAGCTACGTGTTTACCATTTTTAGGCGTCTGTGTAGTGAGTGCAAGTATTGTGTTCATTTTATTTTCCCCTCTTACTGCTGGGGATTGGTTCTGCGTATCTGATTGTAGTCCAACTCTTAGTAGTGTATCGTTGAGGGTAATGGTAGGTTTCATGGGTATGTATGTGTCAATGACCTTGAATTGTTTGTTGTACGGTCGTTGTATTTGTAGAGGGCCTGAGGTAGATGGCTGGAAGAATCGTAGTATCGTTGCAGATTCCTGTCCAGACCGTCTGAGGCTTAGAGATAATTCAGGAATCTGAAACGCCTGTGCTTGGTTAGACTTTCAACTACCTAAAGAAATTCTTGTCCAGCATTCTAAAATGAAAATGCTCTGTTATTTTTTAATGTTTCTGAGTAAAATAAATTATTTTTATCATCTAATTATGTTGATTTTGCTGTTTTTGTTTTTAAAAAATCGATTTTTATGATCTAAATATGTTAATTTTGATGTTTTTATTTGTGTATGTTGTTGATCAGGGATCAATGTTCAAACTGGAGAGGATGTTGCTACCAAAAGGGTATATGATCTAATTAATCTTAATTTTATTATATTTGTAATGTCATTGTTGAAAACTTTTGATTGATTGTTTTAGTTGACTTACATTCCATTCCATTTCCTGTAACTATAGATTTGCTTGATATGTCATCAGAATGTCGTATTCGATTTCGATGCAATGCTTGTTTTTCCTGTTCCTCGTTTTGCCTAACTGTTTGTTTTCTTCCTCGAGATGGGTTTTGCTGTCTGTCATCAGAATGTCGTATTCGATGCAATGCTTGTTTTTCTGTTCCTGGTTTTGCCTTAACTGTTTGTTTTCTTCATCAAGCCACGTTTTTCGATCTTACATTACATTTCCTGAAACTGTAGATTTGCCTGATATGTCATCAGAATGTCGAATTCGATGCAATGCTTGTTCTTTCTGTTCCTGGACCGAGCTTGGAAGACCTCTTTAACTATTGCAATCGAAAGTTCTCTCAAAACAGTATTGATGCTTGCCGACCAATTAGTAAGCACTACTTCTTACTCGTATTTCTTTTCGTCTCCGTCGTTGTGAACATCCTTCGGCCCAATCCGATTGGGTTCGGACCGGCTCATTTTTAGGGCAATAAGAATCGACGCATCGTAACAATTTCGGTCATTTCGGGTTCGGGTAATTTTCAAATTTGTTCTTTTAAACCTTGTAAGAATATTGGGTTGTATGCTATAATAAACAGTCTGGTCGGGCCGGGTCACGACGGGTCAAACTCGGAACTCCAGTGTTATTCGAGTCGCATCAGTTTCGTCATGTCTACTTGTGTTTGATTGTATCATTGCTTGTTTTTTTTATTGCAGATTAGTAGAGTTGAGTACATCCACACAAAAGGTTTTCTACACCGTGACATAAAACCCGATAACTTTCTACTGGGCCTTGGTCGCAAAGCGAACCAGGTACCGTCCATCATCCACGATGTCCCAACTTTCTAACGGGCCTTGAGCCTCTTCATGAAGAAACCAACCGACATTAGTAGCGTATTGTGTATATATTGTGTTTTGATTTCGTGCAGGTTTACATTATTGACTTGGGGTTAGCTAAGAAATACCGGGATCTCCAAACTCATAAGCATATACCATACAGGTAACGTCGATTAAAATCATTGAATTACTCCTTTTGTTGCATTTTATTTGTCCTTTTACAATGTTGCACATAATTTGAGAAAATGTTGGAAGATGTCGTCTTTGCAGTAATTAATGATCCAAAGCCGCCAACTTTGTATTTTTTGTGTAACTGTAATTAATTACTCCGTAATATGTTGCACACCATGATTGCATGGTGGATCTACTAACACAGTGGTAAATCTGAACCTTTGTTTGAGCTTTTTTTTTTTGCTTGTATGAATTTCTTAGCTTCGCGCTATGTGATCTTCCAAAATGAGATCTTCTCGATAGCAGATTGATTTACTTGCTTCTGTTTACTGCTATCATCTTAGTATCGATTTCTTTGCATCTAAGAGCTTCAATCGATTTCTACTATTCTTGTTGTAGTCTACATTCAGATTTTCTAGGTTTGATTAGACAAGCGAATGTTACAACTTACAATATGAGTTACAT
This sequence comes from Agrostemma githago, assembly GCA_958450325.1. Lineage (NCBI taxonomy): Eukaryota > Viridiplantae > Streptophyta > Magnoliopsida > Caryophyllales > Caryophyllaceae > Agrostemma > Agrostemma githago. The sequence continues at coordinate 33,616,858 of OY288243.1, read as the reverse complement.
ACTGGAGTAGTCTTTAGATCTATATGATTCTAAAAATTGTAAGGAGGAAATCTTTACTGATATTAGCATTCTTTATGTTTGCAAAAGGAAGGTGAACATTCTATTGTGTTTTGTCTAGCGGATTTACGTGGATTTTTTCACTTATTATGTGCCTAATAGATGTGTAGTTGAACTTAGGAATCCTTAGCAATTCGCGTTCTATAATCCTGTTAATGAACGAAGTAGCAACTGCGCGTGCTATGCAGACATAAAAAATATGCGGAGTATTTATTTTCTTCTTTTCGTTTTAGTAATTTCTGCTGCTATACTCCATGGTTTATGCGCAGGGAAGTTGCACACTGGAGGCTGGGGTTAACATTTATGCACCGAGGGTGGATTCGGTTCGCTCCGAGGCATATAAAGTTCTGGGTTGAATCAGCAGAGTTGGTCTTGAAGATCAACCAGGTTTGTTTAATATGGCATTACTTTTCATCATTCGGGCGTCAATAAGCACTTTTGATTTGTGAGATTGACAACAGGAACTGCAGCAATTTCCTTCAACACCAAGTAGGTTTCTTCTTTGAGAATATCCAGGGACCCCATCCTTTACAGCTTCAATAATTATCTTTTTCTAGGGGAGTTACTGTCAAGTGTGTTCAATTTACTTACTGATATGTTTTCCTTCATATAAAATGGGAAGTTGGAGGCATAGAAAGGAGACCTTTTCAGGTTTTTCGCTGAAGTCATCAGGTTTCGCAAAAGGCACGACATATTCAAACGTGAAAACTTTCTAAGCAATGTAAGCACATGTAGCTTCCTGTAGTAATTTACGATGTTTTTAAGTCATGCTTATAGTGAAAGTCTCTTTTCATTCCCATAAAAAGGTAGTCCCTTGAGGAAGTGGTTGATTATGAGACATGGTGTGATTCTCTGTGATCTTTGAGATATTATTCTACTCCTGTCTTAACAAAGTTATCTCCGGAATACAATTTTTGGGATATCACTTTCACTATATCAGAATTCAGATTAGAACCCGATTTCTTTTTTTTTTAATAAAAGATTTCAGGTGGACGTGAATTGGCGTGAGGACAACTGGAGTAACGACGAGAGTAAATTCATTGCCTTCTTGTAAGAAGGGATCCAACTTGGCTTTGTTTCTTATTGCCGTATGCTACTGATATAGAGCTTTGTATTCAACTCTTCTGTGTACACAATCACATGCATGTGCAGACTTCATGGTAAAGATAACAGCTTCGTTTAATGCTCATGATTACTTTGTTGAAGCTGCAATTCCTTCACCACCACAAAATAGGCATTGGTTGCGAGTGGTTAAGCATCTGTCTGTTAGTTTATACTCCATACTACTATAAAATTGTTAGATGAGTGGCGTTTCATTGCTGGCCATCTTTTTTCTCTCTTTATATACTGTTTTTTTTCTCTTTAAAATATAAACATTGTAATGGGCGCCATCTTCGTTTGAGTGTTGATGATGCACCGAATGAATGAACTGTTATAAGAGAAGTCACATTGGACACTTGTTATTCCAATCGCTCGCATCAACCGTTGTTACTGGCTTACACCTTTCATAGGATCATGCTCAACTATCTACAACTGTCATAATCCTTCTGCAAATGGGTTTAGTTCGAGACTTGGAATCAACTTCATGAAAATAAAGGTTGCATTTTTTTTTGGGTGAAAGCATTAGGTGGATACAAACCTAGAATCCCCCAACGGTTTTGAGGCCAATTCGTTCTTTATTCATTTCGTGGATAAACTTAATTGTAGCTTGTGGACATGATCATTACTCCGGTTATTCTTGCATTGCCAGTCAGTCGGTCTATAATTCTTTAACTGGGATGGGTTGGAACATCTGTGGCGGTTTATTAGTGAAAACAAATTATGTGCACTTCCATATTAGATGGCAATTTTTTGTAAGCATGTTTGAGATTGAATATATCTAGGCACCATCATATATTTTTTTCGCTCTCGTTTTCTTCTTGATTTTAATGATGATGGGAAAACTTCAACGACAACGTCGTTTTGTAGCAGTGGTAAACCTAGATCTAGGCGTGAGCTTCTTGATTGGTTGAACTCCTTTCTTCCAGGTACTTGATTCTTCAATCTGACATGCTTTCAATGAGTTTCCTTGTGATTTTTGAAATCACCGTTTAAGATACCGTTTTGTAATTTTTTCGATTGATTTTCTGGGTTTTTGGTGGCTTTATTGATTTTTTTAACCTAAATTTTGGTGTATACAATGGGTTTTCTTCGATTTGGGGGATTTTCGATTCTAATATTTTCATTTACAATAGGTTTTCTCAACTTTTTTTTATAATTTTTCTGGGTTTTTTTTCGGAAGTGTAGTACTATTAATTTTGATTTTCTGGTTTTTTTTGCTGATATTTTGATCATTAATTACCCTTTTTTTATTGGTTTTCTGGGTTTTTTTTTGATACTCTTCGAATTTAAAATCTTCCAAAAATGAATTATTTCTGTATCAATGAATCATTAGGTTTTCCGTGGTTTAACCTGATAAATTTTGATATGAAAAGTACTGATTTTTGTTTTTTTTTTCCATATTTTTTTTTCTTTGTTTAGATTAGTTGCTGGTCCGTTTATATGTAGATCTGATTTTGTTACTATTTCAGTTTAATTCTCCGAGTTCATCTCAAATAATTGAGCTGAGATATACTGTTTTTGTCGTCTAAGTAGTATATAGTACTCCGTATTTGATTTACCAGTATTCATATGGTACAAATCGATTAATTAGAAATTTAAACATAGCTAAAAAAATGTCTCCTTTATGTGATATAATTGAGAGATCTGGCGTGGGATTAGAAATCTTTTCCTTTAATAGCAGTAAATTTGTTGTTTGTCATTAAAATGCAGGTATTACGTTGGGACTATGAGTGTTTATATCTCCTAGGTTTTTCTTTCTGCCTATATACCTCGAATCTCAAGCTAATAGTGCTTTCGTATCGCTTTCGAGTTGTGAGTTTGTGGGGATGTATGTTCTTATGAAATTGGCGAAGGGAGTGCGGAAAACTCGTTTGCATGTCCCCATTGTTTGCTGGTGAGGTTTTTGGATTGGTTTCGAGTTGAGTTTTTGTGCGGGATGTATTTTCTTATGAAATTGGTGGAGTGAGTGATGGAAATCATTTGCATGTCTCTAAATCGATTTATGATTATGGTCTCTGAAGTTGTTTTTGGATCGTTTTCAAGTTTGAGATTTCGTGGCAGATGCATGTTCGTATGAAACTCCTCATCAGGCAACTGCTGTTGGATCTGAGGTCGAAGTGTTATCGCAGGACAGTGGGATGAGAGGTTGCTGGTTCAGAGCTACTGTCATTAAGAAACATAAAAACAAGGTCAAGCTTTCGTATCATGACATTAAGGATGCAGAGAGTGAAGAAAATTGCCTCCAGGAATGGATGTTGGCGTCAAGAATTGTTGTTCATGATGAGATGGGTCTTCGACTTGATGGCAGGACAACTGTTAGGCCATCCTTCCAGTTACACAAGGGCAGAATTTCTTGGGCCTTCAATATCGGTACAGTCATTGATGCATGGCGTCACGATGACCGGTGGGAAGGTATTGTCATCGAGAAGTAGTCGAGCTCATACCGAATATGGATAATTGAAATTGTGTTTTCGAGTTGTGCATTATTTTTTCCGTTGTGATTGCATTTGCGATGATCTTTTACCAGTAGCTGTTTGCTTGATTAAACCGAAGAATCGAAGATGAAGGATAATTTCTTCGATATTTAATATTTACTTCGCTTTCCGTTTTTTTTCGCAGGAGGAATTGGGTGGGAAGCCAAAGGTCTTACTGGATCCTAACCAACTTAGCAAAGACGGGACAGTATCCCTGGACACGTATTCTGTGAGCGAGGAAGCGAGCTATTTTGCTTATGTGTTGAGTTCGGGTGGGAGCTATTGGGAAACAATCAATGTGATGAAAACTGAAGAACGGATTGTTAAACCCGACACTTTATCCTGGGTGAGTGTTTACTAAGAATATGATTACGAACGTGTTTGATACGGAGTAGTGATGCGTGCCGTTCCTATTTGATTTTTCACCTATTTTGGCACGCATTCCCGTGTCGTTTTATTATTTTAGGAGTCGGATTACGCTATTTTCTCCCATATGTGCTACTCGGGTATTCTTTTGATGTTTTGCAGAAAATCGAGACCGAGCAGTTAAAAGAGCTAAAATTGCATCAAAAATCTTAAAGTTCTGAAACCGATTCGTTGTAGGCTAAGAAAAATGAAGCAAGTCTATAGACTAGACTATGAGTCTATAGACTGAGAAGAAGGGAGTAAGAAGCTGTAGACTAAAGCACAAGTCTATAGACTACTCGGAAGCAAGTCTATAGACTGAGAAAGTGCAGCAGACAAGTCTGTAGACTCTACCAGCCTACAATCCAAGTCTACGGGATGGGATACCACTGCAAGCTAATTCGGTTGACGTACCCACTCCTCCCCTTATTAGGCTCTTCAGTTCTTTCCACTACCTAGTTAGTGGGATTGAAGATAGCAGAAAAAGGAGGACAGTTATGGAGTGCTTAAGCAGTTTAAATACAGCTTTAGTTTTATGATCTGATTATCTTTTTCATTAACATATCTTCTGCTTAAATCTTTTATCTTTCATTCAATCATTCACACCTGTAAATAGTTAGTTTTAGTTTATTCCTAATTAATTTTCTCAGAATTCCATCATTCAGTCAAGATTCGGTTTTTATTTTTCCTTCTTTATTTTCCGTCTTATTCTACTATATTCCGATTTTGGTAATCTTTCTTTTCTTCCCTAATCTCCCTCCGTCTCAATTAGGTAACTTTTATTTTTCTTTATTAGTCTTCTGTAATTATTATTCTTATTCTGCTTTTCTTTCTTCCTGCTTTTAGTTTTATTTACTTACTTCTTAATCATGATTCTTACTGTTACTTTCTTTATCATTATTGTATATATGCTTAGGTAATTTTTCGTCACTAGAGTTTAGGTGAGCTACGAATTGAATTGAGTTTATATGTGATAACTGAATAATCGACCTTTACGAGTTAAATCGCTCTTGAAACATTATAACGACGAATAATTAATTATAGGCCGTAATTGATTGTTTGTATCTTGTAAATCTCGACCTAAGACCGAAAGCCTGGAACAGATTAGACTCGTTGTAATCGATAGAATTCCCTAATAAGTAGCGAGAGCCCGTTAGGTGACTTCTAGGATGACTAGTGATCCGAGAGGACCGTGTCGATATCCTTTAACTCGTCTTAACTGATTATTTGGAAATCGTATGTATGCTTGTTTTAATTCGTGGTGATCCGAAGACTCGGGTGCTTTTCTTATTTTTGATTAATTCACTATTTTTATTATTTAGATTTTTTTTAGACTGTCATTCACCCAACCAATTATAATCGTGACTCGATAGTTAATTGACTAACTTATAATTTTCAACCTGCCTCCCTGTGGAATCGACCCTACTTACCGCTGACTACCTGTTAGTAGTAATCTAGGATTATTTTGATTACGGTGACGCGACTAACCCGTATCAATTTTGGCGCCGTTGCCGGGGAGGCGACGCAATTTTATTTGTTAGTTAATTAATTTATCTCTCGTCTCGAGGAATACTTGTTCCTTGAGACCGATCTCACTGTTTCCATGAGAATTGTTGTAGATTTTCCGCAGGAGTCCGATGAGACTTTTGGAGCTTACATACAACGGTTTTGCAGTTGGCTTGGTTCTCTGAAAAGCAAATATTTCACTAATGAAACACTTGTTCTTACCGTTTTGAAGGGTATGACGGAATCTACTAAGGCCTACTTATATTCTACATGTAAGGATTTCGAAAGCAAATCCTACGACGAGGCAGTAGATTATTTCGACTGGCTAGCTGAAGAAAGTGTGAAACTTGGTTTTTCACTTTATTTGCCTAGTAATGAACCCGTTGGTGAGATTAGTGATGTGAATATTTTTGAGAATCCATGTTTTGACTGTGAGACAGGTTGTGACGAAAGCTATGACACGAGTCTCGCGGCTCCATTTTGTGAGAATCAACTTGATGAGGTTCGTGAAGAACTTTTTGATTCGGAACTTGAGGTCAAGTGGGATCAATACGACAATGACACGTTCGAGGAAAATATTGAGGTTCGATGGGATGAGTATGAGGACGACATTGTAGAGGAGCCATCGATTTCTTTACCCGTTATCGCCTCTTCTTCTAAGGTTTTGTCCTTTGTTCCCTCCACTCCACTTCTTTTTCCTCCTCCGTGTTTGTCAGTCCCACTACCGTTAATTCCTTACCATTTTTCTATGAACACTGACAATTTGATTTCTGATGTTAACATTGATTCCTTATGTTTTGCTGACAAGAGGATTAGTTCAGTGTTTCTGGTGGAAATTGGAAATTGGTCTTACAGCCCGTGATGAGATGTCCCGTTCCATATTTCTTATATTTGCTACTAACATCTTATCATGCACTTATATCTGTTTTCATATTTCTTATGCTCGGGAATATGACATGCTACTGAGGGCATTGATTCGTTTTTTAAAATAAAATGATGAAGTGGCCGAATCAAGGTCGTGCGGGACCGTAAAAACCAGCGCTAGCCGGGAGGCAACCCGAGTATTTTTATTTATTTTTTTATTTTTTTTAGTTCGAATAAGGTACTTACATTAATTTTAGTGAGTGAGAATGAGGATACTGATAATATGTCAAGTTGGTATGCAGGATTAGTAAGCGGCTGAGTCTAGTGAAGTATACCAGACTGAACACCCAAGTCTACAGACTCAAGTCTACCTACTTACCCCAGTCTTTAGACTCATTTACTCAGTCTATAGACTCACCCTTACCCTATCTACCCCAGTCTATAGACTCACCCCAGTCTAACCCCACCCGACCTAATTCCCAGTCTACACAACCACACCTCCTAGTCGTCCCACTCCCTACCCAGACTCCCCCTCCAACCCTTCATCTTCCTCCTTCAACCTAATCTAAACCCTAACCTCCATTAATCCTCCTTCCACCTTCCTCTACCCCACCTTCAATCTCCAACTACTGCCACCCTCAACCACCGTCGTTCACCCTCGCCTATCTCCACCTTCACACCACCGCTAGCCCTTCTTCATCTGCCTCTCCCTCGCTAGTCTTCGCCGGAAATCTGTTTCTCCACTGCCGCTCACCCATCACCTCGCTTCTCCGGTCGCCTGCCTTCATCTCCACCGCTCCTTCCTCCCTCCGTTCGCCCTCCACCGCCGCGCTGCTCCGCCATCCTTCGCCCATGTTTCTGACCACCCTTCCCTTAATCCTCAAGTCAATTGCCGAATTTTGGGTTCATTAGGGTGGCAGATTCAGCGTACCCAGCTTATTTCTGAGTTTCGAGTTTTGGGTTTGGATTTTACGTGCTTCCTAGTTTTTACGTGTTTGTTGGAATTTTACGTGTCCCATGTTTGTTTTCTGCCTTTTCACAGAATACCATGGACCGCGAAGTGCCACCGAGAAAACGTGCTAGGATGAGGTCAAGTATAGGCACCAAATCGAGTCAGAACAAACAAGCACGTAAATCGAGGTAGAAAACCAGGTCTTCCTGCTACACCATTGACGAAACCAACACGCAACTCGAGATGGAGCAAGTAGGCACGAAAATCGAGGTCGTCACAGAGTCACCTTAGTCACAATTGGACTATGGCTAGAGCTCGGTTTGAGGAACCTTCTTGTACATATTCGGTATCTCTCACCCTCACTCTTTAGTTGCTTATTTAGTTACTTTTTCCCGTTATGCTATTGTCCGATTTGTGATACAATGAGGACATTGTATTGCCTGGTTTGGGGAGGGTAACTAATTTGCATTAGTTGCATATTTCCTGCATTTCAGCATATTTTTTTCCTTTTTTCTTTTTTTTTTGAGTCATATTAGATGTCCGAGCGGGATAAACGACGACGATGAAAATGCTTTTGCCTCTTCTTTTCTCGTTTCATTAACTTTCTCATTTTAGTGGTACTTTAGTTTACTTGATCGAGTCTTGAGTTTTGGCATATCTCGATTGTAATTTCAGTAAACGAATAAACTTGGCTTAAATTGTTGGCAAACTACTTAAATTCTGAGTTTTAGAGCCTTTTGAGACTGATGACATCCATGATCGGTCTATTTAGGAATGAGAGTAGTTCTCCCTATATCGCATGTAACATCAAATTGCATAAGTGTGAAGTCAGTCTCTTAAGTCTTTGTGCATTCGGGTCGTAACTATAGCATGTATTGAGGCTTCTCCTTCTCACCTTTTATTTCCCTTTTCTGTATTCATTTCAGTATAAAAAAAAAAAAAATCGAACTATCCCATTACTACAAAATTAACCACAAGCCTAAACCGCCTACCCTACTCGAGCTAGTCATGGTAATGTTGATGTTTTGCTGAGAAAAGTCGATTTGGTGTATATATATTTCCGTTCTTGTATTTTCGGGTTAAAAAAAAAAAACGAAGAATAAAAGAAAAGTGAAAAAGAATTGAGTTGTGGACTCCGATGCTTCATTGTGATAATATTATGGAGTCGATTTGGGTGAAATAAGTATGATATGGTGGATGCCGTCATTAATCGGCTTGATTTTATTGTTTGTATGATTTGGTAATTTGGTGAAGAAGTTTTGGAAGTTTGGATTGTCTAGCTCGATTATTAACTCCACATTCCCAAAATTATAACCCCTTATTACCCGTCACTTAATCCATACCCCATTTCACCATTTTCCGCTTCGATATGTGTTTGGTTTCGATTATTTAGGATGCACAAATGATTGGTAGAGAATGTCATCACATTAGACTGCATGCATGTGTTTATAGGTCGCAGATTAGGCGAGCGTCTTTCTTTCTCTCTATCTCACATTTATATTCCATATACCCTTCATGAGAGTAGAGTGTAACCGCGAGAGTCCGACAATGATAAGCCTAGCAAGGTTGACGGTTCACTGTTATTCTTTTGATTATGCCATAGCTTGAGTCAGTTCATATTTTCTAAGTGTCGCTAGCTTGAGTTAGTTTTTGTAGCGAGTGCAGTTGGTGTAAATAGCTTTGAGTTGTTTACCGTTCCCATAGGTCTTGTGTTTGATTGCTTGAGGACAAGCAATGGTTCGGTTTGGGGAGATTTGATGCGTGCCGTTCCTATTTGATTTTTCACCTATTTTGGCACGCATTCCCGTGTCGTTTTATTATTTTAGGAGTCGGATTACGCTATTTTCTCCCATATGTGCTACTCGGGTATTCTTTTGATGTTTTGCAGAAAATCGAGACCGAGCAGTTAAAAGAGCTAAAATTGCATCAAAAATCTTAAAGTTCTGAAACCGATTCGTTGTAGGCTAAGAAAAATGAAGCAATCTATAGACTAGACTATGAGTCTATAGACTGAGAAGAAGGGAGTAAAAGCTGTAGACTAAAGCACAAGTCTATAGACTGGGAAACAAGTCTATAGACTCGGAAGCAAGTCTATAGACTGAGAAAGTGCAGCAGACAAGTCTGTAGACTTGGATCTCAAGTCTACCAGCCTACAATCCAAGTCTACGGGATGGGATACCACTGCAAGCTAATTCGGTTGACGTACCCACTCCTCCCCTTATTAAGCTCTTCAGTTCTTCCCACTACCTAGTTAGTGGGATTGAAGATAGCAGAAAAAGGAGGACAGTTATGGAGTGCTTAAGCAGTTTAAATACAGCTTTAGTTTTATGATCTGATTATCTTTTTCATTAACATATCTTCTGCTTAAATCTTTTATCTTTCATTCAATCATTCACACCTGTAAATAGTTAGTTTTAGTTTATTCCTAATTAATTTTCTCAGAATTCCATCATTCAGTCAAGATTCGGTTTTTATTTTTTCTTCTTTATTTTCCGTCTTATTCTACTATATTCCGATTTTGGTAATCTTTCTTTTCTTCCCTAATCTCCCTCCGTCTCAATTAGGTAACTTTTATTTTTCTTTATTAGTCTTCTGTAATTATTATTCTTATTCTGCTTTTCTTTCTTCCTGTTTTTAGTTTTATTTACTTACTTCTTGATCATGATTCTTACTGTTACTTTCTTTATCATTATTGTATATATGCTTAGGTAATTTTTCGTCACTAGAGTTTAGGTGAGCTACGAATTGAATTGAGTTTATATGTGATAACTGAATAATCGACCTTTACGAGTTAAATCGCTCTTGCAACATTATAACGACGAATAATTAATTATAGGCCGTAATTGATTGTTTGTATCTTGTAAATCTCGACCTAAGACCGAAAGCCTGGAACGGATTAGACTCGTTGTAATCGATAGAATTCCCTAATAAGTAGCGAGAGCCCGTTAGGTGACTTCTAGGATGACTAGTGATCCGAGAGGACCGTGTCGATATCCTTTAACTCGTCTTAACTGATTATTTGGAAATCGTATGTATGCTTGTTTTAATTCGTGGTGATCCGAAGACTCGGGTGCTTTTCTTATTTTTGATTAATTCACTATTTTTATTATTTAGATTTTTTTTAGACTGTCATTCACCCAACCAATTATAATCGTGACTCGATAGTTAATTGACTAACTTATAATTTTCAACCTGCCTCCCTGTGGAATCGACCCTTCTTACCGCTGACTACCTGTTAGTAGTAATCTAGGATTATTTTGATTACGGTGACGCGACTAACCCGTATCAAGTAGCTTAGTAGTACTCAGACATGGTGAGCATTGTTTAACTGCAGGTGAAGTTCAGTACTATCAAATGGACAAATGACAGTAAAGGATTCTTTTACAGCCATTTTCCACCACCCAAGTGAGCTACCAGCCTCTACCATTGCTTTACATTTAATCCACATTAATGTATTGTTCACCGTGACTGTATCGTTGTTCAGACCAAGAATTTGTCTGAACTAAACTCAAACGAACGAATTTAACGTGGCTGAAATGAACGGAATGGGGCTTGTCTACTATACTGCCGAATCTGTAAAAATGACATGAATATGGAATCTGTGTGCTTTTTCCTGTTCTAATGGATCTTTGGTGTAATGTCGGACACTCGGACTACAAAAAAGAGATGCGGGAACTGAACCTCCCAACATCAACCAAAAGTTGTTTTACCATTTTGTTGGTACGGACCAGTCAGAAGATATTTTATGCTGGAAAGACGCTGATAACCCAGAATATATGTTTGAGGCTGTCGTCACTGATGACGGGAAGGTAATTGCTGTTTGTATGTCATCCTCGTAGTGTAGGATTTGAAAAAACACGACTTGGATTCATTAAAAGTTCTGTTTCTGTTTGTTTTATGTTTCTCAGTATGTTCTCTATACGACAAAAGGCGCTGATGTGGTGAACAAAGTATACTATTTAGATTTGAACCGTCTGTCTAATGGCCTTGAAGGTTTCAAGGGGGTAGAAGATGTGCTTCCTTTCATGAAGCTCGTGGATAATTTTGACGCCTTTTATAGTGTAGTTGCGAACGATGATACTGTGTTCACTTTCCGAACTAATAAGGATGCTTCAAGATACAAGTTAGTTCGTGTCGACTTGAATACTCCAACCATATGGACTGATGTGATTCCTGAATCTGAGAAGGATGTTCTTGAATCGGCCAAAGCTGTCAACCAAAACCAACTGCTTGTCTGTTACTTAAGCGACGTGAAACACGTTCTGCAAGTGAGAGATCTTGAGACCGGTTCTCTGTTGCATCACTTACCCTTAGGCATTTTAGCAGTTGGTGAAATCTTTGCAGAGCGGAATGACAGTGTCGTGTTTTTTAGGTTTACGAGCTTCCTGTCCCCTAGCTTGATCTTTGAATGTGATTTAGAAGCTGATGTTCCAGAGATGAAAATATTCAGAGAAACTGTTGTCCATAATTTTGATCGTTCCGAGTTTCAGGTTGATCAGGTATATATCCTCAATCTGTCTGTCTTATTTATGTAAAATGACAAATAAAACACCCAAAAAACCGTTTTTTCCTAAAACGTTTCTTGTAGGTATTTGTCTCAAGCAAAGATGGTACTAAGATACCAATGTTCATAGTGGCAAAAAAGGGGACACCCATGCAAAACAGAAGAGAGAGAGGAAAGTATCGTTCTTAAGGCTTGTGGTGTTCGTATCACTTCTATTAAGATTGGTGAGGCGCCATTTTTTATCTCTATTTCTTAATTCTTTCTCCACGAACCACTTCTATTAAGATTGGTGAGCCGTCATTTTTTATCTCTATTTCTTAAATCTTTCTCCACGAATTCGTTTTTTATGTTGATTCTGGTTATATTTTTCTGGGTCCTGCTCAAGTTTTCCTCTTTTAATTCATGAATTAATGTGTGATTTTTTCTGGATTTTTGACTATTCAATTTGTGAGTTTCTTGTTGGATATTTTGTTTGGATTTATTGAGCAGAAACTGAGCAATTTTTTTTTTAAAAAACCTGACAACGTCCAGCTTTTCAGTCTGCCAGTCTGTCAATCTGACAGGCGGCTGCTGTCAGTCTGCCAATCTGACAGGCGGCTGCTGTCAGTCTGCCAATCTGACAGGCGGCTGCTGTCAGTCTGTCAATCTGCCAAGCGGCTGCTGTCAGTCTGCCAATCTGCCAGGCGGCTGCTGTCAGACTGTCAATCTGACAGGCGGTTGCTGTCAGTCTGCCAATCTGACAATCTGCCAGGCGGCTGCTGTCAGTCTGTCACTGTCCACTTTCCTCTTCCATCACTTTTCTGTCAGTCTGTCGCTGTCCATTGCTAGAATTATTGGAATTGGAATAACTTAACCCGGATTTGTGTCAATGTTATGATCATGTTGTTGGTTGTTTCTCCATTTTTGCGAGGGAGATTGTCTGGATTATTCACCAATTTTTGCTTTTGTTTCCTGTAATTTTTTTTTGTGAAATGGTTTGGAGCACCTTTAACAATTCGAGAATGCCAACTTATGTACCCGATGAAATATCATCGTTGTTGTTATGTCGTGGAGGCTTACAGGCTACCCTTTTGTTGTCATCATCATCCTCTTTGAAACAGTTGTGTTAACCAACTTGACCCAGTTGCCTAACATGAGTAGATTCAGCTTCCTTTCGGTCTTCGTGCTTCCAACATAATTGCCTTTTAGGAACTTCACTTAAGATATACTAAAGGGCTAAAAAATACTAGCCTTTATTGACTCTTGAACTCATATGCGAGGTTTTTTAAACTTCGTCATGACATTACATTAGTAATGTAAAAACGGTAATGAAAAGCAAAGGTATAGCATATATATATAGAGAGAGAGACTTTTTTGCACAAGTTGAAAAATGGTAACGCGCTTTCAAAATATGAATCCTCGTCTGATGATAATTTTTTTGATATAATATTATGTAATAACGACAATGAAATTTTCGTTTTTTATATACATTTTTTTAATGTTTTAGATATTGTCGATGTTTTCTTATTAGTGCTCCCCTATACTTAAATCCTGCGGCTGCTCCTGATGGCGCCTAGAGCAAGACATAAAAAGGTGAGTTATTGTTCGCATTTTTTTTTCTGTTTTACTGGATTTTTTGTGGGTTATATGTAAATCTTGTGTGATCTTGGTAGGTGGGTCTTACGCGTATGGATGCTGCAATTGATGCTTTGAAACCAATGGGCTATTCTTCTGAATTTGTTCGTCGCAAAGTCAGGGATTTGTTGAATGTATGTGCTATCTGATTCTTGAAATTTTTATGTCTTTTTGCATTTGTTCTTGGAAATTTGTACTTGCCCTTTGAATTGTGGGGTGTTCTGGTAAATCAAGTGGAATGTAGGTGTATGGTGATGAAGGTTGGGCTTTCATTGAAGAGGCTGCTTATAGCCTTCTTATTGAATATATTCTTGAAGACGGAAATGACGGCCAATGCGAACAAGGAGAACCTTCTGCCAAGGTATCTGATTTCCATTGTTTTAATGCTGTACTTGTTGTGTGGTTAGAAAGGGGCTACTACCATACCAGTTTGTGCTCTGCTAATATACATCTAAATATATGCAGTCGCGCCCTTAAACATTTGAGGTCCCAATTGGCTGTTATATACTCATATGTTGTTAGGGGTTAATGCTCATGCTTGTAGTCGTTGGTGTTGTTGTTGGTGGTGGTGTTCAATTGGTCTTGTAATAGGCAATGAAGAATTTGCAGTTAATTTGATCCTTTATTGAACTGAACTCAGGTTTTCGTGCATTTGCTGTTCTTTGTTTTGGAATACTATTTTGCTGTTCTTTGGGTATGTTTTTCACCATTTCGTGCTGTTAAGTATTTATGGCATTTGGCTACATCGTTTTCATGGGCTTCATTGGCAGTCGGGTACTACATGAGTTCGGTTTTAGTTTCTGTTGTGAATCGGATTATTGGATTGTCGTGAATCAGATTACTGGACCCGCAACTACTTCTATCAATTTGAATCGATTGGATCTGGATAGTATGTTGTCTTTGCTTGGTGAAGGGAGGAGGAGAGTGGGGAAAGATGCTGAAACAGTTGTGTAGGTCCTTGAGCTCTCGTGCTTTTTGAAGAAGCGGAAGCTAGAAGACTTACCTGAGTTTTGCGTCGATCTTTCGTCGATCTTTGTGAGGTAGATTTCCCTCGTCTTGGTTTCGTTTTTTTTTTCCTTTAGGTAGATTGTCCTCGTCTTGCCTTCGTGTTCATTTTTTTCCTTTTCCTCGTCTTGCCTTCGTTCTTTGTTTTTTTTGGATATAGAAGAAGATGATCACGAAGACGGTGATGACAACGAAGACGAAGAAGATGATGAAGAGGAAGACGAGGATGAAGATGATGATGACGACGACGATGAAGAGGAGGGACCCAAGATTAAGGAGAAGGTAGTCATACTTCAATTTACATTAGCATACTTCAATTTAAGGAGTCAAATCAAATTTGACCATGAGTTGATTATACAACCAGTTGTACATAACTCTATGTACAATTGCATTTGTGATTTTTGTTGTAAGTTTTCTGAGCTTTAATTTAAAGTTTTCGAGCTAGAGCACATGATAGTTTTGCTCAAAAACTTTCAACTCAACTCTAAGCTCAGAAAGTATACATGCACGCTCAGTCGGTTGATTGTACATACAACTGGTGGTAGAATGCTATTTTCTAAATTTGACAGGTCTAAACTGAGTCCCCACTAATCAAGTATATACCATTGTTAACAGTCGTTTTTAAATTTCCTTGTGCAGACATCAACTGGGTCTAAGGTGTCTGCACAAAAGCTCGGCAAAGAAGGTGAGCAGCCTGGGAATGGTGGAAGATGAGGACCGACAACACTTACCCCCGTTGCCCTTTATGGTGTAAGAAAAGCGCAGATGCGATTATTCCACATCGTTATAAAATCACAAAAAAGTGTATTTTATTTTTATTTTTTAATTATGTCCTATGTAAAATTACTTTCTAATTTTCGAGAAAATTTTGGATGATAAGTTCAATAAAATGGTCCAAAGTTCACCCACTCATTTTCAGGATTGATATTCTGAGGATTACAATAAGAAAATTAAAGTAGTAGCTTGAGATTCCTATCCAAAACACATTAAATTACTAATTTCATGTTGACAAAACACGAACGATTGATTTTTTTTATTGCACGGTGTTCGTCTTAAAAATATAACAGGTTAAGTAACATTTAGCTGTGTTTAGATTGACAAGCACTTTTGCAAAAGTTGAGACTTATATATCTGTTCTAAAGTTTATACACGAATTTCGAAACCTAAAAGTGACAATAATTTCATGGACCCAAGACTGCTGGTAGACCATGGCCATGTGAAGCCATACCTGTTCTGAGAACTACATAACAGCAAATTCCAATTAAAAAAATAACTTAATCAATAAAATTTACTCCAATACATCACTTTGATAAATGCTGCCGTGCTGGCATCAAACCGAACCCAAGAATCTCAAATTTTAAGCTAAAATATTCAATCGGGATGATCAATCTATTCAGTTTCAATCGGGATGATCAATAATCTACGTTACCGTAATTATATGCAAACAAGTCATATTTAAGTATTGTTCTTAAGTAAGAGGAAGAGAAGGAAATGTGGCGAGGCAGTGCAAGAGAAAATGATGTGAGTTAAGATGAACTTTGAAACAAGAACGTGAAGATGGATTAGTATTCTGAAATAAGTGTAAACAAAGTAACCAAGACTGGATGTAGGGATAGTTTAAGGATGAATAAACCGTAACCAAAGGATAGTATGCTTAGTGAAGTAGACCTATACTCCAACAAAGCGGGTGCTAAATCAAACACGCGATTGAAGTAGCGAGTTTAGAGCTTGTAACGCGACTTACTCTAGACTTTGTCTTGTAAACAACAAGGACGTAAAAGAAAGCTTTAGCTTTACTCAGGTTTTTGATATGCAAATTGGATGTCTTATTCATTCAACTAGATGGCTATATATAGCCTACAAGAGACCCTTAAACCGGCTGGTTAAGGTGACAAAATCAAAGCTACATCTATGTGAACAAGGAGCTAATAACAAAGCTAGGAGCTAATAACAAAGTAATGTAAACATGGAGCTAATAACAAAGCTTGAACAAGGAGTAATGAGCCGTGACACTTTGTGTGAACATGGAGCCAAAACCAAAGCTTGAGGATGTGCACACTATGTGAACATAACCATGGTGTGAACCCAAGTTAATGCCTTCAATTTACCTTGACTTCTTTGCTCTTTTATTCGTCCCTATACGAGCTAACTTAATACTTGGAGGAGGCACACTACTAGGCTGGTAGGAGGTGCTAATGTGGCTTGACTAGAACTATTAGGAGCTAGTGTTACTTCATTGAATTCTTTAGCCTCTTCATTCGGATCATCTCCTCCCCCTTGAAAAGGAGTTGTCCTCAATTCTGAAATGCCATCATCATCAAGATAAGGAGAAAGATCTCCCACATTGAACGTGGCATGAACTCCATAATCATCCGGCAATTCCACTTTGTAAGCATTGTCGTTTACCTTGGATATGATCTTATAAGGACCTTCTGCTCGTGGCATCAACTTATTCTTCCTTTTGCTTGGAAACCTCTCTTTTCTCAAGTGAACCCAAACTAAGTCACCTTCTTGAAAAAGTCTTGGTTTCCGGTTCTTGTTGGACCTTCTTTTGTATGCTTCATTTACCTCCTTGATCCTTTCTCTAATTTGCTCGTGGAGTTTTATCATAGCCTTCAGTTTGGACTCCGCATCTTTGTGGACTAACTCATCCTTAGGTAGAGGAATCAGGTCCAAAGACATGTAAGGATTGATCCCATATACAGCCTCAAAAGGAGAATGAGAGGTAGCATAAGTAGGAGAGCGATTGTAGGCAAACTCAGCATGGGCAAGCTTGATATCCCAATCCTTTTGAGTCTTACTTACAAGGCCTCTTAACAACGTCCCCAAAGTGCGATTGGTAACTTCGGTTTGTCCATCTGTTTGTGGATGATGAGAGGTGCTAAATAAGAGCTTGGTTCCTACCTTCCTCCATAGAGTGTTCCAAAAATAACTAAGGAACTTTGAATCACGATCAGAGACAATGGACTTGGGTACTCCATGGAGACGTACCACCTCCTTGAAGTATAGGTCAGCTACATTGCTAGCATCATCCGTTTTGTGGCAAGCAATGAAGTGAGCCATCTTTGAAAACCGATCTACCACCACCATGATAGCATCCTTTCCTCTAGCGGTTCTTGGTAAGACTACAATGAAATCCATGGACACATCTTCCCATGGTCTATTAGGAGTGGGCAAGGGCATGTAGACTCCGGGCTTGAAAGAACTTTTGGCAAATTGGCAAGTCACACACTTGCTCACTACATGCTGGACACTCCCTTGCATCTTTGGCCAAAAGAAGTGCTCCTTTAAGACCTCCAAGGTTCTTGTGATGCCAAAATGACCCGCTAATCCTCCTCCATGAGCTTCTCTAACCAGCAACTCTCTAATGGGATGCTTGGGTACACAAAGGCGATTTCCTTTGAAAAGGAATCCCTCCTGCAAAACAAACTCATCAAAAGCTCCCTCCTTGCATTTGGTGAAAGTTTCACCAAAATCAGCATCATTGTTGTAGTAGTCTTTTAGAGTCTCAAATCCAAGCAACCTCACATCCAAAGTAGATAGTAGAGTGTAGCGGCGGGATAGTGCATCAGCTACTACGTTACTTTTACCATCTTTGTACTTTGAAGAGAAATGAAAGGATTGCAAGAATTCCACCCACTTGGCATGCCTTGGACTTAACTTTTGCTGGCCATTGATGTACTTTAGGGACTCATGATCTGAATGGAGAATAAAATGGTTAGTACGAAGATAATGACTCCAATGATCAAGAGCTCTTACTATGGCGTAGAACTCCTTGTCGTAAGTGCAATAGTTCAGCCTTGCTCCATTGAGTTTCTCTGAAAAGTAAGCAATGGGACGTCTATTTTGCACAAGAACAACGCCAATTCCTACTCCACTAGCGTCACATTCCACCTCAAATGGTTGAGAGAAATCAGGAAGGGCTAAGATAGGAGCGGAACACAACTTCTCTTTGATGGCTTCAAAGGCTTCTTGGGCAGCTTTGGACCAAACAAACGCGCCTTTCTTCAAGCATTCGGTGATAGGACTTGTGATAGTGCTAAAGTCCTTAATGAATCTCCTGTAAAAAGAAGCCAAACCATGAAATGACCTTACTTCTGTAATGGTGGAAGGGATTGGCCAAGTACGTATGGATTCCACTTTGGTTTGATTAACTGACACTCCCTCTTTGGACACTACGTAGCCTAGGAACACTACGCTTTCCACAAAGAAAGCACACTTCTCCTTCTTTCCAAAGAGTTGTTGCTTGCGAAGTGTAGTAAATAGTAGTCTTAAGTGCTCCATATGCTCCTCCAAAGACCTGATGTACACAAGAATATCATCCAAGTAAACCACAATAAAACGACCTAAGTAGGCCTTAAGTATTTCGTTCATTAGCCTCATGAATGTGCTTGGAGCGTTGGTGAGACCAAATGGCATGACCGTCCACTCATAGAGTCCATGCTTGGTTTTGAAAGCGGTCTTCCATTCATCTCCTTCCCTCATTCTGATTTGATGGTATTCACTTCTTAGATCAATTTTGGAGAAGACTACTGCCCCATGAAGCTCGTCCAACATATCATCCAACCTTGGAATAGGAAACCTATACTTGATGGTGATGTTGTTAACGGCTCTACTATCTACACACATTCTCCAAGTCCCATCTTTCTTAGGTACTAAAAGGACTGAAACAGCACAAGGACTAAGGCTCTCCCGCACATACCCTCGACTCATTAACTCATCAATTTGCCTTTGTAATTCCTTAGTCTCCTCCGGATTACACCTATATGCTGCCTTGTTGGGTAAGGCTGCTCTTGGAATGAGGTCGATTTGGTGTTCTATACCTCTAATAGGTGGTAAACCAACGGGTAATTCCTCGGGGAAGACATCCTTAAACTTGTGTAACAACTCCTCAAATGGCTTTCCTCCAAGCCCATTCTCAACTACTACGGGTTCCTCTCTAGCCACCATGACAAAGACATGCTCCCCCCTTGTAAAGCCTGTTCTACTTCACTCTCACTCGCAAATATGGTAAGATTAGGCTTCTTGGTTTTGTTGGAGGTCATAGCTCTAACAGCTTGGGGAGTCATAGGTTTTAGAATGATTTTCTTTCCCTTATCCCTCAACTCGTATTCATTTTTTCTCCCATGGTGTACCACATCCCTATCAAACTGCCAAGGACGCCCCAAAAGTATATGACAAGCATCCATAGGGATAACATCACAAAGAACTTCATCGACATAAGACCCCATAGTTAAACCTACTCTTACTTGTTTTGTGACCTTTATTTTGTTTCCATCATCTAACCAATGTAATGCATACGGTCTAGGGTGATTAGTAGTGGTTAGACCTAACTTAGTTACCATTTCAGTAGAGGCAACATTCGTACAACTACCTCCATCAATAATCAAACTACACCATTTGGTATTAACTAGACACTTAGTGTGAAAGAGTTGATCTCTTTGTTCGGTGTTGTGTGGGATGGGTTTAGCATGAAGTGTACGTAGTACTAAAACATTACCATACGTTGGGAGCTCATAGTCTTTTCCTTCTTCCTCCTTTTCTCCCAAGTAGACTTCAGGACCAGATGCGCCATTGGACTTAGAAAGTTCGTCCATTTTGCCCACCGGTTCTCTCCTTAGGCTTTCCAAGAAACTAGAGTCTTCAAAGCTCACAACTCCTGCCATGCTTTACGTCTAATGGATGACCAAAGCTCTGATACCACTAATGATGTGAGTTAAGATGAACTTTGAAACAAGAACGTGAAGATGGATTAGTATTCTGAAATAAGTGTAAACAAAGTAACCAAGACAGGATGTAGGGATAGTTTAAGGATGAATAAACCGTAACCAAAGGATAGTATGCTTAGTGAAGTAGACCTATACTCCAACAAAGCGGGTGCTAAATCAAACACGCGATTGAAGTAGCGAGTTTAGAGCTTGTAACGCGACCTACTCTAGACTTTGTCTTGTAAACAACAAGGACGTAAAAGAAAGCTTTAGCTTTACTCAGGTTTTTGATATGCAAATTGGATGTCTTATTCATTCAACTAGATGGCTATATATAGCCTACAAGAGACCCTTAAACCGGCTGGTTAAGGTGACAAAAACAAAGCTACATCTATGTGAACAAGGAGCTAATAACAAAGCTAGGAGCTAATAACAAAGTAATGTAAACATGGAGCTAATAGCTTGAACAAGGAGTAATGAGCCGCGGCACTTTGTGTGAACATGGAGCCAAAACCAAAGCTTGAGGATGTGCACACTATGTGAACATAACCATGGTGTGAACCCAAGTTAATGCCTTCAATTTACCTTGACTTCTTTGCTCTTTTATTCGTCCCTATACGAGCTAACTTAATACTTGGAGGAGGCACACTACTAGGCTGGTAGGAGGTGCTAATGTGGCTTGACTAGAACTATTAGGAGCTAGTGTTACTTCATTGAATTCTTTAGCCTCTTCATTCGGATCAGAAAAAGGGAGGAGAAGGGAATGTGGTGAAGATGGTGCAAGGAGAAAACCGATTTTAGTAGACAAACTTGGCATCTGAAACAATGATGAGCAAACTGAATTTCAGACAACAAACCAAAATCAAAATCACTAACGTAATATTCTTGAAGATCAACATAAAGAGAGAAACTCCCAAAGAACCAAGACAACCAAAATAGACGTTCGCAACCAACTAACATAGTTTGACCCCAATTTGATGAAATAAATCCTATAAATAAGGTTGAAGTTAGTGTATAAATGGATAATAATGAAAAAATATAGACAAATAATGAAATAAATGAAATGGGAAGGAGATAGGAAGTCAGATGAAATTGTAAGTGGGAAGAAGATAGAAAGTTGGAGGACGTGATGTGAGTTGATATGAACTTTGAAACAAGGATATGAAGTATGATTAGTATTCTGAAATGGAACGTAAACAAGTAACCAAAACAGAATGAAAGGATAGTTTTAAGGTTGAATAAACCGTAACCAAGGATAGTATGCTAGGTGAAGTAGACCTATACTTCAACAAAGCGGTTGCTAGATCAAACACTCGATTGAAATAGCGAGTTTAGAGCTTGTAACGCGACTTACTCTAGACTTTGTCTTGTAAACAACAAGGACGTAAAAGAAAGCTTAGCTTTACTCAGGTTTTTGATATGCAAATTGGATGTCTTATTCATTCAAATGGGTGGCTATATATAGCCTACAAGAGACCCTTAAACCGGCTGGTTAGGGTGACAAAAACAAGGTTACAACTATGTGAACATGGAGCTAATAACAAAGCTAGGAGTTAATAACAAAGTAATGTAAACATGGAGCTAATAACAAAGCTTGAACAAGAGCATTCAGCCGTGGCACACCATGTGAACATGGAGCTGAAAACAAAGCTTGAACAAGGAGTAATGAGGCGCGGCATCTATGTGGACATGGAGCCAAAAACAAAGCTAACAAGGGAGCCTTTAGTCGTGTGCACCAAGTGAACATAATCAGCCTTAAACACCTTCATAACTTCAGTACACTTCCCATGCTTGAATGAGTGTGAACCCATGTTAATGTCTTCACTTTACCTTGAATATTTGCTCCTTTATTCAGCTCAAACTCGAGCTAGCTCCATAATTGAAGATGACCCCTTATTAGTGCTAATGTAGCTGGACTATGTTAATGTAGGAGCTAGTATTCTTTCATTGAGCTCTTTAGTACTTCCTTACTCGGATTAGTAGCTTCTTGATTCGGATCAGGACGTAACAAAATCAAGTGGTATGTAGTGATTGAATCTGGATAATGACGATGCGGATGCTGAGAAGAATGAGGGAAAAGGGAAGGACATGGTGATGTGAAACATGTGGATACAAAAAATTAATCTTAGGAGATTGACGATTAGGGTTAGGAAGAAGAAGAGCATTAAGGTACAGGGAGATGGAGGAGAAATGTGTGAGGGTGCGGGC
This sequence comes from Agrostemma githago, assembly GCA_958450325.1. Taxonomy (NCBI): domain Eukaryota; kingdom Viridiplantae; phylum Streptophyta; class Magnoliopsida; order Caryophyllales; family Caryophyllaceae; genus Agrostemma; species Agrostemma githago. Next base: position 33,594,460 of record OY288243.1, on the reverse strand, counting down.
AGGGAAAAGAATTGTGATTGTAGTCCGACAAAAGTAAAGAGAGGTGGGGAAAAGATGAGAAAGAGGGGAAGGAGGGAACGCTCTATGAACTAGACGGTAAAAATAAAGTCATATTTAAGGATGAATTTATGATGAGGAGGGGGAGAGGTGGGGAAAAATGAGAAAGAGAAGAAGGAGGGGAAGATTAAAATAGATTTAGTAGGTAAATAGAGAATTAAGAACATGAATAAAAGCAACGTTAGAGGAGGAGAGAAGATGGGAGAGTGCGAGATCGAAGGAGATGGTGAAAATGGTAGGGATAGAAGGAGACGAGAGAAGACATTCTCATTAAATTATATGCAAAGAAGGAGGAGAAATGTGTGAGGGTGCGGGCAGGGAAAAGAATTGTGATTGTAGTCCGACAAAAGTAAAGAGAGGTGGGGAAAAGATGAGAAAGAGGGGAAGGAGGGAACGCTCTGTGAACTAGTGTGGACATGACATAGGTCCATCCCGACGCGGCCACGCGCGGGTTTGGGGAGGCGAATGAATCTCCATGAGATGGTCAAATGGAAATTTAAATCGAAGTCGGAGTCGCCACCGAATTTTATGGTTATTCGGAACCGTTCGAGCCCACTCTATGTCGTAGTGGGCCGTGTACAAAATACGGCCCATTTCCGATGTCAGAGTTTATTGGGCTCGTCCCTTTTGCATATCGATATAGATGCCGACTGGGCGGTTAATCGTATATTGAATGACTCTCGTTGCCAATGGTTTCGGACATCCGGAAACCACGGTTCTGAGTAAGGGGTGAGGGTACGTGTTGGGAAGTTCACTAAGAACACCCAACCCCGCCCGCACATTAGCGGCCTCTATTAGGATATCGAATGACGTTTTAATGCGCGCGTTAGTTGAACGATGAATGATTATGCAAACATTGTTTTCTAAGCATGTGAGAAATTGAATGGGTTGCTAAGTCAGTTTAATGCATGCAAAATTGATTAACGTCAAAGTTGTATTTAGCATGTGAGATTCGTTTTAGTATAATAAAACAAATGAAAAAATGATGAATTTGCTACAAAACAAACAAAACGAGTTAGTATCGATTTGTAAATAATAATAGCAAAAATAAAATAGCGAAATCGAGAAAATAAATATTAGTCGAAATCTGAAAAATATTGTTTGAAAAGAACGTTGTTTTGTATAAAAAACGAAGTTCGAAAAATAATAATAAAAGAAGACGAAAAGGACGCGGCATAACAGCCGGCCGCGCGACTCGCCCGGGACGCCGGCGGGTCGCGTGGTGGCCTGTTTCGGGGCCGGTTTTCGAAAATCGAAGTTCGTATTAAATCGCGTATGAATATTGCATGATTCGTACTCGACTTAATATTTCGATATTCTTTATATTCGACAGTTAACTACGAAATTAATATCGAATACTTGGAATAGTTTTAGAAAAGATGTAAATTTTAAAAATCGATCGAAGAATAAATAATAAAACGAACGAAAAAGTTGAAAAAAAGAAGTCCCGGATTCCAGGCCTGCGCGCGAGTCGCCTGGGCATGGCGCGACTCGCGTGCGGGTCTGTCCGTTTTTATTTTTGTTCGAAAATTGTTATTTTGAACGAAAAGTAAAAGAAAAGAATTTTGACGAAAAAGATGTAACGATTTCTGAAATCGTCGAAATCTTAATATAATTCTTTTTGATACGATATTCGATTATAGAGAAATCGATATCGTATGTTTAAGAATATTCGTTATGAAAATAGTTTTTCGTTAATAACGATATTAGAAAAATAAAAAAAATCGACTCTAGACCCGTAAAAAGCGAAACGGACGAAGAGGAGAAAAGGAGAGAAAGGAAGAGATCGGGTTTGATTACACCCTCAACCTACATGCTCTTGTTGACTCGGATCGGGGCTCGTCGGAATGTGGCTAGGCACGGGAGCGTCGAGGCAACGTCGGTTGGGTTAGGGTGGTACGGTTATGACGGGTGAAGGGTGTCGGGCTTCGGATCGGTTTCCTTCGGGTTAGTGACGTAATATCGGTTTCTCGATGCTAAGGAATTATATGTGTCGGGATGCTAGAAAACTATTGCTGAAAAATCGTGTGTGTGTGTGTGTGAATTGTATTTTCTCGGTGTCTGATTGTTGTAGTGCTAATCCATCGTAATCGTGTTGGATGCAAGGGGCTATTTATAGGAAATTCCCAACCTTGGCTTGGGAGAGTTTGACTACCGCTTAGGATAGGAAACGAGGGAACTTGAGGGAAATAAGGATTCCGCTTTCTTGTGGAGGAAGAAAGGCAAACCGGTGGATTTGCTCTTGTTTTGGGCTGCTTCGGCCGAGTGTTTTACACTCGGTCGGATGCTCGAATCGGTTTTTGAATAGGACTCCTGTTTGAGCTAGAATTACCGCTTGAGTAAGAAGCTGAGGAGAATGAGAATTCCGTTTTCTTGTGTAGGAAGAAAAGAGGAAAAAACCGGCTGGTTTGGGTACTTGGCCGAGTGTTTCAACTCGGTTGAGTGTTTGAGTCGGTTCTCGGATAGGATTCCTACTCGGGATCGAATTCTACCTTAAACGGAATTGTTTATTATTTTGTGAATGGCTGATTTTTGTAGAGTTGGAGTGTGAACCAACCGTGTGAGATGTCACGGTGGACTCACGGGTTTCGAGAAATGTCTTTGACCGGGTTTTGACTCGGTCGCTAAAAGACGGTTTTACCCATGGTGACGGATTCGACCCAAATTAGTGTTATTTGACTCGAAACGACCCACTGGGCCTGACTTTGAGGTTGGTTTTGTGAGATTTGTACTCCTTAAAATGCCTAAGCCAAATGTCCATCATTTCGAGTGATGTGAGTTGATATGAACTTTGAAACAAGAATGTAAAGATGGATTAGTATTCTGAAATGGAACGTGAATGAGTAACCAAAACAGAAAGAAAGGATAGTTTTAAGGAAGGATAAACCGTAACCAAGGATAGTATGCTAGGTGAAGTAGACCTATACTTCAACAAAGCGGTTTGCTAGATCAAACACTCGATTGAAATAGCGAGTTTAGAGCTTGTAACGCGACTCACTCTAGACTTTGTCTTGTAAACTACAAGGACGAAACAGAAAGCTCAGCTTTACTCAAGTTTTTAATATGCAAATTGGATGTTCTTTATTCCTTCAAATGGCCGGCTATATATAGCCTACAAGAGCCCTTAAACCGGTTGGTTTAGGGTGACAAAAACAAAGACTAAAACTATGTGAACATGGAGCTAATTACAAAGTAGGGAGCTAATAACAAAGCTAATGTAAACACGGAGCTAAAAACAATGTTTGATGAAGAGTAATCAGCCGTGGTCTTCTTGTGTGAACATGGAGATGAAAACTAAGCTTGAGTAGGAGTAATGAGGCGCGGCAAGGATGTGAACATGGAGCCAAAAACAAGGCTAACAAGAGAGCCTTTTGACCGTGTACACCATGAGAACACAACCAGCTTTAAAACCTTCTTAACTTCAGTCCATTACCCATGCTTGAATGATTGTGACCTTAAGTTAATGTCTTCATTTTACCTTGATTAGTTGCTCCTTTATTCAGCTCAAATTTGAGCTAGCTCCATAATTGAAGATGACTTCTTATTATTGCTAAAGTAGCTGGCCTAAGCTTAAGTAGGAGCTAGTATACTTTAGTTGAGCTCTTTAGAACTTCCTTACTTGGATTGGTAGCTCCTTGACTCGGATCATCGAGCCCATTTCCGAGTACGTTTAAAGCACGTTAGCGTCCGATCATCATCGGGTGTTTGTCGGGAACTACTATAGACACCTGACGGTCAAAATGAGGGTGTCTACAGAGCCCCCACTCTGACTGAGGCTTGGACAGGGCGAAAGTCAGAGTAGCTACCAGGTCAATCAAGGATTAAAACCTGGCAGCTTCCGGTCGGGTCGTTTAAGGTCCATTAGACCTGCGTGGAGGGCCCGCCGGCCATGGGCTAGAAATGTACCTGAATTGGTGATAACTCCGTGGGGGAATTCGTCGCATGAGACTTAAAATGGGCCTGTATGTGGGCTCATCTTGTTAAATGCCGCTGGGGAGTTATGCAAATTGCATGGTCCTGCTTGAGTCGTCCTGTACATATTTATGCAAAGCTGCAAAATTTTGCATGTAACATTTGTAGGAAAAATGACTCGTGCTGGGGAATAAAAATTTGAGAAAAGGTTTGAATTTTTGAGTTTGAAAAAGTCTTTGAAAAATTAGAGAATTTTTGTCTTGACTTTTGAAAAGGAATAGGAATGCTCAGGATGACTTAGCTAAGCCTTAGGACAATGGCTTTGTATGCTAAATGCTCTAGGATTGGGAATCCTAAGGTGAGGAGAAGAACTTGTTTTCATGCTATAAATACCCCTTCTTGCTCCATAAATTTCATAATTCCACAATTCCTTAGTTCCTTAAAGAAAAGAGTAAGCCCTGAAAAATTTATCCTTTCTTTTAGCAAATCAAATATGGGAATCGATCGATTAGTCGGAATGTTGCACGAGTGGTCCAAATATTTTAGGGATGCCGATAGGGCTATCCTAAATCAGAATGACGTTACCCAATTATCCGTGATCCGTCAGATGCAAGTAGACTGCCACTTCTTGGATGCTTGCCTATCCTACTGGGATGATACCTATCATGTATTTGGTTTTCCTCGAGGAGAGATTTGTCCTATTCCTGAGGAAATTGCTGCTGCAGGAGGATGGAATCCTATACTTCGCCCTGCTATCCCTTTTTCAGTTTCTGACCCAAGGAGGAAGTTAAGGGAATTCTTAGGGCTTTCCCATATGGAGGTATCCCGCATGCTAGAAGGAGATACCGTTTCCCTGATTGACCTGGCTGAAAAATTCATGAATCCAGATGATGTCCGGGTTAGGCCAGTTCATAGCCGTAGGGCCTTCACTTTTTGTATGCTCCATGTTTATGCTTTTGAAGGGCATATGGACTTGTTATCTTGCATGGGCCATGTCAGACTTTTCACCGTGGCTGACTTGATGGAGACGGAGCATAGCCCGGCTTGGCTGATTACAGGAGAGATTATCCAGGGTTTGGATAATCGTAAGAGGGATCCGTCAATTCGGCTAACTGGGAGTACTCGGCTTCTACAGGTATGCTGATTTTTTGAATTTTTTTGAATTTCCGGCTTCTCCCATTTTTCCGGTTTTCTGCGCGGTTTTCCCGATTTCCCGGCTTCTGCGGTTTTCTCGGTTTTCACGCCTTTTCACGTTTTTTTTTTCACGTGATTTTGACGATTTTGATTTTTTTCGGATTTTTCAGCTGTGGCTATTCGAGAGATTATCGATCTTGGATCCTCCCTTAAATGTGAGCCGATATCAACCCAGGCAAGTTATGTCGAGGAGACGAGCCATTGCCTTTTCTCGCTTCAATACCCAGCAATATTGGGATGAGGTGCTATCTTTCCATGGAGGCCTGTTAATCCGTTGGGCCGTGCCATGGTGGCCGATTTACCTTTGGACTGGTCTAGAATCTCGAGATAGAGCTAGATATCAGGTAATCCTATCTTTTAGGCAAACAATTCACCTCTTTCCCGATCGCATACTTAGGCAATATGGTCGGGCGCAAAGAATCCCAGAAATCGAGGCCGTTGTGAGTGAATCTACTCAGCTGACGGATGTGATGTGTGACACCTGGATGCAAAGGTGGTATACACGGGCTACTTGGCCTGTTCTCAAAAATTCTCATTCGATCTGGGTAACCGATTCTTATGTAAGATGGACCCGGGCTGATTCAGCTAAGACCCGGGCTGCCCTGAAAATTGAAGAAGCCTATGACCTGTTACGCCGGGAGCATGCTAAAGACAATAGGAGCTTCTTTACTGAGGGAGCTATTTTGACAGGTCAGAAAAGGAAGTCTAAGACTCAGACTGAAGGGTCCAGTAATAAGGGTGCACGGGGGAAGGTGAGCCCCCAGACGGACTTAGAAAGGAGACTAGGGCCAAGACTGGCTGCTAAGGACCGACTCGGTCCTCGAGACAGGCTTTCCGAGCCGGTTAGGGCTCGGCTTGGGCCGGTGCAAAGGATGGAAAACCCAAAATCGAAGAAGCGGGTTCGAGCAAAGGAAGTTCCCCTTGTGATTAGGGAACGTTCGCCCCCGCCCCGTCGGCCTCGGGCTCCACGTGACCCGAAAGATAAGGGAAAGGGTAAAATGTACGAGTAGTCTCCTAAATTTATTATTTAAGTATTACTACTATTTTTTGTGGTGTGATTTTGTTGCTCTTTTTTTTGTGATGTATTTTTTGAAATAATAAAAAGACATATTAGTGAAAACCGTTCCCGTCTTTTCGTTTACTGCAATGGTTGTACCCTTTTGAGGGGTTGCCTACGTATCCAAAATTAATGGAATCAAACCTTCCGTAGTTCAGAAGTATTTTTGCAATTTTTTGAAATACATCAAGATTATTAATTCGAGATGTGCAACGGTAGGATAAACGATCCTAACTTATTGACTTGCTTAAAATTTTGAAAATTCATAAAAAAGACATTTTTTATAAACTTTTGCAAATGACAGTGAGATAGGGTTTATGGGTAGTAACGCTTTAGTTGGTCCAAGTTTGTTGGATTAACGAACTCGTTTCCGTCCAAGTCCGTTAGCATTACTGCACCTCCTGAAAGAATTTTCTTCACTAGATATGGCCCAGCCCAATTGGGTTTGAATTTTCCCCTTGGGTCAATTGGCAGCAAAGCTCGAACAGATTTTAGGACTAGATCGCCCTCTTTAATGTTCCTGGGCCTAACCCTTTTGTTGAAAGCCCGTTGGATCCTTTTCTGATATATCTGAATATTATTCAGAGCCCGGGATCGCCGTTCGTCTAAGAGGACTAGTGAGTCATATCGGGTTTGGACCCAGTCCGCTTCAGGTACCTGGCTTTCGAGCAGAATCCTAAGAGAGGGTACTTCTAGCTCGACCGACTGGACTGCTTCCATTCCGTATGTTAGATAGTATGGAGTTGCTCCAGTTGCAGTTCGAATCGATGTCCGATATCCCCATAAGGCAAAGGGTATCTTGTCGGGCCAGTCCCGGTAATTCTCAGCCATCTTTTTAAGAATGGTGACAATTGTCTTATTGGCTGCCTCTACCGCTCCATTTGTTTGAGGACGGTAAGGCGACGATGTATGCCTTTGGATCTTGTACTTTTCCAGTAGAGTGGCAGTTTCAGCTTGGAAATGGGTCCCGTGATCGCTGATGAACTCGTGTGGAATCCCATATCGGCATATAATTTTGTTTTGGATGAACTTAGCCACATGTTTGGCATTCAAGATCCGGTATGACTCGGCTTCGACCCATTTGGTGAAATAGTCGATAGCCACTAGGATGAAACAGTGACCTCCTGTCCCGGAAGGATTCACTTTCCCGATTATATCAATTCCCCATGTTGAGAATGGCCATGGTGATGTCATTGTATATAGTAGGGATGAAGGCATATGCTGTACATTAGCGAAAATCTGACAGTTGTGACAGTGTTTGACATACAGCTGACAGTCAGTTTCCATGCTATTCCAATAGTAACCGAGTCTTGCGATTTTTCGGGCCAACATATGGGCATTCATGTGTGGTCCGTTTTAGCCATCGTGCACCTCGGCCATAACTCTTTCGGCTCGAGTTTTGTCAATGCATAGAAGTAAAGCCCCCTGTGCTGTCTTCTTGTATAGCTGTCCATCGTCTGTGCGGATGAACTGGGTTGCCCATCTTCGTAGAGCTTTCTTGGCCCGGTTTTCAGCTCCCGGAGGATATTCCCCTGACGTCAAGTAGGTTAGAACAGCCTGGTACCAAGGTTCTGGATCAGCTATTTCGATATCTTGGATAGCGTTGACGTATGCCGGCTCAGACCGTCTTTCGACACAAATGGGCATACTGGTTAGATGTGCTGGGATATTCAGTAAAGATGCTAATTTGGACAGAGCATCTGCAAACTGGTTTTCTTCCCGAGGCAGATAGATGTACTCCACTTTTCGAAATTGTTTTTCGAGAACCCTTACTCGTGCTTGGTAAGCCACGAGATTTGCGTTCCGAGTCTTCCATTTTTGTAGGGTTTGGTTTATGACTAACGATGAGTCACCGTGGACCCGGAGGTTTGTTACTCCTAAATCGGCGGCGGCTTGCAACCCGTGAATGCATGCTTCGTATTCGGCTGCGTTATTGGTCACGTCAAAATCTAGCTTGATGGATAACGGGGTATGTTCGCCCCGTGGTGAGATTAGCAAGATCCCGTGATCCGAATAAGGAGACTAAGGAGTTCAATGAAGTGACACTAGCTCCTATTAGCTCAAGTCAAGCCACACTAGCTCCTCCTACTAGCTTAGTGGTATGTCCTCTCCAAGTACTAAGTTTGCTCACAAGGGAGCTGAATAAAGGAGTAGAGAAGTCAAGGTTGATTATAGGCTGATTGGTTACTTCGTATTTAGCTCCATGTTCACATGGTGTGTACACTCAAGCTTTGGTGTTGGCTCCATGTTCACACAAGACTACACGGCTGGTGCAAGCTTTGGTTTTAACTCCCTAGCCTTGGTTTTAACTCCATGTTTACACTAGCTTTGTTTTTAACTCCAACCTTGTAATTGGCTCCTAGTTCACATTAGGCTTAGCTTTGTTTTTGTCACCCTAAACCAACCGGTTTAAGGGCCCTTGTAGGCTATAAATAGCCGGCCATTTTGAAGGAATAGACCATCCAATTTGCAAATTAAAACCCAAGTAAAAGTTAAGCTTTGAGCTTCCTTTTGTTTCGTCTTTGTAGTTTACAAGACAAGGTCTAGAGTGAGTCGCGTTACAAGCTCTAAACTCGCTATTTCAATCGAGTGTTTGATCTAGCAAAGCGCTTTGTTGAAGTATAGGTCTACTTCACCTAGCATACTATCCTTTGGTTACGGTTTATTCATCCTTAAATCATCTTTACCTTCTCTTTTGGTTACTTGTTTCACGTCCATTTCAGTATACTAATCATATCTCTCGTTCTTGTTTCAAAGTTCATAGCAACTCACATCATTAGTGGTATCAGAGCTTTGGTCATCCATTTAGACGTAAGCATGGCAGGAGTTGTGAGCTTTGAAGACTCAAGCATCGTTAGTCTCTCTAAGTCCAATGGCGCACCTGTTCCTGAAGTCTACTTGGGAGAAAGAGAAGATGAACTCCCAACGTTTGGTAAGGTCTTGGTATTACGTACACTTCATGCTAATCCTATCCCACAAAACACCGAACAAAGAGACCAACTCTTTCACACAAAATGTCTAGTTAATACCAAGTGGTGTAGTTTGATTATTGATGGGGGTAGTTGTACTAATGTTGCGTCTACAGAAATGGTAGCTAAGTTAGGTCTCACCACCACTAATCACCCCAAACCGTATGCTTTACATTGGTTGGATAATGAGAACAAGATAAGGGTCACTAAACAAGTAAGGGTGGGTTTAACCATGGGTTCCTACGTTGATGAGGTTCTATGTGATGTTATACCTATGGATGCTTGTCATATACTATTAGGCCGTCCTTGGCAGTTTGATAGGGACGTAGTTCATCATGGGAGAAAGAATGAATATGAATTGAGGGATAAGGGAAAGAAAATCGTTCTAAAACCCATGACTCCCCAAGCTGTTAGAGCTATGACCTCCAGCAAGAACAAGAGACCTAACCTCACCATCTTTGCTAGTGAAAATGAAGTAGAACAAGCTATACAAGAGGGGGAACGTGTATTTGTCATGGTAGCTAAAGAAAGACCCGTAGAAGTTGAGAATAGACTTGGAGGAAAACCATTAGAGGAGTTGTTACACGAGTTTAAGGATGTCTTCCCCGAGGAATTACCCGTTGGTTTACCACCTATTAGAGGTATAGAACATCAAATCGACCTCATTCCAGGATCAACCTTACCCAATAAGGCTGCATATAGGTGTAATCCGGAAGAAACTAAGGAATTACAAAGACAAATAGATGAGTTGATGAGTAGAGGGTATGTGCGGGAGAGCCTTAGTCCTTGTGCTGTTCCAGTTCTTTTAGTACCTAAGAAGGATGGAACATGGAGAATGTGTGTAGATAGTAGAGCCGTTAACAACATCACCATCAAGTATAGGTTTCCTATTCCAAGGTTGGATGATATGTTAGATGAGCTTCATGGGGCGGTGGTCTTCTCCAAAATTGATTTGAGGAGTGGTTACCATCAAATCAGAATGAGGGAGGGAGATGAATGGAAGACCGCTTTCAAGACCAAACATGGACTGTATGAGTGGACGGTCATGCCATTTGGTCTTACCAACACTCCGAGCACGTTCATGAGGTTAATGAACGAGGTACTTAAGGCCTACCTAGGTCGCTTTATTGTGGTTTACTTGGATGATATACTTGTGTATAGCAGGTCCTTGGAAGAACATATGGAGCACTTGAGGCTACTTTTCACCACACTCCGCAAACAACAACTTTTTGGAAAGAAGGAGAAGTGTGCCTTCTTTGTGGAGAGCGTAGTATTCCTTGGCTATGTAGTATCCAAAGGAGGGGTATCAGTTGATCAAACCAAAGTGGAATCCATACGTACTTGGCCAATCCCTTCTACCATTACAGAAGTGAGGTCTTTTCATGGTTTGGCTTCTTTTTACAGGAGATTCATCAAGGATTTCAGCACTATCACAAGCCCCATCACCGAGTGCTTGAAGAAAGGCGCATTTGTTTGGACCAAAGCTGCCCAAGAAGCCTTTGAAGCCATTAAAGAGAAGCTATGCTCCGCTCCTATCTTAGCCCTTCCTGATTTCTCTCAACCATTTGAGGTGGAATGTGACGCTAGTGGAGTTGGAATTGGTGCAGTCCTTGTGCAAAATAAGCGCCCCATTGCCTATTTCTCAGAGAAACTCAATGGAGCAAGGCTGAACTATTGCACCTACGACAAAGAGTTCTATGCTATAGTAAGAGCTCTTGATCATTGGAGTCATTACCTACGTACTAACCATTTTGTTCTTCATTCAGATCATGAGTCTTTAAAATATATCAATGGCCAACAAAAGTTAAGTCCAAGGCATGCCAAGTGGGTGGAATTCTTGCAATCCTTTCACTTCTCTTCAAAATACAAGGATGGAAAGAGTAACGTAGTAGCTGATGCATTATCCCGCCGCTACACTTTACTATCTACTTTGGATGTGAGGTTGCTTGGATTTGAGACTCTAAAAGACTACTACAACAATGATGCTGACTTTGGTGAAACTTTCACCAAATGCAAGGAGGGAGCCTTTGATGAGTTTGTTTTGCAGGAAGGATTTCTTTTCAAAGGAAACCGCCTATGTGTACCCAAGCATCCCATTAGAGAGCTACTGGTTAGAGAAGCTCATGGAGGAGGATTAGCGGGTCATTTTGGCATTACAAGAACGTTGGAGGTCTTAAAGGAGCACTTCTTTTGGCCAAAAATGCAAGGGAGCGTCCAGAATGTGGTGAGCAAGTGTGTGACTTGCCAATTTGCCAAGAGTTCCTTCAAGCCTGGAGTTTACACGCCTTTGCCCACTCCTAGTAGACCATGGGAAGATGTGTCCATGGATTTCATTGTAGCCTTACCAAGAACCGCTAGAGGAAAAGATGCTATCATGGTGGTAGTAGATCGGTTTTCAAAGATGGCTCACTTCATTGCTTGCCACAAAACAGATGATGCTAGCAATGTTGCTGACTTATACTTCAAGGAGGTAGTGCGTCTACATGGGATACCCAAGTCCATAGTCTCTGATCGTGACTCAAAGTTCCTTAGTTACTTTTGGAACACATTATGGAGGAAGGTGGGAACCAAGCTCTTATTTAGCACTTCTCATCATCCACAAACAGATGGACAAACTGAGGTTACCAATCGCACCTTGGGAACGTTATTAAGGGGCCTTGTAAGTAAGACTCAAAAGGATTGGGATATCAAGCTTGCCCATGCTGAGTTTGCCTACAATCGCTCCCCCACTTATGCTACTTCTCATTCCCCTTTTGAGGCTGTATATGGGATCAATCCTTACATGCCCTTGGACCTGATTCCACTACCAAAAGATGAGTTAGTCCACAAGGATGCGGAGTCCAAACTAAAGGCTATGATCAAACTCCACGAGCAAATCCAAGAAAGGATCAAGGAGGTTAATGAAGCATACAAAAGGAAGTCCAACAAGAACAGGAAACCAAGACTTTTCCAAGAGGGTGACTTAGTTTGGGTGCACTTGAGGAAGGAAAGGTTTCCAAGCAAAAGAAAGAATAAGCTGATGCCACGAGCTGAAGGACCTTACAAGAGATCATATCCAAGGTAAATGATAATGCGTACAAGGTAGAATTACCGGATGATTATGGAGTCCATGCCACGTTCAACATAGGGGACCTTTCTCCCTATCTAGATGATGATGGCATTTCAGAATTGAGGGCAATTCCTTTTCAAGGGGGAGGAGATGATCCGAATAAGGAGACTAAGGAGTTCAATGAAGTGACACTAGCTCCTATTAGCTCAAGTCAAGCCACACTAGCTCCTCCTACTAGCTTAGTGGTATGTCCTCTCCAAGTACTAAGTTAGCTCACAAGGGAGCTGAATAAAGGAGTAGAGAAGTCAAGGTTGATTATGGGCTGATTGGTTACTTCGTATTTAGCTCCATGTTCACATGGTGTGTACACTCAAGCTTTGGTGTTGGCTCCATGTTCACACAAGACTACACGGCTGGTGCAAGCTTTGGTTTTAACTCCCTAGCCTTGGTTTTAACTCCATGTTTACACTAGCTTTGTTTTTAACTCCAACCTTGTAATTGGCTCCTAGTTCACATTAGGCTTAGCTTTGTTTTTGTCACCCTAAACCAACCGGTTTAAGGGCCCTTGTAGGCTATAAATAGCCGGCCATTTTGAAGGAATAGACCATCCAATTTGCAAATTAAAACCCAAGTAAAAGTTAAGCTTTGAGCTTCCTTTTGTTTCGTCTTTGTAGTTTACAAGACAAGGTCTAGAGTGAGTCGCGTTACAAGCTCTAAACTCGCTATTTCAATCGAGTGTTTGATCTAGCAAAGCGCTTTGTTGAAGTATAGGTCTACTTCACCTAGCATACTATCCTTTGGTTACGGTTTATTCATCCTTAAATCATCTTTACCTTCTGTTTTGGTTACTTGTTTCACGTCCATTTCAGTATACTAATCATATCTCTCGTTCTTGTTTCAAAGTTCATAGCAACTCACATCATCCCGACACCAAATCCTCGAAAGTTGGATGCTCCGTCGAAGTACAAATCCCATGTGTCGGTGTCGGTATGGAATATGTCTTCATCTGGAAAAGCCCATGTATCGGTGTGACCTTCCTCGGATACCGGACTATCGGCGAGGAATTCTGCTACTACCCGGCCCTTGATGGCTTTTAAAGGTACGAACTTGAGGTCGAACTCAGCTAGCATCAAAGTCCATCTGGATATACGGCCGTTAAGGATGGGCTTCTCGAATAGATATTTGATTGGATCCATCTTGGATAGCACATGTACCTCGTGACTAAGCATGTAGTGTCGGAGCTTTTTAGTGGCCCATACTAATGCTAGACACGTTTTCTCAAGCATGGTGTATTTGCATTCGTATTCTAAGAACTTCTTACTGATGTAGTAAATAGCCCGTTCTTCAGAATCGACCGTCTGAGCTAGCATAGCGCCCATGGCAGTCTCGGTTGTTGTCAAGTATAGTGATAGAGGCAAGCCATGCTGAGGTGGCCTTAGCACCGGTGGAGAGGATAGAATCTCCTTGATTTTGTCGAAAGCCATTTGACATTTGTCGTCCCATAGTGTTCGTTCTCCTATCTTCAGTTTCTTGAAAATGGGTTCACATACCATGGTTAGCTTTGAAATGAATCGGCTTATATATTGGACTTTTCCGAGAAACCCTCTTATCTCCTTTTCGGTTTTAGGCGGTTGCATCTCGGTTATGGCTTTGATCTTTGCTGGGTCAACTTCTATGCCACGTTGGCTAACAATGTGGCCCAGTAACTTGCCCGATGTTACCTCGAAACTGCATTTTTGAGGGTTTAACCTCATGTTGTACTTGCGTAGTCGGGTAAAGAACTTCCTTAGGGCTGCAATGTGCCCGTTTCTGTCCTTGGACTTGACAATCATATCGTCGACATAGACCTCTACTTCCTTATGCATCATGTCATGTAATAAAGTAGTAGCGGTCCGTTGATAAGTGGCGCCAGCGTTAATGAGCCCAAATGGCATTACGGTATAATAGTAAGTCCCCCAAGGTGTGGTGAAGGTGGTCTTACTCATGTCTTCTTCCGCCATTTTGATCTGATTGTATCCGGCATACCCGTCCATGAATGATAGAAGGGCATGATCGGCCGTGTTATCCACCAGTATGTCGATGTGTGGCAACGGGAAATCGTCTTTTGGGCTGGCCTTATTAAGGTCTCGGAAATCTACACATACTCGGACTTTGCCATCCTTTTTGGGTACTGGTACTATGTTTGCAACCCAGTCTGGATATTCAGACACTTGAATAAAGCCCGCTTTGAATTGTTTATCAACTTCTTCTTTGACTTTGAGAGACCATTCGGGCCTCATTCTTCGGAGTTTCTGTTTTACCGGCTTGGACCCGTCTTTGATGGGTATTCGGTGTTCAGCTATTTCCCGGTCTATTCCCGGCATGTCCTTGTAGGACCATGCAAAGACATCTTTGAATTCCTGGAGGAGGTCCGCGAATTGTTGTCTTTCTTCGGGATCTAAGGATAGGCCCAACCTAAGCATCTGAGGCTCTAAAGGGGTTCCTACGTTGATGGAATCGGTTTCTTCGATTACCGGATCTCGGGATTCCCTTTGTTCAAGTTGCTCGATTAGATGCGGAGGTAGTGGTACCTGTTCGTCGGGTTTCTCAATGTCATTGCAAGTAAGGTTTTTGAAAACATTTTGAAAATAAGCCAAGTCGTAAGCAGAACGGTTATCGTTATTATTGATAGTAAATTTTGAAAAGAGCTCGAAGAGAGCTGCCATCTGATCGTTGGTCAGAGGCGGGATAGGGAGAGCCCTCGGGACAGACTCCGGGGCTCCAGATGGTGAGGCTAAAGAAGGGAGAGGGGTTAAAGACTCGATCCTAGTACTGGACCCTCTAGACTTTGACTCGGACTCCGACTCTGACTCTGACTCGGACTCGGACTCAGATTCAGACTCGATAGCATGCATATCTCCTTCTCCAGTAGTTAGCTTGTAGACTCGACCCTGACTGTCGGTCCACTTAGTTGTCTTCCTCCAAGCTCTCTTCCCGGTGTCGGCACCAACTTCTGAGATCAGCTTAGTTGGATCGAACCTGCTGCTGCGAAGGATTAGGCTGACTAGCTCCTGCTTAGGGGTCGGGATGACCTTGTCTTCCCCGAAGAGTAGTCCTAGAATGGGCTCAGTGTTGCTTGGGCCCTCCTTCGATTCGGCCTGGATAAGGACGAATATGTCATCCGGGATGAAATTGCATTCCCGAGCCAGTTTGGTCCCGGGATATGAGATGGTGGGCCGATAGAGGCCCGTTTGAACGGTTTCGAATACCGGGGTGACGAACGTGACTGCCTTGGTTTGGTTCGTGTAGCCGGATGCCATAGTATAGCCTAGACCGAGGTGAGATTGTCCATTGTTCAGGGTTTCGATGATCTTTCCCGGTGGAAGATATGGTCTTGATGTAACTCCCGGTAGGCAACCTAGGTTCTGTAGCATCGTATAGATGCTAACGGTGAAGTATGGCTGAAAAAGGTACCCTTCTTCGATCATTCCCACAAAGTTGAACCCTCGTGGGTCGGCTGAGCCCGTCGTGTTACAGCTTGAGACGGTTATGGGAGTAGCTTCGAGGGTGATGATCCCGTCCTGTAGAGGTAGTTTGACCTTCCTGTGTAGAGTGGAAGATACAGCTTTGACCGCGTGAATCCATGGTCTACCAAGTAGCAGGTTGAAAGATGAAGTAACATCGATCACTTGGAATTCTAACTCCTTCTCGATCGGGCCCGTTATGATGGTTAGTTTAACGGCCCCAACAACTGATTTTGGGCTTCCATCAAAAGCCTGGATAGTCTTCGCGGTCGGAAGGTAGTCAGCCTCGGTAATGCCGAGGGCCTTGGCTGTCCTTAAAGGAAGGACGTTAACTGCGGACCCGTCATCAATTAGGGTCATCGGGAGATATTTGTTTCGACAAATCACCGTAATGTATAGGGCCAAGTTATGAGTGGTCCCGAATGGTGGAAGGTCGGACTCGGAGAAGGTGATGAGTGGGCCTTCTCCTTTGGGCTTGTCCTTGAGATATGGCATGATCGTGGCTACCATTTCAGTGGGGGTAACCGATGAGTCGATCTTGATTTCATCAAGGGCCTTAGTAAGTGCCGCTCGATGCTCCTGTGAACTAACCAAAAGCTGCCATATAGTAATATCGTTCGGACCCTCTTCAATTGTCTGACTAGGGTCGTGTCGGCGTTTGGCTCTTCAGGAGTGAGTTCCGTCCTGGAAGGTTCAGTGACGGTTTCCGGGGCGGCCGTGATGGTGTGTGTACCGGCCAGAGCTTTGGCTTTGGCTTTCCGGACTTCCTCGATGGTGACGGGGACAGCCTCTCCTTTAGCCAGGTAAACATCGTCCTCGTCGTCGTTCCATATCCCGTTGATTTGGGAAATGAAAGGGGAAATGAGATGAGTGCAGTCAACTACCTCTCCAGTAAAAATGGCATGAGTAGCAAGAGGATTGTTTTTATTGCTTGGCTTGTCACTAGGTAGCGGTATCTTCCCATTTTCGATCAGATCTTGGATAAGATGCTTCAATTTCCAGCATTTCTCCGTGTCATGCCCATTGCCTTGGTGGTAGTGGCAATAGGCCTGAATGTTGTAGCTTTTGGACCGTTTTTCTATGGGAACTTCCGGAGTTGGGCCTATCGGTTGGATTAGGCCCTTCGAAGATAGCCTTTGTAAGGCATTAGCATAGGTTGTCCCTATGTCGGTGAATACCCGATTTGGAGTATTCTTCTTGGTTGAGGTGTCAAGTGAATTTACCTCGTCGGAAATGCTTCGGGCCGCCGTTGTGGTGGCGGGCTTGCTAGAGGAGGAGCTGGATCCTTGATACCCTTTGGTAGAGACCTTAGTAAGGCTCTCTAACCTTAGATCGTCTTCGATTCTAGTACCCATTTCGGTTAAAGTGGCGAAGTCGGGTATGATGGCATATCTGAGATGGACTCGGTAAGCAGGGAGGAGATTTTTGACAAAGGCCTCCACTAGAACTTTTTCGCTGGGCTTGTCCACCAGCTTAACACTTTCGGTCCGCCACCTTTGGAGGTATTTGGTGAAACCCTCCTTAGGCTCTTGGGCCATAACTTCCAGAGTACGCATGGTAGTCTGGATTTCAGCATTATCCGCGTAGTTCCGTGCGAATTCCATGGCAACATCGTCCCAAGTTTTGAATTTCTTAGGGTCGAGCCTGTAGTACCAGGCTTTTGGGTGTTTCTCCAGAGAAGAAGCGAAGAGATGCTTGAACATGGTCGATTTGACCCCCTTGACAGCCATGAAGTCTTTGAAAGCCTGAATATGAAGTACCGGGTCTTCAGTCCCATCGAACATTGGTAAGCCCGTTAAGTTAAGGTTAGCGGGCAATTCATCAGTTAGGGTCGAATAGGTACGGGCATTTTCCGTGAGAATGGTGTTTCTGGTGGTCGAGTGGACCTGTTCCTGCAACTTTTGGACCGCGCCGGCCAGTGCGGCCAGAGGTCCGTTGTCTTCAATCGAGGCGTTAGGGGTTCCCTGTTCTACGGCACTAACCCGAGTGACAATGGCGATCTGGTCTTCCCGCATTTGTCTCAATTGGGTCTGGATTTGGGCCAACGTGGTGGTCAACTCGTCGATGGCTTTTTGCGTCATGGTTCGAGTGAAGGGCGGCCTGTCTGTAAGAGCACCACGTAATTAGCAACTTAACCCGAATCCTAAGGAAAGTACATCCCGAGCAAGGGAAAAGAAAGAGGAAGGCTAAAAAAGACGGTAAATGACTCGGAAAAGACACCTAGACGGGTGACTTGTAAAGAGGTGGGCTTTCCTCAGGATCCAACGCTGTGGGTTGGGCCCTGTCCGGAGGAAGGTTCACGTGAGACATTCCCAGACTTTTAGACTCGATTGTGTAAACGGGCCAACCTTTGTGATCCGAATCAAGGAGCTACCAATTCAAGTAAGGAAGTTCTAAAGAGCTCAACTAAAGAATACTAGCTCCTACTTAAGCTTAGGCCAGCTACATTAGCTATAATAAGAAGTCATCTTCAATTATGGAGCTAGCTCGAATTTGAGCTGAATAAAGGAGCAACTAATCAAGGTGAAATGAAGACATTAACTTAGGGTCACAATCATTCAAGCATGAGTAGTGGACTGAAGTTAAGGAGCTGGTTGTGTTCTCTTAGTGTACACGGTCAAAAGGCTCTCTTGTTAGCCTTGTTTTTGGCTCCATGTTCACATGGTGTGTACACTCAAGCTTTGTTGTTGGCTCCATGTTCACACAAGACTACACACGGCTGGTTACTCTTGGTGAAGCTTTGGTTTTAACTCCCTAGCTTTGGTTTTAACTCCATGTTTACACTAGCTTTGTTATTAGCTCCAACCTTGTAATTAGCTCCTAGTTCACATTAGTCTTAGCTTTGTTTTTGTCACCCTAAACCAACCGGTTTAAGGGACCTTGTAGGCTATAAATAGCCGGCCATTTGAAGGAATAAACATCATCCAATTTGCAAATTAAAAACCAAGTAAAAGTTAAGCTTTGAGCTTCCTTTTTGTTTCGTCTTTGTAGTTTACAAGACAAGGTCTAGAGTGAGTCGCGTTACAAGCTCTAAACTCGCTATTTCAATCGAGTGTTTGATCTAGCAAAGCGCTTTGTTGAAGTATAGGTCTACTTCACTTAGCATACTATCCTTTGGTTACGGTTTATTCCTCCTCAAACTATCTTTACCTTCTGTTTTGGTTACTTGTTTCACGTCCATTTCAGATTACTAATCCATCTTTACATTCTTGTTTCAAAGTTCATATCAACTCACATCACTTTGTAGGAGTATGTCCTACGTAGGCGGGCTCTGCCTTAGTTAGGTAAGGCGGACTAGGATGGGGGGGAAACCCGTGATGTAGGATCAACGGAGTTTCGACGCTAGAGACTTCAATGACTTACGACACGACCCGACACTGCTAAATACGGGAAGTCCTAAGAAGAGGAAGGTTTTGAAATATAAATTTTTGAAAAGCCCGAAATGCATCGGGTGAAGAAATCCGGCCTTTTTTCGAAAAAAAAAAAGAAAAAGGAGTGGGCCGAATGACGGGTTTTGAAAGTTCCGAAAATGTTTTCGAGTTGGGCATAATACCGGCTAGAAAAAGGCTATTTTGAGTAAAATCATAAGTCCTAAGTTCGGTATATGACCCGGGTTTTGAAAATTGGATATTTTGAAAAGGATGCAAATTTTGAAAAATGACGGTTTTGAAAAAGATGATGTGGATCAAGTAGCACGTAGTCATGGAAACAGTATAATGACGCCATGTATGCTCTTAAGCTAAGTCTCGGTCAGTCTATAAGGGTCTATACCAGTGTACATAGCCTATCAAGAATCGGGGCGGACTCCCTAACTCGAGTTGAGATTAGGACA
This sequence comes from Agrostemma githago, assembly GCA_958450325.1. Classification (NCBI taxonomy): domain Eukaryota; kingdom Viridiplantae; phylum Streptophyta; class Magnoliopsida; order Caryophyllales; family Caryophyllaceae; genus Agrostemma; species Agrostemma githago. Next base: position 33,574,887 of record OY288243.1, on the reverse strand, counting down.
TGCCGTAAAACCCATATGAATCGGCTAATGGACACCTTTGACATAACCAGTTTGGACTATATCAACGGTATAGTGGGACGTCGGTCACGAGTACCGGCCCGGGAAAAATGGGGTTTATGCATGAACCGTAAAACTAAAACGCGCATTGTACTAGTCAAACGATTTCTATTCGAGTCTCACCCTGAGGACACTGAAGGTTATTAACTCATCAGAAAATCCCCAGCGGAGTCGCCAAATTGTGGACATGACATAGGTCCACCCCGACGCGGCCACGCGCGAGTTTGGGGAGGCGAATGAATCTCCATGAGATGGTCAAATGGAAATTTAAATCGAAGTCGGAGTCGCCACCGAATTTTATGGTTATTCGGAACCGTTCGAGCCCACTCTATGTCGTAGTGGGCCGTGTACAAAATACGGCCCATTTCCGATGTCAGAGTTTATTGGGCTCGTCCCTTTTGCATATCGATATAGATGCCGACTGGGCGGTTAATCGTATATTGAATGACTCTCGTTGCCAATGGTTTCGGACATCTGGAAACCACGGTTCTGAGTAAGGGGTGAGGGTACGTGTTGGGAAGTTCACTAAGAACACCCAACCCCGCCCGCACATTAGCGGCCTCTACTAGGATATCGAATGACGTTTTAATGCGCGCGTTAGTTGAACGATGAATGATTATGCAAACATTGTTTTCTAAGCATGTGAGAAATTGAATGGGTTGCTAAGTCAGTTTAATGCATGCAAAATTGATTAACGTCAAAGTTGTATTTAGCATGTGAGATTCGTTTTAGTATAATAAAACAAATGAAAAAAATGATGAATTTGCTACAAAACAAACAAAACGAGTTAGTATCGATTTGTAAATAATAATAGCAAAAATAAAATAGCGAAATCGAGAAAATAAATATTAGTCGAAATCTGAAAAATATTGTTTGAAAAGAACGTTGTTTTGTATAAAAAACGAAGTTCGAAAAAAAATAATAAAAGAAGACGAAAAGGGCGCGGCATAACAGCCGGCCGCGCGACTCGCCCGGGACGCCGGCGGGTCGCGTGGTGGCCTGTTTCGGGGCCGGTTTTCGAAAACTCGAAGTTCGTATTAAATCGCGTATGAATATTGCATGATTCGTACTCGACTTAATATTTTCGATATTCTTTATATTCGACAGTTAACTACGAAATTAATATCGAATACTTGGAATAGTTTTAGAAAAGATGTAAATTTTAAAAATCGATCGAAGAATAAATAATAAAACGAACGAAAAAGTTGAAAAAAAGAAGTCCCGGATTCCAGGCCTGCGCGCGAGTCGCCTGGGCATGGCGCGACTCGCGTGCGGGTCTGTCCGTTTTTATTTTTGTTCGAAAATTGTTATTTTGAACGAAAAGTAAAAGAAAAGAATTTTGACGAAAAAGATGTAACGATTTCTGAAATCGTCGAAATCTTAATATAATTCTTTTTGATACGATATTCGATTATAGAGAAATCGATATCGTATGTTTAAGAATATTCGTTATGAAAATAGTTTTTCGTTAATAACGATATTAGAAAAATAAAAAAAATCGACTCTAGACCCGTAAAAAGCGAAACGGACGAAGAGGAGAAAAGGAGAGAAAGGAAGAGATCGGGTTTGATTACACCCTCAACCTACATGCTCTTGTTGACTCGGATCGGGGCTCGTCGGAATGTGGCTAGGCACGGGAGCGTCGAGGCAACGTCGGTTGGGTTAGGGTGGTACGGTTATGACGGGTGAAGGGTGTCGGGCTTCGGACCGGTTTCCTTCGGGTTAGTGACGTAATATCGGTTTCTCGATACTAAGGAATTATATGTGTCGGGATGCTAGAAAACTATTGCTGAAAAATCGTGTGTGTGTGTGTGTGTGAATTGTATTTTCTCGGTGTCTGATTGTTGTAGTGCTAATCCATCGTAATCGTGTTGGATGCAAGGGGCTATTTATAGGAAATTCCCAACCTTGGCTTGGGAGAGTTTGACTACCGCTTAGGATAGGAAACGAGGGAACTTGAGGGAAATAAGGATTCCGCTTTCTTGTGGAGGAAGAAAGGCAAACCGGTGGATTTGCTCTTGTTTTGGGCTGCTTCGGCCGAGTGTTTTACACTCGGTCGGATGCTCGAATCGGTTTTTGAATAGGACTCCTGTTTGAGCTAGAATTACCGCTTGAGTAAGAAGCTGAGGAGAATGAGAATTCCGTTTTCTTGTGTAGGAAGAAAAGAGGAAAAAACCGGCTGGTTTGGGTACTTGGCCGAGTGTTTCAACTCGGTTGAGTGTTTGAGTCGGTTCTCGGATAGGATTCCTACTCGGGATCGAATTCTACCTTAAACGGAATTGTTTATTATTTTGTGAATGGCTGATTTTTGTAGAGTTGGAGTGTGAACCAACCGTGTGAGATGTCACGGTGGACTCACGGGTTTCGAGAAATGTCTTTGACCGGGTTTTGACTCGGTCGCTAAAAGACGGTTTTACCCCTGGTGACGGATTCGACCCAAATTAGTGTTATTTGACTCGAAACGACCCACTGGGCCCGACTTTGAGGTTGGTTTTGTGAGATTTGTACTCCTTAAAATGCCTAAGCCAAATGTCCATCATTTCGAGCCCATTTCCGAGTACGTTTAAAGCACGTTAGCGTCCGATCATCATCGGGTGTTTGTCGGGAACTACTATAGACACCTGACGGTCAAAATGAGGGTGTCTACAACTAGACGGTAAAAATAAAGTCATATTTAAGGATGAATATATGATGAGGAGGGGGAGAGGTGGGGAAAAATGAGAAAGAGAAGAAGGAGGGGAAGATTAAAATAGATTTAGTAGGTAAATAGAGAATTAAGAACATGAATAAAAGCAACGTTAGAGGAGGAGAGAAGATAGGAGAGCGCGAGATCGAAGGAGATGGTGAAAATGGTAGGGATAGAAGGAGACGAGAGAAGACATTCTCATTAAATTATATGCAAAGAAGTCATATTTAAGTATTTATCTTAAGTGACGAGGAAAAGGAGAATGAGAGAAAGCCAAGGGGAAGGAGAAGGGAATGTGGTGGAGGTAGTGCAGGAGAAAAAGGAAGGGGAAAGGAGTGTGGTGGAGATGGTGCAGGGAAAAAACAAATTTTAGTAGACGGGGAAAGAGAAACATGAAAAGAAAGAACGACATAGAAGAAGGGGATTCAAAATGGGAGGAGTAAAAGGAGCTAAGGAAATGACACCGATATGAAGCATGAGATTATGGAAGACTAATCATAGTATATTGACAAGTATGGCCTGAAGTAAGTCATATTTAAGGACAAAAAAGGGTGAAAGAAGGGGACGAAGAAAGGATAAAGAGGAATATTGAGGGAGATAGGGAAAGAATAAGAGGAGAGGGTGAATGAGTTAAAGGGACAACACATTCGCTAAACTGAATAACAAAAGCAAGTTATATGTAAATGTGGAAGACTAATCTTCGTAGCTTGACAAGTAGGATCTGAAGAGAGAGCATTAAGGTAGAGGGGGTGGAGGAGAAAGAGGAGTGAGAGAAAAGGGGTAGAAGAAGGTGAAGAGCGGTAATATAGCTCAAACTAATGGGAGAGTCATAGCGTTTCACATTTTTAATTTAACATTGAGAATTGTATCGCTCTCCTTGATAACAAAGGAAAAAACATAAGCTCTTCTGCCATTTGTAGATCTGCCACTGCAACGTTGTCAAAGAAGTGGGTGCAATTATACCCGAAATTCTACAAGGACTAGGAAGCTATTATGCATCACAAAAAATGAAAGCATTTTGAAGGTCCTTAGCTTGTTTGTTGTCTCTATTTGTTGTATTAATGTTTGTTTTGTGAAGAGTGTGTATTATGTTTTTGCTTTCTGATGCATTACTATGTTTTTGCGTTGCATGGAAAAGATATTTGACAAACTCCCCTCTAACACTAAGAAGGCTAATGTGTCGGTGGTTTGCAAGAAGTGAGATCAATTTTGTTTGTTGCGTGTAGATGCGCCTCAGTGGAATGCTGATTACGATAAAAGGCCGCGACCAGTGCACCGTAATGGAATGACGTCCATTTATAGGGGCTCTAAAGAAGTTTCACGGAGATGTCGGTGTTATCTGACTGATAACATGCACGCTAGGTGTGGACATGACGTAGGTCCACCCCGACGCGGCGACGCGCGGGTTTGGGTAGGCGAATGAATCTCGTGGTGAGATTGCTCTCGGGTTCGAAATTTAAGTCAAAATGGAGTCGCCACCGAATTTTGTGGTTATTCGGAACCATACGAGCCCACTCTATGTCGTTATGGGCTATACACAAAGTAAGCCCACTCCGATTTCAGAATTCATTGGGCTCGTCCCTTTGCATTGCGATACCGATACCATCTACACCGGTATCGTGTAAAGAATGACTCTCGTTCGCCAAGGGTTTCGGACATCCGGAAACCAAAGGTTCTGAGTAAGGGGTGAGGGTACGTGTTGGGAAGCCCACTAAGGACACCCAACCCCGCCCGCACATGGCGGCCTCTACTAAGACATCGTTCGTGTTCGTGATACGCGCGCTAGTAAAATAATGAAAATGGTATGCAAACAGCGTTTTCGGGCTAAGCATGTGAATTATTGGTTTGCTACGTCATTTAATGCATCTTGATTCACGTCAAAGTGATTTAGCATGCGAGGTTCGTTTATAAAGCGTAAAAGCGAATAATAAACAAAGCTCGAAAGAAAGAAATAAAAAGCGTACAAGCTACACGGGCGGAAATACAACCCGGATTTCACAATACGACATAAACGAAATAACGTAAAGATAAAACGGACCCGTATGAAAGCTAGACCGCGAAATATGTAGATGGACTACCCCGCTTAAATACGTATTATGTCGCATATTAAACGAAGGACGGGAACATGAGACTGCGGCATATTGCTAGCCTAATCTCACGTCCCGTAGTCTTGTCCCGACTTATCACGTCAAAGTGGTCAAAGTCGTTCTACGTGTCGTGATGTGTAATGTTTTGGAAAATGATGAAGGGTCGGTCAATGGTCTAAAGTCGATAAGAAAGGGGCTCGGAATATGTGTCCAAGCCTTCGGGTTTCTGTGTTGCCAGACCCACTCGACCGAGTCATTGATTGACTCGACCGAGTGCACCATTAACGTGGCTACTGCCCATATTTTGGGGGGTTACTCGATCGAGTGCCCTATGGCACTCGGTCGAGTGCAGCATTAATGGGGCTACTGCCCAGTTTTTGGGGTGCTACTCGATCGAGTGGCCTATGGCACTCGATCGAGTGCCCCCTGTACGAGAGGTGACTCGCTCGGTTTTATGACTTGAAATCGATGATCGGCCGAATCAAATACAAATATCGCTTGATTTGTACTCGACTCGGCCTCCGGTACTATAATCGTATATGAATGATTATAATACCGTCACCGAAGGTTTTATGAAAACGTTTGTATTAGATCACGAAACTTTGAACTAGTAACGAGATGCATCCCTCTACGTCACGACATCGAAACTAACCCTTTCGAGTTATGTGATGTCGGTATTCGTGTCAGCGGGTCTCGTACCAATTATGAAAATGGAGTTAAATGTGTTCAACTACGACGAATCACGATCACGTCACGCCCTTGAGTACATTGGGGCGGGGCTCCTCGAAAGGGCTCCACCTCCGTCGTTGCTCGTAAAAGGATTAGACGGATCACATGTGATTATCGTAGTTCAACATTTCAAAACCGACTTTTGATATTAATATTATATACGCGGTATTATTAGAGTTAATAACGATATAAAAAAGATGCAAAATTAGAAATGCAAAGAGATGAAAAAGTTAGTGTATGTGTACGTGTTACTATGATACAACAATATAAAAAAATGCGCGTAGAACGATACTTTAAAAGAGATTAGAAAGGAGTTAGGAACACCCTCAACGTACATGCTAGTATGGACCTCGGAAACGGACTCGTGAACAGCGACAAAGCTTGGGAGTATCGAGGATGCACGCGAGTTACGGTGTGTATGGATGTATATGTGTATACGTCGGTTTATCGAGGGACTAGAACTCGGTTTTTTTTGATGTATTTGACTTAGGATTTCTAAGGTTTGTAAGGTGAGATGTGGGGTTGGTATTTGACTGAAAAATGTAGGGCAAAGAGGTGCTGAAAAGTCTTCCCTCCCAAAAAAAGTCCCTTAAATGCATGGGAAAGAGTCGGTATTTATAGGCAGCCCCGACCCCGGGTCACTCGACCGAGTGGCGCGGGTGCACTCGGTCGAGTGCACTCGTGAATGTATCTGGACGTGTTCGAAGAGGCTCCACTCGATCGAGTGGCCAATCCACTCGACCGAGTGGATCAATTAGGCCGGGCTATTTTGGGCGTGATTGCCCTTGATTTATGTTTAATTGATTATGTTTGATTTGGATTGATTTGTGAATGGATTTGGCTGATTTCTGAGACGGTTTCGTCTTTGACCGGGTTTTGACTTGGTCGCTAAAAGACGGGAATTATTTTTGGTGCCGGTTTTGGCCCAAATTAGTCTTGTTTGACTCGGAACGACCCACTGGGCCTGAATTTGAGGTCTGTTTTGTGAGATTTTTACTCCGCTAAAAGTCCATGTCGGATATTATGAATTTCGTGTCCGAGTCCGAGTATACTAGTCACGTTGACGTCCAATCATCATCGGGTGCTTTTTTTTGGAGACTACCATAGACACGTGGCAGTCAAAATGCGGGTGTCTACAGAGCCCCCACTCTGACTGAGGCTTGGACAAGGCGTAAGTCAGAGTAGCTACCAAGCCCGTTAAGACCTGGTAGACTTCCGGTCGGGTCGTTTATAGTCCGGTAGACTCGCGTGAAGAGCTCGCCAGCCATAAGTAAAGGGTCATACCTGTCCTGATGATGATAGCTGTGCGGGGAGTCGGACTTGTAGCATAAGTCTTGGGCGTGCCTATATGTGGGCCCATCCCGTACCACCTCGGGGAAAATGCCGCCTCGGGCGTTCCGCTGGGGAAATGTGTGAGCTGTACGAGCTTGCTTTTGAAGCCTTGAGTCGTACTCGGGCTGATGATGATGTACCGTGGGGAGTAAAGCCTGCCTCTTTTGGGGAGTAGGTGTACCCGTATGCCGACACATCGCACTTCGGATGTAGCACACCGGGGAAAAGCTAGCTCCGTTGGGGAAATCAAGTAGTTTTGCGGGGACTTGCCTTTTGAAGTCTGGGGTGTACCTGTATGCTGACACATAACAATTTGTATGTAACATGTAGGTAAAATGCTGACTCTCGCTGGGGAGAAAAAGATTGAAAATTTTTTGGAAAGACAAAAATTTTGACGCGAAGAAATTTTTAGAAAATATTAGGAAAGCTCGGGACAGTTTGATTCCTATTCTGGGTTCAGGTTTGAAATCAGGCCTGCGCGCGCATAGGGCCCAGCTGGATGAGGAGGCAGCAGCAGTTAGGTTTCTGTTAGGTTTTTCCATTATAAATATGGGAGACTCCTCCTTCAGTTTCTGCATCACAACTCAAATTCTCCTTCTCCTTTCTCAAAATCTTGTAGACTTTTAAGAGAGCTAAAAAAAACCTATCATGGGCATCGATCACTTGACTGCCATGCTTCTCGCCTGGTCCCAATACTTTCGGGATGAGGAGAAGGTTAGGCTAACCCAGATGGGAATAGTTAATCTGTTCCCCTTCCAACGGCTAATAGTGGATTCGCACTTTCTGGATGCCTGTCTGTCGTTTTGGGACACCACCCATCACGTGTTTGCATTCCCGAGGGGCGAGATGTGCCCCTTGCCCGAGGAGATTACTGCTATTAGTGGTTGGAGCTTTACTGCCCAGCCAGCCGTCCCTCCGTTCTACCCGGATCCAAGGAGGCGGTTGAGGGAATTTTTGGGTCTGTCTCATGCTGAGACAAATCGAATGGTGCAGGGGGATAACGTCTCCCTATTCGACCTAGCCGATAAGTTTATGAACCCTCGAGATGTAAGGGCTACCCCTGCTCATAGGCGTAGGGCATTTGCCTTTTGCATGCTGCATTGTTACGTATTCGAAGGGTTGATGGATCTTGACTCATGCATGGGTCAAATCAGGCTGATCGGAGTGGTTGACCAGATGGAGACTGGTCATAGCCCTGCTTGGCTAGCCACGGGGGAGATCATTATGGGACTGGATGCTCGACGGCTTGACCCAACTCGGCGGTTGACGGGGAGCACCCGTATTCTTCAAGTATGTACCTTGAAAAATTTTCTTCTCTTTTTTTTACGTTTCACGCGAATTTTCTGGTCTTCGTAAGTCACTCGATCGAGTGGACCTGTCACTCGATCGAGTGACACTTTTGTCGCGCTACTGCCTGTTTTTAACAGGCTTACTCGATCGAGTCAGATGTTGCACTCGATCGAGTGGCACTCGAACCTGACTACTGCTTGTTTTTGACAAGCTTACTCGATCGAGTCAGGTTTTGTACTCGATCGAGTGGGCTGTAGCGAATTGCTCCGTTGCTTATGAAGTTTTGTATATGCCTTTCAGATATGGTTGTCGGAACGACTGTCAATCATAGAGACTCCTCCGAGCATTTCCAGTTATAGGAGTAGTCAAATCAGCTCTAGGAGGCGGAAGATAAGCTCGAGTCACCAGATAAACCGAGCTTACTGGGATGAAGAACTGGCATTCCATGGGGGTCCTTTGATCAGGTGGACCGTTGCTTGGTGGTTTCTTTCGAAGCTAACTGGATTGGCCAAGAGGGACCAAGCCCGATATCTGACAATTTTGTCCCTAGACTGGACGGTTCATATTTACCCGGACCGCCTCCTAAGGCAGTTCGGTTCATCTCAGCGCATCCCTGAGAAGGAAGCCATCATCAGCGTCCCGCTCCAGTTGACGGACGCTATGTGCGACACTTGGTTGCAGCGATGGTTCACTCGTCCCACATGGACGATACCTAGCCCTTGCCAATCCGCTTGGGTATCGCGGGCTTACCAGAAGTGGACCACTGAAGAGTCTGAGGAAGCTCGAAAGGCCTTAAAAGTTGACGAGGCCATCGAATTGGTGCAGCGCGAGTCGGCGAAGGATAACAGGGAGCTCTTCGCCGGGGAAGACACTCCTGGAGCTAAAGTCCGGGAAGAATCGGGTCACAAGCCACATACTAAGACTCGATCTAGAGAAGTTGGTTCTAGCAGCACTCAGGGGCAGACCGACTTGGAACGACGACTTGGGCCGAGGTTGGCAGTCCGGGACCGACTTGGTCCGCGTGACCGGCTCCCTGAATCGGTCAGGGCTCGACTTGGGCCCATTGATATGACAGGGGAGTCGGGCTCAAACACTCGGGCCCGAGCTAGAGAGGTTCCCTTAGTAATTCGGGAACGCTCCCCTCCACGTCGTCGCCAGTGGACGACTAAGGATGCTAAGGACAAGGGGAAGGGCAAGATGCCCTGAATGCCAAGTCCTTAGGTTTATTATTATTTAAGTATTATTATTACTTTTATTGTGTGCCCTTTTTTGTTTTTGTTTTTTTTTTGCACTTTGTAATTTCCCGAGTTTATCGGGATACATATTTTTTTGAGTTAATAAAAGAAATTTATTATTAAACCGCTCCTGTCTTTTCTTGATTGCATTGGTTGTACCCTTTTGAAGGGGTTGCCTACGTATCCGCGATTAGCAGAATCAAACCAAACGTAGTTCAGGCTAAGGAAATTTGCAATCTTGAATTACACCAAGACTATTGGTTCAAGATGTTTATGACAGTAGAATAAGTAATTCTAGCTCATTGACTTGCTTTTTGTAAAAAAAATGATTTTGATAAAATTTGCTAATGACATTGAGAAATGGCTAAGGGTAGTAACGCTTCAGCTGGTCCAGGTTGGTTGGGTTGACAAACTCGTTCCCGTCCAGGTCCGTCAGCATCGCTGCTCCCCCTGATAGGATTTTCTTCACCAGGTACGGCCCAGCCCAATTGGGTTTGAATTTTCCCCTTGGGTCAACCGGTAGTAGAGCTCGAATAGACTTAAGGACTAGATCGCCCTCCTTGATGTGTCTGGGTCTTACTCTCTTGTTGAAAGCCCGTTGGATCCTCTTCTGGTAGATTTGGATATTATTGAGGGCACGAGACCGTCGCTCGTCTAGTAAGACCAGTGAGTCATATCGTGCTCGTACCCAGTCAGCTTCGGGTACTTGACTTTCTAGCAGAATTCTGAGGGACGGTACCTCCAATTCGACGGGCTGGACAGCTTCCATCCCATAGGTTAGGTAATATGGCGTTGCCCCAGTTGCGGTGCGAATTGACGTCCGGTACCCCCATAGGGCAAAAGGTATTTTGTCGGGCCAATCCCGGTAATTATCAGCCATCTTTTTGAGTATGGTGACAATTGTTTTATTAGCCGCCTCCACTGCTCCATTCGTTTGGGGACGGTAAGGCGAGGACGTGTGCCTTTGAATTTTATATTTAGTCAGCAGGGCTGCAGTCTCGGCTTGAAAATGAGTCCCGTGATCACTGATGAATTCATGCGGGATTCCATACCGACATATTATCTTGTTTTGGATAAATTTGGCGACATGCTTAGCATTGAGAATGCGATATGATTCAGCTTCGACCCATTTGGTGAAGTAGTCGATAGCTACCAAAATGAAGCAATGCCCACCGATACCCGAGGGATTTATTTTCCCGATTATGTCGATACCCCATGTTGAGAATGGCCAGGGTGACGTCATGGTATAGAGTAGCGATGACGGCATATGTTGCACATTGCCAAAGATTTGACAGTTATGACAATGTTTGACATACGACTGACAGTCGGCCTCCATTGTATTCCAGTAATAACCGAGCCTCATGATCTTTCGGACCAACATGTGGGCATTCATATGTGGGCCGTTTTCACCGTCATGTACTTCGGCCATAACCTTTTCAGCCTTGTATTTGTCAACACAAAGGAGAAGAGCCCCCTGTGCCGTCTTTTTATACAGTTGGCCGTCGTCGGTGCGGATGAACTGGGTGGCTAGCCTTCGTAAGGCTTTCTTGGCTCGACCTTCCGTCCCGGGAGGATACTCTCCGTTTGTCAGGTACTTCAACACAGCTTGGTACCACGGGTTGGGATCGGTTAACTCAAGGTCTTCGATGTCGCAGATGTATGCTGGCTCGGACCGTCTTTCGACGCAAATCGGCATACTAGTCACGTGGTCGGGAATATTTAGTAAAGATGCCAATTTTGAGAGTGCATCTGCGAACTGATTTTCTTCCCGGGGCAGATATATGTATTCTACCTTTTGGAATTGTTTCTCGAGATCCCGTACTCGTGCCTGGTAGGCCATGAGATTAGCATTTCGAGTTTTCCATTTTTGAAGTGCCTGGTTAATGACCAAGGATGAATCACCATGTACCCGGAGATTTGTGATCCCCAGATTGGCGGCGGCTTGTAGCCCGTAAATGCATGCTTCGTACTCTGCTGCATTATTAGTAACATCAAAGTCCAGTTTGATGGAGACGGGAGTATGTTCCCCTTTTGGTGAAATTAGGAGGATCCCGACTCCGAACCCTCGAAAATTAGATGCACCATCGAAGTATAAATCCCAAGTTTCAGTATCAGTATGGAAAATATCTTCGTCTGGGAAGGACCAAGTGTCGGTGTGTCCTTCCTCGGTTATCGGGCTATCGGCGAGAAATTCAGCTACTACTCGACCCTTAATAGCCTTTAACGGCACAAATTTTTGGTCGAATTCTGCCAACATTAAGGTCCATCTAGAAATTCGGCCATTGAGGATTGGTTTTTCGAAGAGGTATTTGATCGGGTCCATCTTGGATAGCACATGGACCTCGTAACTGAGCATATAATGTCGGAGTTTCTTGGTGGCCCAGACTAGAGCCAAACACGTCTTTTCGAGCATGGTATATTTGCACTCATACTCTAAAAACTTTTTGCTGATGTAATAAATGGCTCTTTCTTCGGAGTCAACTGTCTGAGCCAGCATAGCCCCCATGGCTGTCTCGGTCGTCGTTAGGTATAACGACAGAGGCAAACCGGGTTGAGGTGGCATTAAGACTGGCGGTGCAGACAGAATTTCTTTGATTTTGTCGAAAGCGGTTTGGCACTTGTCATCCCATAGCACCCGTTCTCCTATTTTCAGTTTCTTGAAAATTGGTTCACATACCATGGTTAGCTTGGAAATGAATCGACTAATGTACTGGACTTTCCCGAGAAATCCCCTTATTTCTTTTTCGGTTTTAGGAGCTTGCATCTCGGTAATGGCTTTGATTTTAGCTGGGTCGACTTCGATACCTCGTTGGCTAACGATATGACCCAGTAATTTGCCTGACGTTACTCCAAAACTGCATTTCTGAGGGTTTAGCCTCATGTTGTACTTGCGCAGTCGGGTGAAGAATTTTCTTAGAGCGGTGATGTGACCGTCCCGTTCTTTGGATTTGACGATCATGTCGTCTACGTAGACCTCTACCTCTTTATGCATCATGTCGTGTAGTAAAGTGGTAGCGGTCCTTTGGTATGTGGCCCCGGCATTAATGAGACCAAATGGCATGACAGTGTAGCAGTAAGTACCCCAAGGTGTGGTGAAGGTAGTCTTACTCATGTCTTCTTCCGCCATCTTGATTTGATTATACCCAGCATACCCGTCCATGAATGACAGAAGGGCATGATCGGCCGTGTTATCCACCAGTATGTCGATGTGTGGTAACGGAAAATCATCCTTCGGGCTTGCTTTGTTAAGATCCCGAAAGTCTACGCATACCCGCACCTTGCCGTCCTTTTTAGGAACCGGCACGATGTTTGCAACCCAGTCCGGATATTCGGACACTTGTATGAAGCCGGCTTTGAATTGTTTGTCGACTTCTTCCTTTACTTTGAGGGACCACTCGGGCCTCATCCGACGGAGCTTTTGTTTGACCGGTTTGCACCCGTCTTTGATTGGTATGTGGTGCTCGGCTATTTCCCGGTCTATCCCCGGCATGTCCTTGTAGGACCATGCGAAGACATCTTTGAACTCTTGGAGGAGGTTTATGAATTGTTGCTTCTCCTCAGGGTTTAAGGATAACCCTATCTTAAGTATCTGAGGCTCTAAGGTTGTTCCCACGTTTATGGATTTAGTCTCTTCGATTACCGGATTCCGGGATTCCCTTTGCTCGAGTTGCTCGATCAGATGTGGAGGTAAGGGTACCTGTTCGTCGGATTTCTCAATGTCATAGCATAAATTATTTTTGAAAATAGGATTTAAAAGAGACAAGTCGTAAGCAGAACGGTTGTTATTATTGATTGAAAATTTAGAAAACAGCTCAAAGAGAGCAGCCATCTGATCATTGGTCAGAGGCGGAATTGGCAAGGCACTCGGGACAGACCCCGAAGTGCCAGCAGCAGGAATGATAGAAGGGAGAGGGGTTACAGGAGTGACTCTAGCACCGACTTCTCTAGACTCGACCTCAGACTCTGACTCAGACTCCGACTCAGACTCGGACTCAGACTCAGGCATGTCTCCCTCTCCGGTGACCAGCTTGTAGATCTTTCCTTGATTGTCAGTCCACTTGACAGTCTTCCTCCAGGCCCTTTTTTCCGTCTCGGAGCCAACATCCGAGATCAGCTTGGTCGGGTCAAACCTGTTGCTGCGGAGAATCAGGTTGACCAGGTCTTCCTTTGGAGTCGGGGCTACGGTGTCTTCCCCGAAGAGTAGACCTAGCGCGGGCCCGGCATCGTCTGCTCCGTCGGACTGGATGAGGGCGAACACCTCATCCGGGATGTAGTTGCAATCCCGGGCCAAGTGGGTCCCGAGGTGTGTAGTATTGGGTTGGTATAGTCCAACCTGGACAGCCCCGAATACGGGTGTGACAAAGTAGTCAGACAACCGTGGGCTATAAGGGCTCAAGTAGATACCCTTCATAATGTCGCAGGCCTTTTCGATTCCTGCTCGGACAACGTTGTCCGGAGTGAGGGCATAGCCAAGGCCGAAGTGAGAGTCTTCGTCCTTAAGGACCTCGATGATCTTCCCAGCTGGAAGGTCGGGTCGAGAGGTAGCCCCCGGAAGGTACCCTAGGTTCTGGAGCATCGTGTCAATGCTCGTGGTGAAGTAAGGCCTAAAGAGGTACTCTTCCTCGATCATCCCCACAAAATCGAACCCCCAGAGATCCGTGCGGCCCGTGGCGTTACAGCTAGCCACGGTCATTGGGGTTGCTTCTAAAGTAATAATGCCGTCGAGTAGAGGCATCTTAATTCTACGGTGGAGGGTGGAGGACACCGCCTTTACCGCGTGGATCCACGGCCTTCCTAGGAGCAAGTTGAATGATGAGGTGACATGAATCACCTGGAATTCAAGCTCCTTTTCTATTGGGCCTGTGATGATGGTCAGTTTTATGGCCCCAGCTACCGATTTTGGGCTCCCATCAAAGGCTTGGATGGTTTGAGCAGTCGGGATATAGTCAGCCTCGGTAATGCCGAGGGCCTTGGCGGTCCTTAGAGGAAGGACATTCACAGCGGACCCGTCATCAACCAAGGTCATAGAAAGGTATTTTCCCCGACAAATTACCGTGATGTAAAGGGCCAGGTTGTGGGAGGTCCCGAATGGTGGTAGGTCGGCTTCGGAAAATGTGATCATTGGGCCTCCTACTTTGGCCTTACCCTTTAGGTGGGGTAGGACCGTGGCTACCATTTCGGCGGGGGTAGCCAGAGAGTCGATCTTGACTTGATCGAGAGCCTTTGTAAGTGCTTCTCGGTGTTCTTGAGAACTAACAAGGAGTTGCCATATAGTGAGGTCAACTCGGGTTCTCTTCAATTGCTTCACGACGGCCGTTTCAGCGGTCGGCTCTTCAGGGGCGACTTCCATCCCGAGTGGATCGGTGATGGTTGTCGGGATAGGAGTGTCCCTAGTGCTCGTGGCTAAATAGGGACGACCAAGGTTGTTGCTGGCTAAAACTCGAGTTTTGGCTTCTCGAATCTGTTCAGGGGTAATGGGAACGGCTTCCCCTTTGGCGAGGTAGATATCATCCTCGTCATCGAACCAGATCCCGTTCACTTGCGGGATAAAGGGGGAGATAAGGTGAGAGCAGTCGATCACCTCCCCGGCAAAGATGGCATGGGAGCTGAAAGGGTTCTCCTTGTTGCTGGGCTTATCTCCGGGTAGCGGGATTTTTCCGCTTTCAATTAAGTCCTGGATCAAGTGTTTCAGCTTCCAACACTTCTCGGTATCGTGCCCATTGCCTCGGTGGTATTGGCAATAGGCCTGAGCATTGTAGTTCTTGGAGCGTCGCTCGACCGGAACTTCAGGAGTTGGGCCTATCGGTTGGATTAGGCCTTTTGAGGATAGCCTTTGTAAGGCATAAGTATAGGTAGTACCTATATCGGTGAAGACCCGAGGTGGGGTGTTCTTCTTGGACGGGGCATCTAGTAGATTAACTGCGTCGAAAATGCTGCGGGTTGCAGCTTGAGGCTTGGTTGTGGAGGAAGAAGCCCCTTGGTAACCCTTAGCAGCGGCCTTGGTGAGGCCTTCCAGTCTCAAGTCATCTTCGATCCTCATACCCATTTCAGTGAGGGTGGTGAAGTTGGGTATGACAGCATATCGGAGGTGAACCCGGTAGGATGGGAGGAGGTTCTTAACAAAGGCCTCCACTAAAGTCTTCTCACTGGGCTTGTCGACCAGTTTCACGCTCTCGGCCCTCCAGCGTTGAAGGTATTTAGTAAAACCTTCTTTCGGCTCTTGGGCCATAACCTCCAGAGATCTCATTGTGGTTTGGATCTCAGTGTTGTCAGCATAGTTCCGAGCGAACTCGGTGGCCACGTCATCCCAGGTAGGGAACTTCTTCGGGTCTAGCCTGTAGTACCAGGCCCGTGGGTGTTTCTCGAGAGATGCAGCAAAGAGGTTCTTGAACATGGATGAATCCACTCCCTTGATGGCCATGAATTCCTTGAAGGCCCGCACATGTAGTAACGGGTCCTCAGTTCCTTCGAACATGGGCAAACCTGTGAGGTTCAGGTTTGCGGGCAGCTTGTCACTCACTGTGGAGTACTCTCGGCTATTCTCCCGGTGGATACTGTTACTCCCAGTCAAATGGACTTGTTCTTCTAGCCGGCGCACTGCGCTGACCAGTTCAGTTATGGGCCCAGTAGTCCCGACATTAGGGGTCCCTTGCTCCACCGTAGCTAGGCGAGCAACGATGGCCACTTGGCCAGCCCTCATTTCGGTCAGTTGGGCCTCGATGTCGGTTTGCTTTGCGACCATGGCGTCCAAAGCGGTTTGCAGACTGTTCAAAGTAGCCATTCTTCGAGCGTGTCTGGTTGCCGGTGGCCTGTCTGTAAGAACACCGCGTAATCAGAAACCGAACCCAGTCTTGGAATCAAAGGAAACAGCACATCCCGAGTGACCCAAAAAAGAAAGGACTGAGCGGACAAGACTCGAGAAAGACATCTAGACGGATGACTCGTGGGTGGTATAACTTCCTTAGGATTTCGGTTTTGTGGGCCTAGTCCCGTTCGAAGGAAGGTCCACGTGAGATTACTCCCCAGACTTTTGACTCGAGTGTATGGACGGACCTTCCTTTGTAGGGGTATGCCCTACGCGGGTTGGTCGTGCCTTGACAGATAAGGCGGACTCGGGAAAAGGGGGAAACTCGTGATATAAGATCGACGGAGTTTCGACGCTACAAACCTTCTACGTACTATGCAAAGACCCGACACACGGATAGACGGTAGGTCCTATAATAAGGAAGGTTTATTTTAGGAAAGTTGAAAGTTGAAGTTTGAATGCAAAATGAACGAATTTCCGAAAGTTTTGAAAACTGAAAACGGAATTTCGAAAACCGAGGTTAGAATCTTGAAAAGGAAAATTCCGAAAATCAAGGTGATGGGGGTGGAAATTCGAGAATTGAAACGGACAGCATGCCGACTACAGAAAAGGATATTTTGAGTCAAATCGTTGATCCTAAATTTCGGCGGCATTCCGAGTTTTGAAAATTGGGTATTTTGAAAAGGATGAGTCCCAAAATGTGCAGCATTTCGGGTTTTGAAAGGTGGGTATTTTTGGAAAGATGCAAATTTGAGATGACGGTTTTTGAAAAGTGACACGGAAACCAAGTAGCACGTAGTCAAACAAGCATTATAACGACGCTTATGTATGCTTTACGCTAGGTCTCGGTCGGTCAAAATAGGGTCTATACCAACAACGATGGCTTTCTCATGTGATGGACGGACTCCCTAAGCCGAGTTGGTCTTAGGACATGCCGCAAAACCGAGACGAGTTCCACCATCGATGTTTTTAGCGCACCCATGTAGAAATGCACCGTGGTATAGTGGGACGTCGGTCACAAGTAACCGGCCCGGGAAAAATTTGGGTTATGCATGAATCATTAAACTAACGCGCGCACACTAATCGACGAACGATTTCTCTTCGAGTCTCACCCTAGGAACCCCGATGACATGTGGTACATCAGGTATCCCCAGCGGAGTCGCCAAATTGTGGACATGACGTAGGTCCACCCCGACGCGGCGACGCGCGGGTTTGGGTAGGCGAATGAATCTCGTGGTGAGATTGCTCTCGGGTTCGAAATTTAAGTCAAAATGGAGTCGCCACCGAATTTTGTGGTTATTCGGAACCATACGAGCCCACTCTATGTCGTTATGGGCTATACACAAAGTAAGCCCACTCCGATTTCAGAGTTCATTGGGCTCGTCCCTTTGCATTGCGATACCGATACCATCTACACCGGTATCGTGTAAAGAATGACTCTCGTTCGCCAAGGGTTTCGGACATCCGGAAACCAAAGGTTCTGAGTAAGGGGTGAGGGTACGTGTTGGGAAGCCCACTAAGGACACCCAACCCCGCCCGCACATGGCGGCCTCTACTAAGACATCGTTCGTGTTCGTGATACGCGCGCTAGTAAAATAATGAAAATGGTATGCAAACAGCGTTTTCGGGCTAAGCATGTGAATTATTGGTTTGCTACGTCATTTAATGCATCTTGATTCACGTCAAAGTGATTTAGCATGCGAGGTTCGTTTATAAAGCGTAAAAGCGAATAATAAACAAAGCTCGAAAGAAAGAAATAAAAAGCGTACAAGCTACACGGGCGGAAATACAACCCGGATTTCACAATACGACATAAACGAAATAACGTAAAGATAAAACGGACCCGTATGAAAGCTAGACCGCGAAATATGTAGATGGACTACCCCGCTTAAATACGTATTATGTCGCATATTAAACGAAGGACGGGAACATGAGACTGCGGCATATTGCTAGCCTAATCTCACGTCCCGTAGTCTTGTCCCGACTTATCACGTCAAAGTGGTCAAAGTCGTTCTACGTGTCGTGATGTGTAATGTTTTGGAAAATGATGAAGGGTCGGTCAATGGTCTAAAGTCGATAAGAAAGGGGCTCGGAATATGTGTCCAAGCCTTCGGGTTTCTGTGTTGCCAGACCCACTCGACCGAGTCATTGATTGACTCGACCGAGTGCACCATTAACGTGGCTACTGCCCATATTTTGGGGGGTTACTCGATCGAGTGCCCTATGGCACTCGGTCGAGTGCAGCATTAATGGGGCTACTGCCCAGTTTTTGGGGTGCTACTCGATCGAGTGGCCTATGGCACTCGATCGAGTGCCCCCTGTACGAGAGGTGACTCGCTCGGTTTTATGACTTGAAATCGATGATCGGCCGAATCAAATACAAATATCGCTTGATTTGTACTCGACTCGGCCTCCGGTACTATAATCGTATATGAATGATTATAATACCGTCACCGAAGGTTTTATGAAAACGTTTGTATTAGATCACGAAACTTTGAACTAGTAACGAGATGCATCCCTCTACGTCACGACATCGAAACTAACCCTTTCGAGTTATGTGATGTCGGTATTCGTGTCAGCGGGTCTCGTACCAATTATGAAAATGGAGTTAAATGTGTTCAACTACGACGAATCACGATCACGTCACGCCCTTGAGTACATTGGGGCGGGGCTCCTCGAAAGGGCTCCACCTCCGTCGTTGCTCGTAAAAGGATTAGACGGATCACATGTGATTATCGTAGTTCAACATTTCAAAACCGACTTTTGATATTAATATTATATACGCGGTATTATTAGAGTTAATAACGATATAAAAAAGATGCAAAATTAGAAATGCAAAGAGATGAAAAAGTTAGTGTATGTGTACGTGTTACTATGATACAACAATATAAAAAAATGCGCGTAGAACGATACTTTAAAAGAGATTAGAAAGGAGTTAGGAACACCCTCAACGTACATGCTAGTATGGACCTCGGAAACGGACTCGTGAACAGCGACAAAGCTTGGGAGTATCGAGGATGCACGCGAGTTACGGTGTGTATGGATGTATATGTGTATACGTCGGTTTATCGAGGGACTAGAACTCGGTTTTTTTTGATGTATTTGACTTAGGATTTCTAAGGTTTGTAAGGTGAGATGTGGGGTTGGTATTTGACTGAAAAATGTAGGGCAAAGAGGTGCTGAAAAGTCTTCCCTCCCAAAAAAAGTCCCTTAAATGCATGGGAAAGAGTCGGTATTTATAGGCAGCCCCGACCCCGGGTCACTCGACCGAGTGGCGCGGGTGCACTCGGTCGAGTGCACTCGTGAATGTATCTGGACGTGTTCGAAGAGGCTCCACTCGATCGAGTGGCCAATCCACTCGACCGAGTGGATCAATTAGGCCGGGCTATTTTGGGCGTGATTGCCCTTGATTTATGTTTAATTGATTATGTTTGATTTGGATTGATTTGTGAATGGATTTGGCTGATTTCTGAGACGGTTTCGTCTTTGACCGGGTTTTGACTTGGTCGCTAAAAGACGGGAATTATTTTTGGTGCCGGTTTTGGCCCAAATTAGTCTTGTTTGACTCGGAACGACCCACTGGGCCTGAATTTGAGGTCTGTTTTGTGAGATTTTTACTCCGCTAAAAGTCCATGTCGGATATTATGAATTTCGTGTCCGAGTCCGAGTATACTAGTCACGTTGACGTCCAATCATCATCGGGTGCTTTTTTTTGGAGACTACCATAGACACGTGGCAGTCAAAATGCGGGTGTCTACACTAGGACACTACTACATAGATTCCAGCTAGCGTCAAACAGTAACCAGAACCTGGACATTATACATTATTGAGTGCACTCCTGAAGAAAATGACGATGAAGTTCCAGATGAATAAATGTCAACAACATATATAACAACCAGAATGTTGCTTGACGGAGATGAAATCGAAAAGCTCGAGTAATATTTTCTAATACGAGTACCGTTATAACACTTATGTTTTGTGAATGCCTGTATGGTAGCTTAGTTTTTGAATGACCATATTTTATGACTTGCCTTTCCTTTCATCCTTTTCTTCTGTAGCCAGCGATGATATTTTATGACCATATACCTGGCGTTTTAGATGCATGCGGCGACAAAGACCCGGCAAGAATCACCCGAACACTGCTCTGTGACAGATTTGAATCACTGCAAGAATCGCCCACAAACCTTCATCTTTGCTTTCGGCCGATTTAGTGTTTTAGCAGCACAGGGTTAAAAAGTCTCTCGTTTTGGTTTATGTCGGCCTCTTTAGAATTTTGGTCTGGAATTATGATTCATCAGAAAAAGTCTGATCAGTGACTGCATGTAACAACTACGTTTCTGGTTTTCTGAAGAAGTGCTTGTTCCTGGTTATCTGCTTCCCGTGTAGAGCATGCTTCCGTGGCTGTTTCCCTTACTCTCTGCACGGGTGACGCTCATGAAAAATGTGTCCCAACGGGTGTGGCGGCTCACCTCTTACTACATGAAAGTTGCGTCGTCCGGCTGCAGTCTCGCTCGACCAATATGCCAATCCCTACACTCCACGTGCACATCTGCAGCTCCGGCTGCACGAAGACTTTTCGTTGCACCACAGGATTCCCCCAGCTATACCCATAAAGCTGCCCGGACGTCCCCCACGGCCACCCACCTCACCACTGCCACCCTGGACACCGCGCGCATCGCGCGCGGCCACGCAACTAGTTTTATAAAAAACCTAGTCGCCATGTCTGTGCACCGCACGGGACTACACAATTTTTGTTTTGATTTCATGAACTTGTAACTGTATCTACTTCCACAGGCTGTCGTAAATCGTGAATAGGACACATGTTAGGAAGATTGAACGATCCAGGCTACTGAAATACATATGACGTGTATGTGTAAAGAATGACAGAGTTTAAAAAGATGCAGTTAAAGTGGGAAACATACATCAAATAATACGCATAACAAATAATAAGTATTTTTTCTAAACTTTTATTGTAGTACGTAATCTTCTTGAATTATGGCTTCGTTCTTCCTTTGTTTTTCTGTCGTGGCTTTATTTGAGATTTTCAAATCTTGATCCCTTTTTTTTCCATTGTTTCTTTTGTTACGACTGCTTTTCTCACCACCACTTTAGATCTATAACGCATTTTGGGTGTGTTAGTTTTGTGTTTAAAATATAAGCAACGGATTTCATGTAGTTGATGTACGTAATAATAGTTCACTTACCCCTTGTCTACCTTTCTCTTCTCATTTTTAACTGAGGTGTTCACCGCAGGCTCTAATTCTGTAGGGTGTTTTTCTAAGTTGTCTTCTTTTGGTTGCGCTTGTCAAAACATTATCCTCGTTAGTATATATGACGTATTTGATAA
Source organism: Agrostemma githago (assembly GCA_958450325.1). NCBI lineage: Eukaryota > Viridiplantae > Streptophyta > Magnoliopsida > Caryophyllales > Caryophyllaceae > Agrostemma > Agrostemma githago. Next base: position 33,553,319 of record OY288243.1, on the reverse strand, counting down.
ATAGAATTTGTTGTTGTTGGGTCAGAATTTTTGTTGTTACCTTTGGATTTTCGTCCTTCATTTCCACTATGGTTGGAGTTGGAGGGTCCTTTGACTCGTTAATACCTTTTGGCACTTTAATTCCTGTTCGGCATTGTATTTGGTAATCCCAATTTTAACTTTCATGGTGTATTCTACCCCGACACATTGTTGGAGTATGTTAAACATTTTCTCCTTTCCTCCGTCCTGATTTTTTCCTCTTGTTAGGACAATACGTTAAATATTTGTTCGTGTAGTTGGTTTTGTATTTTTTGCGTACCTTTTCATATGGAGTTAGTAATGCTTCGATTGGTCTGCCGATGATCTTCTCAGCTTCCCTCCCAAAAACCACCAAAGTTCTGTAAGTTGTTTCGTCTGCTATTGTAGTGATTAATCTGTACCTGTGTTGTGGGTATTAACATATTTCTGAGTTTTTTCTTACCTTTGTTTGGGGTAGGGTCTTGATTCGTTACATTGGCGATACTTTCTGTAGACACCCGCATTTTGACTGTCAGGTGTCTATGGTAGTTTCCCAAAAAACACCCGATGATGATCGGACGCTAACGTGTTTCTACGCGCTCGGATATGGGCTCAAATCCATTGGTTGTTGGCTAAAGCACTTATGGAGTACACATCTCACAAAACAGACCTCAAATCCAGGCCCAGCGGACCGTTCCGAGTCAAACAAGACTAATTTGGGCCAGAACCGACACCGGAAATAAAACCGACTTCTTACGATTGGGTTAAACCTGGTCAAAGTCGTCTCCGAGACATACAAAACAACCAATCCAAACATCAAAAGTCCAAGTCAAGCACAAAACTCATCAAAATCCAAAGTCGTGGCCCAAAGCAATAGACCCACGCGACCCAGCTGGGCCACTCGATCGAGTGCCCCACTCACTCGATCGAGTGGGACTATTTCGAGCCCGACTGCTAGCACAACGGGCCACTCGACCGAGTCAGCTGGTTACTCGGTCGAGTAACCCTAACCGGGGTCTTTGCCTTTGCCTATATAAGCAACCCATGCACAACATCTTTGACAAGTTTTACAAACCCTAAAAACTTTGATCATCCTCTACACACTCTACAACCCTAATACTACACCAAGCAAACCCTAGCCCTAGCCTAGGAACCGTAACCCTAAAACTAGCTTTAGGAATCAAACATCCTAACCACCACAACTGAACCTCCATAAGCCTCGAAAATCCCGTGTTAAAGCCGCGACTACGAGTCTATACCGAGCACAAGAACATGTAGGTTGAGGGTGCAAAACCCTTTCTTCCCTTCTTCTCCTCCTCTCGTCATCTTCTTCCTCTTTCTCTTCGTTTTTATCTTTTTTTTTTTATCGCATTCTAATATAGATAGTATTATTAGTATAAAACATTAAAATACCCGTCGATTTGTGTCGAGTGCGAAGGATGTCAGGATAAGGAAACCCGAATATACAAGTGTACTGCACACAACGTTGCCGGTCGCTTATCCTGACACCCTAGCATTTGATTATTGAGACGGGTCAATTTCAACAATAATTCGTTTATTTTCGTTTGCATCGCATATTGCATCGACTTTCTAAAAAACCTTTCTCAAAACACATATTTTTTAAGGGTCGAAACCCGTTGACGCGGATCCGGCATCACAATCCCTAGGGATTTATTTCGATGTCGGAAAAGCCGAGGGAATCAAGTCTTTCAATTCAAGCGTTGATCTATTAGATTCGATACCAATTTCGTAATTGGACGTCGAATCTAACGATCTAGTCACACAAATTAGCTAATGCGATTTTCCATTGATGCTAAAATAATTGTCAATACAATTCATTAGAATTACGACATTATTAAACGCGGAGGAAATCTACCATATCGCGATAGTTAATTTAAGTCGACTTAAATTAATTTTCCATTATTATCACTCTAGTATTTCATATCGATTCAATAATCGAATATGGGATACGACGAGTATTCAAGTTCAGAATTGAGTATAAATTCCACAATATTTATGCCCAATCCATCAAATTATCAAAATCAAAAGCAATTTCGAAATCGATAACAAAATTGCAAGCGAACCTGGTTCGTACAGGTGCCACTCGACCGAGTGCCTATGCCACTCGATCGAGTGACATCACCAAAACCGAGACAGAATGTCTTTTCGACCTCCACTCGGTCGAGTCTCACAGTGACTCGGTCGAGTGGCAATGTACTCGGTTGAGTTGGTCAATAACTCGATCGAGTAGGCTCCCAAAACCTGGACAAAACCTTTTTTCAGAGGTCCACTCGGTCGAGTCCCATAATGACTCGGTCGAGTGGCCCCTTTATCACGTTAAACCGTGAGTCCTACATTAGCATTCGAGTCTCGTTAATCGTTTTTTCGTGACTTAAGTCAATACGTGCCTAATCTATCACGTGAAACACCTTTTCAAAACCATGCATTCACTCACTTGCATCTTTCTACACAATTCAATATTTGCACAAACCGTTAATATCGTTTTGCTGTTACTAACCGTTTGTTGTTTCTTTTGTCAATTTTGGTTGTTTATTTTATCGTATTAAAATGAACCCACATGCTAAAATTCAACTTTGACGTTAGATTTTAGTTGCATTAAATTGACATAGAAACCCTTTCAATTCATTCACATGCTTAGGGAAAACAATCCTTGCATAAGCATTCTCACCGAATTACTAACGCGCGTATTAGAGAGTCAATCGATATCCTAGTAGAGGCCGCTAGTGCGGGCGGGGTTGGGTGTCCTTCGTGGGCTTCCCAACACGTACCCTCACCCCTTACTCAGAACCTCGGTTTCCGGATGCCCGAAACCGTTGGCGCACGAGAGTCATTCAATACACGATAACCGGTAGTGACGGTATCGGTATCAAATGCTAAGGGACGAGCCCAATAAGCTCTGACATCGGAAATGGGCCGTATTTTGTATACGGCCTACTACGACATAGAGTGGGTTCGAACGAGCCCGAACTCCCACAAAGTTCGGTGGCGACTCCACTTCGATTTAAATTTCCATTCGATCCGTTTTCATATGGAGATTCATTCGCCTCCCCAAACCCGCGCGTGGCCGCGTCGGGGTGGACCTATGTCATGTCCACAATTTGGCGACTCCGCTGGGGACTAACTGATGCGTGACTTACCATCGGCATCCTCAGGGTGAAACTCGAATAGAAATCGTTTGACTAGTACAATACGCGTTTTAGTTTTACGGTTCATGCATAACCCATATTTTCCCGGGCCGGTACTGGTGACCGACGTCCCACTATACCATTGATGTACTCCAATATGGATATGTCAAAAGGTGTCCGTAGTCGATTCGAGTGGGTTTTCCGGCATGTTCTAAGCTCAATTCGACTTAGAGAGTCCGTCCCGATCAACGTCTAGACTATGTACACTGGTATAGACCCTCTTAGACCGACCGAGACTTAGTGTAGAGCATACATGGCATCGTTATAATGCTTGTGTGACTACGTGCTATTTGGTTTCCGTGTCGTTTTCAAAAACCGTCAACTTTTCAAAAATACATCTTTTTCAAGATATCCAACTTCAAAACCCGGGTCGCATGCCGAATTTAGGACTTATGATTTTACTCAAAATAGCCTATCTTCTAGACGGTATGCTGCCCAATTCAAAACTCAAAAATGTTTTCGAACTTTCAAAAGCCGAAGCCCGATACACTTTCCGATTTTCTCGAAAAATCGGGCCTTTCCCCGAGTTCTCTCGGACTTTCCAAAAACCATCCATTTTCAAAACCTTCCTCTTCTTAGGACTTCCCGTATTTAGCAGTGTCGGGTCATGTCGTAAGTTGCCAAGGTCTTTAGCGTCGAAACTCTGTCGATCTTACATCACAAGTTTCTTCCCCATCCCAGTCCGCCTTATTAGACTAAGGCAAGGCCCACCTACGTAGGACAAACCCCTACAAAGGAGGGCCCGTTTACACAATCGAGTCAAAAGTCTGGGGATGTCTCACGTGAACCTTCCTTCGAACTGGACTAGGCCCACTTGCCGAATCCTAAGGAAGGCCCACACTTCACAAGTCACCCGTCTAGGTGTCTTTTTTCGAGTCATTTCCTCTTTTAGTCTTGTTCGGAATGTACTTGCTATTCCGGGATTCGGGCCAGTTTCTGATTACGCGGTGTTCTTACAGATAGGCCACCCACAACCCGACATCAACGCAAAATGGAAGAGTTGAAAGATGCCCTAGCCAAGATCGAGACTCAACTGACCTCCATCCAGGCTAGCCAAGCAACGTTAGACACCCGTTTGAGCGCCATAGAAAAGACGGCCCCTGTTGACGGGTCCGGAACCACTGGACCCATAGCTGAGCTCATCAGCGTTGTTCGCAGACTCGAGGAACAAGTTCATCTGTCAACAAGCAACTCGATCCACTCCGAAATTGCTCGTTCCTATTCGCCCTTGAATGACGAACTACCTGCTAACCTCAACCTTACGGGAATTCCTATGTTTGAGGGTACCGAAGACCCGATCCATCATATCCGGGCTTTCAAAGATTTTATGGCTGTCAAGGGGGTGAAGTCCACCATGTTTACACATCTGTTCCCTTCCTCCTTGGAGAAGCATCCCAAGGCCTGGTACTACAGGTTCGATTCCAAGAAATATAAAACTTGGGATGATGTGGCGACCGAATTTGCTCAGAATTACGCCGACAATACTGAGATCCAGACTACAATGCGTACTCTGGAGGTGATGGCCCAAGAGCCCAAAGAAGGGTTCACTAAATATCTACAAAGATGGCGGGCCGAGAGCGTGAAACTGGTCGACAAGCCCAGTGAGAAGGTCCTAGTGGAAGCTTTTGTCAAGAACCTTTTCCCCTCCTACCGGGTCCATCTCCGGTATGCTGTTATCCCTAATTTTGCTACCCTAACTGAAATGGGTACAAGGATCGAGGATGACTTAAGGTTAGAGAGCCTAACTAAGGCCTCTACCAAAGGCTATCAAGGGGCAAGTTCATCTACGAGCAAGCCCACACCTGCAGCTGCAACTCGCAGCATCTTTGATGAGGTAAACCTGCTTGACACCTCATCCAAAAAGAATACACCAAATCGGGTATTCACTGGTCTAATCCAACCGATAGGCCCATGCCCGAGCTTCCAGTGGAGAAGAGGCCCAAAAGTTATAACGCCCAAGCCTACTGCCAATATCATCGTGGTAATGGGCATGATACCGAAAAATGCTAGAAGCTGAAACATCTGATCCAAGATCTGATCGAGAGCGGGAAAATCTCGTTGCCCGGAGACAAGCCGAGCAACAAAGAAAACCCGTTCAGTGCCCACGCAATATTCATCGGTGAGGTAATCGACTGCTCTCACCTCATCTCCCCCTATATCCCACAAATCAACGGGATATGGTTCGATGACGAGGAGGATGTGTACCTAACCAAAGGGGAAGCTGTCCCCATCACCCTGGAAGAGGTCCGAAAGGCTAAATCCAAAGCCTTAGCCACCAACCACCTCGCCGCCGCTGGGCGCTCTATTCCCACATCCTTCGCTGAACCTGCCAGGACGGAATCTACCCTTGAAGAAACAAGCACCGACACGGCTCTGGTCCAACAAATGAAGAGGGTTCGAGCTGATCTAACCATATGGCAATTACTGGTTAGCTCACAAGCCCATCGGGAAGCACTGACTAAGGCTCTCGATGAGATCAAGGTCGACCCACAGGTTACCCCTTCCGAAATGGTAGCCACCATCATGCCTTATCTCAAAGGCAAGTCCAAGGAAGAAGGCCCACTCATCACCTTCTCCGAGTCAGATCTGCCGGCGTTCGGGCCCAATCATAACCTGGCCCTATACATTACGGTCATTTGCCGAGGGAAGTACCTCCCAATGACCCTTATCGACGATGGATCCGCTGTGAATGTCCTACCTCTAAGGACCGCTAAAGCTCTCGGCATCACCGATGCCGACTATCTCCCGACAGCACAGACCATCTAAGCTTTCGACGGAAGCCCAAAATCGGTGGCCGGGGCCGTTAAGTTAACAATAATAACATGCCCAATTGAGAAAGAGTTGGAGTTCCAGGTTATTGATGTCACCTCGTCCTTTAACCTACTATTAGGAAGGCCTTGGATCCACGCAATCAAGGCCGTATCCTCCACTCTCCACCGAAAAGTCAAGATGCCACTCCGGGACGACATCATCACACTAGAGGCTACTCCTATTACCGTGGCAAGCTGCAACGCTACGGACCGGGCTGACCCACGAGGATTTGACTTCGTGGGCATGATCGAAGAAGAGTATCTCTTTAGGCCCTACTTCACAACTAGCATCGACGCGATGCTACAGAACCTAGGCTATCTACCAGGAGCAACCTCAAGGCCATATCTTCTAGCTGGGAAGATTATTGAGGTCCTAAACGATGGCGAATCACATTTCGGGTTGGGGTATGCTATAACCCCAGAAAACGTAATTCGGGCCGGTATTCACAAGGCCATCGACATTCTCAAGGGTACTTACATAGGCCCTTATAGCCCGAAGTTAACTGATTACTTCGTCACTCCAGTTTTCGGAGCTATCCAAGTGGGCCTTTACCAACCCACTATCACATATCCCGAGACCAAAACGGCTCGGGAATGCAATTTCATCTCTGATGATATATTCACCCTTGTTCAAGCTGAGTCCAAGGAAGGGGAAAACAACTCCGAGCCCATGCTGGGGCTCTTATTTGGAGAAGACAAGGGTGTCCCCGCTCCAAAAAATGATCTGGTCAATCTGATCCTCCGCAGCAATTGGTTTGACCCAACAAAACTAATCACCAAAGTTGGTGCAGACGCGGGAAAAAGGGCCTGGAGGAAGACCATCAAGTGGACCGACAGTTAAGGACGGACCTACAAGCTGACCACCGGCGAGGGAGACATGCCAGATACCGAGTCTGAGTCAGAGTCAGAGTCGGAGTCTGAGTCTGAGTCTGAGTCTAGAGGGTCTGGTGCTAGAGTCGAGTCTGTAACCCCACTTCCCTTATCCACTGAGGTCTCGGGGCCTGTCCCAAAACCTCTCCCTATCCCGCCACTGACCAACGATCAGATGGCCGTTCTTTTCGAGCTTTCACAAAATTTACTATCAATAATAATAACGAAAACCGTTCTGCTTACGACTTGTCTTAATTCCAAAATTTTCTCAATTTCAAAGATTTTATATGCAATGACATTGAGAAACCCGACGAACAGGTACCTCTACCTCCACATCTGATTGAGCAGCTCGAACAAAGGGAGTCCCAAGATCCGGTAATCGAAGAAACCGAGTCCATCAACGTGGGAACCACTTTAGAGCCCCAGATGCTTAAGTTGGGCCTATCCTTAGATTCATAGGAGAAAATACAATTCACGGACCTCCTCCAGGAATTCAAAGACGTTTTCGCATGGTCCTACAAGGACATGTCGGGTATAGATCGGGAAATAGCCGAGCACCGAATACCCATCAAAGATGGGTGCAAACCGGTAAAGCAAAAACTCCGAAGGATGAAGCCCGAATGGTCTCTCAAAGTCAAAAAGGAAGTAGACAAACAATTCAAAGCGGGCTTTATACAAGTGTCTGAATATCCAGACTGGGTCGCAAACATCGTGCCGGTACCCAAGAAGGACGGCAAGGTGCGGGTATGTGTAGACTTCCGGGACCTTAACAAGGCTAGCCCAAAAGATGGTTTTCCGTTACCACACATCGACATACTGGTGGATAACACGGCCGATCATGCCCTTCTATCGTTCATGGACGGGTATGCCGGATACAATCAGATTAAAATGGCAGAAGAGGACATGAGTAAGACCACCTTCATTACACCTTGGGGTACTTACTGTTATACTGTTATGCCATTTGGGCTCATCAATGCCGGGGCCACTTATCAACGGACCACCACTACTCTAGTACATGACATGATGCACAAAGAAGTGGAGGTCTATGTGGATGATATGATCGTTAAGTCCAAAGATCGAAGCGGGCACATTACGGCCCTAAGAAAATTCTTTACCCGACTGCGCAAATACAACATGAGACTAAACCCTCAAAAGTGCAGCTTCGGGGTAACGTCGGGCAAATTACTGGGCCATATCGTTAGCCAACGCGGCATCGAGGTCGACCCAGCTAAAATCAAAGCCATCACCGAGATGCAACCACCCAAGACCGAAAAAGAAATACGGGGGTTTCTCGGGAAAGTCCAATACATCAGCCGGTTCATTTCAAAATTGACCATGGTATGTGAGCCCATTTTCAAGAAACTGAAGATAGGGGAGCGGGTACTATGGGACGACAAATGTCAAGCGGCTTTCGATAAAATCAAGAAGATACTGTCTGCTCCGCCGGTATTAATGCCACCACAACCCGGTTTGCCTTTGTCGTTATACCTACAACGACCGAGACAGCCATGGGGGCTATGCTGGCCCAGACAGTCGATTCAGAAGAACGGGCTGTTTACTACATCAGTAAAAAGTTCCTCGAATATGAATGCAAATACACAATGCTCGAAAAGACGTGCCTAGCGTTGGTTTGGGCCACTAAAAAGCTCCGACATTACATGCTTAGTCACGAGGTACATGTATTATCCAAAATGGATCCTATCAAGTACTTGTTCGAGAAGCCCATCCTCAACGGCAGGATGTCCAGATGGACTTTAATGTTATCTGAGTTTGACCTCAAGTTTGTACCATTAAAAGCCATCAAAGGCCGGGTAGTAGCCGAGTTCCTCGCCGATAGCCCGATATCTGAAGAGGACCCGACTGACACTTGGGCCTTTCCCGATGAAGACATATTCCACACGGACACCGAAACATTGGATTTGTATTTTGATGGAGCATCCAACTTTCGAGGATTCGGGGTCGGGATTCTGCTTATCTCACCACGAGGGGAACACACCCTCTTATCCATCAAATTGGACTTTGACGTGACCAATAATGCAGCCGAATACGAAGCATGCATTCACGGGTTGCAAGTCGCCGCTGATTTAGGGGTAACAAACCTCCGGGTCCACGGTGATTCGTCATTGGTCATCAATCAGGCTCTCCAAAAGTGGAAAACTCGGAACGCCAACCTCGTGGCTTACCAAGCACGGGTAAGGGTTCTAGAGAAACAATTCCAAAAGGTAGAATACATTTATCCGCCCCGGGAAGAAAACCAATTCGCAGATGCACTTTCCAAACTAGCATCTCTACTGAACATCCCGGATCACCTGACAAGCATGCCGATCTATGTCGAAAGACGGTCCGAGCCGGCCTACATCCATGCCATTCAGGACATCGAGCTAGCCGACCCAAAACCTTGGTATCAGTCAGTCCTAACCTACTTGGCAGCGGGAGAGTATCCCCCGGGAACCGAAAACCGGGCCAAGAAAGCCCTGCGGAGATTGGCAACCCAATTTGTTCGCACGAACGACGGGCAATTGTACAAAAAGACAGCACAGGGGGCTCTCCTCCTATGCATCGACAAAATACAGGCCGAAAAGGTAATGGCCGAGGTACACGATGGTGAAAACGGTCCGCATATGAACGCCCATATGCTAGCCCGCAAAATCATGAGGCTCGGGTATTATTGGAACACCATGGAAACAGACTGTCAGTTGTATGTCAAACACTGCCATAACTGTCAGATCTTTGCCAATGTACAGCATATGCCATCTTCCTTCTTATATACCATGACATCACCGTGGCCATTTTCGACATGGGGTATAGACATAATTGGAAAGGTGCATCCTTCCGGGACGGGAGGTCATTGCTTCATTTTGGTGGCCATCGACTACTTCACCAAATGGGTCGAAGCCGAGTCATACCGTGTCTAGAACGCCAAGCACGTGGCCAAATTCATCCAAAACAAGATCATTTGCCGGTATGGGATCCCTCATGAATTTATTAGTGATCACGGGACCCACTTTCAAGCTGAAACTGCCGCATTGCTGGCAAAATATAAAATTCAAAGGCATACATCTTCGCCTTACCGACCTCAAACAAATGGAGCGGTAGAAGCGGCCAATAAAACAATTGTCACCATACTTAAAAAGATGGCTGAGAATTATCGAGACTGGCCCGACAAAATACCCTTTGCCCTATGGGGATATCGAACCTCGATCCGCACCGCAACCGGAGCAACCCCGTATTACTTGACATACGGAATGGAAGCGGTCCAACCGGTCGAGCTAGAAGTACCGTCCCTCAGGATTTTACTTGAAAGCCAAGTACCTGAAGCAGATTGGGCCCAAGCCCGATACGATTCGCTAGTCATTTTAGACGAACGGCGATCCCGGGCCCTCAACAATATCCAGATATATCAAAAGAGGATCCAACGGGCTTTCAACAAAAGGGTTAGGCCCAGAAACATCAAAGAAGGGGATCTGGTCCTAAAATCGGTTCGTGCCTTACTACCGGTTGACCCAAGGGGTAAATTCAAACCCAATTGGGCTGGGCAATACTTAGTCAAGAAGGTCCTATCAGGAGGAGCGGTGATGCTGACAGACTTGGACGGGAACAAATTTGTCAAGCCAACCAACTTGGACCAGCTGAAGCGCTACTACCCATAAACCCCATCTCAATGTCATTTGCAAAAATTTATAAAAATTTGTCTTTTTATAAATTTTCAAAAATTATAGACAAGTCAATAAGATAGAATTAATTATTCTACTGTTGCACATCTCGAATTAATAATCTTGATGTATTTCGAAAATTGCAAAAATCAATCAAATCAATTTTTGAACTACGTTTGGTTTGATTCCGCTAATCGTGGATACGTAGGCAACCCCTCAAAAGGGTACAACCATTGCAATAAACGAAAGACGGGAACGGTATTCTTTAATACGTCTTTATTAAACCGATGAACTCGGGAATTACAAAAAAAAAAAACGGCACACACACAAAAAAATCACACCCAAAAAATAATAATAATATTCAAATAATAAAACAAGAAGACTAATATCTCGACATCTTGCCCTTTCCCTTGTCCTTAGGGTCGCGCGGTGCCCGAGGTCGTCGGGGCGGGGACGAGCGTTCCCGAATCACAAGTGGAACCTCCTTAGCACGAGCCCGTTTCTTCGACGACGGGTCTTCTACCACAGTCTTCGGTCCAATGCGAGCCCGCACATGCTCGGGTAATCTATCCCGTGGGCCAAGTCGGTCCTGCACGGGTAGTTTTGGGCCTAGTCTCCTTCCCAAGTCAGTCTGGGGGCTCACCTTCCCCCAAGCACCTTTAGCACTGGACCCTCCAGCTTGGGTCTTGGTTTTTTTCTTCTGCCAAGGCGGACTGAGGTAGCAGGAGTGTCTCCTTCGTCAAAAAAGCCCCTGTTGTCTTTAGCTTGTTCCCTTCGCAGCAGGTCGAAAGCTTCATCAACTTTCAGAGCAGCTCGGGTTTTAGCATCGCCAGCTTTGGTCCACTTCGTGTAAGAGTCTGAAACCCAGATCGAATGGCGAGATTTGACAATGGGCCAAGTATGCCGTGTGTACCATCTTTGTATCCAGGTATCACACATTACGTCAGTCAGTTGGGTAGGGTCACTCACAACTGCTTCAACTTCAGGGATTCGTTGGGTCCATCCATACTGCCTTAGTCTGCGATCTGGGTAGAGATGAACCGTCTGCCTGAAAGATAGGATCACCTGATAGCGAGCTCTATCCCTCGGGTCCAAGCCACTCCAAAGGTAGATGGGCCACCACGGAACTACCCACCGAATCAACGGGCCACCATGGAAAGACAAAATCTTGTCCCAATACTTTTGCGTGATCTGACGAGAAAAATCAATGGCCCGCCGCCTCATCATCACCTGGTTATGACGATAGTTGCTCGCATCAAGGGGAGGATCTATCACTGATAGCCTCTCATATAGCCAAATCTGCAAAAGGAAACAAACATGAGGATCAATCATGAGTTTTAAGGCAAAATAGGCGTCCGCCTAAGGCCACTCGGTCGAGTGCCTAGGACACTCGATCGAGTGGTACCCCTGAACACAAACAAGGGGCTTTTATGAGAGGGCACTCGATCGAGTGCCATGATGACTCGATCGAGTGGTACCTCTGGGAGCAGATCAGGAGGTTTCTACGAGGGCACTCGATCGAGTACCCCCTGCAGTAAAAAAAAATCTCGCAAAAAAAAAAATCAAGAATCGAAAATCAAGAAATCGAAAGAACGCAAAGTAACATACTTGCAGCAATCGGGTGCTCCCGCTAAGACGAATTGATGAGTCCCTCTTGCGGTTGTCCAATCCTTGGATAATCTTGCCTGTGATCAGCCAAGCCGGGCTGTGTTCAATCTCTATCAAGTCCACTACGATCAGAAGACGGGTGTTTCCCATGCAGGATAGCAAATCCATGTGACCCTCGAAAGCATATACGGGGAGCTTGCAGAAAGAAAAAGCCCTACGGCTGTAAGCCGGTCTGACTCAAACATCAAGAGGATTCATAAATTTCTCAGCCAAGTCGATCAGAGAAATATTATCACCTTCCATCATGCGGGATACCTCGTTGTGGGAGAGCCCCAAAAATTCTCTCAGCTTCCTCCTCGGGTCATAGATCGAGTACGGGACAGCCGGACGGAGTATCGGGTTCCATCCTCTTATAGCTGCAATCTCCTCAGGTAAAGGGCAAACTTCGCCCCGAGAAAAGGCAAAGACATGATATATGTCATCCCAGTAAGCCAAGCATGCATCCAAGAAGTGACGATCAACCACCATCTGACGGAACGGGTACAGCTGGGTTATACCCGTCTGGTTAAGCGCTACCCTATCTGCGTCCCTGAAGCGCCGGGACCATTCTTGCAGCATCACGGTTAATCTATCAATTCCCATGACTAGTTTCTTGAGAAGGATGAACAGGTTTTCTTTTTAAGAAGGAAGTGAATTGTGATGGAATTGTGGGAAAATCAAGGGCATTGAGGGGGTATTTATAGTAGACCTCTTTCCATATCTTTTCATGCACCATAGTTCCCTAATCCTAATTGGAATCAAGCCACAAGCCTAGTCCCGATACTAGCACAAAATATTCATCCCGAACTTTCCTAATTTCTTTAGGAGTCAAAATTTCAAACAAAATTCAAAATTTCAAAATTTTCAAAATTTTTCAAAATTTTCAAAAATCATTTTCCCCAGCGCGAGTCATTTTACTACCTACGTGTTGCATGCATTTTATGTGACCTATACAGGTACGACTCAAACAGGGACATGCAACCCACTATATCTCCCCAACGGAAGCCAACGGTGGCATTTCACGGGATGGGCCTACATGCAGGCGCACCCAGGACTTATGCGACAAGTCCAATTCCCTACGGATTATCATCATCACTCAGGTAAGACTTCTAGCTTGTGGCTGGCGAGCCCTTCACGCGAGTCTAATGGACTATAAACGACCCGACCGGAAGTCCGCCAGGTTTCAATACTCGATTGGCCAGGTGGCTACTCTGACCTTCCCCTTGTCCAAGCCTCAGTCAGAGTGAGGGCTCTGTAGACACCCGCATTTTGACTGCCAGGTGTCTACGGTAGTTTCCCAAAAAACACCCGATGATGATCGGACGCTAACGTGTTTCTACGCGCTCGGATATGGGCTCAAATCCATTGGTTGTTGGCTAAAGCACTTATGGAGTACACATCTCACAAAACAGACTTCAAATCCAGGCCCAGCGGACCGTTCCGAGTCAAACAAGACTAATTTGGGCCAAAACCGACACCGGAAATAAAACTGACTTCTTACGATTGGGTCAAACCTGGTCAAAGTCATCTCCGAGACATACAAAACAACCAATCCAAACATCAAAAGTCCAAGTCAAGCACAAAACTCATCAAAATCCAAAGTCGTGGCCCAAAGCAATGGACCCACGCGACCCAGCTGGGCCACTCGATCGAGTGCCCCACTGATCCGAATAAAGAAGCAACAGACCAAGAGTTTAATGAAGTCACACTAGCTCCAAATGGTCCTAGTCCAACCCCCTTAGCCACTCCTTCAAGTCTAGTAGTGTGCCTTCTTCAAGTGCTGAACTAGCTCGTGCAAGCACCTACTTGGACCGAATAAAAGAGCAAAAACATACATTGCTCTAATCTGATTTTCAAGTCAAATAATCAAGACCATATGGATGCATTAACTTGGGCTCACACTCTTGCAAACAAGGCTGTGCATCGGATTTAGTAGGCTGATTGTAGGCTGATTGTGTTCCCATTCATGCTTTGTCTAAGTTCTTTTCCTTAGCTTTGTTTGTATCACCCTTGACCATTCTGGTTTGGGACGTTTGTAGGCTATATATAGCCATCCATTTGATGAATAAAAGCATTCAACATTCATAAAACAAAACTGAGTAAAGCTTTGCTTTTCCCTTTTCGTCTTTGTAGCTTACAAGACAAAGTACTAGAGTTAGTCGCGTTACAAGCTCTATACTCGCTATTTCAATCGAGTGTTTGAACTAGCACCCGCTTTGTTGAGGTATAGGTCTATCTCACTAAGCATACTATCCTTGGTTACATTCTATCATCCTTACAACAACCATTACATTCTGTTTTTGTTGCTTGTTTTTCGTTTATCTCAAAGTACTATCAAACTCCAAATAACTTCTTCAAAGTTCATCTTAACTCATATCATTAGTGGTATCAGAGCTTTGGTCTCCCTAAGACGTAAAGCATGGCAGGAGGTGTGAACTTTGACGACCCTAACTTCTTGGAACACCTAAAGAAAGCATTGGAGAACTACCAGCCCATGAATTCTCGTTTCCAAGCAAGGAGAGAGCCGGTGGACAAAATCAAAGTGAACGAACTCCCTGAGTTCATTGGAGGTACTGATCCTGAAGTCTATTTGGAATGGGAAAGAAACATGGAGAAGCTTTTTGACTTCAAAGACTTGGAGGACGAGGAGAGGTGCAAGTATGCAATTCTGAAGCTAAGCAAAGGGGCTTCTCTTTGGTATGAAGGGCTGAAAATACAACGCACCAGGGATGGAAAGGGTAAGATTTCTTCTTGGGAATCCTTGAAACGAAAGCTACGCAAGAGGTATGTCCCAACTACGCATAAGTTATCCTTATACAAAAAGATTGCTAATCTCATACAAGGAAGGATGAGTGTTAGCGAGTACATTGAGGAGTTTGAGAACTTGGTATTAATGGGGGAAGTAGAAGAAAACGAAGAGATAAAAATGGCTAGGTTCTTACGTGGGTTAAATCGTAGTATTGCTAATACGGTTGATTTATGTCCATACTCTGATTTTGATACTTTATGTGGGTTATGTTTGAAAATTGAGGCTCAAGGGAAAACTAAGTATGAGAGTGAGTCTGGTAAGAGTCATACCTGGTCACGAGGTGAGGGGAGTAACAAAGCAAATTTGGTTAACACTAATCAACCCCTTTTCATTAAGAGTAACCCGACTCAACCCACAACTAAGACACCCACTGAGACTAGTTTGTCCAAAGTACGTTGCTTCAAGTGCCAAGGCTTTGGTCACTATAAAAATGCGTGTCCTAATAAGAGAGTCGTGACCTTGAGAGAAATAATGCCTTTTAGAGAGGAGATGTGGGAGGAGGAGCAACGCATAGGGGCTGTGTTTAATGAGGGAGAAGAAGAAGAGGATGAAGAAAGAGAGGATTATGAACCCCCAACGTATGATACTGTTTTGGTACTACGTACACTTCATGCCAACCCCATCCCACACAACACTGAACAAAGGGATCAACTCTTCCACACAAAGTGTCAAGTTAACAACAAATGGTGTAGCTTGATAATTGATGGGGGTAGCAAATGTTGCCTCAACTGAAATGGTAACTAAATTAGGCCTAACCACCACTAGTCACCCTAGACCTTATGCACTACATTGGTTGGACGATGGAAACAAAGTAAGGGTCACTAAACAAGTAAGAGTAGGCTTAACCATGGGGTCTTATGTCGATGAGGTTTTATGTGATGTCATTCCTATGGATGCGTGTCATATACTTTTGGGACGTCCTTGGCAGTTTGATAGGGATGTAGTACACCATGGGAGGAAGAATGAATACGAATTGAGGGATAGGGGAAAGAAAATCGTGTTAAAACCCATGACACCTCAAGCTGTTCGTGCTATGGCAGCCAACAAAACTAAGAAGCCTAACCTCACCATATTTGCTAGTGAGAGTGAAGTAGAACAGGCCTTACAAGGGGGGGAACGTGTCTTTGTCATGGTTGCTAGAGAGGAACCCTTAGTAGTTGAGAATGGGCTTGGAGGAAAGCCATTTGAGGAATTGTTACATGATTTTGAGGACGTTTTCCCTGAGGAATTACCAGTTGGTTTACCACCTATTCGAGGCATAGAACACCAAATTGACCTCGTTCCAGGAGCAGCCTTGCCAAATAAGGCAGCCTATAGGTGTAAATCCAGAGGAGACTAAGGAATTGCAAAGACAAATTGATGAATTAATGAGTCGAGGGTATGTACGTGAAAGCCTTAGTCCTTGCGCTGTTCCAGTCCTTTTAGTACCTAAGAAAGATGGAACTTGGAGAATGTGTGTGGATAGTAGGGCAGTTAACAACATTACCATCAAATATAGATTTCCTATTCCAAGATTGGATGATATGTTGGATGAGCTTCATGGGGCTGTGATCTTCTCCAAAATCGATTTGAGAAGTGGGCATCATCAAATTAGAATGAGAGAGGGGATGAGTGGAAGACAGCCTTCAAGACCAAGCATGGGCTCTATGAATGGACGGTTATGCCATTTGGTCTCACCAACGCTCCAAGCACATTCATGAGGCTAATGAATGAAGTACTCAAGGCCTATTTAGGCCGATTCATTGTGGTTTATTTGGATGATATTCTTGTTTATAGCAGGTCTTTGGCGGAGCATATGGAGCACTTAAGGCTACTATTTACAACACTACGCAAACAACAACTCTTTGGCAAGAAGGAGAAGTGTGCTTTCTTTGTAGAAAGCGTGGTGTTCCTTGGCTATGTGGTATCCAAAGATGGAGTATCCGTTGATCAAACCAAGGTAGAATCCATCCGAACTTGGCCAATCCCTTCCACCATTACGGAAGTAAGATCATTCCATGGGTTGGCTTCCTTCTACAGAAGGTTCATTAAGGACTTTAGTACCATCACAAGTCCTATCACCGAGTGCTTGAAGAAAGGTACGTTCGTTTGGTCCAAAGCTGCCCAAGATGCTTTTGAAGACATCAAGGAGAATTTGTGTTCTGCTCCTATTCTAGCTCTTCCTGATTTCTCTCAACCATTTGAGGTTGAATGTGACGCTAGTAGAGTAGGAATTGGTGCTGTCCTCGTGCAAAATAGGCGCCCCATTGCCTATTTTTCAGAAAAACTCAATGGAGCAAGGCTGAACTATTGCACCTACGACAAGGAATTCTATGCCATAGTAAGAGCTCTCGATCATTGGAGTCATTATCTTCGTACTAACCACTTTATTCTCCATTCAGATCATGAGTCCCTAAAGTACATCAATGGCCAACAAAAACTAAGTCCAAGGCATGCCAAGTGGGTGGAATTCTTGCAATCCTTTCATTTCTCTTCAAAATACAAGGACGGTAAAAGTAACGTGGTGGCTGATGCATTATCCCGCCGCTACACTCTATTGTCTACTTTGGATGTTAGATTGCTTGGATTTGAAACTCTAAAGGATTACTACAAAAATGATGCTGATTTTGGTGAAGCTTTCACCAAATGCAAGGAGGGAGCCTTTGACGAGTTTGTTTTGCAGGAAGGATTTCTTTTCAAGGGAAATCGACTTTGTGTTCCCAAACATCCCATCAGAGAGTTGCTGGTTAGAGAAGCTCATGGGGGAGGATTAGCGGGACATTTTGGCGTCACAAGAACATTGGAAGTCTTAAAAGAGCACTTCTTTTGGCCAAAGATGCAAGGGAGCGTCCAAAATGTAGTGAGCAAGTGTGTGACTTGCCAATTTGCCAAGAGTTCTTTCAAGCCAGGAGCCTATATGCCCTTGCCCACTCCTAAAAGACCATGGGAAGATGTGTCCATGGACTTCATCGTGGCCTTACCAAGAACAGCTAGGGGGAAAGATGTTGATATGAACTTTGAAACAAGAATGAGAGATATGATTAGTAAACTGAATTGGACGTGAAACAAGTAACCAAAACAGAAAGTAAAGGATAGTTTTGAGCGTGAATGAACCGTAACCAAGGATAGTATGCTAGGTGAGGTAGACCTATACTTCAACAAAGCGGGTGCTAAATCAAACAACGCGATTGAAGTAGCGAGTTTAGAGCTTGTAACGCGACTCACTCTAGACTTTGTCTTGTAAACTACAAAGACGAAACAAAGAAAGCACAAAGCTTAACTTTACTCAGGTTTTTAATTTGCAAATTGGATGATGTTTATTCCTTCAAATGGCCGGCTATTTATAGCCTACAAGACCCTTAAAACCGGTTGGTCAAGGGTGACAATAACAAAGCTAAGACTAATGTGAACTAGGAGCTAAATACAAGGTTGGAGTTAAAAACAAAGCTAGTGTAAACAAGGAGTTAAAACCAAAGCTTGATGAAGAGTAATCAGCCGTGGTCTTCTTGTGTGAACATGGAGATGAAAACAAAGCTTGAGTAGGAGTAATGAGGCGCGGCAATGGTGTGAACATGGAGCCAAAAACAAGGCTAACAAGAGAGCCTTTTGACCGTGTACACCAAGAGAACACAACCACCTTTAAACCCTTCTTAACTTCAGTCCATTACCCATGCTTGAATGATTGTGACCCTAAGTTAATGTCTTCATTTTACCTTGATTAGTTGCTCCCTTATTCAGCTCAAAACTCGAGCTAGCTCCAAGACTTCTTATTATTGCTAATGTAGCTGGACTATAGTTAAGTAGGAGCTGGTATTACTTCGTTGAGCTCTTTAGTACTTCCTTACTAGGATTAGTAGCCTCTTGATTCGGGTCAATTGTAGTAGGCATGCTACTAATCTGGCAAGAGGTGTTAGTGTGGCTGAACTAAGACTATGAGGAGCTAAGGTGACTTTAATGAACTCTTTGTTAGCTCCTTGATTCGGATCATCTCCTCCCCCTTTAGAAGGAATTGTCCTCAATTCTGAACAGCCATCTTCATTAAGATAAAGAGCAAAATCTCCCACTTTGGACGTGGTATGAACTTCATAACTATCCGGCAACTTCATCTTGCAAGTATTGTTGTATACCTTGTATGGAACTTCTGTTTGTGGCTTCCACTTGGTCTTCCTTTTGCTTGGAAACCTCTCCTTTCTCAAGTGAACCAAAACCAAGTCATCCTCTTGGAAAAGTCTCGGTTTTCTGTTTTTGTTGGACCTTCTTTTGTAGGCTTCTTTGATCCTTTCCCGAATCTCTTCTCTAACGTACAAGTCAGGCCCTTTGCTAGCTTCATCTGTTGGGTAACAAACACCGAAATGAGTCATTTCGAAAAATGGTAAGTACTCCCTTGTTCTGAAAGGACTCCTTGAGAACGGCTTTGTTAAGCATTTGCTCCCAATGTTCTGATCAATCCCTTGTATCTTTAGCAAAAAGAAGTGTTCTTTTATCACCTCTAAGGTCTTGGTCATGTCCAAAGTTTCAGCTGGTCTTTCTCCATGAGTTTCTCTAGTTATACACTCTGAAATAGGGTGCCTTGGGACACAACGATGGTTTCTTGTAAAAGGAAGATCTACCTGCAAAACAAACTCAACAAAAGTACCAAGAACACCAGCCTTGCACTCGGTGAGTACATCAGCATCCATGGAGTCCTTCAAGGTCTCAAATCCAAGCGTGCTGGCATCTAAAGTGGATGAGTGTGTGTAGTGACAAGATAGAGCATTAGCCACGACATTGTTCTTAACATCTTCATACCTTAAGACTTCATGATCTTCCCTAGGTGTCAAACCAGCTGGTAATTCATTAGGAATGACCAAACCCAATTCCTTTGGCAACTCCTCGAATTATTTCCTTCCAAACCCATTATCAATCCTAGATGGTTCCTCTATAGTACCCATGTCAAAGACACGTTCCCCCTCTTTTAAAGCCTGTTCTACTTCACTCTCAATGGTAAGGTTAGGCTTATTGGTTTTGTTGGAGGTCATAGCTCTAACAGCTTGGGGAGTCATAGGTTTTAGAATGATTTTCTTTCCCTTATCTCTTAACTCATATTCGTTTTTTCTCCCATGGTGTACTACATCCCTATCAAACTGCCAAGGACGTCCCAAAAGTATATGACAAGCATCCATAGGAATAACATCGCAAAGAACTTCATCAACGTAGGAACCCATGGTTAAACCCACCCTTACTTGTTTAGTGACCCTTATCTTGTTCTCATTATCCAACCAATGTAAAGCATACGGTTTAGGGTGATTAGTGGTGGTGAGACCTAACTTAGCTACCATTTCTGTAGACGCAACATTAGTACAACTACCCCCATCAATAATCAAACTACACCACTTGGTATTAACTAGACATTTTGTGTGAAAGAGTTGGTCTCTTTGTTCGGTGTTTTGTGGAATAGGATTAGCATGAAGTGTACGTAATACCAAGACCTTACCAAACGTTGGGAGTTCATCTTCTCTTTCTCCCAAGTAGACTTCAGGAGCAGGTGCGCCATTGGACTTAGAGAGACTAACGATGCTTGAGTCTTCAAAGCTCACAACTCCTGCCATGCTTACGTCTAAATGGATGACCAAAGCTCTGATACCACTAATGATGTGAGTTGATATGAACTTTGAAACAAGAATGAGAGATATGATTAGTAAACTGAATTGGACGTGAAACAAGTAACCAAAACAGAAAGTAAAGGATAGTTTTGAGCGTGAATGAACCGTAACCAAGGATAGTATGCTAGGTGAGGTAGACCTATACTTCAACAAAGCGGGTGCTAAATCAAACAACGCGATTGAAGTAGCGAGTTTAGAGCTTGTAACGCGACTCACTCTAGACTTTGTCTTGTAAACTACAAAGACGAAACAAAGAAAGCACAAAGCTTAACTTTACTCAGGTTTTTAATTTGCAAATTGGATGATGTTTATTCCTTCAAATGGCCGGCTATTTATAGCCTACAAGACCCTTAAAACCGGTTGGTCAAGGGTGACAATAACAAAGCTAAGACTAATGTGAACTAGGAGCTAAATACAAGGTTGGAGTTAAAAACAAAGCTAGTGTAAACAAGGAGTTAAAACCAAAGCTTGATGAAGAGTAATCAGCCGTGGTCTTCTTGTGTGAACATGGAGATGAAAACAAAGCTTGAGTAGGAGTAATGAGGCGCGGCAATGGTGTGAACATGGAGCCAAAAACAAGGCTAACAAGAGAGCCTTTTGACCGTGTACACCAAGAGAACACAACCACCTTTAAACCCTTCTTAACTTCAGTCCATTACCCATGCTTGAATGATTGTGACCCTAAGTTAATGTCTTCATTTTACCTTGATTAGTTGCTCCCTTATTCAGCTCAAAACTCGAGCTAGCTCCAAGACTTCTTATTATTGCTAATGTAGCTGGACTATAGTTAAGTAGGAGCTGGTATTACTTCGTTGAGCTCTTTAGTACTTCCTTACTAGGATTAGTAGCCTCTTGATTCGGGTCAATTGTAGTAGGCATGCTACTAATCTGGCAAGAGGTGTTAGTGTGGCTGAACTAAGACTATGAGGAGCTAAGGTGACTTTAATGAACTCTTTGTTAGCTCCTTGATTCGGATCATCTCCTCCCCCTTTAGAAGGAATTGTCCTCAATTCTGAACAGCCATCTTCATTAAGATAAAGAGCAAAATCTCCCACTTTGGACGTGGTATGAACTTCATAACTATCCGGCAACTTCATCTTGCAAGTATTGTTGTATACCTTGTATGGAACTTCTGTTTGTGGCTTCCACTTGGTCTTCCTTTTGCTTGGAAACCTCTCCTTTCTCAAGTGAACCAAAACCAAGTCATCCTCTTGGAAAAGTCTCGGTTTTCTGTTTTTGTTGGACCTTCTTTTGTAGGCTTCTTTGATCCTTTCCCGAATCTCTTCTCTAACGTACAAGTCAGGCCCTTTGCTAGCTTCATCTGTTGGGTAACAAACACCGAAATGAGTCATTTCGAAAAATGGTAAGTACTCCCTTGTTCTGAAAGGACTCCTTGAGAACGGCTTTGTTAAGCATTTGCTCCCAATGTTCTGATCAATCCCTTGTATCTTTAGCAAAAAGAAGTGTTCTTTTATCACCTCTAAGGTCTTGGTCATGTCCAAAGTTTCAGCTGGTCTTTCTCCATGAGTTTCTCTAGTTATACACTCTGAAATAGGGTGCCTTGGGACACAACGATGGTTTCTTGTAAAAGGAAGATCTACCTGCAAAACAAACTCAACAAAAGTACCAAGAACACCAGCCTTGCACTCGGTGAGTACATCAGCATCCATGGAGTCCTTCAAGGTCTCAAATCCAAGCGTGCTGGCATCTAAAGTGGATGAGTGTGTGTAGTGACAAGATAGAGCATTAGCCACGACATTGTTCTTAACATCTTCATACCTTAAGACTTCATGATCTTCCCTAGGTGTCAAACCAGCTGGTAATTCATTAGGAATGACCAAACCCAATTCCTTTGGCAACTCCTCGAATTATTTCCTTCCAAACCCATTATCAATCCTAGATGGTTCCTCTATAGTACCCATGTCAAAGACACGTTCCCCCTCTTTTAAAGCCTGTTCTACTTCACTCTCAATGGTAAGGTTAGGCTTATTGGTTTTGTTGGAGGTCATAGCTCTAACAGCTTGGGGAGTCATAGGTTTTAGAATGATTTTCTTTCCCTTATCTCTTAACTCATATTCGTTTTTTCTCCCATGGTGTACTACATCCCTATCAAACTGCCAAGGACGTCCCAAAAGTATATGACAAGCATCCATAGGAATAACATCGCAAAGAACTTCATCAACGTAGGAACCCATGGTTAAACCCACCCTTACTTGTTTAGTGACCCTTATCTTGTTCTCATTATCCAACCAATGTAAAGCATACGGTTTAGGGTGATTAGTGGTGGTGAGACCTAACTTAGCTACCATTTCTGTAGACGCAACATTAGTACAACTACCCCCATCAATAATCAAACTACACCACTTGGTATTAACTAGACATTTTGTGTGAAAGAGTTGGTCTCTTTGTTCGGTGTTTTGTGGAATAGGATTAGCATGAAGTGTACGTAATACCAAGACCTTACCAAACGTTGGGAGTTCATCTTCTCTTTCTCCCAAGTAGACTTCAGGAGCAGGTGCGCCATTGGACTTAGAGAGACTAACGATGCTTGAGTCTTCAAAGCTCACAACTCCTGCCATGCTTACGTCTAAATGGATGACCAAAGCTCTGATACCACTAATGATGTGAGTTGATATGAACTTTGAAACAAGAATGAGAGATATGATTAGTAAACTGAATTGGACGTGAAACAAGTAACCAAAACAGAAAGTAAAGGATAGTTTTGAGCGTGAATGAACCGTAACCAAGGATAGTATGCTAGGTGAAGTAGACCTATACTTCAACAAAGCGGGTGCTAAATCAAACAACGCGATTGAAGTAGCGAGTTTAGAGCTTGTAACGCGACTCACTCTAGACTTTGTCTTGTAAACTACAAAGACGAAACAAAGAAAGCACAAAGCTTAACTTTACTCAGGTTTTTAATTTGCAAATTGGATGATGTTTATTCCTTCAAATGGCCGGCTATTTATAGCCTACAAGACCCTTAAAACCGGTTGGTCAAGGGTGACAATAACAAAGCTAAGACTAATGTGAACTAGGAGCTAAATACAAGGTTGGAGTTAAAAACAAAGCTAGTGTAAACAAGGAGTTAAAACCAAAGCTTGATGAAGAGTAATCAGCCGTGGTCTTCTTGTGTGAACATGGAGATGAAAACAAAGCTTGAGTAGGAGTAATGAGGCGCGGCAATGGTGTGAACATGGAGCCAAAAACAAGGCTAACAAGAGAGCCTTTTGACCGTGTACACCAAGAGAACACAACCACCTTTAAACCCTTCTTAACTTCAGTCCATTACCCATGCTTGAATGATTGTGACCCTAAGTTAATGTCTTCATTTTACCTTGATTAGTTGCTCCCTTATTCAGCTCAAAACTCGAGCTAGCTCCAAGACTTCTTATTATTGCTAATGTAGCTGGACTATAGTTAAGTAGGAGCTGGTATTACTTCGTTGAGCTCTTTAGTACTTCCTTACTAGGATTAGTAGCCTCTTGATTCGGGTCAATTGTAGTAGGCATGCTACTAATCTGGCAAGAGGTGTTAGTGTGGCTGAACTAAGACTATGAGGAGCTAAGGTGACTTTAATGAACTCTTTGTTAGCTCCTTGATTCGGATCATCCTAATGATGTGAGTTGATATGAACTTTGAAACAAGAATGTAAAGATGGATTAGTATTCTGAAATGGAACGTGAATGAGTAGCCAAAACAGAAAGAAAGGATAGTTTTAAGCGTGAATGAACCGTAACCAAGGATAGTATGCTAGGTGAAGTAGACCTATACTTCAACAAAGCGGGTGCTAAATCAAACAACGCGATTGAAGTAGCGAGTTTAGAGCTTGTAACGCGACTCACTCTAGACTTTGTCTTGTAAACTACAAAGACGAAACAAAGAAAGCACACAGCTTAACTTTACTCAGGTTTTTAATTTGCAAATTGGATGATGTTTATTCCTTCAAATGGCCGGCTATTTATAGCCTACAAGACCCTTAAAACCGGTTGGTCAAGGGTGACAATAACAAAGCTAAGACTAATGTGAACTAGGAGCTAAATACAAGGTTGGAGTTAAAAACAAAGCTAGTGTAAACAAGGAGTTAAAACCAAAGCTTGATGAAGAGTAATCAGCCGTGGTCTTCTTGTGTGAACATGGAGATGAAAACAAAGCTTGAGTAGGAGTAATGAGGCGCGGCAATGGTGTGAACATGGAGCCAAAAACAAGGCTAACAAGAGAGCCTTTTGACCGTGTACACCAAGAGAACACAACCACCTTTAAACCCTTCTTAACTTCAGTCCATTACCCATGCTTGAATGATTGTGACCCTAAGTTAATGTCTTCATTTTACCTTGATTAGTTGCTCCCTTATTCAGCTCAAAACTCGAGCTAGCTCCAAGACTTCTTATTATTGCTAATGTAGCTGGACTATAGTTAAGTAGGAGCTGGTATTACTTCGTTGAGCTCTTTAGTACTTCCTTACTAGGATTAGTAGCCTCTTGATTCGGGTCAATTGTAGTAGGCATGCTACTAATCTGGCAAGAGGTGTTAGTGTGGCTGAACTAAGACTATGAGGAGCTAAGGTGACTTTAATGAACTCTTTGTTAGCTCCTTGATTCGGATCATCTCCTCCCCCTTTAGAAGGAATTGTCCTCAATTCTGAACAGCCATCTTCATTAAGATAAAGAGCAAAATCTCCCACTTTGGACGTGGTATGAACTTCATAACTATCCGGCAACTTCATCTTGCAAGTATTGTTGTATACCTTGTATGGAACTTCTGTTTGTGGCTTCCACTTGGTCTTCCTTTTGCTTGGAAACCTCTCCTTTCTCAAGTGAACCAAAACCAAGTCATCCTCTTGGAAAAGTCTCGGTTTTCTGTTTTTGTTGGACCTTCTTTTGTAGGCTTCTTTGATCCTTTCCCGAATCTCTTCTCTAACGTACAAGTCAGGCCCTTTGCTAGCTTCATCTGTTGGGTAACAAACACCGAAATGAGTCATTTCGAAAAATGGTAAGTACTCCCTTGTTCTGAAAGGACTCCTTGAGAACGGCTTTGTTAAGCATTTGCTCCCAATGTTCTGATCAATCCCTTGTATCTTTAGCAAAAAGAAGTGTTCTTTTATCACCTCTAAGGTCTTGGTCATGTCCAAAGTTTCAGCTGGTCTTTCTCCATGAGTTTCTCTAGTTATACACTCTGAAATAGGGTGCCTTGGGACACAACGATGGTTTCTTGTAAAAGGAAGATCTACCTGCAAAACAAACTCAACAAAAGTACCAAGAACACCAGCCTTGCACTCGGTGAGTACATCAGCATCCATGGAGTCCTTCAAGGTCTCAAATCCAAGCGTGCTGGCATCTAAAGTGGATGAGTGTGTGTAGTGACAAGATAGAGCATTAGCCACGACATTGTTCTTAACATCTTCATACCTTAAGACTTCATGATCTTCCCTAGGTGTCAAACCAGCTGGTAATTCATTAGGAATGACCAAACCCAATTCCTTTGGCAACTCCTCGAATTGTTTCCTTCCAAACCCATTATCAATCCTAGATGGTTCCTCTATAGTACCCATGTCAAAGACACGTTCCCCCTCTTTTAAAGCCTGTTCTACTTCACTCTCAATGGTAAGGTTAGGCTTATTGGTTTTGTTGGAGGTCATAGCTCTAACAGCTTGGGGAGTCATAGGTTTTAGAATGATTTTCTTTCCCTTATCTCTTAACTCATATTCGTTTTTTCTCCCATGGTGTACTACATCCCTATCAAACTGCCAAGGACGTCCCAAAAGTATATGACAAGCATCCATAGGAATAACATCGCAAAGAACTTCATCAACGTAGGAACCCATGGTTAAACCCACCCTTACTTGTTTAGTGACCCTTATCTTGTTCTCATTATCCAACCAATGTAAAGCATACGGTTTAGGGTGATTAGTGGTGGTGAGACCTAACTTAGCTACCATTTCTGTAGACGCAACATTAGTACAACTACCCCCATCAATAATCAAACTACACCACTTGGTATTAACTAGACATTTTGTGTGAAAGAGTTGGTCTCTTTGTTCGGTGTTTTGTGGAATAGGATTAGCATGAAGTGTATGTAATACCAAGACCTTACCAAACGTTGGGAGTTCATCTTCTCTTTCTCCCAAGTAGACTTCAGGAGCAGGTGCGCCATTGGACTTAGAGAGACTAACGATGCTTGAGTCTTCAAAGCTCACAACTCCTGCCATGCTTACGTCTAAATGGATGACCAAAGCTCTGATACCACTAATGATGTGAGTTGATATGAACTTTGAAACAAGAATGAGAGATATGATTAGTAAACTGAATTGGACGTGAAACAAGTAACCAAAACAGAAAGTAAAGGATAGTTTTGAGCGTGAATGAACCGTAACCAAGGATAGTATGCTAGGTGAAGTAGACCTATACTTCAACAAAGCGGGTGCTAAATCAAACAACGCGATTGAAGTAGCGAGTTTAGAGCTTGTAACGCGACTCACTCTAGACTTTGTCTTGTAAACTACAAAGACGAAACAAAGAAAGCACAAAGCTTAACTTTACTCAGGTTTTTAATTTGCAAATTGGATGATGTTTATTCCTTCAAATGGCCGGCTATTTATAGCCTACAAGACCCTTAAAACCGGTTGGTCAAGGGTGACAATAACAAAGCTAAGACTAATGTGAACTAGGAGCTAAATACAAGGTTGGAGTTAAAAACAAAGCTAGTGTAAACAAGGAGTTAAAACCAAAGCTTGATGAAGAGTAATCAGCCGTGGTCTTCTTGTGTGAACATGGAGATGAAAACAAAGCTTGAGTAGGAGTAATGAGGCGCGGCAATGGTGTGAACATGGAGCCAAAAACAAGGCTAACAAGAGAGCCTTTTGACCGTGTACACCAAGAGAACACAACCACCTTTAAACCCTTCTTAACTTCAGTCCATTACCCATGCTTGAATGATTGTGACCCTAAGTTAATGTCTTCATTTTACCTTGATTAGTTGCTCCCTTATTCAGCTCAAAACTCGAGCTAGCTCCAAGACTTCTTATTATTGCTAATGTAGCTGGACTATAGTTAAGTAGGAGCTGGTATTACTTCGTTGAGCTCTTTAGTACTTCCTTACTAGGATTAGTAGCCTCTTGATTCGGGTCAATTGTAGTAGGCATGCTACTAATCTGGCAAGAGGTGTTAGTGTGGCTGAACTAAGACTATGAGGAGCTAAGGTGACTTTAATGAACTCTTTGTTAGCTCCTTGATTCGGATCATCCTAATGATGTGAGTTGATATGAACTTTGAAACAAGAATGTAAAGATGGATTAGTATTCTGAAATGGAATGTGAATGAGTAGCCAAAACAGAAAGAAAGGATAGTTTTAAGCGTGAATGAACCGTAACCAAGGATAGTATGCTAGGTGAAGTAGACCTATACTTCAACAAAGCGGGTGCTAAATCAAACAACGCGATTGAAGTAGCGAGTTTAGAGCTTGTAACGCGACTCACTCTAGACTTTGTCTTGTAAACTACAAAGACGAAACAAAGAAAGCACACAGCTTAACTTTACTCAGGTTTTTAATTTGCAAATTGGATGATGTTTATTCCTTCAAATGGCCGGCTATTTATAGCCTACAAGACCCTTAAAACCGGTTGGTCAAGGGTGACAATAACAAAGCTAAGACTAATGTGAACTAGGAGCTAAATACAAGGTTGGAGTTAAAAACAAAGCTAGTGTAAACAAGGAGTTAAAACCAAAGCTTGATGAAGAGTAATCAGCCGTGGTCTTCTTGTGTGAACATGGAGATGAAAACAAAGCTTGAGTAGGAGTAATGAGGCGCGGCAATGGTGTGAACATGGAGCCAAAAACAAGGCTAACAAGAGAGCCTTTTGACCGTGTACACCAAGAGAACACAACCACCTTTAAACCCTTCTTAACTTCAGTCCATTACCCATGCTTGAATGATTGTGACCCTAAGTTAATGTCTTCATTTTACCTTGATTAGTTGCTCCCTTATTCAGCTCAAAACTCGAGCTAGCTCCAAGACTTCTTATTATTGCTAATGTAGCTGGACTATAGTTAAGTAGGAGCTGGTATTACTTCGTTGAGCTCTTTAGTACTTCCTTACTAGGATTAGTAGCCTCTTGATTCGGGTCAATTGTAGTAGGCATGCTACTAATCTGGCAAGAGGTGTTAGTGTGGCTGAACTAAGACTATGAGGAGCTAAGGTGACTTTAATGAACTCTTTGTTAGCTCCTTGATTCGGATCATCTCCTCCCCCTTTAGAAGGAATTGTCCTCAATTCTGAACAGCCATCTTCATTAAGATAAAGAGCAAAATCTCCCACTTTGGACGTGGTATGAACTTCATAACTATCCGGCAACTTCATCTTGCAAGTATTGTTGTATACCTTGTATGGAACTTCTGTTTGTGGCTTCCACTTGGTCTTCCTTTTGCTTGGAAACCTCTCCTTTCTCAAGTGAACCAAAACCAAGTCATCCTCTTGGAAAAGTCTCGGTTTTCTGTTTTTGTTGGACCTTCTTTTGTAGGCTTCTTTGATCCTTTCCCGAATCTCTTCTCTAACGTACAAGTCAGGCCCTTTGCTAGCTTCATCTGTTGGGTAACAAACACCGAAATGAGTCATTTCGAAAAATGGTAAGTACTCCCTTGTTCTGAAAGGACTCCTTGAGAACGGCTTTGTTAAGCATTTGCTCCCAATGTTCTGATCAATCCCTTGTATCTTTAGCAAAAAGAAGTGTTCTTTTATCACCTCTAAGGTCTTGGTCATGTCCAAAGTTTCAGCTGGTCTTTCTCCATGAGTTTCTCTAGTTATACACTCTGAAATAGGGTGCCTTGGGACACAACGATGGTTTCTTGTAAAAGGAAGATCTACCTGCAAAACAAACTCAACAAAAGTACCAAGAACACCAGCCTTGCACTCGGTGAGTACATCAGCATCCATGGAGTCCTTCAAGGTCTCAAATCCAAGCGTGCTGGCATCTAAAGTGGATGAGTGTGTGTAGTGACAAGATAGAGCATTAGCCACGACATTGTTCTTAACATCTTCATACCTTAAGACTTCATGATCTTCCCTAGGTGTCAAACCAGCTGGTAATTCATTAGGAATGACCAAACCCAATTCCTTTGGCAACTCCTCGAATTGTTTCCTTCCAAACCCATTATCAATCCTAGATGGTTCCTCTATAGTACCCATGTCAAAGACACGTTCCCCCTCTTTTAAAGCCTGTTCTACTTCACTCTCAATGGTAAGGTTAGGCTTATTGGTTTTGT
Source organism: Agrostemma githago (assembly GCA_958450325.1). NCBI lineage: Eukaryota > Viridiplantae > Streptophyta > Magnoliopsida > Caryophyllales > Caryophyllaceae > Agrostemma > Agrostemma githago. Next base: position 33,523,449 of record OY288243.1, on the reverse strand, counting down.
TGGAGGTCATAGCTCTAACAGCTTGGGGAGTCATAGGTTTTAGAATGATTTTCTTTCCCTTATCTCTTAACTCATATTCGTTTTTTCTCCCATGGTGTACTACATCCCTATCAAACTGCCAAGGACGTCCCAAAAGTATATGACAAGCATCCATAGGAATAACATCGCAAAGAACTTCATCAACGTAGGAACCCATGGTTAAACCCACCCTTACTTGTTTAGTGACCCTTATCTTGTTCTCATTATCCAACCAATGTAAAGCATACGGTTTAGGGTGATTAGTGGTGGTGAGACCTAACTTAGCTACCATTTCTGTAGACGCAACATTAGTACAACTACCCCCATCAATAATCAAACTACACCACTTGGTATTAACTAGACATTTTGTGTGAAAGAGTTGGTCTCTTTGTTCGGTGTTTTGTGGAATAGGATTAGCATGAAGTGTACGTAATACCAAGACCTTACCAAACGTTGGGAGTTCATCTTCTCTTTCTCCCAAGTAGACTTCAGGAGCAGGTGCGCCATTGGACTTAGAGAGACTAACGATGCTTGAGTCTTCAAAGCTCACAACTCCTGCCATGCTTACGTCTAAATGGATGACCAAAGCTCTGATACCACTAATGATGTGAGTTGATATGAACTTTGAAACAAGAATGTAAAGATGGATTAGTATTCTGAAATGGAACGTGAATGAGTAGCCAAAACAGAAAGAAAGGATAGTTTTAAGCGTGAATGAACCGTAACCAAGGATAGTATGCTAGGTGAAGTAGACCTATACTTCAACAAAGCGGGTGCTAAATCAAACAACGCGATTGAAGTAGCGAGTTTAGAGCTTGTAACGCGACTCACTCTAGACTTTGTCTTGTAAACTACAAAGACGAAACAAAGAAAGCACACAGCTTAACTTTACTCAGGTTTTTAATTTGCAAATTGGATGATTTATTCATTCAAATGGGTGGCTATATATAGCCTACAAGACCCTTAAAACCGGCTGGTCAAGGGTGACAATAACAAAGTACAATGGTGACAAAAACAAAGCTTAAGCCTAATGTGAACTAGGAGCTAAGAACAAAGTTGGAGCTAATAACAAAGCTAATGTAAACATGGAGTTAAAACCAAAGCTAGGGAGCATTAAGGTGTGGCTGGTGTGATCATGGAGCTAATAACAAAGCTTCATTTGGACGTGCACACCAAGTGAACACAACCAGCTTCAAACGTCCTCTTTAACCCCGGTGCTTTCCCATGCACAGCTGACTTGTTCGGACCATAACTTTGTCAATACTTGTTCAATGAGCCTTCATGAATAGTCATTGGAAAGATAAGCTCGAAATCTATCTCCTCCATTTTGAATGACTACGAAATTCCAAGTATAACTCGAGATATGGACTGATCAAAACAATGCTGCAAAATGAACTCGCATCAGAAATTCCCATGCACAACTGTCTTGTTCGGACCATAACTTTGTCAATACTTGTTCAATGAGCCTTCATGAATAGTCATTGGAAAGATAAGCTCGAAATCTATCTCCTCCATTTTGAATGACTACGAAACTCCAAGTATAACTCGAGATATGGACTGATGAAAACAACGGTGCAAAATGAACTCGCATCAATTTATCTGGATTTTGTGAGTGGATGGAGGTTTCCTGCCTAAGAGAAGCCCCCAGGACAACAAAGCTAGCTGTTGAGAACATGATGGTGTCGTGACCGGAATGATGGCGCTTTTTGAATGTGTGTCAATGTGGGTGGTTGTGCCCTTGTTGAAAGGCTGCCTACGTATTCACGTGTAGTGAAATCAAACCAAGCCGTAGTTCAGTGGATTGAAAGATATATAATGGTGCCTAGTTTACTAGGGCTTTGTGTGTAACTAGCCACATCGATGGTGTAGGCTAGGTGCATTCCCAGTGATGTCTTGATCAAAGGGCTAGAATAGTTAGGATGTTGATCCTGTGACTGTGAGCGTTCTCTGGGGTAGCCCCCAGAGGTGGTGTGAACTTATTTGGGCATGTTCTATGCCGACTGCAAGTTGAGTTCCCGTGTTTGGGGCTGATAACTGGTTTAGATGTTTTTGGAAATGTGAAGCTAGGTCATAAGTGGCTTTGATGATTCAAAATCTGGAGCTCGATTTTGTGGAGCTAAGGCTTCGAGGGTAAGGTATTGTAATGTGGTAGGAAAGGTGGAAGTCGAGTAAAAATGACTCGGACTTCGATTGGGCAGGTTTGATAATGCGGGATTTGATTCCCATGTCTGGCCCTAATGGTTAGGGTATCCTATGGAGCTTGAATCCTCAAAATTCTGGGCTGTCTCTTAGCCTAGGTCTCGAGAAGGTCTTGAGGGTTATAATGTGGGAAGGCTAAGTGCGGTGCTAGCTGACCAGCTTGATTGTTTCTCCCCTATTGTATGGTACGAGTATTGATAATTTTGAATTGACCGTTTTCACTACGGTCATGGGTTTTTGAATATTTTTTGGTTGACCTCTTTAGCCCCGGTCATGGGATTCTTCATTTGAGTTGACCGTGCCTGGTCGAGGGCTTGACCGTATCTGGTCGAGGGATGTTGATAAATCTTTTTGACTATGGCCAGCTCTTTTGTTTTGGCCTTTTGATTTTTCCTTGGACTTTTGATTTTTTTCTTTTTTTGTCCAGCTTTTCTTTTTTTCCTTTTTTGTTGGTCAGACTAACACCTAAGGTAATGATTGGTCAAGTTGGTCAAGTCTTATTGGAAGGGTGTTTATTGTGGGAAGTGGGCTTGCCTCCCGTCTTGAACCCAAACTAGGAGACTACCTAGATTTGTCATAGGATTCGATACCGCTTCTGCTAAGGGTAGTTATGTGGCTTGCTATGTCAGACATGGAACAGGTAAAGGATAACACGGATCTCGATTTCCTGCAGTCATTATAGATGTGCCTATAGTCACGTGCATGTGCTCACAGTGTATGATGGTGTTCATCATGTTCTCGGAAACACATAAGGAAAGTATATATGAGAAATAGAAAAGGTGATTTTATTGAATTTTGAAAGGAGGACATAATACAGTTGACTCTGACTCTGATTTTGAAATTGAAAGGAGTAGAATATCCTAGACTCGGACTCAGACTCAGACTTAAACCAGACCTAGACTCTTGGATGAGGTTGTCAGTAGTCTTCGGCTTCTAAGGACTCAAGTGGATGTCCAGTATGGCCTTCGGTAGAAGCTTCACCCAGATCTTCATTATGTCGAAGATCATCTTCGACCCTAGTGCCCATTTCAGTTAAAGTGGCGAAGTTGGGTATGATAGCGTACCGGAGATGGACCCGGTCGGAAGGGAGGAGGTTCTTGACAAAGGCCTCAACTAAAGTTTTTTCATTGGGCTTCTCCACCAGCTTCACGCTTTTGGCCCTCCAGCGTTGGAGGTATTTGGTGAAGCCTTCTTTGGGCTCCTGGGCCATGACTTCTAGGGTCCGCATAGTAGTCTGAAGTTCAGTATTATCAGAATAGTTTTTAGCGAACTTGGTAGCCACATTTTCCCAAGTTGGGAATCTTTTTGCATTAAGCCTATAGAACCAGGCTTTTGGATATTTCCCGAGGGATGCGCCGAACAAATTGATGAACATGTCGGCTTTGACCCCCTTGACTGCCATGAATTGTTTGAAAGGTCGGAGGTGTAATAATGGATCCTCCGTCCCTTCGAATATGGGTAACCCTTCTAAGTTGAGATCCTTTGGTAGTTTCTCACTAATGGGTGTATATTCTCGGGCATTTTCCGTGTGGATAGTGTTGTTCATTGATAAGTGGATCTGTTCCTCCAGTTTTCGGACGGCGCTGACCAGTTCAGCTATGGGCCCATCGGTTTCATTCCTGACCTTAAGAGTCCTTTGCTCCACGGCGCTCAAACGGGTAGCAATGGTGGTTTGGTCGGTCCTGATGGCTGTCAGTTGGGCCTCCATCTTAGCCAGTGAGGCGGTCAGCTCGTCTATGGCTTGTTGTGTCATGGTTCGGGTGAAGGGCGGCTTGTCTGTAAGAATACCGCGTAATCAGGAAAGTTGCTTTGGAACTCGAATACACCAAGGCATAGGGAATAGCGCGGGAGGAGAGACGACTCCAGTTCGACCCGGGTTAGACTCTCCTAAGACAAATGTGTAGGGTACGATTCTCGGAGTGACTGTGATTAATCGCTCCATCGGAGAATAGCCCCCAAGTGAGACTAAGGACTCAGATAGGACTCAGATGGTGTGACATCTAAGTGACCCGAAAGTGGGGTACGTGAGACAATGACGCGAGTTCATTTTGCAGCGTTGTTTTGATCGGTCCATATCTCAAGTTATACTTGTAATTTTGTAGTCATTCAAAATGGAGGAGATAGATTTCGAGCTTATCTTTCCAATGACTGCTCGTGAAGGTTCATTGAATAAGTATTGACGAAGTTATGCCTCAAACAACTCAGCTGTGCATTGAAAAACGCTGCTGTTAAATTCTTTGACGGAATTGTTTCTTTTGCCTCGATTTTCTTTAAAGCTTTCAATAAATTCCCGAGGAGAAGAGCTGCTATTTTCAAGTCCGTTTAATCAAAACTACTCGAGCAAACAAAGGAGCATGCATCTGAAATGGAGCAAAATAGTGGCTGCTAGTGTTCACACTTGTTCATTGTATCTAGTTGTCTAAATTCTTTTCCCTTTCTTTGTTTGTATCACCCACTTTAAGAGGCTTGACTATTCTGGTTGGCCTCTCTTTGGGTCGTTTTGTAGGCTATAAATAGCCAAGTACTTGATGAATAAAACATTCAACTTTCATCAAACAAAATCTGAGTTAAGCTTTGTTTTCCTTTTCGCCTTTGTAGTTCACAAGACAAAGTATTAGAGTAAGTCGCGTTACAAGCTCTATACTCGCTATTTCAATCGAGTGTTTGAATTAGCACCCGCTTTGGTGAGGTATAGGTCTATCTCACTTAGCACACTATCCTTGGTTACGTTCTATCATCACTTTACAACAACTATTTCAATCTGATTTTGTTGCTTTGTTTTGTTCATTTCAATTTACTATCAATCACCAAATAACTTGTTCAAAGTTCATTCTAACTCACATCATAAGTGGTATCAGAGCTTGGCACAGACCTTGATCTCGTATCACAAAGACACAAAACAAAGTTGCTGGTCATGACAAGAAACAAACAAAAATAGATAAAAGTAAAACAAAAGGGATAGTATGCTAAGTGAGATAGACCTATATCTCAACAAAGCTGGTGCTAATTCAAACACTCGATTGAAATAGCGTGTATAGAGCTTGTAAAGCGACTTACTCTAATACTTTGTCTTGTGAACTACAAAGACGAAAAGGAAAGCAAAGCTTAACTCAGATTTTGTTTGATGAAAGTTGAATGTTTTATTCATCAAGTACTTGGCTATTTATAGCCTACAAAACGACCCAAAGAGAGGCCAACCAGAATAGTCAAGCCTCTTAAAGTGGGTGATACAAACAAAGAAAGGGAAAAGAATTTAGACAACTAGATACAATCAACAAGTGTGAACACTAGCAGCCACTATTTTGCTCCATTTCAGATGCATGCTTCTTTGTTTGCTCGAGTAGTTTTGATTAAACGGACTTGAAAATAGCAGCTCTTCTCCTCGGGAATTTATTGAAAGCTTTAAAGAAAATCGAGGCAAAAGAAACAATTCCGTCAAAGAATTTAACAGCAGCGTTTTTCAATGCACAGCTGACTTGTTTGGGGCATAACTTCGTTAATACTTATTCAATGAACCTTCATGAGCAGTCATTGGAAAGATAAGCTCGAAATCTATCTCCTCCATTTTGAATGACTACGAAATTCCAAGTATAACTTGAGATATGGACCGATCAAAACAACACTATCCTTGGTTACGTTCTATCATCACTTTACAGCAACTATTTCAATCTGATTTCGTTGCTTTGTTTTGTTCATTTCAATTTACTATCAATCACCAAATAACTTGTTCAAAGTTCATTCTAACTCACATCAGATAACACGTGCAAGACATGACCCTTAGAGCAACCGTGACTTATCGCCCTGCTGAAGGGTAGCCCCCGAGTGAGAAAAAGCCTGAAAAGGAAATGACTCGGAAAAGACACCTAGACGGGTGACTCGTGAAAGATGGGCCTCCCTTAGGATTCGGCTATGTGGGCCGAGTTCTGTTCGTAAGAAGGTCCACGTGAGATATTCCCTAGACTTTGGACTCGAAAGTGTAAATGGGCCCGTCTTTGTAGGGATACGTCCTACGTAGGTGGGCCGTGCCTTGACAAATAAGGTGGACTGGGATGGGGGAGAAACTCGTGATGTAGGATCGACGGAGTTTCGACGCTATAGACTCTAACAACTTATGACAAGACCCGACACTACTATATACGGGAAGTCCTAAGAAGAGGAAGGTTTGAAAGGAGAATTTGGATTTGAAAACCGAGCAAAGTCGGATAGGATGGCCCGATTTTTTTTGAAAATCGAAAAAAGATGTTATCGGGCCAAGATTTCGAAATTTTGAAAAGGTTTGGACAGTATACCGGCTAAAAATAGGCTATTTTGAGTCAAAATCATAAGTCTTAAATTCGGTAGCTTTCCGGGTTTTGAAAAAGTGGATAGGTTTTGAAAGGATGCGAGTTTTGAAAATGACGGTTTTTGAAAAAAGAAAGTGAGTAAATCAAGTAGCACGTAGTCATGGAAACAGTATAACGACACCATGTATGCTCCTAATCTAAGTCTCGGTCAGTCGAATAGGGTCTATACCAACGACGATAGCTTTCTCGCAAATCAGGACGGTCTTCCTAAGCCGAGTTGGTCTTAGAACCTGCCGTAAAACCCATGCGAGTTCCGCCATCAAAGTCTTTAGTGCGCCCATTTAGGAACGCACCGTGGTATAGTGGGACGTCGGTCACAAGTAACCGGCCCGGGAAAGATTTGGGTTATGCATGAACCATTGAACTAAAACGTGTACATTACTAATCGAACGATTTCTTTTCGAGTCTCACCCTGAGGATGCCGATGGTAAGTGACACATCAGTTAATCCCCAGCGGAGTCGCCAAATTGTGGACATGACATAGGTCCACCCCGACGCGGCCACGCGCGGGTTTGGGGAGGCGAATGAATCTCCATATGAGATGGTCAAATTGAAATTTAAATCGAAGTAGCAGTCGCCACCGAACTTTGTGGGAGTTCGGGCCCGTTCGAACCCACTCTATGTCGTAGTGGGCCATGTACAAAATATGACCCATTTCCGATGTCAGAGTTTATTGGGTTCGTCCCTTAGCATTTGATACCGATACCGACATTATCGGTATCGTGTATTGAATGACTCTCGTTGCCGATGGATTCGGACATCCGGAAACCATGGTTCTGAGTAAGGGGTGAGGGTACGTGTTGGGAAGTTCACTGAGAACACCCAACCCCGCCCGCACTTAGCGGCCTTTACTAAGATATCGTTCGTTTTTTGTGTACACGTGTTAGTTCGATAGTGGAATGATATGCAAACATTATTTTCCCTAAGCATGTGAGAGAAGAAAAATAAATGGGTTGCTAGGTCGTTTAATGCATCTTAAACTAATAACGTCAAAGTTATATTTAGCATGTGAAGTTCGTTTTAGTCTAATAAAACAAACAACAAAAACGATAACAGATTACAATATACGAGCGGCATACCACCCGGAATTACAATGCAACCAACAATACAATACAACAATCGCGATAATAAAGGAGCAAATGAGTTAGAAGATGTAAATATGATATGATGAAAAAATTGTATTTGGTTTTGGAAATCGATGATTTGGTTAAGTCGTGTAAAAATATGGTGCAATTTATACTCGACTTAAATATTGATACTCGTAATATTCGATGCTTGATTATAGAATCAATATCGAATATTTAGAGTGGATTTTGAAAAAGTTGCTGAAAGATTGCGTAAAGTTTCTGAAAAATTGTGTAAAAATTGTGACTAAAAAAAAAATTGTGACAAAAAATTGTGACGGAAAATTGTGACAAAAAATTGTGACAAAAAAATTGTGACAAAAAATTGTGACAAAAAAAAATTGTGAAAGGGAGAAAAACGGGATTTGAAACAACCTCAACCTACATGCTTAATTCGGTCTCGATTAAGAACTCGTAGTAACGGCACTTGCGTAGGAGTAATGAGAATATAAGAGGAGTTAAGGTGTTGTGGGGTTGTATTTGTCTGAGAATTTCTATGGAAAATCGGGAGGGTATTTCGGTATAATTTTCCTAAGGTTTGCTAGAGATTCGGGTTGAAGGTTGTGTATGATTGAAGCCGGGAATTGTATGTTGGATGTCGTAATTGTTATGGATGAATTGTTGTCTTAGATGAATAATTGATGTGTGAATCGTTGGATGATTGGTGTTTTTTGTGTTGAATGTGAAGGTCTATTTATAGGTGAGGTCCTCGATTGATACTAGAAGAGGTACTCTTGCTTGGACGACAAGAAATACCGGTTTGGATAGGAAACGTAAGAAGTCGAGAGGCACGAGAACTCCGTTCCTTGGGGAGGAAGCCACGAAATCTGGCTGGAACAAGGCTGCTCGGCCGAGTATTTGATGCTCGGTCGAGTGTTTGATCGGGTGTTCGGATAGGATTCCTATTTGAGATCGAATTCTATCCTTAACGGAATTGTTTAATATTTTTTGAGGCTGATTTTTGTAATGTTTGAGCTCAAACCGGACTCACGGGATGTCACGCTGATTCGGGTGTCTCGAAAATATCTTTGACCGGGTTTTGACTCGGTCGCTAAAAGACGGTTTTTCCCCCGGTGTCGGATTTGACCCAAATTAGTCTTATTTGACTCGAAATGACCCACTGGGCCCGATTTTGAGGTTGGTTTTGTGAGATTTGTACTCCATAAAAAGCTTAAACCAAATGCCCATGATTTCGAGCCCATATCCGAGTTCATTAAAGCACGTTTGCGTCCGATCATCATCGGATGTTTGGCGGGAACTACTATAGACACCTGGTGGTCAAAATGTGGGTGTCTACAGGTAGTCTCATAGTTTAGTGGGTAATTGTTAGATTGTAGTTTTCTCATTATATTGTTGTTAGTTTCCTTAGATCTAGTTAATATGCATGCTTTAGATAGTTTCTCCATAGTTAATGTTTTGTTTTCTTTCATTATGATTAGTGAGTAGATTTCTTGTTGGGGGGTTTAGGGATGAAGACTTGGATTATTTGAATTTGGGGGTATTGGTGGGTTGCTTGCATGTTGGTTTACCTTGTTTGTGGTTGTTGTGTTATTGTTGTTTTAGTCCGGCCAACTAGACCGACCTTGACTCATTTCTATCAATATGGGGAAACTCGGGGTAGAAATTACCATAACAAGAGACTTACCTTTCTTCGCCGCGAAAGCGGGTTTTTAGGTGGGTTGGGTGAAGAAACCGAAAGGTGGCATTCTCCCTTTATCAACTTTGCAACAAAAACTCGATCCCGACCTTCTCACATTCCATGTTCCGAATCCCGACTTCTCCCCAATGCCTTTCCCTAGATTAATTACCCTTAGCTATTCTCGTAGAGATTTCTCTAGCATAGACTCGACCCTTAGAAACCCCCCCCCCCCTCTAGATATCAAACACATCGCTTTAAACTTGTCAATTCCTCTGTTCCCTGTGGACCGACCTCGACTTACCACGATTACTTGTTTGTTTTTGTGTGTCATCTCGAGTCTTATAAATATCGTTTGATCCCCCCGTCCTTCGTTAACGATCGAACCGATTGGGAGGCGATCAGCAACCTTAGGCAAACTATACAAAAATATCGTCCCGATTCTCCTCTAGAAATCCTATAGGAAATCCGAGCCAAACTAAGCCAAAATACAACACCATACTCCTCCTATATCCTCGTTACTCCTACGCAAGCGCCGTTACTACGAGTCCGTGATCGAGGTCGAAATTAGCATGTAGGTTGAGGGTGTTACAAATCCCGATTTCTCTCTTTTCCTCTTCCTTCTTCTCGTTTTTATCGTCCGTCGTCGTCTGTCGTTATCATCGTCGTTTTTTATTTCTAATATCATTATTAATTACTACTATCGTAATTAGCAATAAAGCGTCATCCCTAGGATTCGATATCGACTCTATAGTCGAATATCGGATCTAAAGGAATAAATCATTAAATCATGTTAAGCATAATCTCATTGACGCCAAAATAATGATCACATGGTCCGAAAAGACTAATACGACATTACAACGCAGAGGGAGTTATTTAATACAATCAGAAAACGATTTATAAAACATCTTTTTTTTCCACTCCAAATATTCGATATTGATTCTATAATCAAATATCGAATATGACGAGTATCAAAAACTGAATCGAGTGTAAATCATGTTATATCTACACCCGATTTAGCAAAATTATCAATTTCAAAACCAAAAACGAATTCACGAACAGCTTGTTCGTACAAGGGGCACTCGATCGAGTGCCTAGCCCACTCGATCGAGTGGCACCCCTAAATCGGGACAAAACGCTTTTCAAAGGACCACTCGGTCGAGTCCACCCTATGACTCGATCGAGGGGCCCCTGGTACATAGAAACCGCGAGCTTTTCAACATATTTCGAGTCCCGATAAAATCTTTTTAACGACCTTGGTCAACACGTGTCAAGTCTATCACGTGTACTACTCTTTTCAAAACCATGCATCATGTCATTTATGTCATTATAATCTTTTTACAAATCGTTGTATCGTTACTAACTCGTTTGTTTCTATTTTGGCGCTTTATTTTCATTGTTTGTTTTATTGTACTAAACGAACCTCACATGCTAAAACAACTTCGACCTAATTCAAAGATGCATTAAACGACGTAGATCAAACATATTTCACATATTTAGTCAAAATATTGTTTGCATAGCATTTAACCGTCAAACTAACGCGCGTACACGAAAAACGAACGATATCTAAGTAAAGGCCGCTAAGTGCAGGCGGGGTTGGGTGTTCTTTGTGAACTTCCCAACACGTACCTCACCCCTTACTCAGAACCATGGTTTCCGGATGTCCAAAACCGTTGGCACGCGAGAGTCATTCAATACACGATTTCTGATAATGTCGGAATCAGTATCGCAATGCAAAGGGACGAACCCCATAAACTCTGAAATCGGAATGGGCCGTACTCTGTGCACGGCCCACTAAGATATAGAGTGGGTTCGAACGAGCTAGAACTCCCACAAAGTTCGGTGGCGACTCCACTTCGATTTAAATTTCAATCCGAGGTCCATCTCACATGAGATTCATTCGCCGCCCCAAACCCGCGCGTGGCCGCATCGGGGTTGACCTATGTCATGTCCACAATTTGGCGACTCCGCTGGGGATTCCTGATGTACCACTAGTCATCGGGGTTCCTAGGGTGAGACTCGAAAAGAAATCGTTCGATTAGTAATGTACGCATTTTAGTTCGATGGTTTATGCATTACCCAAATCTTTCCCGGGCCGGTTACTTGTGACCGACGTCCCACTATACCGCGGTGCATTCCTAAATGGGTGCGGTAAAGTCTTCTAATGCCAACTCGGCTTAGGAAGTCCGTTCTGAATTACGAGAAAGCCGTCGTTAATGGTATAGACTCATTTTCGACCGACCAAGACTTAGTCTAAGAGCATACATGGTGTCGATATATTGCTTCCATGACTACATGCTACTTGATTTACATGTCATCTTTTTCAAAAACCTTTTTTAAATATTGCATCTTTCCAAAATTATTCGATTTTTCAAAACCCAGGATGCTACCAAAATTAGGACTTACGATTTGACTCAAAATAGCTTATTTCTAGCCGGTATGCTGCCCAAACATTTTCGAACCTTCAAAAAAATTCGGCCCGATAGGCACTTAGGCAATTTTCAAAAGTCGGGCCATCCACCGATTTTCTCGGAGTCCAAATTTTTCTTTTTAAAACATTCCTCTTCTTAGGACTTCCCATTTTTAGTAGTTTCGGGTCTTGTCATAAGTTGTCAAAGTCCTTAGCGTCGAAACTCCGTCGATCTTACATCACGGGTTTCCTCCCTATCCCAGTCCGCCTTATTTGTCAAGGCACGGCCCATCTACTTAGGATGTACTCCTACAAAGGGAGGCTCGTTTACACATTCGAGTCCAAAGCCTGGGGAATATCTCACATGGACCTTCCTTCGAACAGGACTCGGCCCACATAACCGAATCCTAAGGAAGGCCCATCACCCACGAGTCACCCGTTTAAGTGTCGGTCTCGAGTCGTTTTCTCGTCTAGTCTTTTCCTTGCCCGGGATGTACTGTTTTGATTCCAAGATCTGGGTCAGTTTATGATTACGCGGTATTCTTACAGACAGGCCACCGGTAACCAGACATCAAGACAAGATGCAAGAAGCTTTGGACAGTTTGACAGCCTCGCTGGCTAAGATTGAAGCCCAACTGACAGCTATCAAATCCGACCAGATAGCTATTGTTACCCGTGTAAGCACCATGGAACAAGGGACTCCTAGCGGTGGGGTTGAGACTATTGGGCCCTTGGCTGAACTGGTCAGCGCGGTCCGCAAGCTGGAAGAACAGGTCCACCTGTCAACCAACAACACTATCCATATGGAGAATGCCCGTGCCTACTCGCCCCTGAACGATGAACTGCCCGCTAATCTCAACCTTACGGGCCTACCGATGTTTGACGGGACTGAAGACCCGATACTTCATATCCGTGCCTTCAAAGAATTTATGGCTGTTAAGGGGGTAAAGTCGACCATGTTCAAGCACCTTTTTGCTTCCTCCCTCGAGAAGCATCCGAAAGCTTGGTACTACAGGCTTGATTCCAAGAAATACAAAACCTGGGATGACATGGCAACGGAGTTTGCTCGGAACTATGCCGACAACACCGAAATCCAGACCACAATGCGCACCCTGGAGGTTATGGTCTAGGAACCCAAGGAAGGATTTACGAAATACCTTCAACGATGGAGGGCCGAGAGTGTGAAGTTGGTCGATAAGCCCAACGAAAAAGTGTTAGTGGAGGCCTTCGTCAAGAATCTCCTGCTCTCTTGCCGGGTCCATCTCCGGCACGCTGTCATACCCAACTTCACCACCTTAACTGAAATGGGGATGAGGATTGAGGATGATTTAAGGTTAGAGGGCCTTACTAAGGCCTCTAATAAGGGTTATCAAGGGGCCGGCTCATCCACCAGCAAGCCCACATCTGCAGCTGCTACTCGCAGCATTTTCGACAAGGTTAATCTACTTGATACCTCGTCCAAGAGGAATACCACGCCTCGGGTATTCACCAATATAGGTACTACCTATACGCATGCCTTATAAAGGCTATCATCAAAGGGCCTTATCCAACCGATAGGCCCAACTGCTGAAGTTCTGGTGGAGCGACGCTCCAAGGCCTACAACATCCAGGCCTATTGCCAATACCATCGAGGCAATGGACACGACACCGAAAAGTGCTGGAAGCTGAAACACTTGATCCAGGATCTCATCGAGAGCGGTAAGATCCCTTTACCCGAAGGCAAGCCGAATAATAAGGACAATCCCTTAGCTACTCACGCCATTTTTTCCAGAGAAGTAATTGATTGCTCACACCTCATTTCTCCATTTATCCCGCAAATAAACGGGATCTGGTGCGATGACGAGGACGATCTGTACCTCGCGAAAGGGGAAGCTGTCCCCATTACTTTAGAGGAGATCCGGAAGGCTAAGTCCAAGGCCTTAGCCAGTAACCACCTTAGGCACACTCCTGTTTCAATAATCGTCACTGAACCAATCAGGGCGGAAGCCGCCCCTGAAGAGCCGACCACCGAAAAGGCTCTCGTGAAGCAACTAAAGAAGACCCGAGTTGACCTCTCTTTATGGCAACTCTTAGTTAGCTCACAGGAACATCGAGAGGCACTCACTAAGGCCCTCGATCAAGTCAAGATCGACTCCTCGGCTACTCCTGCTGAAATGGTAGCCGCGGTCCTGCCCCACTTAAAGGGCAAAGCTAAGGAGGAAGGCCTGCTAATCACCTTTTCCGAAGCCGATCTACCATTATTCGGGGCTACCCACAACATGGCCCTCTATATCACGATAATCTTCCGTGGAAAGTACCTCCCAATGATCTTAATCGACGATGGATCCGCGGTCAACGTCCTCCCCTTGAAGACCGCTAAAGCCCTCGGCATTACCGAGGCCAACTACATTCCAACTGCTCAAACCATTCAGGCTTTCGATAGAAGCCCAAAGTCGGTAGCCAGGGCCGTGAAACTAACCATCATAACAGGCCCGATAGAAAAGGAGCTGGAGTTTCAAGTAATCGATGTCACCTCCTCCTTTAACCTGCTCCTAGGGAGGCCATGGATTCACGCTGTTAAGGGAGTATCCTCCACTCTTCACCGGAAAATCAAGTTGCCCCACCGCGATAATGTCATCACCTTGGAGGTAACCCCTATGACTGTGGCTAACTGTAACACCACGGGCCGCACGGACCTCTAGGGGTTCGATTTCATTGGAATGATCGAAGAGAAGTATCTTTTCCGACCCTACTTCACAACTAGCATCGACACGATGCTACAAAATCTAGAGTATCTACCGGGGGCTACATCCCGACCCAATCTTCCAGCTGGGAAGATTATCGAGGTCCTTAAAAATGAAGACTCGGATCTAGGCCTCGGTTATGCTACAACTCCGGGCAACATTGTCCGATCAGGTATTAAAAGAGCCTGCAAACTCATTAAGGGTATCTACTTGAGCCCTTATAGCCCACGACTAACCGACTACTTCGTCACACTGGTATTCGGAGCTGTCCTGGTTGGTCTGTACCAACCCAATGTTGTGCACCTTGGGATCCACTTGCCTCAGGACTGTAACTACATCCCGGATGATGTCTTCGCCCTCGTCCAGTCAGAAGGTGTCAACGATGCTGAGCCCGTCCTAGGGCTACTTTTCGGGGAAGAAGCCGCGGTCTCAACACCAAAGGAAGATCTGGTCAACCTTATTCTTCGAAGCAATAGGTTTGACCCAACTAAGCTGGTCTCGGATGTGGGTTCCGAGACGGGAAATAGAGCCTGGAGGAAGACTGTCAAGTGGACTAACAGTCAAGGAAGGACTTACAAGCTGATCGCCGGAGAAGGAGACATGCCTGAGTCTGAGTCGGAGTCCGAGTCGGAGTTTGAGTCAGTGTTTGAGGATGAGTCTAGAGAGTCCGGTGCTAGAGTCACTCCTGTAACCACCCCTCTCCCTTTTGTCACTCCTGCTGCTAGTGCTTCGGGATCTGTCCCGAGCACCTTACTTATCCCGCCACTGACTAATGATCAGATGGCAGCTCTTTTCGAGCTATTTTCTAAATTTTCAATCAATAATAACAACCATTCTGCTTACGACTTGTCTCATTTTCAAAATGCTTTCAATTTCAAAAATGTTTTGTGCAATGACATTGAGAAATCCGACGAACAGGTACCCCTACCTCCACATCTGATCGAGCAACTAGAGCAAAGAGAGTTCCGGAACCCGGTAATCGAAGAAACCGAGTCCATTAATGTGGGAACAACCTTAGAACCTCAGATGCTTAAGATAGGGTTATCCTTAGATCCCGAGGAGAGACAACAGTTCACGAACCTCCTCCAAGAATTCAAAGATGTCTTCGCATGGTCCTACAAGGACATGCCGGGGATAGCACCGCAACCGGTGCAACACCGTATTACCTAACATACGGAATGGAAGCGGTCCAGCCTGTCGAGTTGGAAGTGCCTTCCCTTAGGATCCTGCTCGAAATTCAAGTGCCTGAAGCTGATTGGGTTCGAGCACGGTATGACTCACTAGTCCTGTTAGACGAAAGGCGATCTCGTGCCCTCAATAATATTCAAATATATCAGAAAAGGATCCTACGGGCCTTCAATAAAAGGGTGAGACCCAGGAACATTAAAGAAGAGGATTTGGTTCTCAAGTCTGTTCGAGCCTTACTACCAGTAGACCCGAGGGGAAAATTCAAACCTAATTGGTCTGGGCCATATTTGGTAAAGACGATTCTATCAGGCGGAGCTGTGATGCTGACGGACCTGGACAGGAACGAGTTTTTCAACCCAACCAACCTAGACCAGTTGAAACGTTACTACCCTTAAGGCCTTTCTCAATGTCATTTGCAAAAAAAAAAAGTTTATCAAAATCATTTTTTATATAAACTCTCAAAAGCAAGTCAAGAGCTAGAATTATTTATTCTAATGTTGTAAACATCTTGAACTAATAATCTTGGTGTATTTCGAGATTGCAAAATTACAAAAAGTCTGAACTACGTTTGGTTTGATTCCGCTAATTGCGGATACGTAGGCAACATGTCATTCACATCGCAAGTGAGTAAGTGACCCAAGATATAAAGTAGAGAAACCAGTGGTGATTTTACAATGTGTGCAAAGGACAATACATAGAGACGTAAGGCTCACTACTATCGATGCGACAAAGATACTCATCGACCCTTATATCCCACAAGTCAAGGAATATAGAGTAAGGTTAACAACAATTCCGCTTTTTTTAAACATGATATGTATTATTCCAAATCATTGAAGATATGAATGATATTTAGATTTCTCATAAAATTTAATAACATTGCAGAATTCCGAAAAGGCCCATAGCTAACAGGGGAATAGTTGCATTTAGATCAAGCAATCTAATTGTTGGAAATTTAAAGTCCTTAACCGATGTATTATCTTGTGTAAAGGTTCGTATATAATGTTCATATATATTACTTTAATATTCATGTTATCAATGAAATGCATTATAGAAAAAAATGGCGTTCACTTCATTTCTTAAATAATAGGCTGGAACATATGTCATACGCGCAACCATAATAGAAATTGACGATTCCTACAAATGATATTACAACTCATGTAAAGTATGCAAGTCAAGGGTCGGGATTAAAGATGGACTATGGTATTGCTCAAAAGAGTACTGCACAACATATGATGTTGGTGATATTGATTGTGTGCCAAGGTTAGAAAAATACCATATCCGATTCCTTTGTCAACGAACACACGCTAATATATATAGACAGCTTACATATGTATTGATTATTTCAGATTTCAAGCAAAGTTCATAATAGAAGACGGAGATGGAGGACAAGCAACAACTTTGCGTAGATGGCTATACCATGGTAGAATCTCAACGATTGACATTCATTCGTCATAATCAACCGTTACTTCGGGTTGAAAAGTACAAAGTCCTTGCCGATCAAGTTGGACGAGGAGAAACAGAAGCTTCATCTGCTGGGAGTCATATTATTGTGCCGTCGTCATACACCGCAGATGATGTGTACAAGTTGGTGAACTTTTTAGATGCGATAACGATTTGCAAATATGTTGGATATTCAGATTTGTTCATTACATTTATGTGTAACCCAAAATGGCAAGAAATTACACGCTTTGTAAAAAAGAGGGGATTGCGCCCTAAAGATCGGCCGGATATTCTGTGCCCGCTTTCAAGATGAAACTCGATGAGTTAATGAGAGACTTAAAAGATCGACATATTTTTGGACGGGTGAATGCAGGTACAAAATAAAATACGTATATAATGTTTTGTATGTTATAAACCAAATTGTTTCTTTGTATGTGAGATAAGGAGAAGTATGTGACATGTCTTTGTTACCATTGTAGCTGTCTATACAATTGAATTTCAAAAGCGTGGATTACCACATTCTCATATTTTGATATTTCTACATCGAGATGATAAGTTCACAAAAGCTTCTGATGTCGACAAAATCATTAGTGCCGAGATCCCCAATCCAATTGATAATCCATCACTATATGCAACTGTGAAATAGTTGATGATTCACGGCCCCTGTGGTGTTGCTAACCCAAAGTCACCGTGTATGATTGATCGTGTATGTTCTAATTAAACACATTCCGAAGAGATTTAATGAAGCTACGAGAGTTGATAATGAAGGGTATCTTGTATGTGTATCGAAGGCGTGACGATGGATCTACGGTGAATAAGAATGGGGTCATCCTTGATAATCGTTTCGTTATTGTCCCATATAATCCTCAGCTTCTACACAAATATCATGCTCATATTAATGTCGAGTGGTGCAACCAAGCTCGATCAATCAAGTATTTATTCAAGTATATAAATAAAGGTAATGATCGGGCGACGATGCAATCTTCATATAAGCGTCAAAACGATCAAAATCCCAATCAGATAGACGAAATTAAAAAAAAATGATTATCGTTATATATCAGCGTGTGAGGCCATGTGGAGAATTTTTGGGTTTCCAATTCATTTTAGGACGCCTCCTGTTGAAAGGTTGCGTTTTCACCTTCCCGATGAACATAATGTTATTTTTGATGACGAAGACCCCAGTGACGCAGTAATTGACAATCATACTGATGTGAGTTGGAATGAACTTCGAACAAGTGATTTGGAGATTGATAGTATGATCCGAATCAAGGAGCTACCAATCCAAGTAAGGAAGTTCTAATGAGCTCATCTAAAGTCTACTAGCTCCTACTTAAGCTTAGGCCAGCTACATTAGCAATAATAAGTAGCCATCTTCAATAAATGGAGCTAGCTCGGATTTGAGCTGGATAAAGGAGCAACTAATCAAGGTAAAATGAAGACATTAACTTAGGGTCACAATCATTCAAGCATGGGTAATGGACTTCATCCGAATCAAAGAGCTACCAATCCAAGTAAGGAAGTTCTAATGAGCTCATCTAAAGTCTACTAGCTCCTACTTAAGCTTAGGCCAGCTACATTAGCCATAATAAGTAGCCATCTTCAATAAATGGAGCTAGCTCGAATTTGAGCTGAATAAAGGAGCAACTCATCAAGGTAAAGTGAAGACATTAACTTAGGGTCACAATCTTTCAAGCATGAATAATGGACTGAAGTTAAGAAGGTCTTGGAGCTGGTTGTGTTCTCATGGTGTGCATGGTTCTAAGGCTCTCTTGTTAGCCTTGTTTTTGGCTCCATGTTCACACCTTTGCCGCGCCTCATTACTCCTACTCAAGCTTTGTTTTCATCTCCTTGTTCACATAAGAAGACCACGGCTGATTACTCTTCACTTAGCATAGTTGTTAGCTCCAAGTTCACACCACTTTGTTATTAGCTCCAACTTTGTAATTAGCTCCATGTTCACATAGTTTTAGTCTTTGTTTTTGTCACCCTAAACCAACCGGTTTTAAGGGTCTTGTAGGCTATATATAGCCGGCCATTGGAAGGAATAAACATCATCCAATTTGCAAATTAAAAACCTGAGTAAAGTTAAGCTTTGTGCTTTCTTTGTTTCGTCTTTGTAGTTTACAAGACAAAGTCTAGAGTGAGTCGCGTTACAAGCTCTAAACTCGCTACTTCAATCGCGTTGTTTGATTTAGCACCCGCTTTGTTGAAGTATAGGTCTACTTCACCTAGCATACTATCCTTGGTTACGGTTCATTCACGCTCAAAACTATCCTTTACTTTCTGTTTTGGTTACTTGTTTCACGTCCAATTCAGTTTACTAATCATATCTCTCATTCTTGTTTCAAAGTTCATATCAACTCACATCATTAGTGGTATCAGAGCTTTGGTCATCCATTCAACGTGAAGCATGGCAGGAGTGTTGAACTTTGAAGACCCTACCTTCCTAGAGCAACTAAAGAAGGCATTGGAGAACTTCCAGCCCAAGAATTCTCGCTTCCAACCAAGGAGGGAACTGGTGGATAGGATCAAGGTAAATGAACTCCCTGAGTTTAATGGTGGTACTGATCCTGAAGCTTACTTGGAGTGGGAAAGAAACATAGAAAAGCTCTTTGACTTCAAGGATTTGGAGGACGAAGAGAGGTGCAAATACGCCATCCTAAAGCTAAGCAAAGGGGCTTCCCTTTGGTATGAAGGGCTTAAGGTACAACGCACCAGAAGTGGGAAGGGTAAGATCACTTCTTGGGAGTCCTTGAAACGTAAACTACGTAAGAGGTATGTTCCAACCACACACAAGTTATCCTTATACAAAAAAATTGCTAATCTTGTTCAAGGAAAAATGAGTGTTAGTGAATATATAGAGGAATTTGAGAACCTGGTTTTAATGGGAGAAGTAGAGGAGAATGAAGAAATAAAAATGGCTAGGTTCTTGCGTGGGTTAAATCGTAGCATAGCTAATACGGTTGATTTGTGCCCTTATTCTGATTTTGATACATTGTGTGGATTATGTCTAAAAATCGAGGCACAAGGGAAAGGAAGACATGAGGGTGAGTCTAGTAAGAGTCATACTTGGTCACGAACAGATGATAGCAATAGAGCCAATCCTACTAGTTCTAATCAACCTCTTATTGTTAAGACTAACCCAGCACCCCCACCTCAGTCTACACCCAAAACATCCACTGAAACTAGTCTATCTAAAGTACGTTGTTTCAAATGTCAAGGGTTTGGTCACTTCAAAAACGCTTGTCCTAACAAAAGAGTTGTAACCTTAAGGGAAGTAATCACAGTTAGGGATGAGTTATGGGAGGAGGAACAACGTATAGGGGCTGTTTTTAATGTCAATGAGGGAGAGGAAGAAGAGGAAGAAGATATTGAGTCTTATGAACCCCCGGCTTATGACACACTTCTAGTCCTTCGTACTCTACATACTAACCCAATTCAACAAGACACTGAACAAAGAGACCAACTGTTTCATACTAAGTGTCAAGTGAAAGATAAATGGTGTAGTCTAATCATCGATGGAGGTAGTTGTACCAACGTTGCCTCAACTAAAATGGTGGACAAACTAGGCCTAGCTACTACCAATCACCCTAACCCTTATGCCTTACATTGGTTAAACAACGGGAACAAGGTAAGGGTCACTAAACAAGTGAGGGTTGGATTAACCATGGGTTCTTACATTGATGAGGTCTTGTGTGATGTAATTCCTATGGATGCTTGTCACATACTTTTAGGCCGTCCTTGGCAGTTTGATAGGGACGTAGTTCACCATGGGAGGAGGAATGAGTATGAATTGAATGATAAAGGGAAGAAAATTATACTCAAACCCATGGCACCTCAAAGCGTGTGTAACATGTTAGCAAATAGAGTCGGAAAACCCAGCCTCTCAATGTTTGCTAGTAAAATTGTAGAAGTGCATACTTTAGACAAAGGAGAGTTGGATGCCACCAAAGAAGAGCCAATCAAGATTGAAAGTGGCAGTGAAGGAACGCCATTTGAAGAGTGGCAAAAGGAACAAGGTGTTGTTATCTCTAATGGAATGCCCTCCTATATGATGCCTAGGAAAGATCCTGAGATCTTAAGGTATGTAGAAGGTGAGGGCAAAGACATGGTCTACGCGTTGTCTTGTAACAACACGCATACAACCAGAATTGGAATTGAGGATTGGAAGGACTACTACTCCATGGAGACTGAAGTACTGGCCAAACACAAGACTAACTCTTGTAGTACTGTTGATGAGCTTATTTTGCAGGTGAGACTTCCTTCTAAAGGCAACCTCCTTTGCACTCCAAAGCATTCTAATTCAGGATACAAAATGAGAGCAGCCTACAAAGGAGAGCGCAACAAAAACAGAAGTACAAGGCCCTTCATAAGGGATGACTTGTCTTTGGCTAACGTAAGTATGGAGGAGTTCCCAAACCAAGGAAAGAGCAAATGGAAGACACAACCAGAAGTTCCGCACAAGGGTAACCACAGAACTTACAAGTTGAAGCTGCCGGATGAATATGGAGTTCAAGCCACCTTCCTAATAGAAGATCTTCTTCTATACCTTGATAAAGTTAGCATTTCAGAATTGAGGACAATTCCTTGTCAAGGGGGAGGAGATGATCCGAATCAAAGAGCTACCAATCCAAGTAAGGAAGTTCTAATGAGCTCATCTAAAGTCTACTAGCTCCTACTTAAGCTTAGGCCAGCTACATTAGCCATAATAAGTAGCCATCTTCAATAAATGGAGCTAGCTCGAATTTGAGCTGAATAAAGGAGCAACTCATCAAGGTAAAGTGAAGACATTAACTTAGGGTCACACTCTTTCAAGCATGAATAATGGACTGAAGTTAAGAAGGTCTTGGAGCTGGTTGTGTTCTCATGGTGTGCATGGTTCTAAGGCTCTCTTGTTAGCCTTGTTTTTGGCTCCATGTTCACACCTTTGCCGCGCCTCATTACTCCTACTCAAGCTTTGTTTTCATCTCCTTGTTTACATAAGAAGACCACGGCTGATTACTCTTCACTTAGCATAGTTGTTAGCTCCAAGTTCACACCACTTTGTTATTAGCTCCAACTTTGTAATTAGCTCCATGTTCACATAGTTTTAGTCTTTGTTTTTGTCACCCTAAACCAACCGGTTTTAAGGGTCTTGTAGGCTATATATAGCCGGCCATTGGAAGGAATAAACATCATCCAATTTGCAAATTAAAAACCTGAGTAAAGTTAAGCTTTGTGCTTTCTTTGTTTCGTCTTTGTAGTTTACAAGACAAAGTCTAGAGTGAGTCGCGTTACAAGCTCTAAACTCGCTACTTCAATCGCGTTGTTTGATTTAGCACCCGCTTTGTTGAAGTATAGGTCTACTTCACCTAGCATACTATCCTTGGTTACGGTTCATTCACGCTCAAAACTATCCTTTACTTTCTGTTTTGGTTACTTGTTTCACGTCCAATTCAGTTTACTAATCATATCTCTCATTCTTGTTTCAAAGTTCATATCAACTCACATCAGGACTGAAGTTAAGAAGGGTTTAAAGCTGGTTGTGTTCTCATGGTGTACACGGTCAAAAGGCTCTCTTGTTAGCCTTGTTTTTGGCTCCATGTTCACACCATTGCCGCGCCTCATTACTCCTACTCAAGCTTTGTTTTCATCTCCATGTTCACACAAGAAGACCACGGCTGATTACTCTTCATCAAACTTTGTTTTTAGCTCCATGTTTACACTAGCTTTGTTATTAGCTCCAACCTTGTATTTAGCTCCTAGTTCACATTAGTCTTAGCCTTGTTTTTGTCACCCTAAACCAACCGGTTTAAGGACCCTTGTAGGCTATAAATAGCCGGCCATTTGAAGGAATAAACATCATCCAATTTGCAAATTAAAACCCAAGTAAAAGTTAAGCTTTGAAGCTTCCTTTTGTTTCGTCTTTGTAGTTTACAAGACAAGGTCTAGAGTGAGTCGCGTTACAAGCTCTAAACTCGCTATTTCAATCGAGTGTTTGATCTAGCAAAGCGCTTTGTTGAAGTATAGGTCTACTTCACCTAGCATACTATCCTTTGGTTACGGTTTATTCATCCTCAAACTATCTTTACCTTCTGTTTTGGTTACTTGTTTCACGTCCATTTCAGAATACTAATCATATCTCTCATTCTTGTTTCAAAGTTCATATCAACTCACATCATTAGTGGTATCAGAGCTTTGGTCATCCATTTAGACGTAAGCATGGCAGGTGTGTTGAACTTTGAAGATCCTACCTTCCTGGAACAACTAAAGAAGGCATTGGAGAACTTCCAGCCCAAGAATTCTCGCTTCCAACCAAGGAGGGAACTGGTGGACAGGATCAAGGTAAATGAACTCCCTGAGTTTAATGGTGGTACTGATCCTGAAGTCTACTTGGAGTGGGAAAGAAACATAGAGAAGCTCTTTGACTTCAAGGATTTGGAGGACGAAGAGAGGTGCAAATACGCCATCCTAAAGCTAAGCAAAGGGGCCTCCCTTTGGTATGAAGGGCTTAAGGTACAACGCACCAGAAGTGGAAAGGGTAAGATTACTTCTTGGGAGTCCTTAAAACGTAAACTACGTAAGAGGTATGTCCCAACTACACACAAGTTATCCTTATACAAAAAGATTGCTAACCTTGTGCAAGGTAAAATGAGTGTTAGTGAATACATAGACGAGTTTGAGAACTTGGTTTTAATGGGAGAAGTAGAGGAAAATGAAGAAATAAAAATGGCTAGATTCTTACGTGGATTAAACCGTAGTATAGCCAATACAGTTGATTTGTGTCCTTATTCTGATTTTGATACATTGTGTGGGTTGTGTCTAAAAATTGAGGCGCAAGGGAAGGGAAGACATGAGGGTGAGTCTAGTAAGAGTCATACTTGGTCTCGGATGGATGATAGCAATAGAGTCAATCCTACTAGTTCTAATCAACCCCTTATTGTTAAGACTAACCCAGCACCCCCACCTCAGTCTACCCCCAAAACAACCACTGAAACTAGTCTATCTAAGGTACGTTGTTTCAAATGTCAAGGGTTTGGTCACTTCAAAAACGCTTGTCCTAACAAAAGAGTTGTGACCTTAAGGGAAGTAATCACAGTTAGGGATGAGTTATGGGAGGAGGAACAACGTATAGGGGCTGTTTTTAATGTTAATGAAGGGGAGGAAGAAGAGGAAGAAGATATTGAGGCTTATGAACCCCCGGCTTATGACACACTCCTAGTACTACGTACTCTACATACTAACCCAATTCAACAAGACACTGAACAAAGAGACCAACTGTTCCATACTAAGTGTCAAGTTAAAGATAAGTGGTGTAGTCTAATCATCGATGGAGGTAGTTGTACCAACGTTGCCTCAACTGAAATGGTGGACAAACTAGGTCTAGCTACTACTAATCACCCTAAGCCTTATGCTTTACATTGGTTAAACAACGGGAACAAGGTAAAGGTCACTAAACAAGTGAGGGTTGGATTAACCATGGGTTCCTACGTTGATGAGGTTTTGTGTGATGTAATTCCTATGGATGCTTGTCACATACTATTAGGCCGTCCTTGGCAGTTTGATAGGGACGTAGTTCACCATGGGAGGAGGAATGAGTATGAATTGAATGATAAAGGGAAGAAAATTATACTCAAACCCATGGCACCTCAAAGCGTGTGTAACATGTTAGCAAATAGAGTCGGAAAACCCAGCCTCTCAATGTTTGCTAGTAAAATTGTAGAAGGACATACTCTCGACAAAGGAGAGTCTGGTGCCACCAAAGAAGAACCAATTAAGATTGGCAGTGAAGGGACGCCATTTGAAGAGTGGCAAAAGGAACAAGGTGTTGTTATCTCTAATGGAACGCCCCCCTATATGATGCCTAGGAAAGATCCTGAGATCTTAAGGTATGTAGAAGGTAAGGGCAAAGACATGGTCTACGCGTTGTCTTGTAACAACACGCATACAACCAGAATTGGAATTGAGGATTGGAAGGACTACTACTCCATGGAGACTGAAGTACTGGCCAAACACAAGACTAACTCTTGTAGTACTTTTGATGACCCTATTTTGCAGGTGAGACTTCCTTCTAAAGGCAACCCCCTTTGCACTCCAAGGCATTCTAATTCAGGATACAAAACGAGAGCAGCCTACAAAGGAGAGCACAACAAAAACAGAAGTACAAGGCCCTTCATAAGGGATGACTTGTCTTTGGCTAACGTAAGTATGGAGGAGTTCCCAAACCAAGGAAAGAGCAAATGGAAGTCACAACCAGAAGTTCCGCACAAGGGTAACCACAGAACTTACAAGTTGAAGCTGCAGAATGAGTATGGAGTTCAAGCCACCTTCCCAATAGAAGATCTTCTTCTATACCTTGATAAAGTTAACATTTCAGAATTGAGGACAATTCCTTGTCAAGGGGGAGGAGATGATCCGAATCAAGGAGCTACCAATCCAAGTAAGGAAGTTCTAATGAGCTCATCTAAAGTCTACTAGCTCCTACTTAAGCTTAGGCCAGCTATATTAGCAATAATAAGTAGCCATCTTCAATAAATGGAGCTAGCTCGGATTTGAGCTGGATAAAGGAGCAACTAATCAAGGTAAAATGAAGACATTAACTTAGGGTCACAATCATTCAAGCATGGGTAATGGACTGAAGTTAAGAAGGGTTTAAAGCTGGTTGTGTTCTCATGGTGTACACGGTCAAAAGGCTCTCTTGTTAGCCTTGTTTTTGGCTCCATGTTCACACCATTGCCGCGCCTCATTACTCCTACTCAAGCTTTGTTTTCATCTCCATGTTCACACAAGAAGACCATGGCTGATTACTCTTCATCAAACTTTGTTTTTAGCTCCATGTTTACACTAGCTTTGTTATTAGCTCCAACCTTGTATTTAGCTCCTAGTTCACATTAGTCTTAGCCTTGTTTTTGTCACCCTAAACCAACCGGTTTAAGGACCCTTGTAGGCTATAAATAGCCGGCCATTTGAAGGAATAAACATCATCCAATTTGCAAATTAAAACCCAAGTAAAAGTTAAGCTTTGAAGCTTCCTTTTGTTTCGTCTTTGTAGTTTACAAGACAAGGTCTAGAGTGAGTCGCGTTACAAGCTCTAAACTCGCTATTTCAATCGAGTGTTTGATCTAGCAAAGCGCTTTGTTGAAGTATAGGTCTACTTCACCTAGCATACTATCCTTTGGTTACGGTTTATTCATCCTCAAACTATCTTTACCTTCTGTTTTGGTTACTTGTTTCACGTCCATTTCAGAATACTAATCATATCTCTCATTCTTGTTTCAAAGTTCATATCAACTCACATCATTAGTGGTATCAGAGCTTTGGTCATCCATTTAGACGTAAGCATGGCAGGTGTGTTGAACTTTGAAGATCCTACCTTCCTGGAACAACTAAAGAAGGCATTGGAGAACTTCCAGCCCAAGAATTCTCGCTTCCAACCAAGGAGGGAACTGGTGGACAGGATCAAGGTAAATGAACTCCCTGAGTTTAATGGTGGTACTGATCCTGAAGTCTACTTGGAGTGGGAAAGAAACATAGAGAAGCTCTTTGACTTCAAGGATTTGGAGGACGAAGAGAGGTGCAAATACGCCATCCTAAAGCTAAGCAAAGGGGCCTCCCTTTGGTATGAAGGGCTTAAGGTACAACGCACCAGAAGTGGAAAGGGTAAGATTACTTCTTGGGAGTCCTTAAAACGTAAACTACGTAAGAGGTATGTCCCAACTACACACAAGTTATCCTTATACAAAAAGATTGCTAACCTTGTGCAAGGTAAAATGAGTGTTAGTGAATACATAGACGAGTTTGAGAACTTGGTTTTAATGGGAGAAGTAGAGGAAAATGAAGAAATAAAAATGGCTAGATTCTTACGTGGATTAAACCGTAGTATAGCCAATACAGTTGATTTGTGTCCTTATTCTGATTTTGATACATTGTGTGGGTTGTGTCTAAAAATTGAGGCGCAAGGGAAGGGAAGACATGAGGGTGAGTCTAGTAAGAGTCATACTTGGTCTCGGATGGATGATAGCAATAGAGTCAATCCTACTAGTTCTAATCAACCCCTTATTGTTAAGACTAACCCAGCACCCCCACCTCAGTCTACCCCCAAAACAACCACTGAAACTAGTCTATCTAAGGTACGTTGTTTCAAATGTCAAGGGTTTGGTCACTTCAAAAACGCTTGTCCTAACAAAAGAGTTGTGACCTTAAGGGAAGTAATCACAGTTAGGGATGAGTTATGGGAGGAGGAACAACGTATAGGGGCTGTTTTTAATGTTAATGAAGGGGAGGAAGAAGAGGAAGAAGATATTGAGGCTTATGAACCCCCGGCTTATGACACACTCCTAGTACTACGTACTCTACATACTAACCCAATTCAACAAGACACTGAACAAAGAGACCAACTGTTCCATACTAAGTGTCAAGTTAAAGATAAGTGGTGTAGTCTAATCATCGATGGAGGTAGTTGTACCAACGTTGCCTCAACTGAAATGGTGGACAAACTAGGTCTAGCTACTACTAATCACCCTAAGCCTTATGCTTTACATTGGTTAAACAACGGGAACAAGGTAAAGGTCACTAAACAAGTGAGGGTTGGATTAACCATGGGTTCCTACGTTGATGAGGTTTTGTGTGATGTAATTCCTATGGATGCTTGTCACATACTATTAGGCCGTCCTTGGCAGTTTGATAGGGACGTAGTTCACCATGGGAGGAGGAATGAGTATGAATTGAATGATAAAGGGAAGAAAATTATACTCAAACCCATGGCACCTCAAAGCGTGTGTAACATGTTAGCAAATAGAGTCGGAAAACCCAGCCTCTCAATGTTTGCTAGTAAAATTGTAGAAGGACATACTCTCGACAAAGGAGAGTCTGGTGCCACCAAAGAAGAACCAATTAAGATTGGCAGTGAAGGGACGCCATTTGAAGAGTGGCAAAAGGAACAAGGTGTTGTTATCTCTAATGGAACGCCCCCCTATATGATGCCTAGGAAAGATCCTGAGATCTTAAGGTATGTAGAAGGTAAGGGCAAAGACATGGTCTACGCGTTGTCTTGTAACAACACGCATACAACCAGAATTGGAATTGAGGATTGGAAGGACTACTACTCCATGGAGACTGAAGTACTGGCCAAACACAAGACTAACTCTTGTAGTACTTTTGATGACCCTATTTTGCAGGTGAGACTTCCTTCTAAAGGCAACCCCCTTTGCACTCCAAGGCATTCTAATTCAGGATACAAAACGAGAGCAGCCTACAAAGGAGAGCACAACAAAAACAGAAGTACAAGGCCCTTCATAAGGGATGACTTGTCTTTGGCTAACGTAAGTATGGAGGAGTTCCCAAACCAAGGAAAGAGCAAATGGAAGTCACAACCAGAAGTTCCGCACAAGGGTAACCACAGAACTTACAAGTTGAAGCTGCAGAATGAGTATGGAGTTCAAGCCACCTTCCCAATAGAAGATCTTCTTCTATACCTTGATAAAGTTAACATTTCATAATTGAGGACAATTCCTTGTCAAGGGGGAGGAGATGATCCGAATCAAGGAGCTACCAATCCAAGTAAGGAAGTTCTAATGAGCTCATCTAAAGTCTACTAGCTCCTACTTAAGCTTAGGCCAGCTATATTAGCAATAATAAGTAGCCATCTTCAATAAATGGAGCTAGCTCGGATTTGAGCTGGATAAAGGAGCAACTAATCAAGGTAAAATGAAGACATTAACTTAGGGTCACAATCATTCAAGCATGGGTAATGGACTGAAGTTAAGAAGGGTTTAAAGCTGGTTGTGTTCTCATGGTGTACACGGTCAAAAGGCTCTCTTGTTAGCCTTGTTTTTGGCTCCATGTTCACACCATTGCCGCGCCTCATTACTCCTACTCAAGCTTTGTTTTCATCTCCATGTTCACACAAGAAGACCATGGCTGATTACTCTTCATCAAACTTTGTTTTTAGCTCCATGTTTACACTAGCTTTGTTATTAGCTCCAACCTTGTATTTAGCTCCTAGTTCACATTAGTCTTAGCCTTGTTTTTGTCACCCTAAACCAACCGGTTTAAGGACCCTTGTAGGCTATAAATAGCCGGCCATTTGAAGGAATAAACATCATCCAATTTGCAAATTAAAACCCAAGTAAAAGTTAAGCTTTGAAGCTTCCTTTTGTTTCGTCTTTGTAGTTTACAAGACAAGGTCTAGAGTGAGTCGCGTTACAAGCTCTAAACTCGCTATTTCAATCGAGTGTTTGATCTAGCAAAGCGCTTTGTTGAAGTATAGGTCTACTTCACCTAGCATACTATCCTTTGGTTACGGTTTATTCATCCTCAAACTATCTTTACCTTCTGTTTTGGTTACTTGTTTCACGTCCATTTCAGAATACTAATCATATCTCTCATTCTTGTTTCAAAGTTCATATCAACTCACATCATAGTAATTTGAGATAAACGAAAAACAAGCAACGAAAATCAGATTGGAATAGTTGTTGTAAGGATGATAGAACGTAACCAAGGATAGTGTGCTAAGTGAGATAGACCTATACCTCACCAAAGCGGGTGCTAATTCAAACACTCGATTGAAATAGCGAGTATAGATGATGTGAGTTGATATGAACTTTGAAACAAGAATGAGAGATATGATTAGTATACTGAAATGGACGTGAAACAAGTAACCAAAACAGAAGGTAAAAATAGTTTGAGGATGAATAAGCCGTAACCAAAGGATAGTATGCTAGGTGAAGTAGACCTATACTTCAACAAAGCGCTTTGCTAGATCAAACACTCGATTGAAATAGCGAGTTTAGAGCTTGTAACGCGACTCACTCTAGACTTTGTCTTGTAAACTACAAAGACGAAATAAAGGAAGCACAAAGCTTAACTTTTACTTGGGTTTTAATTTGCAAATTGGATGATCTTTATTCCTTCAAATGACCGGCTATTTATAGCCTACAAGAGCCCTTAAACCGGTTGGTTTAGGGTGACAAAACCAAAGACTAAGGCTATTGTGAACTAGGAGCTAATTACAAGGTTGGAGCTAATAACAAAGAGGTGTGAACTTGGAGCTAATAACTATGCTAAGTGAAGAGTAATCAGCCGTGGTCTTCTTATGTGAACAAGGAGATGAAAACAAGGCTTGAGTGGGAGTAATGAGGCGCGGTAAAGGTGTGAACATGGAGCCAAAAACAAGGCTAACAAGAGAGCCTTTGGACCGTGTACACCATGAGAACACAACCAGCTCTAAGACCCTCTTAACTTTAGTCCATTACTCATGCTTGAATGATTGTGACCCTAAGTTAATATCTTCACTTTACCTTGATTAGTTGCTCCTTTATTCAGCTCAAATTCGAGCTAGCTCCATTATTGAAGATGACTTCTTATTATTGCTAATCTAGCTGGCCTAAGCTTAAGTATGAACTAGTATTCTTTAGTTGAGCTCTTTGGAACTTCCTCACTTGGATTAATGGCTTCTTGATTAGGATCAATAGAGCTTGTAACGCGACTTACTCTAATACTTTGTCTTGTGAACTACAAAGACGAAAAGGAAAGCAAAGCTTAACTCAGATTTTGTTTGATGAAAGTTGAATGCTTTATTCACCAAGTACTTGGCTATTTATAGCCAAGCAACACGTCCCAAATGAGGCTCCAACCAGAATAGTCAAGCCTCATTAAGGGTTACAAACTACTAAGTGATAATAACAAAGTAAATACATTGAACTAAAATGACTAAATTCATCCTCTAGTTATACTCCAAATCTGGTGCTTTTCTCTTGGTGTGCTTTGGCTGGTTGGAGGTGTGAATGAGTCTTATTAATGTATGAAAGCAATAACTCCAATTGCTTGTTATTTGAACTTGGAAATCAGAATAGAGCAAGGTATGTTTCAGCTCTTTTATTCGGTCCAAGTAGGTGTTCACAAGAGCTAGTTTAGCACTTGAAGAAGGCACACTACTAGACTTGAAGGAGGGACTAAAGGGTTTGAACTTGTTCCATTTGGAGCTAGTGTGAGCTCATTGAATTCCTGATTTGTTGTTGCTTCCTCTTTCGGATCACATACAGTTGGCATGTCAAAATTTTTAGCTTGGATGGATTGTAACAGCTCAAACGAAGAAGCTAAAAGTCTTTTGTACACTCAGTTTCCAACCAAGTTTGTTTGGAAACAACCTAAACGATCTTGGTCTCCAAGATAACGTGGGTTTGTTATTGGAAGAATGCATCATGTCTCACCAAGTTATGGTGAACTATATTACATGAAAACATTGCTCAACTTTGTTAAAGGACCCAAAGATTACAAGGATATAAGGACGGTTGACAGAGTTGTGTATGCCACTTTTAGAAAAGCGTGTTATGCTCTTTGTTTGCTTGGAGATGACAATGAGTACATAGATGTTATACGAGAAGCAAGTGAATGAGGATCTGAGTTTTACGTACAAAATCTGTTCGTAACATTGTTGTTATCAAACACCATTTCGATGCCAACCAGGCTGTGGAACGAAACACGAATGTTGCTTGGAGATGACATCCTGTATAGACAACGGAGATTACTAAGAAACCAAGGTAGGTGCATACTCTACTACATATTTTGTTACAATGCTTGCACTTGAATCACATTTTGTAATATAGCTCATATATATTAATCTAAAATGGCCTCTGTGAAAAATAATTTTAGTTTATATATTACAGACTTGCAACTCACTGACGATGAACTTAAGAACTACACACTGTTAGAAATTGAAGCATCTCTTCAGTGTAATGGTAGCAGCTTAAGCAAGTTTGAAGGTATGCCGCTATCGAGTTCCTCCACATCTTATCATTCTAATACCTTATTGTTAGATAAGTTATCCTATGATAAAGCTTATTTACGAGAGGAACATCTCCGATTGTTAGCCACAATGACTCAAGAACAACAATCAGTATACAACAAGATAATGGAGGCTGTTAATGAATGTCGGGGAGGTGTTTTCTTTCTAAATGGATATGGAGGCACAAGTAAGCCATTCATTTGGAGGACCTTATGTGCTGCCATACGGAGCGTTTGAGACATTGTCCTTCCTATAACATCTAGCAGCATTGCGTCCACATTACTTCCTGGTGGTTCAATAACACACTCGAGATTTGGTATTCCACTGAATGTTTAAGAGAACTCTACATGCGTTGGGATTAAACCAGGTACTGATTTGACAGAGCATCTGATTCGCACTAAACTTATCATATAGGATGAAGCACCAATGACCCACAAGCATGCCTTTGAGACGTCATGCATGGTTCGAACGCGAATCGTGCTAATACACCATTCGGTGGTAAGGTAATTGTTTTCGGTGGTGATTTTCGACAAATTCTTCCCGTTGTCCCAAAAGGTAGTAGATCGGACATTGTGCATGCGTGCGTCTTTGTGTTCATCAGATCTTTGGCTTTCATGCAAGGTACATTGCATGTCTGTTATTTTTTTTACAAAGACTGTGACATAAACAAATACTGTTAGATTACTAAATTTAACTGAACATTACACACTAACGCCATTACTAGGTGCTAACATTGACAAAAAAAACATGCGTATACAAGTTCAGAGCTCACCTTCTACTATTGTCGAGGTTCGTGAATTCTCTGAATGGATTCTGAAAATTGGAGATGGTTTAGTTGGAGGCCCAAATGATGGGGAAGTTGACGTTGAGTTGCCGTCTGTTATTTTAATTGATCGCGGGATAAATCCTATTGTTTCCATTGTTGAGAGTACATATATACCCATCTATCGCTTCATACCGGACTACGGAACCCGGAGTATCTTCACAAGAGAACCGTCCTTGCACCAACCCACGAGATTGTTGAATTGGTTAATGAATATGTTTTGTCTCTTATTCCTGGGCCAGAAAAAGCGTACTTTAGTTCTGACGAGGTCAGCAAAGATGAGGACAATTTTGCGTGACACAATCTATACTCCATAGAATTTCTAAATGGTGTTAAGTGTTCCGGCCTTCCAAATCATGAGCTTAAGTTGAAGGTTGGTACTATGGTTATGCTCCTGAGAAACATTAATCAATCACGTGGATTGTGTAATGGTACAAGATTATTGGTAAATGATTTAGGTACTCGCGTAATTAGGGCCACGATGTTGTCAGGTAGTAACAAGGGTGATAAGGTTCATATTGCCCATTTAAAACTTACCCCATTAGACACCACCAAATTTCTTATTCGTTTCGATAGAAGACTGTTTCCGATAACAGTATGCTTTGCGATGACTATCAATAAGAGTCAAGGGCAGTCCTTAGCTGACGTGAGCTTATATCTTCCACGTTCTGTATTTACGCACGAACAACTTTATGTGGCTTTATTGAGGGTCACTAGCAAAAAGGGGCTGAAGATACTCATATATGACAAGGATAAATTGTTATCTAATAGTACAAAAAATGTAGTCTACAAAGAAGTCTTTGAGCATGTTTAAGTCAAATAAATTGGAGTTGGAGTCGTAATTATCTTTTCTTATTATATAATAATGGATTTTTTATTACGGAGTATATTAGTTGCTTTGTAACATTTCAATTTTTTCCAATGAAAGAGAGTTATACAAGGTATTCTACCATATCAATCGTAATAAATATATTCAATTTCGATGTTAGTAAAATATTGATCCGAATAAAGAGACTAAGGAGTTCAATGAAGTAACACTAGCTCCTATTAGCTCGAGTCAAGCCACACTAGTTCCGCCTACTAGCCTAGTAGTATGCCTTCTCCAAGTACTAAGTTAGCTCACAAGGGAGCTGAACAAAGGAGTGAAGAAGTCAAGGATGATTATGGGCTGATTGGTTACTTCGTATTTAGCTCCATGTTCACATGGTGTGTACACTCAAGCTTTGTTGTTGGCTCCAAGTTCACACAAGACTACACGGCTGGTGACGCTTTGGTTTTAACTCCCTAGCTTTGGTTTTAACTCCATGTTTACACTAGCTTTGTTATTAGCTCCAACTTTGTAATTAACTCCATGTTCACATAGCCTTAGTCTTTGGTTTTGTCACCCTAAACCAACCGGTTTAAGGGCTCTTGTAGGCTATAAATAGCCGGTCATTTGAAGGAATAAAGAGGATCCAATTTGAAAATTAAAAACCTGAGTAAAAGTTAAGCTTTGTGCTTCCTTTTGTCGTCTTTGTAGTTTACAAGACAAAGTCTAGAGTGAGTCGCGTTATAAGCTCTAAACTCGCTATTTCAATCGAGTGTTTGATCTAGCAAACCGCTTTGTTGAAGTATAGGTCTACTTCACCTAGCATACTATCCTTTGGTTACGGTTTATTCATCCTCAAACTATCTTTACCTTCTGTTTTGATTACTTGTTTCACGTCCATTTCAGTATACTAATCATATCTCTCATTCTTGTTTCAAAGTTCATATCAACTCACATCATTAGTGGTATCAGAGCTTTGGTCATCTATTTAGACGCAAGCATGGCAGGAGTTGTGAGCTTTGAAGATGCTAGTTTCTTGGAAGGCCTAAAGAGAGAATCAGTGTGCAAGATGAACAAACTTTCTAAGTCCAATGGCACACCTGGTCCTGAAGTCTACTTGGGAGAAAGAGGAGAAGAAGGAAAGAACTATGAGCTCCCAACGTTTGGTAATGTCTTAGTATTACGTACACTTCATGCAAATCCTATTCCACAAAACACCGAACAAAGAGACCAACTCTTTCATACAAAATGTCTAGTTAATACCAAGTGGTGTAGTTTGATTATTGATGGGGGTAGTTGTACGAATGTGGCCTCTACTGAAGTGGTATCTAAGTTAGGTCTAACCACTACTAATCACCCTAAACCGTATGCTTTACATTGGTTAGATAATGAAAACAAAATCAAGGTCACAAAACAAGTAAGGGTAGGTTTAACTATGGGGTCTTATGTCGATGAAATTCTTTGTGATGTTATCCCTATGGATGCTTGTCATATACTTTTGGGGCGACCTTGGCAGTTTGATAGGGATGTGGTACACCATGGTAGAAAGAATGAATACGAATTGAGGGATAAGGGAAAGAAAATCATTCTAAAACCTATGACTCCCCAAGCTGTTAGAGCTATGACCTCCAGCAAGAACAAGAGATCTAACCTCACCATCTTTGCTAGTGAAAATGAAGTAGAGCAAGCTATACAAGAGGGGGAACGTGTATTTGTCATGATGGCTAAAGAAAAACCCGTAGAAGTTGAGAATAGACTTGGAGGAAAACCATTAGAGGAGTTGTTACACGAGTTTAAGGATGTCTTCCCTGAGGAATTACCCGTTGGTTTACCACCTATTAGAGGTATAGAACACCGAATCGATCTCATTCCAGGATCAACCTTACCCAACAAGGCTGCATATAGGTGTAACCCGGAGGAAACTAAGGAGTTACAAAGACAAATAGATGAGTTAATGAGTAAAGGGTACGTACGGGAGAGCCTTAGTCCTTGTGCTGTTCCAGTCCTTTTAGTACCTAAGAAGGATGGGACATGGAGAATGTGTGTGGACAGTAGAGCCGTTAACAACATCACCATCAAGTATAGGTTTCCTATTCCAAGATTGGATGATATGTTAGATGAGCTTCATGGGGCGGTGGTCTTCTCCAAAATTGATCTAAGGAGTGGTTACCATCAAATCAGAATGAGGGAGGGAGATGAATGGAAGACCGCTTTCAAAACCAAACATGGACTCTATGAGTGGACGGTCATGCCATTTGGTCTTACCAACGCTCCAAGCACGTTCATGAGGTTAATGAACGAGGTACTTAAGGCCTACTTAGGTCGCTTTATTGTGGTTTACTTGGATGATATACTTGTGTATAGCAGGTCTTTGGAAGAACATATGGAGCACTTGAGACTACTATTCACCACACTCCGCGAGCAACAACTTTTTGGGAAGAAGGAGAAGTGTGCCTTCTTTGTGGAGAGCGTAGTATTCCTTGGCTACGTAGTATCCAAAGGAGGGGTATCAGTTGATCAAACCAAAGTGGAATCCATACGTACTTGGCCAATCCCTTCCACCATTACAGAAGTAAGGTCTTTTCATGGTTTGGCTTCTTTTTACAGGAGATTCATCAAGGATTTCAGCACTATCACAAGCCCCATCACCGAGTGCTTGAAGAAAGGCGCATTTGTTTGGACCAAGGCTGCCCAAGAAGCCTTTGAAGCCATTAAAGAGAAGCTATGCTCCGCTCCTATCTTAGCCCTTCCTGATTTCTCTCAACCATTTGAAGTGGAATGTGACGCTAGTGGAGTTGGAATTGGTGCTGTTCTTGTGCAAAATAAGCGCCCCATTGCCTATTTCTTAGAGAAACTCAATGGAGCAAGGCTGAACTATTGCACCTACGACAAAGAGTTCTATGCCATAGTAAGAGCTCTTGATCATTGGAGTCATTACCTACGTACTAACCATTTTGTTCTTCATTCAGATCATGAGTCCTTAAAATATATCAATGGCCAACAAAAGTTAAGTCCAAGGCATGCCAAGTGGGTAGAATTCTTGCAATCCTTTCACTTCTCTTCAAAATACAAAGATGGAAAGAGTAACGTAGTAGCTGATGCACTATCCCGCCGCTACACTTTACTATCTACTTTGGATGTGAGGTTGCTTGGATTTGAGACTCTAAAGGACTACTACAACAATGATGCTGACTTTGGTGAAACCTTCACCAAATGCAAGGAAGGAGCCTTTGATGAGTTTGTTTTGCAGGAAGGATTCCTTTTCAAAGGAAACCGCCTGTGTGTGCCCAAGCATCCCATTAGGGAGCTACTGGTTAGAGAAGCTCATGGAGGAGGATTAGCGGGTCATTTTGGCATTACAAGAACGTTGGAGGTCTTAAAGGAACACTTCTTTTGGCCAAAGATGCAAGGGAGCGTCCAGAATGTGGTGAGCAAGTGTGTGACTTGCCAATTTGCCAAAAGTTCCTTCAAGCCTGGAGTTTACACGCCCTTGCCCACGCCTAGTAGACCATGGGAAGATGTATCCATGGATTTCATTGTAGCCTTACCAAGAACCGCTAGAGGAAAAGATGCTATCATGGTGGTGGTAGATCGGTTTTCAAAGATGGCTCACTTCATTGCTTGCCACAAAACAGATGATGCTAGCAACGTTGCTGACTTGTACTTCAAAGAGGTAGTGCGTCTCCATGGAGTACCCAAGTCCATTGTCTCTGATCGTGATTCAAAGTTCCTTAGTTACTTTTGGAACACATTATGGAGGAAGGTGGGAACCAAGCTCTTATTTAGCACTTCTCATCATCCACAAACAGATGGACAAACCGAGGTTACCAATCGCACTTTGGGGACGTTATTAAGGGGCCTTGTGAGTAAGACTCAAAAGGATTGGGATATCAAGCTTGCCCATGCTGAGTTTGCCTACAATCGCTCCCCCACTTATGCTACTTCTCATTCCCCTTTTGAGGCTGTTTATGGAATCAATCCTTACATGCCTTTGGACCTGATTCCCCTACCTAAAGACGAGTTGGTCCACAAGGATGCGGAGTCCAAACTAAAGGCTATGATCAAACTCCACGAGCAAATCCAAGAAAGGATCAAGGAGGTCAATGAAGCATACAAAAGGAAGTCCAACAAGAACAGGAAGCCAAGACTTTTTCAAGAGGGTGACTTAGTTTGGGTGCACTTGAGAAAAGAAAGGTTTCCAAGCAAAAGAAAGAATAAGTTGATGCCACGAGCTGAAGGACCTTACAAGATCATATCAAAGGTAAATGACAATGCTTACAAGGTGGAATTACCGGATGATTATGGAGTCCATGCCACGTTCAACGTAGGGGACCTTTCTCCCTATCTTGATGATGATGGCATTTCAGAATTGAGGGCAATTCCTTTTCAAGGGGGAGGAGATGATCCGAATAAAGAGACTAAGGAGTTCAATGAAGTAACACTAGCTCCTATTAGCTCGAGTCAAGCCACACTAGTTCCGCCTACTAGCCTAGTAGTATGCCTTCTCCAAGTACTAAGTTAGCTCACAAGGGAGCTGAACAAAGGAGTGAAGAAGTCAAGGATGATTATGGGCTGATTGGTTACTTCGTATTTAGCTCCATGTTCACATGGTGTGTACACTCAAGCTTTGTTGTTGGCTCCAAGTTCACACAAGACTACACGGCTGGTGACGCTTTGGTTTTAACTCCCTAGCTTTGGTTTTAACTCCATGTTTACACTAGCTTTGTTATTAGCTCCAACTTTGTAATTAACTCCATGTTCACATAGCCTTAGTCTTTGGTTTTGTCACCCTAAACCAACCGGTTTAAGGGCTCTTGTAGGCTATAAATAGCCGGTCATTTGAAGGAATAAAGAGGATCCAATTTGAAAATTAAAAACCTGAGTAAAAGTTAAGCTTTGTGCTTCCTTTTGTCGTCTTTGTAGTTTACAAGACAAAGTCTAGAGTGAGTCGCGTTATAAGCTCTAAACTCGCTATTTCAATCGAGTGTTTGATCTAGCAAACCGCTTTGTTGAAGTATAGGTCTACTTCACCTAGCATACTATCCTTTGGTTACGGTTTATTCATCCTCAAACTATCTTTACCTTCTGTTTTGGTTACTTGTTTCACGTCCATTTCAGTATACTAATCATATCTCTCATTCTTGTTTCAAAGTTCATATCAACTCACATCAAATATTATTTTGTCGTTATAAACTCAACTTAAAAACATTCCGTGCAAACGTGCACGGGTTAACACTAGTAACAATAACAATAATAACAATAACAACAACAACAACAATAATAATAATAAAAGCAGATCTGGTATTTCGGCCGGTAAGGAGGTAGATGTCGGTTTGATTGATGGGCACGACAAGCCTCTACGCCCGGCGGATTTGCTTCTTTATTCCTGGGATAGGGGCCGTGATGTGTGTGTCGATTTGACGGGGTCGTCCCCTTTGACCCAGTCTGCGATGTCTGATTTTCTACCTGGCCGCGCAGTCGCTGATGCTGCTCAGCGCAAGTGCGCCAAGTATGGAGATTTGTGCACCAAGACTGGGTATGGGTTCCTCCCTTTCTCTTTCTCTTCTCTAGGGGAGCTCGACGCGGAGTCCGCTGCTTTACTCAAGCGGATTCAGAAATTCTCTATTTCTCAGGACGCGGGAGCTCGGGCAGCTGCTTTTATTTTTACTCGTCTTAGTTTTTCTATCGCTAAGGGAGTGGGAGCCCAGATAGTATCTCGGCTTCCCTCCAACTTCTTATAATTTGTTCTGGTGTTTAATGAAAGTTCCGTTTTAATAATAATAATAATAATAATAATAATAATAATAATAATAATAATAATAATAATAATAATAATAATAATAATAATAATAATAATAATAATAATAATAATAATAATAATAATAATAATAATAATAATAATAATAAGCTTCTCTCTTCTCTCTCTAGGGAAGCTTTCCCTCTCGTTTTTCATCGCCAGATGCCTGTAACGACGGGTATGGGTCGGGGAAGAGGAAGGCCACCGAAGAACAAGCACAAATCAGATTCATCACAAAATGAGGATTCTGTTAATACTAATTTGAACGTGAATCAACAGCAGATGGAGGAGATGGAAGCTAATCAATTATCTGGAAAACAGGGGACTCCGTCGATTAATGATATGATCAATGAAGCTTTTCTTTCAGCTCAGAAGCAACAATCGGCAGATAAGAATTATAACCCTAACTCTAGTTCTGGTAATTTGGAGTTAGAAAAGAATGATGGTATCAATATGGGGAAGAACATGGATGAATCTCTGGGGAAGGTAGAAGTGGGAACTGGGAACAATGGAGGTAAAAAGGAACCGGAAATTATTAATTCATGGGCTAATAGAATTAAGGAAACAAAAATTGGTATGGATTTATTCTTTATTGATCATTGTGCAATTTCGGATGAGATTGAAATTCAATTGGATGATTTTGCTGACGAATTAAAGTTATGGAAGTTTACCCTCATGGGGAATGTGTTGGGTGCTAAGCCTACTCTCAAACAAATGACTGAATATGCTACGAAAAACTGGAACGCGGTAATGCCTGTTGTGCAATATTTCAAGAAAGGTTGGTTTTCCTTTCGATTCAGTAGGCAGGAAGACATGGATTGGGTTCTATGAGGGGGTCCGTGGCAATTGGGACGGAATTCGATTGTACTGAAACAATGAAGTCCGCTCTTCTCTACTGAAATGGACAGGATATCAACGGTACCAGTTTGGGTTATTTTCCCAGACCTCGATCCCTACCTTTGGTCAGATGCTGTTCTAAGCAAAATGGCGAGTAAAGTAGGGAAACCGTTATATGCTGATTACACTACAACTTACAAGGAGCGTCTATCCTTTGCTCGAGTGATGGTGGAGGTGGATGTCTCTAAGGAATTACCTTATCAGGTTACTCTTAATGTCCCAATTTTGGGTAAGTCGATTCAGAGAATTGACTACGAATGGCTGCCTTATTATTGCCATGGATGTGGCAAACTTGGTCATGAAATTGAAAGCTGCAGGAAAGAAAAGAAGAAGTCCAAAGTTGTAGGGGTTATATCTACCTCAATGAGATATACTCCAAAGAAGATTAACCCCCAAGAGCTAGGTGGTACCTCAGAGGATGGAGTACACTCTTCTCCTTCTGTAATGCATCAAGGATCTCTTGGGGAAGAGTCACCTAGAGGCCTGATTATCACTGACTCAGGACCCCACGCACTAGGCGGTACCTCAACGGATGTAGGTCAGATTTTGGGACAGAACAAGGCCGCGGAAGGCTTGGAGGGCCTGGGTGCTTGTTCTGATCCTGAGCCTGAGTTTACTCCGGTTGTAAAGCGTCCAGGATGTGCGGGGGTAGGTCTTAAGGTGAAAGGCTCTAGTGTAGACTGTGAAGAGGGAAGAAAAGGAGATAGGATTTGCAGCCTTGCTCACTCCAAACAGATTTGAACTTCTGCAGGGCAATGGCAACATTGTACAGGATGGAGAGGACTTATATCCTCCAATAGTGGATGCAATTCCTCCCGACATTGGTATATGATTGTTGGTACTTGGAATATTAGAGGTGGTAATGAACCCTTGAAGCAAAATGAGATCATAAAACTGATAAGGGGTAAAGGGATTGACATTTTGGGTGTTTTAGAGACTAGAATAAAGGAGGGTAAGGCAAGATCTATCTTTAAGAGGAAATTCAAAAATTATGGGGTTATTACTAACCATTGTTGCCACTACAATGGGCGTATTTGTGTGATTTGGAATCCTAGTAGTGTGAATATTTCGCAGGTGGAGATTGAGGATCAATGCATCCATATTCACGTGCATCATCTTGCGACCAATAAGCACCTTGATGTAACTATGGTTTATGGGCATAATGATCCTGTTGAGAGAGTAAGACTTTGGGAAAGATTAGTACAAATAAGTACAAATGCTAGTAATTGGATAGCTATGGGGGACTTTAATATTATTCGTTATAGCTCGGAGAAGATTGGTGGGAATGAACCTAAAGTTGATGATATGGATGATTTTAACAAATGTATTGAGGGATGTGATTTGCACGAGATTGCAGGACAAGGGTGCGAGTATACTTGGACAAATAAACAAGAATTGAAGGATAGAGTGTGGACTAGACTTGATAGAGCTCTTGTCAATATGAATTGGATTAACAATTTTCCTGATTCCTATGCTCAGATTTTGAATGCTGGGGTTTCTGATCACTCCCCAATAGTGGTTAGTGTTGTTAACGAAAAAAAGACTTATAGGAGATTTAGTTATCTCAATTGTTGGGCGACTCATCCTAATTTCCAACAGATAGTACAGGAAGCATGGGAAAAGAGGGTTACTGGGAGTGCTGGCTATTAGCTGTTTGGTAAGCTGAAAAATGTCAAAATTGCATTGAAAGAGCTCCATAAAAATTCTTTCACTAATGTGGCAGAAAGAATTGGACAATTGGAGATGGATTTGGACATTTGCCAGCAGCAGATTCAGAGTCATAAGAATGACATTAATCTTCTGGTGGAGGAGGGAAGAATCCTAGATGAATGGAAAAGACTTAAAAAGGCGGAGATAAGCATTGCTCACCAAAGGGCAAAAATGGATGCTATTGCGAAAGATGATGCTGCAACTAATTATTTCCACAATAGGATCAAAGAGAGAAGACAACAACAAGTCATAGGAACAATTACTGATAGGAAGGGTATAATTAGAAAAGGAAGAGAGGAGGTTGCTGCAAGTTTTGTGGATTATTATGAGAATCTTTTAGGGCATAAGAAGGATGTTGTGGCTATTGATAGAGACAGTATGGCTGTGGGGGGTAAGATTGAGCAGAATGACTGGGATATACTGTTGAATATACCTACGGATGATGAGATTAAGCGAGTTGTATTCTCTATTGGCTCTAACAAGAGTCCTGGCCCGGATGGTTTCTCGGCGGGGTTCTTTAAGGCTGCGTGGGGCATTATCGATAGAGATTTTTGCAAGGTTGTGAAGGAGTTTTTTATAAAAGGGAAACTGATGAAACAAGCGAATGCAACTCTTATTACTCTAGTGCCTAAGAAACAGGTTTGCCTATCCGTAATGGATTTCAGACCTCTTTCTTGTTGCTCTATTCTGTACAAGGCTATAAGTAAGTTACTCACAAACAGGATGCAAATGATAATACATAAGGTTGTAGGGCCTGAACAAGCTGCTTTCATTCACAATAGGAGCATTCATGAAAACATTGCTCTATCCCAATCTCTAATTAAGAATTACAATAGAAAGTACATTACTCCTCGATCTTTAATGAAAATCGATCTTAGGAAAGCGTTTGATTCCTTGCAATGGGAATTTATTGAGAATATGTTGAAGGAGTTTAATTTTCCTCCTCAATTTATTGTTTTGATTAGAACTTGCATCGAAGGGTCTTGGTTCTCAATAAAAGTGAATGGTACTTCTCAAGGTTTTTTTAAAGGCCGGAGTGGGGTTCGGCAAGGGGATCCACTCTCTCCTTACCTATTCGTCCTGAGCATGGAAGTCCTGTCACGATATCTTCGATACTGCCAATGTCTACCTCAGGTTTCTTATCATCCGAAATGTAAGCAAATTAATCTTAACCATCTTATTTTTGCCGATGATTTGATGGTTTTCTCTAGAGGAGATCTTCCTACTATTCAGGCTATTATGAATGCTTTGGATCAGTTTGAAGGTGAGTCTGGTTTACAAACTAATAAGGATAAAACGGAAATTTACTTAGGGGGTGTGAATGATGATGTAGTGAATATGATAATGGTTGCTACTGGGTTCTCAAAAGGAACCTTTCCTTGCAAATATTTAGGCATACCATTGAATGCTATCACTAATAGAATGGAGCACTATAATGCGTTATTTTCTAAGGTTCAGAGTTACATAACTGGTTGGTCTGCTACTGCTCTCACGTATGCAGGTCGTATAGAGCTAATTAATTCAGTTATTTTTGGGGTATTAAACTACTGGAGTGCTAATACGCTACTCCCACAGAATGTCCTACTCCAATTACAGCAGCTTTGTCGGACTTATTTGTGGATGGGTAAGATTGATAAGGGGCGGATGTATTACAAAAGTTGGGATAGCATGTGTGCTCCTTGGGATGAAGAGGGATTTGGGATAATTAATATGGAGGCTTGGAATAAGGCATTAATTTGCAATTGGCTTTGGATGATTATGAACAATCGGGACGGTATTTGGATTAATTGGATTAAGCGCTATATCTTGGGATCATTATCAATTTGGGAGATCAAGAAGGAGGAGAGATACACTGCTTCCCTCAAAAGTATTATTAAGATTAGGGATGAGATCATTTCTGGAATGGGAGATGTTCAGGAGGCTATAATTCTTATTTCTAGCTGGCAGAAAAACAACGTGTTCCAGACAACAATGGCCTATAACTGGTTCAGGCGCAAGTTTCCTAAGCACAGATGGCTTGACCTGATGCGAGGTCAAAATGTTATACCCAAGCATGGATT
Organism: Agrostemma githago; assembly: GCA_958450325.1. Classification (NCBI taxonomy): domain Eukaryota; kingdom Viridiplantae; phylum Streptophyta; class Magnoliopsida; order Caryophyllales; family Caryophyllaceae; genus Agrostemma; species Agrostemma githago. Next base: position 33,479,509 of record OY288243.1, on the reverse strand, counting down.
TATTGCATCCATGGCTGCCCAAAGGAAACTAGCTACGGTGGACAATATGAAGAAGAGAGGATTGCCTATGGTTAATAGATGTGTATTGTGCAGGCTCAAAGAGGAAGATCATGCTCACTTGTTCTTTCATTGCAGCTACGCGAGGAGCATCTGGCAAGGAATTCAAAATTGGCTGAACATCCAAGATAGAGGACAGGATTTGAAGGAGGAAATGAAGTGGAGTATGGCTAAAAGAAGGAGAAAGCATTGGAAAAATCGATGGTATTGTCACTGTTTGGCTGCAGTCGCGTACCACATATGGATTGAGCGTAACAACAGGCTGTTCCAAAATGAGAATATACCATGTATTAGCATTATTAATCAGATCAAGTTTGAGGTTTACATTAGAATGAGAAGTAAAGGTAGGGATCTTAGTTTGCTTAGAAGAGATTAAGGGGATTTGATTGTCTTATTAGGGGATCGACTTTGTAAGATAGTCTCTTTCTTTGCCCTTTTGGATGAATAAAGAGTCGTAACTTTCTTGCAAATAAAAAAAAATAATAAAAAAAAAAATAAAAAAATAATAATAATAATAATAAAAGCAGATCTGGTATTTCGGCTGGTAAGGAGGTAGATGTCGGTTTGATTGATGGGCACGACAGGCCCCTACGCCCGGCGGATTTGCTTCTTTATTCCTGGGATAGGGGCCGTGATGTGTGTGTCGATTTGACGGGGTCGTCCCCTTTGACCCAGTCTGCGATGTCTGATTTTCTAACTGGCCGCGCAGTCGCTGATGCTGCTCAGCGCAAGTGCGCCAAGTATGGAGATTTGTGCACCAAGACTGGGTATGGGTTCCTCCCTTTCTCTTTCTCTTCTCTAGGGGAGCTCGACGCGGAGGCCGCTGCTTTACTCAAGCGGATTCAGAAATTCTCTATTTCTCAGGACGCGGGAGCTCGAGCAGCTGCTTTTATTTTTACTCGTCTTAGTTTTTCTATCGCTAAGGGAGTGGGAGCCCAGATAGTATCTCGGCTTCCCTCCAACTTCTTGTAATTTGTTCTGGTGTTTAATGAAAGTTCCGTTTTAATAATAATAATAATAATAATAATAATAATAATAATAATAATAATAATAATAATAATAATAATAATAATAATAATAATAATAATAATAATAATAATAATAATAATAATAATAATAATAATAATAATAATAATAATAATAATAATAATAATAATAATAATAATAATAATAATAATAATAATAATAATAATAATAATAATAATAATAATAATAATAATAACCTTATCCGTGAGAGGATATTTTTGGGGATCACGCGGTTTCCTGTGCTGGTACTGTGGGGATTAAACATCGCCATAACCTTGTCCGTGACACACTGTTGGATATTTGCTTCCGGACGGGGATCTCTGCTGGCAAGGAGGTGGAGATTGGCCTCTGCGATGATGACGACAAGCCCTTGCGACCTGCCGATCTCCTGCTCTATTCGTGGGACAGGGGGCAGGATGTTTGTGTTGACCTGACCGAGTCTTCTCCTTTGACCCAGTCCGGCTTGACTTCTTTTGAGCCCGGTCGGGTCGTTGCTGATGCTGCTCATCGTAAGTGTGCCAAGTATCAGGCACGTTGCACGACGATTGTGTATGGTTTTCTTCCTTTCTCCTTCTCCTCTCTCGGCGAGCTCGACACGGAGACTGTCTCTCTGCTCCAGCGGATTCGTAAATTCGCTATGTCACAGGATGCTGGAGCGCGTGCCGCAGTTCATATTTTCACTAGAATTAGTTTCGCGATTGCTAAGGGAGTGGGGGCCCAGATAGTATCTAGGCTCCCCTCTAACTTCTTGTAATTTGTTCTGGTGTTTAATGCAAGTTCCGTTTTTATTAAAAAAAATACAAATAAAAATAATAATAATAATAATAATAATAATAAAGATTTTTAGAGAGGGTGAGGAGAGTGCGATCAGCCCCCCCTCTCCCGCCTAGGGTTTCCCGCTGCCCCCGCCGGCTGCCGTTTGGTCACCGCCGGTCGCCGCCTCCGGCCGGCCCGCCGCCGTCCCTACCTTCTCCAAGTTCAGTCGCCGCCTCCGGCCTGTCTTCTTCGTGCTCCCTCCTACTCTGCTGCTGCGTGTTGTTTTCCGGCCACCCTGTCTCCGGCCTCTGCCCGCCGCTGTTTCCGGCCTGAGTTTCGCCGGCAATTCTCCTCCCTCCAGGTGGGGTTTTCGTTTTACGGTTGGCTCGGGGTCTGGGGTTCCTTCTTCCGGTGAGTTCCCGGGTCTGTTGCTGCGTCCTTTTGCCTTTCGTCGCCGGTTCTGCTGCTCTGCCCACCTGTCGTCTCTTGCTCCCGCCTTTCCTCCCGCCTCTGACTGTTTTCGCCGCCTCGATTGTGGGTCTTGGGTTGTCGGGTTTTGGCCCCTGCTGCTGTGCTCTCTCCGGATTTCGCTCGCTCTTACCGGTTTTCGTCTGGGTTTCGACTTTTCCTTAGTCCTTTCACCTGTTTTTGTTGACCCTTTGTGTCTCTTCTCTTCTCCGGCCATCTTGCTGCCTGTTTGTGGTTTTTTTTGTGCTCTTCGGGTGTTTTTTTCAGTTTGGTCCCCTGTTACCCTGTTGTTTTTCCTGCTGCTCGTTACGGGTCTTCTTTATGCTAGTGTTCTCTGCTTCTTAGTGTTCGTTCTTGGGGGTTCTCTTGTGCGGGTCGGGTCTGTTTGTGTCCGGGTGTGTTTCGGTTGCTGCTTCGTGCTTGTTTCCCCGCTGGTTTGTGTGCTTTTGGTGGGGTTTTCACTGCTGTGGGTTTTTGGGTCGGCCTTGTTGGCTGCTACTCCGTCTTGTGGTTAAGGCTCCTCCTGTTTTGGGCTTTGTCTTCTTCGTCCTCCTCCTTCTTGGTTGTGTTGCGGGTGTTCGTGATGTGAGTTGATATGAACTTTGAAACAAGAATGAGAGATATGATTAGTATTCTGAAATGGACGTGAAACAAGTAACCAAATCAGAAGGTAAAGATAGTTTGAGGATGAATAAACCGTAACCAAAGGATAGTATGCTAGGTGAAGTAGACCTATACTTCAACAAAGCGCTTTGCTAGATCAAACACTCGATTGAAATAGCGAGTTTAGAGCTTGTAACGCGACTCACTCTAGACCTTGTCTTGTAAACTACAAAGACGAAACAAAAGGAAGCTTCAAAGCTTAACTTTTACTTGGGTTTTAATTTGCAAATTGGATGATGTTTATTCCTTCAAATGGCCGGCTATTTATAGCCTACAAGGGTCCTTAAACCGGTTGGTTTAGGGTGACAAAAACAAGGCTAAGACTAATGTGAACTAGGAGCTAAATACAAGGTTGGAGCTAATAACAAAGCTAGTGTAAACATGGAGCTAAAAACAAAGTTTGATGAAGAGTAATCAGCCGTGGTCTTCTTGTGTGAACATGGAGATGAAAACAAAGCTTGAGTAGGAGTAATGAGGCGCGGCAATGGTGTGAACATGGAGCCAAAAACAAGGCTAACAAGAGAGCCTTTTGACCGTGTACACCATGAGAACACAACCAGCTTTAAACCCTTCTTAACTTCAGTCCATTACCCATGCTTGAATGATTGTGACCCTAAGTTAATGTCTTCATTTTACCTTGATTAGTTGCTCCTTTATCCAGCTCAAATCCGAGCTAGCTCCATTTATTGAAGATGGCTACTTATTATTGCTAATGTAGCTGGCCTAAGCTTAAGTAGGAGCTAGTAGACTTTAGATGAGCTCATTAGAACTTCCTTACTTGGATTGGTAGCTCCTTGATTCGGATCATCTCCTCCCCCTTGACAAGGAATTGTCCTCAATTCTGAAATGTTAACTTTATCAAGGTATAGAAGAAGATCTTCTATTGGGAAGGTGGCTTGAACTCCATACTCATTCTGCAGCTTCAACTTGTAAGTTCTGTGGTTACCCTTGTGCGGAACTTCTGGTTGTGACTTCCATTTGCTCTTTCCTTGGTTTGGGAACTCCTCCATACTTACGTTAGCCAAAGACAAGTCATCCCTTATGAAGGGCCTTGTACTTCTGTTTTTGTTGTGCTCTCCTTTGTAGGCTGCTCTCGTTTTGCATCCTGAATTAGAATGCCTTGGAGTGCAAAGGGGGTTGCCTTTAGAAGGAAGTCTCACCTGCAAAATAGGGTCATCAAAAGTACTACAAGAGTTAGTCTTGTGTTTGGCCAGTACTTCAGTCTCCATGGAGTAGTAGTCCTTCCAATCCTCAATTCCAATTCTGGTTGTATGCGTGTTGTTACAAGACAACGCGTAGACCATGTCTTTGCCCTTACCTTCTACATACCTTAAGATCTCAGGATCTTTCCTAGGCATCATATAGGGGGGCGTTCCATTAGAGATAACAACACCTTGTTCCTTTTGCCACTCTTCAAATGGCGTCCCTTCACTGCCAATCTTAATTGGTTCTTCTTTGGTGGCACCAGACTCTCCTTTGTCGAGAGTATGTCCTTCTACAATTTTACTAGCAAACATTGAGAGGGTGGGTTTTCCGACTCTATTTGCTAACATGTTACACACGCTTTGAGGTGCCATGGGTTTGAGTATAATTTTCTTCCCTTTATCATTCAATTCATACTCATTCCTCCTCCCATGGTGAACTACGTCCCTATCAAACTGCCAAGGACGGCCTAATAGTATGTGACAAGCATCCATAGGAATTACATCACACAAAACCTCATCAACGTAGGAACCCATGGTTAATCCAACCCTCACTTGTTTAGTGACCTTTACCTTGTTCCCGTTGTTTAACCAATGTAAAGCATAAGGCTTAGGGTGATTAGTAGTAGCTAGACCTAGTTTGTCCACCATTTCAGTTGAGGCAACGTTGGTACAACTACCTCCATCGATGATTAGACTACACCACTTATCTTTAACTTGACACTTAGTATGGAACAGTTGGTCTCTTTGTTCAGTGTCTTGTTGAATTGGGTTAGTATGTAGAGTACGTAGTACTAGGAGTGTGTCATAAGCCGGGGGTTCATAAGCCTCAATATCTTCTTCCTCTTCTTCCTCCCCTTCATTAACATTAAAAACAGCCCCTATACGTTGTTCCTCCTCCCATAACTCATCCCTAACTGTGATTACTTCCCTTAAGGTCACAACTCTTTTGTTAGGACAAGCGTTTTTGAAGTGACCAAACCCTTGACATTTGAAACAACGTACCTTAGATAGACTAGTTTCAGTGGTTGTTTTGGGGGTAGACTGAGGTGGGGGTGCTGGGTTAGTCTTAACAATAAGGGGTTGATTAGAACTAGTAGGATTGACTCTATTGCTATCATCCATCCGAGACCAAGTATGACTCTTACTAGACTCACCCTCATGTCTTCCCTTCCCTTGCGCCTCAATTTTTAGACACAACCCACACAATGTATCAAAATCAGAATAAGGACACAAATCAACTGTATTGGCTATACTACGGTTTAATCCACGTAAGAATCTAGCCATTTTTATTTCTTCATTTTCCTCTACTTCTCCCATTAAAACCAAGTTCTCAAACTCGTCTATGTATTCACTAACACTCATTTTACCTTGCACAAGGTTAGCAATCTTTTTGTATAAGGATAACTTGTGTGTAGTTGGGACATACCTCTTACGTAGTTTACGTTTTAAGGACTCCCAAGAAGTAATCTTACCCTTTCCACTTCTGGTGCGTTGTACCTTAAGCCCTTCATACCAAAGGGAGGCCCCTTTGCTTAGCTTTAGGATGGCGTATTTGCACCTCTCTTCGTCCTCCAAATCCTTGAAGTCAAAGAGCTTCTCTATGTTTCTTTCCCACTCCAAGTAGACTTCAGGATCAGTACCACTATTAAACTCAGGGAGTTCATTTACCTTGATCCTGTCCACCAGTTCCCTCCTTGGTTGGAAGCGAGAATTCTTGGGCTGGAAGTTCTCCAATGCCTTCTTTAGTTGTTCCAGGAAGGTAGGATCTTCAAAGTTCAACACACCTGCCATGCTTACGTCTAAATGGATGACCAAAGCTCTGATACCACTAATGATGTGAGTTGATATGAACTTTGAAACAAGAATGAGAGATATGATTAGTATTCTGAAATGGACGTGAAACAAGTAACCAAATCAGAAGGTAAAGATAGTTTGAGGATGAATAAACCGTAACCAAAGGATAGTATGCTAGGTGAAGTAGACCTATACTTCAACAAAGCGCTTTGCTAGATCAAACACTCGATTGAAATAGCGAGTTTAGAGCTTGTAACGCGACTCACTCTAGACCTTGTCTTGTAAACTACAAAGACGAAACAAAAGGAAGCTTCAAAGCTTAACTTTTACTTGGGTTTTAATTTGCAAATTGGATGATGTTTATTCCTTCAAATGGCCGGCTATTTATAGCCTACAAGGGTCCTTAAACCGGTTGGTTTAGGGTGACAAAAACAAGGCTAAGACTAATGTGAACTAGGAGCTAAATACAAGGTTGGAGCTAATAACAAAGCTAGTGTAAACATGGAGCTAAAAACAAAGTTTGATGAAGAGTAATCAGCGGTGGTCTTCTTGTGTGAACATGGAGATGAAAACAAAGCTTGAGTAGGAGTAATGAGGCGCGGCAATGGTGTGAACATGGAGCCAAAAACAAGGCTAACAAGAGAGCCTTTTGACCGTGTACACCATGAGAACACAACCAGCTTTAAACCCTTCTTAACTTCAGTCCATTACCCATGCTTGAATGATTGTGACCCTAAGTTAATGTCTTCATTTTACCTTGATTAGTTGCTCCTTTATCCAGCTCAAATCCGAGCTAGCTCCATTTATTGAAGATGGCTACTTATTATTGCTAATGTAGCTGGCCTAAGCTTAAGTAGGAGCTAGTAGACTTTAGATGAGCTCATTAGAACTTCCTTACTTGGATTGGTAGCTCCTTGATTCGGATCAGTTCGGTTTTCTTTTTCCCCCTTGCTAGCCTCTGTTTTTATGTGCTTTCGGTCCGTGGTTCGTCCTTGCTTGCCCTCACCATGCCTCCGGTAGTTCGTTTTCATTGCCCGTTCGTTGGTCTTTCTAAGTGTCAGGATAATCGTGGACAAGGTCTTACCAAAGCATCATTGCGCATTCACCTTCGCGATCATCATTTTTGCGCCGGTGCTCAGGTATTAACGCGTCAAACTCTCTCCAGTAGCGTGTCTGTCTTTTCTGCGGTTGAGGTTACCTTTAAACGTATGACCATTTGGTTGTGCGGTGTTTGCCTGGCGACTCACTCGCTCACTTCTTGTTGTCGGCATGATGGGGGGGGGGGGTCAGGTTGAGCCGCCTGATTGTGGAGATGGTTTTGTCCGATTTATCCTTTATGACCTGCCTCGCCCCGTTCTGCCTCCTGTGCCGTCGACGGGATCTTCTGATCTGGACCCACTCCCTTGTCTTTCTTTGAGTTCTCTTGATCTCTTGCTCTCTAAGGGGTTGCGCACGGTTAAATCGATACCCCCTAGGTGTCGGCTTGGGTTCGCGCGGGCTTTGAAGAGTGCCCTGGATGATGTCGCGGGAGCCCCTTTTGATATATCTTGTTGGGTTGCTTTGCTCGTGTATCCCATTTGTGTTTTGAAGACTTTCGTCCCGAGGAGTAATTTGGAATGCCGATCTTCTATTCGACGACAACGTCAGGAGGAGGCTATCGTAGGTGTTATTCGTACTTGGGGGATGCCGGGGGGTAAGTTGTTGCTCTTGCGTGAGACTTTGGCTGAGGACTCCCCTTCTTTTTGTGTGGAGGAGGGGTTCGACCCAGGTGAGCTTAACATTTGTCAGTGTCGTAAGAAGATTTCTGATGGTCATTATACGGCGGCCGTTCGTGTTCTTTCTTCGTCCGGTGTCGCACCTTACACCGAGGCCACCCTCCGGGCCCTTCAGGATAAACATTCGGCTGCTCCTTCTCCTACCCTCCCGTCTGACCCTCTCGACCACTGCCTTGATGTGTCGGTGTCTGTTGTTTTGGACATGATCCGGAGTTTCCCACGAGGCACGTCTTGTGGGAGGGATGGGCTTCGGGCCCAGCATCTGCTGGATTGTTTGAGTGGTGCTGCTATCGCCATTTCTGATGATCTGACTACCTCTATCGCTCGGGTGGTCAACCTTTTTCTCGGGGGGAAGTGTCCACAAGGGTTAGGTGAATACATTGCCAGCGCTCCACTCACCCCGCTCGTTAAGCCGGGGGTGGGGTTCGTCCCATTGCTGTGGGCACTATCTGGAGGCGCCTTGTTTCTAAGGTCGGAGCTTACTTGGTTGGCCCATCTTTATGTGGCTATGTTGAGGACCTTCAATTCGGGGTTGGTGTTTCTAGCGGGGGTGAAGCTATTCTGCATCCTTGAACCGCCTTGTAGGGGACCGTGGCGCGGATGTGGGTCATTCCATGCTACTTGTTGATTTCCAAAATGCCTTTAACTTGGTTGATCGGACGAGTATGCTGCAGAAGGTTCGCCATCAGTGCCCCGCCCTCTCCCGTTGGGTTGAGTTTTGCTACTCCAGCCCCGCCAGGCTCTACTATGGGGAGCACAGCCTCCGCTTGTGTCAGGGGGTTCAGCAAGGTGACCCTTTAGGTCCTGATGTGAGTTAATAAGAACTTTGAAACAAGAACGTGAAGATGGATTAGTATTCTGAAATGTACGTAAACAAAGTAACCAAAACAGATTGTGAGGATGAATAAACCGTAACCAAAGGATAGTATGCTTAGTGAAGTAGACCTATACTCCAACAAAGCGGGTGCTAAATCAAACACGCGATTGAAGTAGCGAGTTTAGAGCTTGTAACGCGACTTACTCTAGACTTTGTCTTGTAAACAACAAGGACGTAAAAGAAAGCTTAGCTTTACTCAGGTTTTTGATATGAATGTTGGATGTTTTATTCATTCAAATAGATGGCTATATATAGCCTACAACATGACCCTTAAACCGGCTGGTTAGGGTGACAATAACAAAGCTTACACCTTATGTGAACTAGGAGCTAATAACAAAGCTATGTAAACTAGGAGCTAATAACAAAGCTATGTAAACTAGGAGCTAATAACAAAGCTCTAACAAAGAGCAATCAGCCGCGGCACATTGTGTGAACATGGAGCCAAAAACAAAGCTTGAGGATGTGCACACTATGTGAACATAGCCATGGTATGAACCCAAGTTAATGCCTTCAATTTACCTTGACTTCTTTGCTCTTTTATTCGTCCCCATACGAGCTAACTTATTATTTGGAGGAGGCACACTACTAGGCTGGTAGGAGGTGCTAATGTGGCTTGACTAGGACCATTAGGAGCTAGTGTTACTTCATTGAACTCTTTAGCCTCTTCATTCGGATCATCTCCTCCCCCTTGAAAAGGAATTGTCCTCAATTCTGAAATGCCATCATCATCAAGATAAGGAGAAAGATCTCCCACATTGAACGTGGCATGAACTCCATAATCATCCGGTAATTCCACCTTGTAAGCATTGTCGTTTACCTTTGATATGATCTTATAAGGACCTTCTGCTCGTGGCATCAACTTATTCTTCCTTTTGCTTGGAAACCTCTCTTTTCTCAAGTGAACCCAAACTAAGTCACCTTCTTGAAAAAGTCTTGGTTTCCTGTTTTTGTTGGACCTTCTTTTGTATGCTTCATTTACCTCCTTGATCCTTTCTCGAATTTGCTCGTGGAGTTTTATCATAGCCTTCAGTTTGGACTCCGCATCTTTGTGGGCTAACTCTTCCTTAGGTAGAGGAATCAGGTCCAAAGGGATGTAAGGGTTGATTCCATACACGGCCTCAAAAGGAGAGTGAGAGGTAGCATAAGTAGGCGAGCGATTGTAGGCAAATTCAGCATGGGCAAGCTTGATATCCCAATCCTTTTGAGTCTTGCTTACAAGTCCTCTTAACAACGTGCCCAAAGTGCGATTGGTAACCTCGGTTTGTCCATCTATTTGTGGATGATGAGAAGTGCTAAATAAGAGCTTGGTTCCCACCTTCCTCCATAATGTGTTCCAAAAGTAACTAAGGAACTTGGAATCACGATCAGAGACAATGGACTTGGGTACTCCATGGAGAAGCACCACCTCTTTGAAGTACAAATCAGCTACATTGCTAACAAACTCATCAAAAGCTCCCTCCTTGCATTTAGTGAAAGTTTCACCAAAATCCGCATCATTGTTGTAGTAATCCTTTAGAGTTTCAAATCCGAGTAGTCTAACATCCAAAGTAGATAGTAGAGTGTAGCGGCGGGATAGTGCATCAGCTACTACGTTACTTTTACCATCTTTGTACTTTGAAGAGAAATGAAAGGATTGCAAGAATTCCACCCACTTGGCATGCCTTGGACTTAACTTTTGCTGGCCATTGATGTACTTTAGGGACTAATGATCTGAATGGAGAATAAAATGGTTAGTACGAAGATAATGACTCCAATGATCAAGAGCTCTTACTATGGCATAGAACTCCTTGTCGTAGGTGCAATAGTTCAGCCTTGCTCCATTGAGTTTCTCTGAAAAGTAGGCAATGGGACGCCTATTTTGCACGAGAACAACACCAATTCCTACTCCACTAGCGTCACATTCCACCTCAAATGGTTGAGAGAAATCAGGAAGGGCTAAGATAGGAGCGGAACATAACTTCTCTTTGATGGCTTCAAAGGCTTCTTGGGCAGCTTTGGACCAAACAAACGCGCCTTTCTTCAAGCATTCGGTGATAGGACTTGTGATAGTGCTAAAGTCCTTAATGAATCTCCTGTAAAAGGAAGCCAAACCATGGAATGATCTTACTTCTGTAATGGTGGAAGGGATTGGCCAAGTACGTATGGATTCCACTTTGGTTTGATCAACGGACACTCCTTCTTTAGACACCACGTAGCCAAGGAACACTACACTTTCCACAAAGAAAGCACACTTCTCCTTCTTCCCAAAGAGTTGTTGCTTGCGAAGTGTTGTAAATAGTAGTCTTAAGTGCTCCATATGCTCCTCCAAAGACCTGCTATACACAAGAATATCATCCAAGTAAACCATAATAAAGCGACCTAAGTAGGCCTTAAGTATTTCATTCATTAGCCTCATGAATGTGCTTGGAGCGTTGGTGAGACCAAATGGCATGACCGTCCACTCATAGAGTCCATGCTTGGTTTTGAAAGCGGTCTTCCATTCATCTCCTTCCCTCATTCTGATTTGATGGTACCCACTTCTTAGATCAATTTTGGAGAAGACCACTGCCCCATGAAGCTCGTCCAACATATCATCCAACCTTGGAATAGAAAATCTATACTTGATGGTGATGTTGTTAACGGCTCTACTATCTACACACATTCTCCAAGTCCCATCTTTCTTAGGTACTAAAAGGACTGGAACAGCACAAGGACTAAGGCTCTCCCGCACATACCCTCGACTCATTAACTCATCAATTTGCCTTTGTAATTCCTTAGTCTCCTCCGGATTACATCTATATGCTGCCTTATTGGGTAAGGCTGCTCCTGGAATGAGGTCGATTTGGTGTTCTATACCTCTAATAGGTGGTAAACCAACGGGTAATTCCTCGGGGAAGACATCCTTAAACTCGTGTAACAACTCCTCAAATGGCTTTCCTCCAAGCCCATTCTCAAATACTAAGGGTTCCTCTGATGTGAGTTGATATGAACTTTGAAACAAGATTATGAAATAGTATTAGTATTCTGAAATGGAACGTGAATGAGTAACCAAAACAAAAAGGAATGATAGCTTTAAGGAAGTATAAACCGTAACCAAGGATAGTATGCTAGGTGAAGTAGACCTATACTTCAACAAAGCGGTTGCTAGATCAAACACTCGATTGAAATAGCGAGTTTAGAGCTTGTAACGCGACTCACTCTAGACTTTGTCTTGTGAACTACAAGGACGAAACAGAAAGCTACGCTTTACTCAAGTTTTGTTATGCAAATTGGATGTTCCTATTCCTTCAAAATGGCCGGCTATTTATAGCCTACAAGAGCCCTTAAACCGGTTGGTTTAGGGTGACAAAAACAAAGCTAAGACTATTGTGAACTAGGAGCTAATTACAAGGTTGGAGCTAATAACAAAGCTAGTGTAAACATGGAGTTAAAACCAAAGCTAGGGAGTTAAAACCAAAGCTTCACCAAGAGTAACCAGCCGTGTAGTCTTGTGTGAACATGGAGCCAACAACAAAGCTTGAGTGTACACACCATGTGAACATGGAGCTAGAAACGAAGTAACCAATCAGCCCATAATCAACCTTGACTTCTCTACTCCTTTATTCAGCTCCCTTGTGAGCTAACTTAGTACTTGGAGAAGGCATACTACTAAGCTAGTAGGAGGAGCTAGTGTGGCTTGACTCGAGCTAATAGGAGCTAGTGTTACTTCATTGAACTCCTTAGTCTCTTCATTCGGATCATCTCCTCCCCCTTGAAAAGGAATTGCCCTCAATTCTGAAATGCCATCATCATCAAGATAGGGAGAAAGGTCCCCTACGTTGAACGTGGCATGGACTCCATAATCATCCGGTAATTCCACCTTGTAAGCATTGTCATTTACCTTTGATATGATCTTATAAGGTCCTTCAGCTCGTGGCATCAACTTATTCTTTCTTTTGCTTGGAAACCTCTCCTTTCTCAAGTGAACCCAAACTAAGTCACCTTCTTGAAAAAGTCTTGGTTTCCTGTTTTTGTTGGACCTTCTTTTGTATGCTTCATTTACCTCCTTGATCCTTTTGGTAGTGGAATCAGGTCCAAAGGCATGTATGGGTTGATCCCATATACAGCCTCAAAAGGGGAATGAGAAGTAGCATAAGTGGGGGAGCGATTGTAGGCAAACTCAGCATGGGCAAGCTTGATATCCCAATCCTTTTGAGTCTTACTTACAAGGCCCCTTAATAACGTTCCCAAAGTGCGATTGGTAACCTCGGTTTGTCCATCTGTTTGCGGATGATGAGAAGTGCTAAATAAGAGCTTGGTTCCCACCTTCCTCCATAATGTGTTCCAAAAGTAACTAAGGAACTTTGAGTCACGATCAGAGACAATGGACTTGGGTATTCCATGGAGACGCACTACCTCTTTGAAGTATAAGTCAGCAACATTGCTAGCATCATCTGTCTTGTGGCAAGCAATGAAGTGAGCCATCTTTGAAAACCGATCTACCACCACCATGATAGCATCTTTTCCTCTAGCGGTTCTTGGTAAGGCTACAATGAAATCCATGGATACATCTTCCCATGGCCTGTTAGGAGTGGGCAAGGGCGTGTAAACTCCGGGTTTGAAAGAACTTTTGGCAAATTGGCAAGTCACACACTTGCTCACTACATGCTGGACACTTCCTTGCATTTTTGGCCAAAAGAAGTGTTCCTTTAAGACCTCCAACGTTCTTGTAATGCCAAAATGACCCGCTAATCCTCCTCCATGAGCTTCTCTAACCAGTAGCTCTCTAATGGGATGCTTGGGCACACACAGGCGGTTTCCTTTGAAAAGAAATCCTTCCTGCAAAATAAACTCATCAAAGGCTCCCTCTTTGCATTTGGTGAAGGTTTCACCAAAGTCAGCATCATTGTTGTAGTAGTCCTTTAGAGTCTCAAATCCAAGCAACCTCACGTCCAAAGTAGATAGTAAAGTGTAGCGGCGGGATAGTGCATCAGCTACTACGTTACTCTTTCCATCTTTGTATTTTGAAGAGAAATGAAAGGATTGCAAGAATTCTACCCACTTGGCATGCCTTGGACTTAACTTTTGTTGGCCATTGATGTATTTTAAGGACTCATGATCTGAATGCAGAATAAAATGGTTAGTACGAAGGTAATGACTCCAATGATCAAGAGCTCTTACTATGGCATAGAACTCCTTGTCGTAGGTGCAATAGTTCAGCCTTGCTCCATTGAGTTTCTCCGAGAAATAAGCAATGGGGCGCTTATTTTGCACAAGAACAGCACCAATTCCAACTCCACTAGCGTCACATTCCACCTCAAATGGTTGAGAGAAATCAGGAAGGGCTAAGATAGGAGCGGAGCATAGCTTCTCTTTAATGGCTTCAAAGGCTTCTTGGGCAGCCTTGGTCCAAACAAATGCACCTTTCTTCAAGCACTCGGTGATGGGGCTTGTGATAGTGCTGAAATCCTTGATGAACCTCCTGTAAAAAGAAGCCAAACCATGAAAGGACCTTACTTCTGTAATGGTGGAAGGGATTGGCCAAGTACGTATGGATTCCACTTTGGTTTGATCAACTGACACCCCTCCTTTGGATACTACGTAGCCAAGGAATACTACGCTTTCCACAAAGAAGGCACACTTCTCCTTCTTCCCAAAAAGTTGTTGCTTGCGGAGTGTTGTGAATAGTAGTCTCAAGTGCTCCATATGTTCTTCCAAAGACCTGCTATACACAAGGATATCATCCAAGTAAACCACAATAAAGCGGCCTAAGTAGGCCTTAAGTACCTCGTTCATTAACCTCATGAACGTGCTTGGAGCGTTGGTAAGACCAAATGGCATGACCGTCCACTCGTAGAGTCCATGTTTGGTTTTGAAAGCGGTCTTCCATTCATCTCCCTCCCTCATTCTGATTTGATGGTAACCACTCCTTAGATCAATTTTGGAGAAGACCACCGCCCCATGAAGCTCATCTAACATATCATCCAACCTTGGAATAGGAAACCTATACTTGATGGTGATGTTGTTAACGGCTCTACTATCCACACACATCCTCCATGTCCCATCCTTCTTAGGTACTAAAAGGACTGGAACAGCACAAGGACTAAGGCTCTCCCGCGCGTACCCTCTACTCATTAACTCATCTATTTGTCTTTGTAACTCCTTAGTTTCTTCCGGGTTACACCTATATGCAGCCTTGTTGGGTAAGGTTGATCCTGGAATGAGGTCGATTTGGTGTTCTATACCTCTAATAGGTGGTAAACCAACGGGTAATTCCTCAGGGAAGACATCTTTAAACTCGTGTAACAACTCCTCTAATGGTTTTCCTCCAAGTCCATTCTCAACTTCTACGGGTTTTTCTTTAGCCATCATGACAAATACACGTTCCCCCCCTTGTAAAGCCTGTTCTACTTCACTTTCACTTGCAAAGATGGTGAGGTTAGGTTTCTTAGCTTTGTTGGAGGTCATAGCTCTAACAGCTTGGGGAGTCATAGGTTTTAGAATGATTTTCTTTCCCTTATCCCTTAATTCGTATTCATTCTTTCTACCATGGTGTACCACATCCCTATCAAACTGCCAAGGTCGCCCCAAAAGTATATGACAAGCATCCATAGGGATAACATCACAAAGAACTTCATCGACGTAAGACCCCATAGTTAAACCTACTCTTACTTGTTTTGTGACCTTGATTTTGTTTTCATTATCTAACCAATGTAATGCATACGGTTTAGGGTGATTAGTAGTGGTTAGACCTAACTTAGATACCATTTCAGTAGAGGCCACATTCGTACAACTACCTCCATCAATAATCAGGCTACACCATTTGGTATTAACTAGACATTTTGTGTGAAAAAGTTGGTCTCTTTGTTCGGTGTTGTGTGGAATGGGGTTAGCATGAAGTGTACGTAGTACTAAAACATTACCAATGGTTGGAAGCTCATAGTCTTTTCTTTCTTCCTTCTTTTCTCCCAAGTAGACTTCCGGACCAGATGCGCCTATGGGCTCAGAAAGTTCGTTCATCTTGCACACTGATTCTCTCTTTAGGCCTTCCAAGGAACTAACGTCTTCAAAGCTCGCAACTCCTGCCATGCTTGCGTCTAAATGGATGAACAAAGCTCTGATACCACTAATGATGTGAGTTGATATGAACTTTGAAACAAGATTATGAAATAGTATTAGTATTCTGAAATGGAACGTGAATGAGTAACCAAAACAAAAAGGAATGATAGCTTTAAGGAAGTATAAACCGTAACCAAGGATAGTATGCTAGGTGAAGTAGACCTATACTTCAACAAAGCGGTTGCTAGATCAAACACTCGATTGAAATAGCGAGTTTAGAGCTTGTAACGCGACTCACTCTAGACTTTGTCTTGTGAACTACAAGGACGAAACAGAAAGCTACGCTTTACTCAAGTTTTGTTATGCAAATTGGATGTTCCTATTCCTTCAAAATGGCCGGCTATTTATAGCCTACAAGAGCCCTTAAACCGGTTGGTTTAGGGTGACAAAAACAAAGCTAAGACTATTGTGAACTAGGAGCTAATTACAAGGTTGGAGCTAATAACAAAGCTAGTGTAAACATGGAGTTAAAACCAAAGCTAGGGAGTTAAAACCAAAGCTAGGGAGTTAAAACCAAAGCTTCACCAAGAGTAACCAGCCGTGTAGTCTTGTGTGAACATGGAGCCAACAACAAAGCTTGAGTGTACACACCATGTGAACATGGAGCTAGAAACGAAGTAACCAATCAGCCCATAATCAACCTTGACTTCTCTACTCCTTTATTCAGCTCCCTTGTGAGCTAACTTAGTACTTGGAGAAGGCATACTACTAAGCTAGTAGGAGGAGCTAGTGTGGCTTGACTCGAGCTAATAGGAGCTAGTGTTACTTCATTGAACTCCTTAGTCTCTTCATTCGGATCATCCTCTCTAGCCACCATGACAAAGACACGCTCCCCCCCTTGTAAAGCCTGTTCTACTTCACTCTCACTCGCAAAGATGGTAAGGTTAGGCTTCTTGGTTTTGTTGGAGGTCATAGCTCTAACAGCTTGGGGAGTCATAGGTTTCAGAATGATTTTCTTTCCCTTATCCCTTAACTCGTATTCATTTTTTCTCCCATGGTGTACTACATCCCTATCAAACTGCCAAGGATGCCCCAAAAGTATATGACAAGCATCCATAAGGATAACATCACAAAGAACTTCATCGACATAAGACCCCATGGTTAAACCTACTCTTACTTGTTTTGTGACCTTTATTTTGTTTCCATCATCTAACCAATGTAATGCATACGGTCTAGGGTGGTTAGTAGTGGTTAGGCCTAACTTAGTTACCATTTCAGTAGAGGCAACATTGGTACAACTACCTCCATCAATGATCAAACTACACCATTTGCTATTAACTAGACACTTAGTGTGAAATAGTTAGTCTCTTTGTTCGGTGTTGTGTGGGATGGGGTTAGCATGAAGTGTACGTAGTACTAAAGCATTACCATACGTTGGGAGTTTATAGTCCTTTCCTTCTTCCTCCCTTTCTCCCAAGTAGACTTCAGGACCAGTTACACCATTGGACTTAGAAAGCTCGTTCACTATGTCCACCGGTTCTCGCCTAAGGTTTTCCAAGAAGCTAGAGTCTTCAAAGCTCACAACTCCTGCCATGCTTTACGTCTAATGGATGACCAAAGCTCTGATACCACTAATGATGTGAGTTAATAAGAACTTTGAAACAAGAACGTGAAGATGGATTAGTATTCTGAAATGTACGTAAACAAAGTAACCAAAACAGATTGTGAGGGTGAATAAACCGTAACCAAAGGATAGTATGCTTAGTGAAGTAGACCTATACTCCAACAAAGCGGGTGCTAAATCAAACACGCGATTGAAGTAGCGAGTTTAGAGCTTGTAACGCGACTTACTCTAGACTTTGTCTTGTAAACAACAAGGACGTAAAAGAAAGCTTAGCTTTACTCAGGTTTTTATATGAATGTTGGATGTTTTATTCATTCAAATAGATGGCTATATATAGCCTACAACATGACCCTTAAACCGACTGGTTAGGGTGACAATAACAAAGCTTACACCTTATGTGAACTAGCAGCTAATAACAAAGCTCTAACAAAGAGCAATCAGCCGCAGCACATTGTGTGAACATGGAGCCAAAAACAAAGCTTGAGGATGTGCACACTATGTGAACATAGCCATGGTATGAACCCAAGTTAATGCCTTCAATTTACCTTGACTTCTTTGCTCTTTTATTCGTCCCCATACGAGCTAACTTATTATTTGGAGGAGGCACACTACTAGGCTGGTAGGAGGTGCTAATGTGGCTTGACTAGGACCATTAGGAGCTAGTGTTACTTCATTGAACTCTTTAGCCTCTTCATTCGGATCAGGTCCCCTCCTTTTCTCTCTGGTCCTGCATCCCTTGGTTCGTAGGATCAGGGATTCCTTTGACCTTTGCTTTCAGGCTTGGTACCTCGATGACGGTACTATTGTTGGGGATACGCTTGTCGTGGGGAAGGTTCTTCAGATGATCATGGAGGAGGGCCTCCGTTCTGGCCTCCACCTTAATGTTGCGAAGACGGAGGTCTTTTGGCCTGTCGAAGATCCGAGAAGCAGATGTGCTGGTATTTTCCCTACCTCTATTGCCAGGCCCCTGCACGGTGTTAAGGTCCTGGGGGGACCGGTCAGCGTGCACCCTGCTTTCAGCGGCGCTCTTGTCTCGAAGAGGGTCGCCCGTACTATAGAGCTCATGGACTTAGTTGCTACGATTGAGGATCCCCAGTGCGAGTTACTTCTTCTCCGGGCGTGCACAGGTATTTCTAAGTTATACTTTGCCTTGCGCACTTGCTCTCCCCTTGCTTTTGGGTCGGCCCACCTTTCCTTCGACACTGCGCTCCGATCTGGTCTTGAGCGTAATGTCACGGCATCCGGACCCGGTTTCGGGGAGTGGCAGTGGCGGCTGGCCACCCTCCCCTTTTCCTTAGGGGGGCTCGGTGTCTTTGCTGCCGCGGATGCCCTTCACTTTGCCTTCCTTGCTTCTCGCCTCCAGTCTGCCGATTTACAAGCTAAGCTGCTTTGCCCCTCCGAGATCACCTCTCCGGGATTTGCCCTTGAGTCTGCCTTGAGTGGGTTTGTTGAGGCTACCGGCTCTGACTTCTTGAGTAACCCTCTGAGATCGCTGCCCCAAAACTTATGAAGAAATTGGCAGATATATATTTCATGAGGGTTGCTTCAGCGGCAGAATCTGTTTTCTCCTTGACTCCTCGACAGGCTGCCTTGTGGAGATCTCAACAGGGGGACCATTCTTCTGACTGGTTGAGGGCTGTCCCTATTACTGGGCTTGGGCAAACCATGAACGGTCGGACATATCGCAGTGTGCTTAGTTACCGCCTTGGAGTCCCTTTGTTCCCGCTTTCCGGGACTTGCTCTTCCTGCTCCAGGTGATGTGAGTTAATATGAACTTTGAAACAAAACGTGAAGATTGATAGTATTCGGAAAATGAATGTAAACAAAGTAACCAAGACAGGTTGTAAGGATGAATAAACCGTAACCAAAGGATAGTATGCTTAGTGAAGTAGACCTATACTCCAACAAAGCGGGTGCTAAATCAACCACGCGATTGAAGTAGCGAGTTTAGAGCTTGTAACGCGACTAACTCTAGACTTTGTCTTGTAAACAACAAGGACGTAAAAGAAAGCTTAGCTTTACTCAGTTTTGTGATGTCAATATTGGATGTCTTATTCATTCAAGTAGATGGCTATATATAGCCTACAAAATGACCCTAAAACCGGCTGATTAGGGTGACAATAACAAAGCTACATGGTGACAAAAACAAAGCTTAAACCTATGTGAACTAGGAGCTAAAAACAAAGCTTAAACCTATGTGAACTAGAAGCCAAAAACAAAGCTAACTATGTGAACACAATCAGCCCATAATCATCCTCTTAATTCTGGTGCACTCCCCATGCTTGAATGAGTGTGAACCCAAGTTAATGCCTTCTTATTATCTTGACTAATTGCTCCTTTAATCAGCCCACACACGAGCTAGCTCACCAATTGTAGTAGGCACACTACTAAGCTGGTAGGAGGTGCTAGTGTGACTGAACTAAGACCATTAGGAGTTAAGGTGACTTCATTGAACTCTTTAGTAGCTTCTTGATTCGGATCATCTCCTCCCCCTTGAAAAGGAATTGTCCTCAATTCGGAAATGCCATCTTCATCAAGGTAAGGAGCAAGATCTCTCACTTTGAATGTGGCATGAGCTTCATAACCATCCGGCAACTTCATCTTGCAAACATTGTTGTTTCCCTTGTATGGAGCTTCTGTTTGGGGCATCAATCTGTTCTTTCTTTTGCTAGCTTCATCCGTTGTGTAACAAACACTGAGGTGAGTCATTTTGGAGAATGGCAAGTACTCTCTTGGTTTGAAGGGACTCTTTGGGAAAGGACTTGTTAAGTATTTGCTCACGATGTTTAGAATACTCCCTTGTGTCTTTAGCAAAAGGAAGTGCTCCTTTAACGTCTCTAAGGTCTTGGTTATGCCACCACACCCAGCTGGTCCTTCTCCTTGAGCTTCTCTAGTTATACACTCCGAAATAGGATGTTTTGGGACACAAAGATGGTTCCCTTTAAGAAGAAGATCGTCTTGCAAAACAACTTCATCAAAAGTATTAAGAGTAATAGCCTTGCACTTGGTGAGTACATCAGCCTCCGTGGAGTAATAGCCCTTCAAGGTCTTAAGTCCAAGCGTGCTTGCATCTAAAGTGGGTGAGTGTGTGTAGTGGCAAGATAAAACATTAGCCATGACTTTGTTCTTCCCATCTTCATCCAGTAAGAGTCCATGATCTCCCTTAGGTGCCAAACAAGCTGATATCTTAATAGGAATGATAACACCTAGTTTCTTTAGCCACTCTTCAAATTGTTTCCCTTCACCACCACTATTAACCTTAACTGGTTCCTCTTTAGTGGTCTTGACGGCATCAAACTCCCCCTCTTCTATAGTACGTACTCCCACATTTTTACTAGCAAACATTGAGAGGTTGGGTTTTCCGACTCGATTGGCTAACATGTTACATACGTTTTGAGGTGTCATGGGTTTGAGTACAATTTTCTTTCTCTTATCACTCAATTCATACTCATTTCTTCTCCCATGGTGAACTACGTTCCTATCAAACTGCCAAGGACGGCCTAATAGTATGTGACAAGCATCCATAGGAATAACATCACACAAAACCTCATCAACGTAGGAACCCATGGTCAAGCCAACCCTCACTTGTTTAGTGACCCTTACTTTGTTCCCGTTGTTTAACCAATGTAGTGCATAAGGGTTAGGGTGATTAGTAGTAGCTAGACCTAGTTTGTCTACCATTTCAGTTGATGTGAGTTGATACGAACTTTGAAACAAGAATGTGAAGTAGGATTAGTATTCTGAAATGGAACGTAAACAAGTAACCAAAACAGAATGAAAGGATAGTTTTAAGGATGAATAAACCGTAACCAAGGATAGTATGCTAGGTGAAGTAGACCTATACTCCAACAAAGTGGGTGCTAAATCAAACACGCGATTGAAGTAGCGAGTTTAGAGCTTGTAACGCGACTTACTCTAGACTTTGTCTTGTAAACAACAAGGACGTAAAAGAAAGCTTAGCTTTACTCAGGTTTTTGATATGAAAATTGGATGTCTTATTCATTCAACTAGATGGCTATATATAGCCTACAAAAGGACCCTTAAACCGGCTGGTTAAGGTGACAAAAACAAAGTTACAACTATGTGAACATGGAGCAAATAACAAAGCTAGGAGCTAATAACAAAGTAATGTAAACATGGAGCTAATAACAAAGCTTGAACAAGGAGTAATGAGCCGCGGCACTTTGTGTGAACATGGAGCCAAAACCAAAGCTTGAGGATGTGCACACTATGTGAACATAACCATGGGGTGAACCCAAGTTAATGCCTTCAATTTACCTTGACTTCTTTGCTCTTTTATTCGTCCCCATACGAGCTAACTTAATACTTGGAGGAGGCACACTACTAGGCTGGTAGGAGGTGCTAATGTGGCTTGATTAGAACTATTAGGAGCTAGTGTTACTTCATTGAATTCTTTAGCCTCTTCATTCGGATCATCAGTTGAGGCAACGTTGGTACAACTACCTCCATCAATGATTAAACTACATCATTTGTCTTTAACTTGACACTTAGTATGGAATAGTTGGTCTCTTTGTTCGGTGTCATGTTGAATGGGGTTAGCATGTAGAGTACGTAGTACTAAGAGTGTGTCATAAGCCGGGGGTTCATAGGCCTCAATATCTTCTTCTTCCTCTTCCTCTCCCTCATTAACCTTGAAAACAGCCCCTATACGTTGTTCCTCTTCCCATATTTCATCCCTAATGGTGATTACTTCTCTTAAGGTCACAACTCTTTTATTGGGACAAGCGTTTTTGTAGTGACCAAACCCTTGACACTTGAAACAACGTACTTTGGATAGACTAGTTTCAGTGGATGTTTTGGGAGTAGATTGGGGTGGGGCTGCGGGGTTATTCTTATTCGTGAGGGGTTGATTAGTATTAGTAGAATTGACCTTATTAACTTCATCCGTTCGTGGCCAAGTATGACTCTTACTAGACTCACCCTCATGTTTTCCCTTCTCTTGTGCCTCAATTTTTAGACACGACCCACACAAAGTATCAAAATCAGAGTATGGACATAAATCAACCGTATTAGCAATACTACGATTTAGCCCACGTAAGAACCTAGCCATCTTTATCTCTTCGTTTTCTTCTACTTCCCTCATTAGAACTAAGTTCTCAAATTCTTCAATGTACTCACTAACACTCATTCTTCCTTGTACAAGGTTAGCAATCTTTTTGTATAAGGATAACTTGTGCGTAGTTGGAACATACCTCTTACGTAGTTTACGTTTTAAGGACTCCCAAGAAGAAATCTTACCCTTTCCATTCCTGGTGCGTTGTACCTTAAGCCCTTCATACCAAAGGGAAGCCCCTTTGCTTAGCTTTAGGATGGCGTATTTGCACCTCTCCTCGTCCTCCAAATCCTTGAAGTCAAAGAGCTTCTCCATGTTTCTTTCCCATTCTAAGTAAACTTCAGGGTCAGTACCACCATTAAACTCAGGAAGTTCATTTACCTTGATCTTGTCCACCGGTTCCCTTCTTGCTTGGAAGCGAGAATTCCTGGGTTGGTAGTTCTCCCACGCCCTCTTTAGCTGTTCCAAGAAGGTAGGATCTTCAAAGTTCAATACTCCTGCCATGCTTTACGACCAACGAAAGACCAAAGCTCTGATACCACTAATGATGTGAGTTAATATGAACTTTGAAACAAAACGTGAAGATTGATAGTATTCTGAAAATGAATGTAAACAAAGTAACCAAGACAGGTTGTAAGGATGAATAAACCGTAACCAAAGGATAGTATGCTTAGTGAAGTAATACTCCAACAAAGCGGGTGCTAAATCAAACACGCGATTGAAGTAGCGAGTTTAGAGCTTGTAACGCGACTAACTCTAGACTTTGTCTTGTAAACAACAAGGACGTAAAAGAAAGCTTAGCTTTACTCAGTTTTGTGATGTCAATATTGGATGTCTTATTCATTCAAGTAGATGGCTATATATAGCCTACAAAATGACCCTAAAACCGGCTGATTAGGGTGACAATAACAAAGCTACATGGTGACAAAAACAAAGCTTAAACCTATTGATGTGAGTTGATATGAACTTTGAAACAAGAATATGAAGTAGGATTAGTATTCTGAAATGGAACGTGAATGAGTAACCAAAACAGAAAGAAAGGATAGTTTTAAGGAAGGATAAACCGTAACCAAGGATAGTATGCTAGGTGAAGTAGACCTATACTTCAACAAAGCGGTTGCTAGATCAAACACTCGATTGAAATGGCGAGTTTAGAGCTTGTAACGCGACTCACTCTAGACTTTGTCTTGTAAACTACAAGGACGAAACAGAAAGCTCAGCTTTACTCAAGTTTTAATATGCAAATTGGATGTTATTCCTTCAAAATGGCCGGCTATATATAGCCTACAAGAGCCCTTAAACCGGCTGGTTTAGGGTGACAAAAACAAAGTCTAAACCTATTGTGAACTAGGAGCTAATTACAAAGTTGGGAGCTAATAACAAAGTGATGTAAACATGGAGCTAAAACCAAAGCTAAGGAGTTAAAACCAAAGCTAAACCAAGAGCAACCAGCCGTGGCACCTTGTGTGAACATGGAGCCAAAAACAAAGCTTGAGTGTGCACACCATGTGAACATGGAGCTAAACACAAAGTTAGCAATCAGCCCATAATCAACCTCATAACTTCAGTACACTTCCCATGCTTGAATGAGTGTGAACCCAAGTTAATGTCTTCTTATTTCCTTGATTATTTGCTCCTTTATTCAGCTCATACACGAGCTAGCTCACTAATTGTAGTAGGCCAACTACTAAGCTGGTACTAGGTGCTCGTGTAGCTGAACTCGGACCATTAGGAGCTAAAGTGACTTCATTGAACTCCTTAGTAGCTTCCTGATTCGGATCACCTATGTGAACTAGGAGCTAAAAACAAAGCTTAAACCTATGTGAACTAGGAGCCAAAAACAAAGCTAACTATGTGAACACAATCAGCCCATAATCATCCTCTTAATTCTGGTGCACTCCCCATGCTTGAATGAGTGTGAACCCAAGTTAATGCCTTCTTATTATCTTGACTAATTGCTCCTTTAATCAGCCCACACACGAGCTAGCTCACCAATTGTAGTAGGCACACTACTAAGCTGGTAGGAGGTGCTAGTGTGACTGAACTAAGACCATTAGGAGCTAAGGTGACTTCATTGAACTCTTTAGTAGCTTCTTGATTCGGATCACCAGGGGCCTCAGAGACGATATTTTTGGGGATCACGCAGTTTCCTGTGCTGGTACTGTGGGGATTAAACATCGCCATAACCTTGTCCGTGACACACTGTTGGATATTTGCTTCCGGACGGGGATCTCTGCAGGCAAGGAGGTGGAGATTGGCCTCTGCGACGATGACGACAAGCCCTTGCGACCAGCCGACCTTCTGCTCTACTCGTGGGATAGGGGGCGCGATGTTTGTGTTGATCTGACCGGGTCCTCGCCCTTGACTCAGTCTGGCCTTACCACTTTTGAGCCCGGACGGGTCGTTGCTGATGCTGCCCGTCGTAAGTGTGCCAAGTATCAGGCACGCTGCACGGCGATCGGGTATGGTTTCTTACCTTTCTCCTTCTCCTCTCTCGGCGAGCTCGACACGGAGGCTGTCTCTCTGCTCCAGCGGATTCGGAAATTCGCTATGTCGCAGGATGCTGGAGCGCGTGCCGCAGTTCACATTTTCACTAGAATTAGTTTTGCTATCGCTAAGGGAGTGGGGGCCCAGATAGTATCTCGGCTCCCCTCTAACTTCTTATAATTTGTTCTGGTGTTTAATGCAAGTTCCGTTTTTATAAAAAAATAAATAATAATAATAATAATAATAATAATAATAATAATAATAATAATAATAATAATAATAATAATAATACTTACATAATTTTGCCCAGATAGTATCTCGGCTACCCACTAACTTCTTGTAATTTGTTTTGATCTTAATACAAGTTCTGGTTAAAAAAATAATATAATAATAATAATAATAATAATAATAATAATAATAATAATAAACAGCATAAAACAACAGCAACAACGTAATTAACATGATATGAGATGACAACCGAAACCCAAGCAAAACAACGTATAACAGCAGCCAAAAACTGGACGACAACGACAACTATAACGATCCGAACTAAAACAAAATGCAGCAGGAAGATGACCGAACCACGATAACAAGTGAAATGCAATAGATTAGAACAATAACAGCAACAAATCTTCAATAGAAATGAGAAGATGAAGAAGTAAGAAGAGCAAGGACACAACAGCAACAACATCAACAAACGCAGCAGCGAGAATTAGCAACAGCAGCCAAACATCAGGGTAAGAAGAAGAAGAAAAGAATAAGAAGATGAACTATAGCGGCATAAGGTTTGATAACCGTAGCAGCAGTACGGAAGCAACAGTCACGAAAACAGATGACGAGGAAATGAACAGAGCGAAGGTAGAGGCATCGACAGAAGAGCAGCAGCAGATAGAGACCAGCGAGAACAGTAACATCAAAACAAACAACGACAACATCACGCACGACACCACGGGACAGAGAATATCAACAACATGACAACAATGACAAAACAAGAACTTACAGCAGTATGGACATCACGACAAAACGAAGAAGAAGGAGAATCAGCAGCAAACAAACGCAGTAGCAGCAGAAAAACGCAGCAAAAAGGATGAATACAGAAGGAGACGAAGAAGAGAGGAAGTATACCTTCACGAACTCAAGCAAACGCGCCTTTCTTCTAGCATTCGGTGATAGGACTTGTGATAGTGCTAAAGTCCTTAATGAATCTCCTGTAAAAAGAAGCCAAACCATGAAATGACCTTACTTCTGTAATGGTGGAAGGGATTGGCCAAGTACGTATGGATTCCACTTTGGTTTGATCAACTGACACTCCCTCTTTGGACACTACGTAGCCTAGGAACACTACGCTTTCCACAAAGAAAGCACACTTCTCCTTCTTTCCAAAGAGTTGTTGCTTGCGAAGTGTAGTAAATAGTAGTCTTAAGTGCTCCATATGCTCCTCCAAAGACCTGCTGTACACAAGAATATCATCCAAGTAAACCACAATAAAACGACCTAAGTAGGCCTTAAGTATTTCGTTCATTAGCCTCATGAATGTGCTTGGAGCGTTGGTGAGACCAAATGGCATGACCGTCCACTCATAGAGTCCATGCTTGGTTTTGAAAGCGGTCTTCCATTCATCTCCTTCCCTCATTCTGATTTGATGGTTGATCCGAATGAGGAGACTAAGGAGTTCAATGAAGTGACACTAGCTCCTCTTAGCTCAAGTCAAGCCACACTAGCTCCTCCTACTAGCTTAGTGGTATGTCTTCTCCAAGTACTAAGTTAGCTCACAAGGGAGCTGAATAAAGGAGTAAAGAAGTCAAGGTTGATTATGGGCTGATTGGTTACTTCGTTTTTAGCTCCATGTTCACATGGTGTGTACACTCAAGCTTTGGTGTTGGCTCCATGTTCACACAAGACTACACGGCTGGTGCAAGCTTTGGTTTTAACTCCCTAGCTTTGGTTTTAACTCCTTGTTTACACTAGCTTTGTTTTTAACTCCAACCTTGTATTTAGCTCCTAGTTCACATTAGTCTAGCTTTGTTATTGTCACCCTTAACCAACCGGTTTAAGGGCCCTTGTAGGCTATAAATAGCCGGCCATTTGAAGGAATAAACAGCATCCAATTTGCAAATTAAAAACCTGAGTAAAGTTAAGCTTTGTGCTTTCTTTGTTTCGTCTTTGTAGTTTACAAGACAAAGTCTAGAGTGAGTCGCGTTACAAGCTCTAAACTCGCTACTTCAATCGCGTTGTTTGATTTAGCACCCGCTTTGTTGAAGTATAGGTCTACTTCACCTAGCATACTATCCTTGGTTACGGTTCATTCACGCTCAAAACTATCCTTTACTTTCTGTTTTGGTTACTTGTTTCACGTCCAAATCAGTTTACTAATCTTATATCTCATTCTTGTTTGAAAGTTCATATCAACTCACATCATTAGTGGTATCAGAGCTTTGGTCATCAAGCAAACGTAAGCATGGCAGGAGTTGTGAGCTTTGAAGATTCAAGCATCATTAGTCTTTCTAAGTCCAATGGCGCACCTGTTTCTGAAGTCTACTTGGGAGAAAGAGAAGATGAACTCCCAACGTTTGGTAAGGTCTTAGTATTACGTACACTTCATGCTAATCCTATCCCACAAAACACCGAACAAAGAGACCAACTCTTTCACACAAAATGTCTAGTTAATACCAAGTGGTGTAGTCTGATTATTGATGGGGGTAGTTGTACAAATGTGGCCTCTACTGAAATGGTTTCTAAGTTAGGTCTAACCACTACTAATCACCCTAAACCGTATGCTTTACATTGGTTGGATAATGAGAACAAAATAAGAGTCACCAAACAAGTAAGGGTGGGTTTAACCATGGGTTCCTACGTTGATGAGGTTCTATGTGATGTTATACCTATGGATGCATGTCATATACTATTAGGCCGTCCTTGGCAGTTTGATAGGGACGTAGTTCATCATGGTAGAAAGAATGAATATGAATTGAGGGATAAGGGAAAGAAAATCGTTCTAAAACCCATGACTCCCCAAGCTGTTAGAGCAATGACCTCCAGCAAGAACAAGAGACCTAACCTCACCATCTTTGCTAGTGAAAATGAAGTAGAGCAAGCTATACAAGAGGGGGAACGTGTATTTGTCATGGTAGCTAAAGAAAAACCCGTAGAAGTTGAGAATAGACTTGGAGGAAAACCATTAGAGGAGTTGTTACACGAGTTTAAGGATGTCTTCCCCGAGGAATTACCCGTTGGTTTACCACCTATTAGGGGTATAGAACATCAAATCGACCTCATTCCAGGATCAACCTTACCCAATAAGGCTGCATATAGGTGTAATCCGGAGGAAACTAAGGAATTACAAAGACAAATAGATGAGTTGATGAGTAGAGGGTATGTGCGGGAGAGCCTTAGTCCTTGTGCTGTTCCAGTTCTTTTAGTACCTAAGAAGGA
Organism: Agrostemma githago; assembly: GCA_958450325.1. NCBI lineage: Eukaryota > Viridiplantae > Streptophyta > Magnoliopsida > Caryophyllales > Caryophyllaceae > Agrostemma > Agrostemma githago. Next base: position 33,451,254 of record OY288243.1, on the reverse strand, counting down.
TGGAACATGGAGAATGTGTGTAGATAGTAGAGCCGTTAACAACATCACCATCAAGTATAGGTTTCCTATTCCAAGGTTAGATGATATGTTAGATGAGCTTCATGGGGCGGTGGTCTTCTCCAAAATTGATCTAAGAAGTGGTTACCATCAAATCAGAATGAGGGAGGGAGATGAATGGAAGACCGCTTTCAAAACCAAACATGGACTATATGAGTGGACGGTCATGCCATTTGGTCTTACCAACGCTCCAAGCACGTTCATGAGGTTAATGAACGAGGTACTTAAGGCCTACCTAGGTCGCTTTATTGTGGTTTACTTGGATGATATACTTGTGTATAGCAGGTCCTTGGAAGAACATATGGAGCACTTGAGGCTACTCTTCACCACACTTCGCAAACAACAGCTTTTTGGGAAGAAGGAGAAGTGTGCCTTCTTTGTGGAGAGTGTAGTATTCCTTGGCTACGTAGTATCCAAGGGAGGAGTATCAGTTGATCAAACCAAAGTGGAATCCATACGTACTTGGCCAATCCCTTCCACCATTACAGAAGTGAGGTCTTTTCATGGTTTGGCTTCTTTTTACAGGAGATTTATCAAGGATTTCAGCACTATCACAAGCCCCATCACCGAGTGCTTGAAGAAAGGCGCATTTGTTTGGACCAAAGCTGCCCAAGAAGCCTTTGAAGCCATTAAAGAGAAGCTATGCTCCGCTCCTATCTTAGCCCTTCCTGATTTCTCTCAACCATTTGAGGTGGAATGTGACGCTAGTGGAGTTGGAATTGGAGCTGTTCTTGTGCAAAACAAGCGCCCCATTGCCTATTTCTCAGAGAAACTCAATGGAGCAAGACTGAACTACTGCACTTACGACAAGGAGTTCTATGCCATAGTAAGAGCTCTTGATCATTGGAGTCATTACCTACGTACTAACCATTTTGTTCTTCATTCAGATCATGAGTCCTTAAAATATATCAATGGCCAACAAAAGTTAAGTCCAAGGCATGCCAAGTGGGTAGAATTCTTACAATCCTTTCACTTCTCTTCAAAATACAAAGATGGAAAGAGTAACGTAGTAGCTGATGCACTATCCCGCCGCTACACTTTACTATCTACTTTGGATGTGAGGTTGCTTGGATTTGAAACTCTAAAGGACTACTACAACAATGATGCTGATTTTGGTGAAACCTTCACCAAATGCAAGGAGGGAGCCTTTGATGAATTTGTTTTGCAGGAAGGATTTCTTTTCAAAGGAAACCGCCTGTGTGTACCCAAGCATCCCATTAGAGAGCTACTGGTTAGATAAGCTCATGGAGGAGGATTAGCGGGTCATTTTGGCATTACAAGAACGTTGGAGGTCTTAAAGGAGCACTTCTTTTGGCCAAAGATGCAAGGGAGCGTCCAGAATGTGGTGAGCAAGTGTGTGACTTGCCAATTTGCCAAGAGTTCCTTCAAGCCTGGAGTTTACACGCCCTTGCCCACTCCTAGTAGACCATGGGAAGATGTATCCATGGATTTTATTGTAGCCTTACCAAGAACCGCTAGAGGAAAAGATGCTATCATGGTGGTAGTAGATCGGTTTTCAAAGATGGCTCACTTCATTGCTTGCCACAAAACAGATGATGCTAGCAATGTTGATGACTTATACTTCAAGGAGGTAGTGCGTCTACATGGGATACCCAAGTCCATAGTCTCTGATCGTGACTCAAAGTTCCTTAGTTACTTTTGGAACACATTATGGAGGAAGGTGGGAACCAAGCTCTTATTTAGCACTTCTCATCATCCACAAACAGATGGACAAACTGAGGTTACCAATCGCACCTTGGGAACGTTATTAAGGGGCCTTGTAAGTAAGACTCAAAAGGATTGGGATATCAAGCTTGCCCATGCTGAGTTTGCCTACAATCGCTCCCCCACTTATGCTACTTCTCATTCCCCTTTTGAGGCTGTATATGGGATCAATCCTTACATGCCCTTGGACCTGATTCCGCTACCAAAAGATGAGTTAGTTCACAAGGATGCGGAGTCCAAACTAAAGGCTATGATCAAACTCCACGAGCAAATACAAGAAAGGATCAAGGAGGTCAATGAAGCATACAAAAGGAAGTCCAACAAGAACAGGAAGCCAAGACTTTTCCAAGAGGGTGACTTAGTTTGGGTGCACTTGAGGAAGGAAAGGTTTCCAAGTAAAAGAAAGAATAAACTGATGCCACGAGCTGAAGGACCTTACAAGATCATATCCAAGGTAAATGATAATGCTTACAAGGTAGAATTACCGGATGATTATGGAGTCCATGCCACGTTCAACATAGGGGACCTTTCTCCCTATCTAGATGATGATGGCATTTCAGAATTGAGGGCAATTCCTTTTCAAGGGGGAGGAGATGATCCGAATGAGGAGACTAAGGAGTTCAATGAAGTGACACTAGCTCCTCTTAGCTCAAGTCAAGCCACACTAGCTCCTCCTACTAGCTTAGTGGTATGTCTTCTCCAAGTACTAAGTTAGCTCACAAGGGAGCTGAATAAAGGAGTAAAGAAGTCAAGGTTGATTATGGGCTGATTGGTTACTTCGTTTTTAGCTCCATGTTCACATGGTGTGTACACTCAAGCTTTGGTGTTGGCTCCATGTTCACACAAGACTACACGGCTGGTGCAAGCTTTGGTTTTAACTCCCTAGCTTTGGTTTTAACTCCTTGTTTACACTAGCTTTGTTTTTAACTCCAACCTTGTATTTAGCTCCTAGTTCACATTAGTCTAGCTTTGTTATTGTCACCCTTAACCAACCGGTTTAAGGGCCCTTGTAGGCTATAAATAGCCGGCCATTTGAAGGAATAAACAGCATCCAATTTGCAAATTAAAAACCTGAGTAAAGTTAAGCTTTGTGCTTTCTTTGTTTCGTCTTTGTAGTTTACAAGACAAAGTCTAGAGTGAGTCGCGTTACAAGCTCTAAACTCGCTACTTCAATCGCGTTGTTTGATTTAGCACCCGCTTTGTTGAAGTATAGGTCTACTTCACCTAGCATACTATCCTTGGTTACGGTTCATTCACGCTCAAAACTATCCTTTACTTTCTGTTTTGGTTACTTGTTTCACGTCCAAATCAGTTTACTAATCTTATATCTCATTCTTGTTTCAAAGTTCATATCAACTCACATCAATGGTATCCACTTCTTAGATCAATTTTGGAGAAGACTACTGCCCCATGAAGCTCGTCCAACATATCATCCAACCTTGGAATAGGAAACCTATACTTGATGGTGATGTTGCGGCTCTACTATCTACACACATTCTCCAAGTCCCATCTTTCTTAGGTACTAAAAGGACTGGAACAGCACAAGGACTAAGGCTCTCCCGCACATACCCTCGACTCATTAACTCATCAATTTGCCTTTGTAATTCCTTAGTCTCCTCCGGATTACACCTATATGCTGCCTTGTTGGGTAAGGCTGCTCCTGGAATGAGGTCGATTTGGTGTTCTATACCTCTAATAGGTGGTAAACCAACGGGTAATTCCTCGGGGAAGACATCCTTAAACTCGTGTAACAACTCCTCAAATGGCTTTCCTCCAAGCCCATTCTCAACTACTACGGGTTCCTCTCTAGCCACCATGACAAAGACACGCTCCCCCCCTTGTAAAGCCTGTTCTACTTCACTCTCACTCGCAAATATGGTAAGATTAGGCTTCTTGGTTTTGTTGGAGGTCATAGCTCTAACAGCTTGGGGAGTCATAGGTTTTAGAATGATTTTCTTTCCCTTATCCCTCAACTCGTATTCATTTTTTCTCCCATGGTGTACCACATCCCTATCAAACTGCCAAGGACGCCCCAAAAGTATATGACAAGCATCCATAGGGATAACATCACAAAGAACTTCATCGACATAAACCCCCATAGTTAAACCTACTCTTACTTGTTTTGTGACCTTTATTTTGTTTCCATCATCTAACCAATGTAATGCATACGGTCTAGGGTGATTAGTAGTGGTTAGACCTAACTTAGTTACCATTTCAGTAGAGGCAACATTCGTACAACTACCTCCATTAATAATCAAACTACACCATTTGGTATTAACTAGACACTTAGTGTGAAAGAGTTGATCTCTTTGTTCGGTGTTGTGTGGGATGGGTTTAGCATGAAGTGTACGTAGTACTAAAACATTACCATACGTTGGGAGCTCATAGTCTTTTCCTTCTTCCTCCTTTTCTCCCAAGTAGACTTCAGGACCAGATGCGCCATTGGACTTAGAAAGTTCGTCCATTTTGCCCACCGGTTCTCTCCTTAGGCTTTCCAAGAAACTAGAGTCTTCAAAGCTCACAACTCCTGCCATGCTTTACGTCTAATGGATGACCAAAGCTCTGATACCACTAATGATGTGAGTTAAGATGAACTTTGAAACAAGAACGTGAAGATGGATTAGTATTCTGAAATAAGCGTAAACAAAGTAACCAAAACAGGATGTAGGGATAGTTTAAGGATGAATAAACCGTAACCAAAGGATAGTATGCTTAGTGAAGTAGACCTATACTCCAACAAAGCGGGTGCTAAATCAAACACGCGATTGAAGTAGCGAGTTTAGAGCTTGTAACGCGACTTACTCTAGACTTTGTCTTGTAAACAACAAGGACGTAAAAGAAAGCTTTAGCTTTACTCAGGTTTTTGATATGCAAATTGGATGTCTTATTCATTCAACTAGATGGCTATATATAGCCTACAAGAGACCCTTAAACCGGCTGGTTAAGGTGACAAAAACAAAGCTACATCTATGTGAACAAGGAGCTAATAACAAAGCTAGGAGCTAATAACAAAGTAATGTAAACATGGAGCTAATAACAAAGCTTGAACAAGGAGTAATGAGCCGCGGCACTTTGTGTGAACATGGAGCCAAAACCAAAGCTTGAGGATGTGCACACTATGTGAACATAACCATGGTGTGAACCCAAGTTAATGCCTTCAATTTACCTTGACTTCTTTGCTCTTTTATTCGTCCCTATACGAGCTAACTTAATACTTGGAGGAGGCACACTACTAGGCTGGTAGGAGGTGCTAATGTGGCTTGACTAGAACTATTAGGAGCTAGTGTTACTTCATTGAATTCTTTAGCCTCTTCATTCGGATCACACACACAAACCATAACTTGCATACATCCTCGATACTCCGACGTCCCGTCACTATTTACGAGTCCATTTCCGAGGTCCCTACTAAGCATGTATGGTGAGGGTGTCCTAAACCCCATTTCGATCCTTGTTACTCTTTTATTTACGTTTTTTTTATCGTTTATATTATATCTATACTAGTATTATAATTCTAACTTCTAACATAATTCTAACATTTTACTTTTTTGTATACTAACTTTTTACATTCTCGTCACTAACTTTATTATACCGCGTATACTTATATATAAACTAGTATCAAAGTCCGGTTCTAAATCCGTTTGACTACGATGTTGCCTAAAGTCCGTCTAATCCCTTTACGAGCAACGACGGAGGTGGAGCCCTTTCGAGGAGCCCCGCCCCAATGTACTCAAGGGCGTGACGTGATCGCAATCGGTCGTAGTTGAACGTATTTAATTCCATTTCTATAATTAGTACGGAACCCGTTGACACGAAAACCGACATCATATAACCCGAAAGGGTTAGTTTTGATGTCGTGATGTAGAGGGATGCATTCCGTCGCTAATTCAAATTCTCTAATATAAACGTTTTCATAAAGTCCCGACAACGGTATTATAATCGTACATATACACGATTATAGTACCGGAGGTCAAGTTAAATTCAAATCGTGCGATATTTGTATTTAATTCGACCAACCGTCGATTTTAAACCCAAAAGCAAAACGAGTTGACACTCGTACAGGGGCTACTCGACCGAGTGCGTAGGCCACTCGATCGAGTAGCGTCCATAAAACTGGGCAGACCTCTTTTCGAGGACACACTCGACCGAGTCAGACCATGACTCGACCGAGTGGGTCCTGTAACCCAGAAAACCGAGAGCTTAAATGCAACATTTAAGTCTCGTCTTTTTACGACTTTTAGTCGCCACGTGTAAAACCAATCACGTGAATCCATTTTTCAAAACTCACGCTTATCACGACACCTTAACGACTTTGATCGATTTTTCGACGTGATAAGTCGGGACAAGGCATCGAGGCATAGGATCGGGCTAGCATCACGCTTAGGACCTATGTCTCCGTCCTCCGTTTAATACACAACGCAATGTGTATTTAATCGGGGTTCGTCCATTCACGTGGTTCACGGTCTAGTTTGTATATGGGTCCGTTTCTAACTTTTTTTATTATTTATTATTCCATTTTTATATCGTTTGCAATTTTTGTATTGGCCGGGTTGTATTTCCGCCCGTATAACTTGTATATTATTTACTTTCGAGCTTTATTTATTTACTTGCTTACCGCTTTATAAATGAACCTCGCATGCTAAATCATTTCGACCATATACTAGATGCATTAAATGACGTAGTTCACATACTATTCATATGCTTAGCCCGAAAACGCTGTTTGCATATCATTTAATCATTTTACTAGCGCGCGCACACGAACACGAACGATGTCTTAGTAGAGGCAGCCATGTGCGGGCGGGGTTGGGTGTCCTTAGTGGGCTTCCCAACACGTACCCTCACCCCTTACTCAGAACCTTTGGTTTCTGGGTGTCCGAAACCCTTGGCGCACGAGAGTCATTCCATATACGAAAGCCGGTTTAAACGGTATCGATATTGCAATGCAAAGGGACGAGCCCAATGAGCTCTGAAATCGAAGTGGGCTTACTTTGTGTATAGCCCATGACGACATAGAGTGGGCTCGTATGGTTCCGAATAACCACAAAATTCGGTGGCGACTCCATTTTGACTTAAATTTCGAACCCGAGAACAATCTCACCACGAGATTCATTCGCCTACCCAAACCCGCGCGTTGCGGCGTCGGGGTGGACCTACGTCATGTCCACAATTTGGCGACTCCGCTGGGGATACCTGATGTACCACATGTCATCAGGGTTCCTAGGGTGAGACTCGAAGAGAAATCGTTCGAATATTAGTGTGCGCACATTAGTTTAATGATTCATGCATAACCCAAATTTTGCCCGGGCCGGTTACTTGTGACCGACGTCCCACTATACCACGGTGCATTCCTACGTGGGTGCACTAAAGACTTCGATGGCGGAACTCACCGGGGTTTTACGGCAGGTCCTAAGTCCAAATCGGCTAGGGAGTCCGTCCCGTTTCGTGAGAATGCTATCGTTGTTGGTATAGACCCTACTTTGACCGACCGAGACTTAGTGTAAAGCATACATAAGCGTCGTTATAATGCTTGTTTGACTACGTGCTACTTGGTTTCCGTGTCATTTTTCAAAAAACCGTCATTTCAAAAAAAATGCATCTTTCCAAAAACACCCAAATTTTGAAAAACCCGAAATGTTGTCCGTTTCGGGACCCGTCTTTTCAAAATATCCAATTTTCAAAACTCGGAATGCCGCCGAAATTTAGGATCAATGATTTGACTCAAAATATCCTTTTTCTCTAGTCGGCATGCTGCCCATTTTAATTCTCGGATTTCCAACACCATTCCGATTTTCTGAATTTTCAAAATTCTAATCTTGGTTTTCAAAATCCCGTGTTCAATTTCTGAACTCTCGGAAGTTCACTCATTTTATATTCAAAATTCAAACATCCAACTTTCCTAGTAAACCTTCCTTATTATAGGACCTACCGTCTAGCCGTGTGTGTCGGGTCTTTGCATAGTATGTTGATGGTCTATAACGTCGAAACTCTGCCGATCCTATATCGCGAGTTTCCCCCCTTTCCCGAGTCCGCCTTATCTGTCAAGGCACGACCAACCCGCGTAGGGCATACCCCTACAAAGGAAAGTCCGTCCATACACTCGAGTCAAAAGTCTGGGGAAAAGTCTCACGTGGACCTTCCTTCGAACGGGATTAGGCCCACAAAGCCAAAATCCTAAGGAAGCTATACCACCCATCGAGTCATCCGTCTAGATGTATTTCTCGAGTCTTTAGTCTTCCTTTCTAGTGTCGCTCGGGATGTACTTTTCCTTTCCTTTTTCCAAGATCTGGGTTCGGTTCCTGATTACGCGGTGTTCTTACAGACAGGCCGCCGACAACTAGACACGCTCGAAGGATGGCTACTTTGAACAGCCTACAAACCTCTCTGGACGCCATGGTCGCGAAGCAGACCGATATCGAAGCCCAACTGACCGAAATGAGGGCTGGCCAAGTGGCCATTGTTGCTCGCCTAGCTACGGTGGAGCAAAGGGCTCCTAATGTCGAGACCACTGGGCCTCTAGCTGAACTGGTCAGCGCAGTGGGCCGACTAGAAGAACAAGTCCATTTGACTGGGAGTAACAATATCCACCGGGAGAATAGCCGAGAGTACTCCACGGTGAGTGACAAACTACCCGCAAACCTGAACCTTACAGGCTTTCCCATGTTTGAGGGAACCGAAGACCCGTTACTACATGTGCGGGCCTTCAAGGAATTCATGGCCATCAAGGGAGTGGATTCGTCCATGTTCAAGAACCTCTTTGCTGCATCTCTTGAGAAGCACCCACGGGCCTGGTACTACAGGCTAGACCCGAAAAAATACCCTACCTGGGATGATGTGGCCACCGAGTTCGCTCGGAACTATGCTGACAACACCGAGATCCAAACCACAATGCGATCTCTGGAGGTTATGGCCCAAGAGCCAAAGGAAGGTTTTACTAAATACCTTCAACGCTGGAGGGCCGAAAGCGTGAAACTGGTCGATAAGCCCAATGAGAAGACTTTGGTGGAGGCTTTCGTCAAGAACCTCCTCCCTTCCTACCGGGTTCACCTCCGATACGCTGTCATACTGATCCGAATGAAGAAGCTACTAAAGAGTTCAATAAAGTCACCTTAGCTCCTAATGGTCTTAGTTCAGCCACACTAGCACCTCCTACCAGCTTAGTGGTGTGCCTACTTCAATTGGTGAGCTAGCTCGTGTGTGGGCTGAATAAAGGAGCAAATAATCAAGGTAATATGAAGGCATTAACTTGGGTTCACACTCATTCAAGCATGGGGAGTGTACTGAAGTTAAGAGGATGTTTGAGGCTGATTGTGTTCACATAGTTAGCTTTGTTTTTAGCTCCTAGTTCACATGGGTGCCGCGTCTTCATGCTCTCTTTAAGCTTTGTTATTAGCTCCTAAAGCTTTGTTATTATCACCATTGTACTTTGTTTTTGTCACCCTTGACCAGCCGGTTTTAGGGTCATTTTGTAGGCTATATATAGCCATCTATTTGGATGAATAAAACACACAAGATACACACAAGATTTATACACAAAACTGAGTAAAGCATTGCTTTCTTTTACGTCCTTGTTGCTTACAAGACAAAGTCTAGAGTTAGTCGCGTTACAAGCTCTAAACTCGCTACTTCAATCGCGTGTTTGATTTAGCACCCGCTTTGTTGAAGTATAGGTCTACTTCACTAAGCATACTATCCCTTGGTTACGGTTCTATCATCCTCACAAACCATCTTTACAATCTGTTTTGTTGCTTCTTTTTCATTCATTTCAGAATACTATCATCCTTCACGTTTTTGTTCAAAGTTCATATTAACTCACATCATTAGTGGTATCAGAGCTTTGTTCTTCCTTTAGACGTAAAGCATGGTAGGAGTATTGAGCTTTGAAGATCCTACCTTCTTGGAACAGCTAAAGAAGGCGTGGGAAAACTACCAGCCCAGGAATTCTCGCTTCCAAGCAAGAAGGGAACCGGTGGACAAGATCAAAGTGAATGAACTTCCTGAGTTTAATGGTGGTACTGATCCTGAAGTCTACTTGGAATGGGAGAGAAACATGGAGAAGCTCTTTGACTTCAAGGACCTGGAGGACGAGGCGAGGTGCAAATATGCAATCCTAAAGCTAAACAAAGAGGCTTCCCTTTGGTATGAAGGGCTTAAGGTGCAACGCACCAGGAATGGAAAGGGTAAGATTTCTTCTTGGGAGTCCTTAAAGCGTAAACTACGTAAGAGGTATGTTCCAACCACACATAAGTTATCCTTATACAAAAAGATTGCTAATCTCGTTCAAGGAAAAATGAGTGTTAGTGAATACATTGACGAGTTTGAGAACTTAGTACTAATGGGGGAAGTAGAAGAAAATGAAGAGATAAAAATGGCTAGGTTCTTACGAGGGTTAAATCATAGTATTGCTAATACGGTTGATGTGAGTTGATATGAACTTTGAAACAAGAATGTAAAGATGGATTAGTATTCTGAAATGGAACGTAAACAAGTAACCAAAACAGAATGAAAGGATAGTTTTGAGGAAGGATAAACCGTAACCAAGGATAGTATGCTAGGTGAAGTAGACCTATACTTCAACAAAGCGGTTGCTAGATCAAACACTCGATTGAAATAGCGAGTTTAGAGCTTGTAACGCGACTTACTCTAGACTTTGTCTTGTAAACTACAAGGACGAAACAGAAAGCTTAGCTTTACTCAAGTTTTAATTTGCAAATTGGATGATGTTATTCCTTCAAAATGGCCGGCTATTTATAGCCTATAAGAGCCCTTAAACCGGTTGGTTTAGGGTGACAAAAACAAGACTAAAACCATTGTGAACTAGGAGCTAATTACAAAGTTGGGAGCTAATAACAAAGTGGTGTAAACATGGAGCTAAAAACAATGTTTGATGAAGAGTAATCAGCCGTGGTCTTCTTGTGTGAACATGGAGATGAAAACAAAGCTTGAGTAGGAGTAATGAGGCGCGGCAAGGATGTGAACATGGAGCCAAAAACAAGGCTAACAAGGAGCCTTTTAGCCGTGTACACCATGAGAACACAACCAGCTTTAATACCTTCATAACTTCAGTCCACTACCCATGCTTGAATGATAGTGAACCCAAGTTAATGTCTTCATTTTACCTTGATTAGTTGCTCCTTTATTCAGCTCAATTTCGAGCTAGCTCCATAATTGAAAATGACTCCTTATTATTGCTAATGTAGCTGGCCTATGCTTAAGTAGGAGCTAGTATTCTTTAGTTGAGCTCTTTAGTACTTCCTTACTTGGATTGGTAGCTCCTTGATTCGGATCATCTCCTCCCCCTTGACAAGGAATTGTCCTCAATTCTGAAATGTTATCTTTATCAAGGTATAGAAGAAGATCTTCTATTAGGAGGGTGGCTTGATCCCCATACTCATCCGGCAACTTCGACTTGTAAGTTCTGTGGTTACCCTTGTGCGGAACTTCTGGTTGTGACTTCCATTTGTTCCTTCCTTGGTTTGGGAACTCCTCCATACTTACGTTAGCCAAAGACAAGTCATCCCTTATGAAGCGCCTCAGCTCGTACTTCTGTTTTTGTTGTGCTCTCCTTTGTAGGCTTTTCTCGTTATGTATTTAGAATACCCTGGAGTGCAACGGAGGTTTCCTTTAAAAGGAAGTTTTACCTGCAAAATAAGCTCATCAAAAGTACCAAAAGAGTTAGTCTTGTGCTTGGTAAGTTCTTCAGCCCTCATGGAGTAGTAGTCCTTCCCATTCTCAACTCCAATTGTGCCTGCATCTAAGGTGGTTGAATGTGTGTTGTTGCAAGATAATGTGTTATCCAAGTCTTTGACCTTACCCTCTTCATACCTTAAGATCTCATGATCTTTACTAGGCATCAAACAGGATGATATTTCGTTAGAGATAACAGCAACTTGTTCCTTTTGCCACCCTTTTTCACTACCACTCTTAATCTCAATGGTTTCCTCCTTGGCGGCTTCCAACTCCCCCTCTTCTACAGCAAGTACTCCCAACTCTTTATTGGCAAACATTGAAAGGCTGGGTTTTCCGACTTTGTTAGCTAACATGTTACACACATTTTGAGGTGTCATGGGGTTTGAGTATAATTTTCTTTCCCTTATCACTCAATTCATACTCATTCCTCCTCCCATGGTGAACTACGTCCCTATCAAACTGCCAAGGACGGCCTAATAGTATGTGACAAGCATCCATAGGAATCACATCACACAAAACCTCATCAACGTAGGAACCCATGGTTAATCCAACCCTCACTTGTTTAGTGACCCTTACCTTGTTCCCGTTGTTTAACCAATGTAATGCATAAGGGTTAGGGTGATTAGTAGTAGCTAGACCTAGTTTGTCCACCATTTCAGTTGAGGCAACGTTGGTACAACTACCTCCATCAATGATTAGACTACACCATTTGTCTTTAACTTGACACTTAGTATGGAACAGTTGGTCTCTCTGTTCAGTGTCATGTTAAATTGGGTTAGCATGTAGAGTACGTAGTACTAGGAGTGTGTCATAAGCCGGGGGTTCATAAGCCTCAAAGTCTTCTTCCTCTTCCTCCCCTTCCTCATTAACATTAAAAACAGCCCCTATACGTTGTTCCTCTTCCCATAACTCATCCCTGACAGTGATTACTTCCCTTAAGGTCACTACTCTTTTGTTAGGACAAGCGTTTTTGTAATGACCAAACCCTTGACATTTGAAACAACGTACCTTAGATAGACTAGTTTCAGTGGTTGTTTTGGTGGTGGATTGAGGTGGGGGTGCTGGGTTATTCTTAACAATAAGGGGTTGATTAGAACTAGTAGGATTGACTCTATTGCTATCATCCATCCGCGACCAAGTATGACTCTTACTAGACTCACCCTCATGTCTTCCCTTCCCTTGTGCCTCAATTTTTAGACATAACCCACACAAGGTATCAAAATCAGAATAAGGACACAAATCGACCGTATTAGCTATACTACGATTTAACCCACGTAAGAACCTAGCCATTTTTATCTCTTCATTCTCTTCTACTTCTCCCATTAGAACCAAGTTCTCAAATTCTTCTATGTATTCACTAACACTCATTTTTCCTTGTACAAGGTTAGCAATCTTTTTGTATAAGGATAACTTGTGCGTAGTTGGGACATACCTCTTACGTAGTTTGCGTTTTAATGACTCCCAAGAAGTAATCTTACCCTTTCCACTTCTGGTGCGTTGTACCTTAAGCCCCTCATACCAAAGGGAAGCCCCTTTGCTTAACTTTAGGATGGCGTATTTGCACCTTTCTTCGTCCTCTAAATCCTTGAAGTCAAAGAGCTTCTCCATGCTTTTTTCCCATTCCAAGTAAGCTTCAGGATCAGTACCACCGTTAAACTCAGGAAGTTCAGTTACCTTGATCTTGTCCACCGGTTCCCTCCTTGGTTGGAAGCGAGAATTTCTTGGCTGGAAGTTCTCCAATGCTTTCTTTAGTTGTTCTAGGAAGGTAGGATCTTCAAAGTTCAACACTCCTGCCATGCTTGCGTCTAAATGGATGACCAAAGCTCTGATACCAGTAATGATGTGAGTTGATATGAACTTTGAAACAAGAATGTAAAGATGGATTAGTATTCTGAAATGGAACGTAAACAAGTAACCAAAACAGAATGAAAGGATAGTTTTGAGGAAGGATAAACCGTAACCAAGGATAGTATGCTAGGTAACCAAGGATAGCAACCGTAACAAAGCGGTTGCTAGATCAAACACTCGATTGAAATAGCGAGTTTAGAGCTTGTAACGCGACTTACTCTAGACTTTGTCTTGTAAACTACAAGGACGAAACAGAAAGCTTAGCTTTACTCAAGTTTTAATTTGCAAATTGGATGATGTTATTCCTTCAAAATGGCCGGCTATTTATAGCCTACAAGAGCCCTTAAACCGGTTGGTTTAGGGTGACAAAAACAAGACTAAAACCATTGTGAACTAGGAGCTAATTACAAGGTTGGGAGCTAATAACAAAGTGGTGTAAACATGGAGCTAAAAACAATGTTTGATGAAGAGTAATCAGCCGTGGTCTTCTTGTGTGAACATGGAGATGAAAACAAAGCTTGAGTAGGAGTAATGAGGCGCGGCAAAGATGTGAACATGGAGCCAAAAACAAGGCTAACAAGGAGCCTTTTAGCCGTGTACACCATGAGAACACAACCAGCTTTAATACCTTCATAACTTCAGTCCACTACCCATGCTTGAATGATAGTGAACCCAAGTTAATGTCTTCATTTTACCTTGATTAGTTGCTCCTTTATTCAGCTCAATTTCGAGCTAGCTCCATAATTGAAAATGACTCCTTATTATTGCTAATGTAGCTGGCCTATGCTTAAGTAGGAGCTAGTATTCTTTAGTTGAGCTCTTTAGTACTTCCTTACTTGGATTGGTAGCTCCTTGATTCGGATCAGATTTTGATACCTTGTGTGGGTTGTGTCTAAAAATTGAGGCACAAGGGAAGACAAAACATGAGGGTGAGTCTAGTAAGAGTCACACTTGGCCACGAACTGATGAGGGTAATAGGTTCAATCCTACTAATGCTAATCAACCCCTCGCTATTAAGAATAACCCCGCAGCCCCACTTCAATCTACTACTAAAACACCCACTGAAACTAGTCTATCCAAGGTACGTTGTTTCAAGTGTCAAGGATTTGGTCACTACAAAAACGCTTGTCCTAATAAAAGAGTTGTGACCTTAAGAGAAGTAATCACTATTAGGGATGAGATATGGGAAGAGGAACAACGTATAGGGGCTGTTTTCAATATTAACGAGGAAGGGGAAGGGGAAGAGGAAGATTTTGAGGCTTATGAACCCCCGGCTTATGACACACTCTTAGTACTACGTACTCTACATGCTAACCCCATCCAACATGACACCGAACAAAGAGACCAACTATTCCATACTAAGTGTCAAGTGAACGACAAATGGTGTAGTTTAATAATTGATGGAGGTAGTTGTACTAACGTTGCCTCAACGGAAATGGTAACCAAACTAGGCCTAGCTACTACTAATCACCCTAATCCTTATGCACTACATTGGCTAGACAACGGGAACAAAGTAAGGGTCACTAAACAAGTTAGGGTTGGTTTAACCATGGGTTCCTATGTTGATGAGGTCTTATGTGATGTTATTCCTATGGATGCTTGTCACATACTATTAGGCCGTCCTTGGTAGTTTGATAGGGTGTAGTACACCATGGGCGGAAGAATGAGTATGAATTGAGAGATAAGGGAAAGAAAATTGTGCTAAAACCCATGACACCGCAAGAGTTGAGTACCATGTTAGCTAATCGAGTCAAGAAACCCAAACTCTCCATATTTGCTAGTAAGAATATTATGGAACATACCCTAGAAGAGGGAGAGCGTGTCTTTGACATGGCTACTAAAGAGGAGTCAGTTAGGGTTGATAATGGGTTTGGAGGGAAACAATTGATGGAGTTGCTAAAGAAACGGGGTGCTGTCCTTTCTATTGAAGTACCAGCTAGTTTAACACCTAGTAGAGATCAGGAGATCTTAAGGTATGAAGATGGTAAGACCAAAGACGTGGTTAACACTTTGTCTTGTCACAACACGCTTTCAACCACCCTAGATGCAAGCACGCTTGGATTTGAGACTTTGAAGGAATATTACTCCATGGATGCTAAAATACTCACCGAGTGGAAGGCTGGTGCTCTTGGTACTTTTGTTGAGTTTGTTTTGCAGGTAGACCTTCCTTTTAAAGGGAACCATCTTTGTGTCCCAAGGCATCCTATTTCAGAGTGTATAACTAGAGAAGCTCATGAAGGAGGACCAACTGACATGACCTGATGTGAGTTGATATGAACTTTGAAACAAGAATGAGAGGTATGATTAGTATACTGAAATGGACGTGAAACAAGTAACCAAAACAGAAGGTAAAGATAGTTTGAGGATGAATAAACCGTAACCAAAGGATAGTAAGCTAGGTGAAGTAGACCAATACTTCAACAAAGCGCTTTGCTAGATCAAACACTCGATTGAAATAGCGAGTTTAGAGCTTGTAACGCGACTCACTCTAGACTTTGTCTTGTAAACTACAAAGACGAAACAAAGGAAGCACAAAGCTTAACTTTTACTTGGGTTTTAATTTGCAAATTGGATTATGCTTATTCCTTCAAATGGCCGGCTATTTATAGCCTACAAGAGCCCTTAAACCGGTTGGTTTAGGGTGACAAAAACAAAGCTAAGACTATTGTGAACTAGGAGCTAATTACAAGGTTGGAGCTAATAACAAAGCTAGTGTAAACATGGAGTTAAAACCAAAGCTAGGGAGTTAAAACCAAAGCTTCACCAAGAGTAACCAGCCGTGTAGTCTTGTGTGAACATGGAGCCAACAACAAAGCTTGAGTGTACACACCATGTGAACATGGAGCTAGAAACGAAGTAACCAATCAGCCCATAATCAACCTTGACTTCTCTACTCCTTTATTCAGCTCCCTTGTGAGCTAACTTAGTACTTGGAGAAGGCATACTACTAAGCTAGTAGGAGGAGCTAGTGTGGCTTGACTCGAGCTAGTAGGAGCTAGTGTTACTTCATTGAACTCCTTAGTCTCTTCATTCGGATCATGACCAAGACCTTAGAAGTGCTAAAAGAACACTTCTTTTTGCTAAAGATACAAGGGAATAATCAAAACATTGTGAGCAAATACTTAACAAATCCGGTCTCAAAGAGTCCTTTCAAATCAAAGGAATACTTGCCATTCTCCAGAATGACTCACCTCAGTATTGGATACACAATGGATGATGCTGGCAAAGGTCCTGACTTGAACTTTCAAGAAGTAATTCGGGAAAGAATCAAGGAAGCCTACAAAAGAAGGGCCAACAAAAACAGAAAACCGAGACTCTTCCAAAAGGGTGACTTGGTTTTGTTCCACTTGAGAAGGGAGAGGTTTCCAAGCAAAGGGAAGAACAAGTTGAAGCCACAACCAGAAGTTCCATACAAGGGAAACAACAATGCTTGCAAGATGGAATTGCCGGATGATTTTGGAGTTCAAGCCACGTTCAAAGTGGGTGATCTCTCTCCTTATCTTGATGATGATGGCATTTCAGAATTGAGGACAATTCCTTTTCAAGGGGGAGGAGATGATCCAAATGAAGAAGCTACTAAAGAGTTCAATAAAGTCACCTTAGCTCCTAATGGTCTTAGTTCAACCACACTAGCACCTCCTACCAGCTTAGTGGTGTGCCTACTTCAATTGGTGAGCTAGCTCGTGTGTGGGCTGAATAAAGGAGCAAATAATCAAGGTAATATGAAGGCATTAACTTGGGTTCACACTCATTCAAGCATGGGGAGTGTACTGAAGTTATGAGGATGTTTGAGGCTGATTGTGTTCACATAGTTAGCTTTGTTTTTAGCTCCTAGTTCACATGGGTGCCGCGTCTTCATGCTCTCTTTAAGCTTTGTTATTAGCTCCTAAAGCTTTGTTATTATCACCATTGTACTTTGTTTTTGTCACCCTTGACCAGCCGGTTTTAGGGTCATTTTGTAGGCTATATATAGCCATCTATTTGGATGAATAAAACACACAAGATACACACAAGATTTATACACAAAACTGAGTAAAGCATTGCTTTCTTTTACGTCCTTGTTGCTTACAAGACAAAGTCTAGAGTTAGTCACGTTACAAGCTCTAAACTCGCTACTTCAATCGCGTGTTTGATTTAGCACCCACTTTGTTGAAGTATAGGTCTACTTCACTAAGCATACTATCCCTTGGTTACGGTTCTATCATCCTCACAAACCATCTTTACAATCTGTTTTGTTGCTTCTTTTTCATTCATTTCAGAATACTATCATCCTTCACGTTTTTGTTTCAAAGTTCATATTAACTCACATCACATACCCAATTTCACCACCCTTACTGAAATGGGTATGAGGATTGAAGACGATCTGAGACTAGAAGGCCTCACTAAGGCCGCTAGCAAAGGGTACCAAGGGGCTTCTTCCTCCACCACTAAGCCCCAAGCTGCAACTCGTAGCATTTTTGACGCGGTTAATCTACTAGATGCCCCGTCCAAGAAGAACACCCTACCTCGGGTTTTCACTGATATAGTGATCCGAATGAAGGAGATACCAAAGAATTCAATGAAGTAACACTAGCTCCTAATGGACCTAGTCAAGCCACATTAGCACCTCCTACTAGCTTAGTAGTGTGCCCACTTCAAATGGTGAGCTAGCTCGTATATGGACGAATAAAGGAGCAAATAAGTCAAGGTCTTATGAAGGCATTAACTTGGGTTCACACTATGGCTATGTTCACATAGTGTGCACGTCCTCAAGCTTTGTTTTTGGCTCCTAGTTCACATGGTGCCGCGTCCACATGCTCCTTGTTAAGCTTTGTTTTTAGCTCCTAGTTCACATAGGTTTAAGCTTTGTTTTTGTCACCATGTAGCTTTGTTATTGTCACCCTAATCAGCCGAGTTTAGGGTCTTATTGTAGGCTATATATAGCCATCATTTGGAATGAATAAAACACACAATATACACACAAGATTTATACACAAAACTGAGTAAAGCATTGCTTTCTTTTACGTCCTTGTTGCTTACAAGACAAAGTCTAGAGTTAGTCGCGTTACAAGCTCTAAACTCGCTACTTCAATCGCGTGTTTGATTTAGCACCCGCTTTGTTGAAGTATAGGTCTACTTCACTAAGCATACTATCCCTTGGTTACGGTTCTATCATCCTCACAAACCATCTTTACAATCTGTTTTGTTGCTTCTTTTTCATTCATTTCAGAATACTATCATCCTTCACGTTTTTGTTTCAAAGTTCATATTAACTCACATCATTAGTGGTATCAGAGCTTTGGTCATACATTAGACGTAAAGCATGGCAGGAGTTGTGAACTTTGAAGACTCTAGTTTCTTGGAAAACCTAAGGAGAGAGCCGGTGGACAAAGTGAACGAACTTTCTAAATCCAATGGCGAAACTGATCCTGAAGTCTACTTGGGAGAAGAGGAGGAAGAAGGTATGGACTATGAGCTCCCAACGCATGGTAATGTTTTAGTACTACGTACACTTCATGCTAACCCCATCCCACACAACACCGAGCAAAGAGATCAACTCTTTCACACTAAGTGTCTAGTTAATAACAAATGGTGTAGTTTGATCATTGATGGAGGTAGTTGTACGAAAATTGCCTCTACTGAAATGGTAACTAAGTTAGGCCTAACCACTACCAATCACCCTAGACCGTATGCATTACATTGGTTAGATGATGGAAACAAAATAAGGGTCACAAAACAAGTAAGAGTAGGTTTAACCATGGGGTCTTATGTCGATGAAGTTCTTTGTGATGTTATTCCTATGGATGCTTGTCATATACTTTTGGGACGTCCTTGGCAGTTTGATAGGGATGTAGTGCACCATGGGAGGAAAAATGAATACGAGTTAAGGGATAAGGGAAAGAAAATCATTCTAAAACCTATGACTCCCCAAGCTGTTAGAGCTATGACCGCCAACAAAACTAAGAAGCCTAACCTTACCATCTTTGCGAGTGAGAGTGAAGTAGAACAGGCTTTACAAGGGGGGGAGCGTGTCTTTGTCATGGTGGCTAGAGAGGAACCCGTAGTAGTTGAGAATGGACTTGGAGGAAAGCCATTTGAGGAATTGTTACACGAGTTTAAGGATGTCTTCCCCGAGGAATTACCGGTTGGTTTACCACCTATTAGAGGTATAGAACACCAAATAGAACTCATTCCAGGAGCAGCCTTACCCAACAAGGCAGCCTATAGGTGTAATCCCGAAGAGACTAAGGAGTTACAAAGGCAAATTGATGAGTTAATGAGTCGAGGTTATGTACGAGAAAGCCTTAGTCCTTGTGCTGTTCCGGTCCTCTTAGTACCTAAGAAAGATGGGACTTGGAGAATGTGTGTGGATAGTAGGGCCGTTAACAACATTACCATCAAGTATAGGTTTCCTATTCCAAGGTTGGATGATATGTTGGACGAGCTTCATGGGGCTGTGATCTTCTCCAAAATTGACCTAAGAAGTGGGTACCATCTGATCCGAATCAAGAAGCTACTAATCCGAGTAAGGAAGTACTAAAGAGCTCAATGAAAGAATACTAGCTCCTACATTAACATAGTCCAGCTACATTAGCACTAATAAGGGGTCATCTTCAATTATGGAGCTAGCTCGAGTTTGAGCTGAATAAAGGAGCAAATATTCAAGGTAAAGTGAAGACATTAACATGGGTTCACACTCATTCAAGCATGGGAAGTGTACTGAAGTTATGAAGGTGTTTAAGGCTGATTATGTTCACTTGGTGCACACGACTAAAGGCTCCCTTGTTAGCTTTGTTTTTGGCTCCATGTCCACATAGATGCCGCGCCTCATTACTCCTTGTTCAAGCTTTGTTTTCAGCTCCATGTTCACATGGTGTGCCACGGCTGAATGCTCTTGTTCAAGCTTTGTTATTAGCTCCATGTTTACATTACTTTGTTATTAACTCCTAGCTTTGTTATTAGCTCCATGTTCACATAGTTGTAACCTTGTTTTTGTCACCCTAACCAGCCGGTTTAAGGGTCTCTTGTAGGCTATATATAGCCACCCATTTGAATGAATAAGACATCCAATTTGCATATCAAAAACCTGAGTAAAGCTAAGCTTTCTTTTACGTCCTTGTTGTTTACAAGACAAAGTCTAGAGTAAGTCGCGTTACAAGCTCTAAACTTGCTATTTCAATCGAGTGTTTGATCTAGCAACCGCTTTGTTGAAGTATAGGTCTACTTCACCTAGCATACTATCCTTGGTTACGGTTTATTCAACCTTAAAACTATCCTTTCATTCTGTTTTGGTTACTTGTTTACGTTCCATATCAGAATACTAATCATACTTCATATCCTTGTTTCAAAGTTCATATCAACTCACATCACCATCAAATAAGAATGAGGGAAGGAGATGAATGGAAGACAGCTTTCAAAACCAAGCATGGGCTCTATGAGTGGACGGTCATGCCATTTGGTCTCACCAACGCTCCAAGCACATTCATGAGGCTAATGAACGAAATACTTAAGGCCTACTTAGGTCGTTTTATTGTGGTTTACTTGGATGATATTCTTGTGTATAGCAGGTCTTTGGAGGAGCATATGGAGCACTTAAGACTACTATTTACAACACTTCGCAAGCAACAACTCTTTGGGAAGAAGGAGAAGTGTGCTTTCTTTGTGGAAAGTGTAGTGTTCCTTGGCTACGTGGTGTCCAAAGATGGAGTATCCGTGGATCAAACCAAGGTGGAATCCATACGTACTTGGCCAATTCCTTCCACCATTACAGAAGTAAGATCATTCCATGGTTTGGCTTCCTTTTACAGGAGGTTCATTAAAGACTTTAGCACTATCACAAGTCCTATCACCGAATGCTTGAAGAAAGGCGCGTTTGTTTGGTCCAAAGCTGCCCAAGAAGCTTTTGAAGCCATCAAGGAGAAGTTATGTTCCGCTCCTATCCTAGCCCTTCCTGATTTCTCTCAACCATTTGAGGTGGAATGTGACGCTAGTGGAGTAGGAATTGGTGCTGTTCTTGTGCAAAATAGGCGCCCCATTGCCTACTTTTCAGAAAAACTCAATGGAGCAAGGCTAAACTATTGCACCTACGACAAGGAATTCTATGCCATAGTAAGAGCTCTTGATCATTGGAGTCATTACCTTCGTACTAACCACTTTATTCTCCATTCAGATCATGAGTCCCTAAAGTACATCAATGGCCAACAAAAGCTAAGTCCAAGGCATGCCAAGTGGGTGGAATTCTTGCAATCCTTTCATTTCTCTTCAAAGTACAAAGATGGTAAAAGTAACGTGGTAGCTGATGCACTATCCCGCCGCTATACTCTCCTATCTACTTTGGATGTTAGATTGCTCGGATTTGAAACTCTAAAAGATTACTACAACAATGATGCTGATTTTGGTGAAACTTTCACTAAATGCAAGGAGGGAGCTTTTGATGAGTTTGTTTTGCAGGAAGGGTTTCTTTTCAAAGGAAATCGCCTTTGTGTACCCAAGCATCCCATTAGAGAATTGCTGGTCAGGGAAGCTCATGGGGGAGGATTAGCGGGTCATTTTGGCATAACAAGAACTTTGGAGGTCTTAAAAGAGCACTTCTTTTGGCCAAAGATGCAAGGGAGTGTCCAGCATGTAGTAAGCAAGTGTGTAACTTGCCAATTTGCCAAAAGTTCTTTCAAACCCGGAGTCTACATGCCCTTACCCACTCCTAATAGACCGTGGGAAGATGTGTCCATGGATTTCATTGTGGCCTTACCAAGAACAGCTAGGGGAAAGGATGCTATCATGGTGGTGGTAGATCGGTTTTCAAAAATGGCTCACTTCATTGCTTGTCACAAAACAGATGACGCTAGCAATGTAGCTGACTTGTACTTCAAAGAGGTGGTACGACTCCATGGAGTACCCAAGTCCATTGTCTCTGATCGTGATTCAAAGTTCCTTAGTTATTTTTGGAACACATTATGGAGGAAGGTGGGAACCAAGCTCTTATTCAGCACTTCTCATCATCCACAAACAGATGGACAAACCGAAGTTACCAATCGCACTTTGGGGACGTTGTTAAGAGGCCTTGTGAGCAAGACTCAAAAGGATTGGGATATCAAGCTTGCCCATGCTGAATTTGCCTACAATCGCTCTCCTACTTATGCTACCTCTCATTCTCCTTTTGAGGCCGTGTATGGGATCAATCCTTACATGCCCTTGGACCTGATTCCTCTACCTAAGGATGAGTTAGTCCATAAAGATGCGGAGTCAAAACTGAAGGCTATGATAAAACTCCACGAGCAAATTCGAGAAAGGATCAAGGAGGTAAATGAAGCATACAAAAGAAGGTCCAACAAAAACAGGAAACCAAGACTTTTTCAAGAAGGTGACTTAGTTTGGATTCACTTGAGAAAAGAGAGGTTTCCAAGCAAGAGGAAGAATAAGTTGATGCCACGAGCAGAAGGTCCTTACAAGATCATATCAAAGGTGAACGACAATGCTTACAAAGTGGAATTACCGGATGATTATGGAGTTCATGCCACGTTCAATGTGGGAGATCTTTCTCCTTATCTTGATGATGATGGCATTTCAGAATTGAGGACAATTCCTTTTCAAGGGGGAGGAGATGATCCGAATGAAGGAGATACCAAAGAATTCAATGAAGTAACACTAGCTCCTAATGGACCTAGTCAAGCCACATTAGCACCTCCTACTAGCTTAGTAGTGTGCCTACTTCAAATGGTGAGCTAGCTCGTATATGGACGAATAAAGGAGCAAATAAGTCAAGGTCTTATGAAGGCATTAACTTGGGTTCACACTATGGCTATGTTTACATAGTGTGCACGTCCTCAAGCTTTGTTTTTGGCTCCTAGTTCACATGGTGCCGCGTCCACATGCTCCTTGTTAAGCTTTGTTTTTAGCTCCTAGTTCACATAGGTTTAAGCTTTGTTTTTGTCACCATGTAGCTTTGTTATTGTCACCCTAATCAGCCGAGTTTAGGGTCTTATTGTAGGCTATATATGGCCATCATTTGGAATGAATAAAACACACAATATACACACAAGATTTATACACAAAACTGAGTAAAGCATTGCTTTCTTTTACGTCCTTGTTGCTTACAAGACAAAGTCTAGAGTTAGTCGCGTTACAAGCTCTAAACTCACTACTTCAATCGCGTGTTTGATTTAGCACCCGCTTTGTTGAAGTATAGGTCTACTTCACTAAGCATACTATCCCTTGGTTACGGTTCTATCATCCTCACAAACCATCTTTACAATCTGTTTTGTTGCTTCTTTTTCATTCATTTCAGAATACTATCATCCTTCACGTTTTTGTTTCAAAGTTCATATTAACTCACATCATATAGGCATGATGTGAGTTAATATGAACTTTGAAACAAAACGTGAAGATTGATAGTATTCTGAAAATGAATGTAAACAAAGTAACCAAGACAGGTTGTAAGGATGAATAAACCGTAACCAAAGGATAGTATGCTTAGTGAAGTAGACCTATACTCCAACAAAGCGGGTGCTAAATCAAACACGCGATTGAAGTAGCGAGTTTAGAGCTTGTAACGCGACTAACTCTAGACTTTGTCTTGTAAACAAGGACGTAAAAGAAAGCTTAGCTTTACTCAGTTTTGTGATGTCAATATTGGATGTCTTATTCATTCAAGTAGATGGCTATATATAGCCTACAAAATGACCCTAAAACCGGCTGATTAGGGTGACAATAACAAAGCTACATGGTGACAAAAACAAAGCTTAAACCTATGTGAACTAGGAGCTAAAAACAAAGCTTAAACCTATGTGAACTAGGAGCCAAAAACAAAGCTAACTATGTGAACACAATCAGCCCATAATCATCCTCTTAATTCTGGTGCACTCCCCATGCTTGAATGAGTGTGAACCCAAGTTATGCCTTCTTATTATCTTGACTAATTACTCCTTTAATCAGCCCACACACGAGCTAGCTCACCAATTGTAGTAGGCACACTACTAAGCTGGTAGGAGGTGCTAGTGTGACTGAACTAAGACCATTAGGAGCTAAGGTGACTTCATTGAACTCTTTAGTAGCTTCTTGATTCGGATCATCTCCTCCCCCTTGAAAAGGAATTGTCCTCAATTCGGAAATGCCATCTTCATCAAGGTAAGGAGCAAGATCTCTCACTTTGAATGTGGCATGAGCTTCATAACCATCCGGCAACTTCATCTTGCAAACATTGTTGTTTCCTTTGTATGGAGCTTCTGTTTGGGGCATCAATCTGTTCTTTCTTTTGCTAGCTTCATCCGTTGTGTAACAAACACTGAGGTGAGTCATTTTGGAGAATGGCAAGTACTCTCTTGGTTTGAGGGGACTCTTTGGGAAAGGACTTGTTAAGTATTTGCTCACGATGTTTAGAATACTCCCTTGTGTCTTTAGCAAAAGGAAGTGCTCCTTTAACGTCTCTAAGGTCTTGGTTATGCCACCACACCCAGCTGGTCCTTCTCCTTGAGCTTCTCTATTTATACACTCCGAAATAGGATGTTTTGGGACACAAAGATGGTTCCCTTTAAGAAGAAGATCGTCCTGCAAAACAACTTCATCAAAAGTATTAAGAGTAATAGCCTTGCACTTGGTGAGTACATGATGTGAGTTGATATGAACTTTGAAACAAGAATATGAAGTAGGATTAGTATTCTGAAATGGGACGTAAACAAGTAACCAAAACAGAATGAAAGGATAGTTTTAAGGTTGAATAAACCGTAACCAAGGATAGTATGCTAGGTGAAGTAGACCTATACTTCAACAAAGCGGTTGCTAGATCAAACACTCGATTGAAATAGCGAGTTTAGAGCTTGTAACGCGACTTACTCTAGACTTTGTCTTGTAAACAACAAGGACGTAAAAGAAAGTTTAGCTTTACTCAGGTTTTTGATATGCAAATTGGATGTTTTATTCACTCAAGTAGATGGCTATATATAGCCTACAAAATGACCCTTAAACCGGCTGGTTAGGGTGACAATAACAAAGCTACATGGTGACAAAAACAAAGCTTAAACCTATTGTGAACTAGGAGCTAAAAACAAAGCTTAAACCTATGTGAACTAGGAGCTAAGAACAAAGCTTGGAGAAGAGCATTCAGCCGCGGCACACTATGTGAACATGGAGCTAAAAACAAAGTTAGCAATCAACCCATATTCATCCTCATAACTTCAGTACACTCCCCATGCTTGAATGAGTGTGAACCCAAGTTAATGCCTTCAAATTTCCTTGATTATTTGCTCCTTTATTCAGCTCACACACGAGCTAGCTCACCAATTGAAGTAGTCACACCACTAAGCTGGTAGGAGGCGCTAGTGTAGCTGAACTAAGACCATTAGGAGCTAAGGTGACTTCATTGAACTCCTTAGTAGCTTCTTGATTCGGATCATCTCCTCCCCCTTGAAAAGGAATTGTCCTCAATTCTGAAATGCTATCTTCATCAAGGTAAGGAGCAAGATCTCTCACTTTGAATGTGGCATGAACTCCATAATCATCCGGCAACTCCACCTTGCAAGCATTGTTGTTTCCCTTGCATGGAACTTCTGTTTGTGGCTTCCACTTGTTCTTCCTTTTGCTTGAAAACCTCTCCTTTTTCAAGTGAATCAAAACCAAGTCACCCTCTTGGAAGAGTCTCGGTTTTCTGTTTTTGTTGGACCTTCTTTTGTAGGCTTCCTTGATCCTTTCCCGAATCACTTCTCTAAAGTACAAGTCAGGACTTTTGCTAGCATCATCCGTTATGTAACAAATACTGAAGTGAGTCATTTTGGAGAATGGCAAGTACTCTCTTGGTTTGAGAGGACTCTTTGAGACATGACTTGTTAAGCTCTTGCCCACAATGTTTTGAGTACTCCCTTGTATCTTTAGCCAGAAGAAGTGTTCTTTCAACATCTCTAAGGTCCTGGTCATGCCAAAATATTCAGCTGGTCCTCCTCCATGAGCTTCTCTAGTTATACACTCTGAAATAGGATGCCTTGGAACACAAAGATGGTTCCCTTTAAAAGGAAGCTCTTCCTGCAAAACAAACTCATCAAAAGTACCAAGAGCACCAGCCTTGCACTCGGTGAGTACAACAGCATCCATGGAGTAATAGTCCTTCAAAATCTCAAATCCAAGCGTGCTTGCATCTAAGGTGGACGAGTGTGTGTAGTGACAAGATAAAGCATTAGCCACGACATTGTTCTTACCATCTTCATACCTTAAGACTTCATGATCTTTACTAGGTGTCAAACCAGCTGGTAATTCATTAGGAATGACAACACCCAGTTCCTTTGGTAACTCCTCGAATTGTTTCCTTCCAAACCCATTATCAATCCTAACTGGTTCCTCTATAGTACTCATGTCAAGGACACGTTCCCCCCCTTGTAAAGCCTGTTCTACCTCACTCTCACTAGCAAATATGGTAAGGTTAGGCTCCTTCGTTTTGTTGGATGTCATAGCTCTAACAGCTTGGGGAGTCATAGGTTTTAAAACGATTTTCTTTCCCTTATCCCTTAACTCGTATTCATTTTTCCTCCCATGGTGTACTACATCCCTATCAAACTGCCAAGGACGTCCCAAAAGTATATGACAAGCATCCATAGGAATAACATCACAAAGAACTTCATCGACATAAGACCCCATGGTTAAACCTATTCTCGCCTGTTTTGTGACCCTTATTTTGTTTCCATCATCCAACCAATGTAGTGCATACGGTCTAGGGTGATTAGTGGTGGTTAGGCCTAACTTAGTTACCATTTCAGTAGAGGCAACATTCGTACAACTACCTCCATCAATAATCAAACTACACCATTTGGTGTTAACTAGACATTTTGTGTGAAAGAGTTGGTCTCTTTGTTCGGTGTTGTGTGGGATGGGTTTAGCATGAAGTGTGCGTAGTACTAAAACATTACCATACATTGGGAGCTCATAGTCTATTCCTTCCTCCTCCTTTTCTCCCAAGCAGACTTCAGGACCAGATGCGCCAATGGACTTAGAAAGTTTGTTCATCTTGCACATTGATTCTCTCTTTAGGCCTTCCAAGGAACTAGCGTCTTCAAAGCTCACAACTCCTGCCATGCTTGCGTCTAAATAGATGACCAAAGCTCTGATACCACTAATGATGTGAGTTGATATGAACTTTGAAACAAGAATATGAAGTAGGATTAGTATTCTGAAATGGGACGTAAACAAGTAACCAAAACAGAATGAAAGGATAGTTTTAAGGTTGAATAAACCGTAACCAAGGATAGTATGCTAGGTGAAGTAGACCTATACTTCAACAAAGTGGTTGCTAGATCAAACACTCGATTGAAATAGCGAGTTTAGAGCTTGTAACGCGACTTACTCTAGACTTTGTCTTGTAAACAACAAGGACGTAAAAGAAAGCTTAGCTTTACTCAGGTTTTTTATATGCAAATTGGATGTTTTATTCACTCAAGTAGATGGCTATATATAGCCTACAAAATGACCCTTAAACCGGCTGGTTAGGGTGACAATAACAAAGCTACATGGTGACAAAAACAAAGCTTAAACCTATTGTGAACTAGGAGCTAAAAACAAAGCTTAAACCTATGTGAACTAGGAGCTAAGAACAAAGCTTGGAGAAGAGCATTCAGCCGCGGCACACTATGTGAACACGGAGCTAAAAACAAAGTTAGCAATCAGCCCATATTCATCCTCATAACTTCAGTACACTCCCCATGCTTGAATGAGTGTGAACCCAAGTTAATGCCTTCAAATTTCCTTGATTATTTGCTCCTTTATTCAGCTCACACACGAGCTAGCTCACCAATTGAAGTAGTCACACCACTAAGCTGGTAGGAGGCGCTAGTGTAGCTGAACTAAGACCATTAGGAGCTAAGGTGACTTCATTGAACTCCTTAGTAGCTTCTTGATTCGGATCAGTACATCAGCCTCCGTGGAGTAATAGCCCTTCAAGGTCTTAAGTCCAAGCTTGCTTGCATCTAAAGTGGGTGAGTGTGTGTAGTGGCAAGATAAAACATTAGCCATGACTTTGTTCTTCCCATCTTCATCCTGTAAGAGTCCATGATCTCCCTTAGGTGCCAAACAAGCTGATATCTTAATAGGAATGATAACACCTAGTTTCTTTAGCCACTCTTCAAGTTGTTTCCCTTCACCACCACTATTAACCTTAACTGGTTCCTCTTTAGTGGTCTTGACGGCATCAAACTCCCCCTCTTCTATAGTACGTACTCCCACTTTTTTACTAGCAAACATTGAGAGGTTGGGTTTTCCGACTCGATTGGCTAACATGTTACATACGTTTTGAGGTGTCATGGGTTTGAGTACAATTTTCTTTCCCTTATCACTCAATTCATACTCATTTCTTCTCCCATGGTGAACTACGTTCCTATCAAACTGCCAAGGACGGCCTAATAGTATGTGACAAGCATCCATAGGAATAACATCACACAAAACCTCATCAACGTAGGAACCCATGGTCAAGCCAACCCTCACTTGTTTAGTGACCCTTACTTTGTTCCCGTTGTTTAACCAATGTAGTGCATAAGAGTTAGGGTGATTAGTAGTAGCTAGACCTAGTTTGTCTACCATTTCAGTTGAGGCAACGTTGGTACAACTACCTCCATCAATGATTAAACTACACCATTTGTCTTTAACTTGACACTTAGTATGGAATAGTTGGTCTCTTTGTTCGGTGTCATGTTGAATGGGGTTAGCATGTAGAGTATGTAGTACTAAGAGTGTGTCATAAGCCGGGGGTTCATAGGCCTCAATATCTTCTTCTTCCTCTTCCTCTCCCTCATTAACATTGAAAACAGCCCCTATACGTTGTTCCTCTTCCCATATTTCATCCCTAATGGTGATTACTTCTCTTAAGGTCACAACTCTTTTATTGGGACAAGCGTTTTTGTAGTGACCAAACCCTTGACACTTGAAACAACATACTTTGGATAGACTAGTTTCAGTGGATGTTTTGGGAGTAGATTGGGGTGGGGCTGCGGGGTTATTCTTATTCGTGAGGGGTTGATTAGTATTAGTATAATTGACCTTATTAACTTCATCCGTTCGTGGCCAAGTATGACTCTTACTAGACTCACCCTCATGTTTTCCCTTCCCTTGTGCCTCAATTTTTAGACACAACCCACACAAAGTATCAAAATCAGAGTATGGACATAAATCAACCGTATTAGCAATACTACGATTTAGCCCACGTAAGAACCTAGCCATCTTTATCTCTTCGTTTTCTTCTACTTCCCCCATTAGAACTAAGTTCTCAAATTCTTCAATGTACTCACTAACACTCATTCTTCCTTGTACAAGGTTAGCAATCTTTTTGTATAAGGATAACTTGTGCGTAGTTGGAACATACCTCTTACGTAGTTTACGTTTTAAGGACTCCCAAGAAGAAATTTTACCCTTTCCATTCCTGGTGCGTTGTACCTTAAGCCCTTCATACCAAAGGGAAGCCCCTTTGCTTAGCTTTAGGATGGCGTATTTGCACCTCTCCTCGTCCTCCAAATCCTTGAAGTCAAAGAGCTTCTCCATGTTTCTTTCCCATTCTAAGTAAACTTCAGGGTCAGTACCACCATTAAACTCAGGAAGTTCATTTACCTTGATCTTGTCCACCGGTTCCCTTCTTGCTTGGAAGCGAGAATTTCTGGGTTGGTAGTTCTCCCACGCCCTCTTTAGCTGTTCCAAGAAGGTAGGATCTTCAAAGTTCAATACTCCTGCCATGCTTTACGACCAACGAAAGACCAAAGCTCTGATACCACTAATGATGTGAGTTAATATGAACTTTGAAACAAAACGTGAAGATTGATAGTATTCTGAAAATGAATGTAAACAAAGTAACCAAGACAGGTTGTAAGGATGAATAAACCGTAACCAAAGGATAGTATGCTTAGTGAAGTAGACCTATACTCCAACAAAGCGGGTGCTAAATCAAACACGCGATTGAAGTAGCGAGTTTAGAGCTTGTAACGCGACTAACTCTAGACTTTGTCTTGTAAACAACAAGGACGTAAAAGAAAGCTTAGCTTTACTCTCAGTTTTGTGATGTCAATATTGGATGTCTTATTCATTCAAGTAGATGGCTATATATAGCCTACAAAATGACCCTAAAACCGGCTGATTAGGGTGACAATAACAAAGCTACATGGTGACAAAAACAAAGCTTAAACCTATGTGAACTAGGAGCTAAAAACAAAGCTTAAACCTATGTGAACTAGGAGCCAAAAACAAAGCTAACTATGTGAACACAATCAGCCCATAATCATCCTCTTAATTCTGGTGCACTCCCCATGCTTGAATGAGTGTGAACCCAAGTTAATGCCTTCTTATTATCTTGACTAATTGCTCCTTTAATCAGCCCACACACGAGCTAGCTCACCAATTGTAGTAGGCACACTACTAAGCTGGTAGGAGGTGCTAGTGTGACTGAACTAAGACCATTAGGAGCTAAGGTGACTTCATTGAACTCTTTAGTAGCTTCTTGATTCGGATCAAGGCACCACCTATACCTATGCCTTACAAAGGCTGTCCTCCAAAGGCCTAATCCAACCGATAGGCCCAACTCCTGAAGTTCCGGTCGAGCGACGCTCCAAGAACTACAATGCTAAGGCCTATTGCCAATACCACCGGGGCAATGGGCATGATACCGAAAAGTGTTGGAAGCTGAAACACTTGATCCAGGACCTGATTGAAAGCGGTAAAATCCCGCTACCCGGAGATAAACCAAGCAACAAGGAGAACCCTTTCAGCTCCCATGCCATCTTTGCCGGGGAGGTGATTGACTGCACTCACCTTATCTTGATCCGAATCAAGAAGCTACTAATCCAAGTCAGGAAGTACTAAAGAGCTCAATGAAAGAATACTAGCTCCTACATGAACATAGTCCAGCTACATTAGCACTAATAAGGGGTCGTCTTCAATTAGTGAGCTAGCTCGTGTATGAGCTGAATAAAGGAGCAAATAATCAAGGAAATAAGAAGACATTAACTTGGGTTCACACTCATTCAAGCATGGGAAGTGTACTGAAGTTATGAGGTTGACTATGGGCTGATTGCTAACTTCGTGTTTAGCTCCATGTTCACATGGTGTGCACACTCAAGCTTTGTTTTTGGCTCCATGTTCACACAAGGGGCCACGGCTGGTTGCTCTTGGTTTAGCTTTGGTTTTAGCTCCATGTTTACATCACTTTGTTATTAGCTCCCAACTTTGTAATTAGCTCCTAGTTCACAATAGGTTTAGACTTTGTTTTTGTCACCCTAAACCAGCCGGTTTAAGGGCTCTTGTAGGCTATATATAGCCGGCCATTTTGAAGGAATAAGACATCCAATTTGCATATTAAAACTTGAGTAAAGCTGAGCTTTCTGTTTCGTCCTTGTAGTTTACAAGACAAAGTCTAGAGTGAGTCGCGTTACAAGCTCTAAACTCGCTATTTCAATCGAGTGTTTGATCTAGCAAACCGCTTTTTTGAAGTATAGGTCTACTTCACCTAGCATACTATCCTTGGTTACGGTTTATCCTTCCTTAAAACTATCCTTTCTTTCTGTTTTGGTTACTCATTCACGTTCCATTTCAGAATACTAATCCATCTTTACATTCTTGTTTCAAAGTTCATATCAACTCACATCATTAGTGGTATCAGAGCTTTGGTCATCAAGCAAATGTAAGAATGGCAGGAGTGTTGAACTTTGAAGATCCTACCTTCCTGGAACAACTAAAGAAGGCGTTGGAGAACTTCCAGCCCAAGAATTCTCGCTTCCAACCAAGGAGAGAACCGGTGGATAAGATCAAGGTAACTGAACTTCCTGAGTTTAACGGTGGTACTGATCCTGAAGCTTACTTGGAGTGGGAAAGAAGCACGGAGAAGCTCTTTGACTTCAAGGATTTAGAGGACGAAGAAAGGTGCAAATACGCCATCCTAAAGTTAAGCAAAGGGGCTTCCCTTTGGTATGAAGGGCTTAAGGTACAACGCACCAGAAGTGGAAAGGGTAAGATTACTTCTTGGGAGTCCTTAAAACGTAAACTACGTAAGAGGTATGTCCCAACTACGCACAAGTTATCCTTATACAAAAAGATTGCTAACCTTGTACAAGGAAAAATGAGTGTTAGTGAATACATAGACGAATTTGAGAACTTGGTCCTAATGGGAGAAGTAGAAGAAAATGAAGAGATAAAAATGGCTAGGTTCTTACGTGGGTTAAATCGTAGTATAGCCAATACGGTTGATTTGTGTCCTTATTCTGATTTTGATACCTTATGTGGGTTGTGTCTAAAAATTGAGGCACAAGGGAAGGGAAGACATGAGGGTGAGTCTAGTAAGAGTCATACTTGGTCTCGGATGGATGATAGCTATAGAGTCAATCCTACTAGTTCTAATCAACCCCTTATTGTTAAGAATAACCCCGTACCCCCACCTCAAGCCACCACCAAAACAACCACTGAAACTAGTCTATCTAAAGTACGTGTTTCAAATGTCAAGGGTTTGGTCACTGCAAAAACGCTTGTCCTAACAAAAGAGTTGTGACCTTAAGAGAAGTGATCACTGTTAGGGATGAGTTATGGGAAGAGGAACAACGTATAGGGGCTGTTTTTAATGTTAATGAGGGAGAGGAAGAGGAAGAAGAAGATATTGAGGCTTATGAACCCCCGACTTATGACACACTCCTAGTACTGCGTACTCTACATGCTAACCTCATTCAACAAGACACCGAACAAAGAGACCAACTATTCCATACTAAGTGTCAAGTTAAGGACAAATGGTGTAGTTTAATCATTGATGGAGGTAGTTGTACCAACGTTGCCTCAACTGAAATGGTAGACAAACTAGGTCTAGCTACTACCAATCACCCTAACCCTTATGCTTTACACTGGTTAAACAACGGGAACAAAGTCAGGGTCACTAAACAAGTGAGGGTTGGTTTAACTATGGGTTCCTACGTTGATGAGGTTTTGTGTGATGTCATTCCTATGGATGCTTGTCACATACTATTAGGCCGTCCTTGGCAGTTTGATAGGGACGTAGTTCACCATGGGAGAAGGAATGAGTATGAATTGAGTGATAAGGGAAAGAAAATTGTACTCAAACCCATGACACCTCAAAACGTATGTAACATGTTAGCAAATCGAGTTGGGAAATCCAATCTCTCAATGTTTGCTAGCAAATATGTGGAAGTACAGGCGATAGAAGGGAATGAGTTTGATGACACCAGGCCTACCATAGAGGAACCAATTAAAATTAAGATTGGTAGTGAAGGGAAACAACTTGAAGAGTGGCCAAGGAAATTAGGCGTTGCCCTTCCAATTGGAGTACCATCTAGTTTAACACCTAGTGGAGATCAGGAGATCTTAAGGTATGAAGATGGTAAAGGCTTGGTTGACACTTTGTCTTGTCACAATTCGCATTCAACCACCCTAGTTGCAAGCACACTTGGGATTGAGAATTGGAAGGACTACTACTCCATGGATGCTGAAGTACTTACCAAGCACAAGACTAATTCTATTGGTACTTTTGATAAGCTTGTTTTGCAGGTAGAACTTCCTTTAAAAGGAAACCTCCTTTGCACCCCAGGGCATTCTATTTCAGAGTACATAACAAGAGAAACCTACAAAGGAGAGCACAACAAAAACAGAAGTGCGAGACTCTTCCTAAGGGGTAACTTGGCTTGGGTTAACTTGAGGAAGGAGAGGGTTCCAAACAAAGGAAAGAACAAATTGAAGCCACAACCAGAAGTTCCAAACAAGGGTAACAACAACGCTTGCAAGATGAAGTTACCGGATGATTATGGAATTCAAGTCACGTTCCTAATGGAAGATCTTTCTCTTTACCTTGATAAAATTGACATTTCAGAATTGAGGACAATTCCTTTTCAAGGGGGAGGAGATGATCCGAATCAAGAAGCTACTAATCCAAGTCAGGAAGTACTAAAGAGCTCAATGAAAGAATACTAGCTCCTACATGAACATAGTCCAGCTACATTAGCACTAATAAGGGGTCGTCTTCAATTAGTGAGCTAGCTCGTGTATGAGCTGAATAAAGGAGCAAATAATCAAGGAAATAAGAAGACATTAACTTGGGTTCACACTCATTCAAGCATGGGAAGTGTACTGAAGTTATGAGGTTGACTATGGGCTGATTGCTAACTTCGTGTTTAGCTCCATGTTCACATGGTGTGCACACTCAAGCTTTGTTTTTGGCTCCATGTTCACACAAGGAGCCACGGCTGGTTGCTCTTGGTTTAGCTTTGGTTTTAACTCCTTAGCTTTGGTTTTAGCTCCATGTTTACATCACTTTGTTATTAGCTCCCAACTTTGTAATTAGCTCCTAGTTCACAATAGGTTTAGACTTTGTTTTTGTCACCTTAAACCAGCCGGTTTAAGGGCTCTTGTAGGCTATATATAGCCGGCCATTTTGAAGGAATAAGACATCCAATTTGCATATAAAACTTGAGTAAAGCTGAGCTTTCTGTTTCGTCCTTGTAGTTTACAAGACAAAGTCTAGAGTGAGTCGCGTTACAAGCTCTAAACTCGCTATTTCAATCGAGTGTTTGATCTAGCAAACCGCTTTGTTGAAGTATAGGTGTACTTCACCTAGCATACTATCCTTGGTTACGGTTTATCCTTCCTTAAAACTATCCTTTCTTTCTGTTTTGGTTACTCATTCACGTTCCATTTCAGAATACTAATCCATCTTTACATTCTTGTTTCAAAGTTCATATCAACTCACATCATATCTCCCCATTCATCCCGCAAGTGAAGGGGATCTGGTTCGACGACGAGGATGATGTCTACCTCGCTAAGGGGGAAACCGTTCCCATCACCCCTGAACAGATTCGCGAGGCCAAAACTCGAGTCCTAGCCAGCAACAACCTTGGTCATCCCTATCTAGCCACAAGCACTAGGGACACCCCTATCCCGACAACCATCACCGATCCACTCGGGATGGAAGTCGCCCCTGAAGAGCCTACCGCTGAAACGGCTATTGTGAAGCAACTGAAGAAGACCCGAGTTGACCTCACTATATGGCAACTCCTGGTTAGCTCTCAAGAACATCGAGAAGCACTTACAAAGGCTCTCGATCAAGTCAAGATCGACTCTTTGGCTACCCCTGCTGAAATGGTAGCCACGGTCCTACCCCACCTAAAGGGTAAGGCCAAGGAAGGAGGCCCAATGATCACCTTTTCTGAAGCCGACCTGCCACCATTTGGGACCTCCCACAACCTGGCCCTTTACATCACGGTGATTTGTCGAGGGAAATACCTTCCTATGACCTTAGTTGATGACGGGTCCGCTGTAAATGTCCTTCCTCTGAGGACCGCCAAAGCCCTCGCGATCACCGAGGCAGATTATGTCCCGACGGCTCAAACAATCCAAGCCTTTGATGGGAGCCCGAAGACGGTATCTGGGGCTGTGAAGCTGACCATCATCACGGGCCCGATAGAAAAAGAGCTTGAATTCCAGGTGATTGATGTCACCTCATCCTTCAACTTGCTCCTAGGAAGGCCATGGATCCACGCGGTCAAAGCTGTGTCTTCCACCCTCCACCGTAAGATCAAGGTGCCTTTGCTCGACAATGTTATTACTTTGGAGGCAACCCCAATGACCGTGGCTAGCTGCAACGCCACGGGCCGCACGGGCCTCTGGGGGTTCGATCTTGTGGGGATGATCGAGGAAGAGTACCTCTTTAGGCCTTACTTCACCACGAGCATTGACACAATGCTCCAGAACCTAGGGTACCTTCCGGGGGCTACCTCTCGACCCGACCTTCCAGCTGGGAAGATCATCGAGGTCCTTAAGGACGAAGACTCCCACTTCGGCCTTGGCTATGCCACCACTCCGGGCAACGTTGTCCGAGCAGGAATCGAAAAGGCCTGCAACATCATGAAGGGTATCCACTTGAGCCCTTATAGCCCACGGTTGTCTGACTACTTTGTCACACCCGTGTTCGGGGCTATCCAGGTTGGACTATACCAACCCAATGCTATGCACCTCGGGACCCACTTGGCCCGAGACTGCAACTACATCCCGGATGAGGTGTTCGCCCTCATCCAGTCTAATGGAGCTGATGATGCTGAGCCCGCGCTGGG
Organism: Agrostemma githago; assembly: GCA_958450325.1. Classification (NCBI taxonomy): domain Eukaryota; kingdom Viridiplantae; phylum Streptophyta; class Magnoliopsida; order Caryophyllales; family Caryophyllaceae; genus Agrostemma; species Agrostemma githago. The sequence continues at coordinate 33,414,910 of OY288243.1, read as the reverse complement.
GCTACTCTTCGGGGAAGACACCATAGCCCCGACTCCAAAAGAAGACCTGGTCAACCTGATTCTCCGCAGCAACAGGTTTGACCCGACCAAGCTGATCTCGGATGTTGGCTCCGAGATGGGAAACAGGGCCTGGAGGAAGACTGTCAAGTGGACCGACAGTCAAGGAAAGATCTACAAGCTGGTCACCGGAGAGGGAGCCATGCCTGAGTCTGAGTCTGAGTCGAAGTCCGAGTCAGAGTCTGAGGTCGGGTCTAGGAAAGTCGGTGCTAGAGTCACTCTTGTAACCCCTCTCCCTTCTATCATTCCTGCTGCTAGCACTTCGGGGCCTGTCCCGAGTGCTTTACCAATTCTGCCACTGACCAATGATCAGATGGCTGCTCTCTTTGAGCTGTTTTCCAAATTTTCAATCAATAATAACAACCGTTCTGCTTACGACTTGTCTCTTTCAAATTCTGCTTTCAAAAATGTTTTGTGCTATGACATTGAGAAATCCGACGAACAGGTACCCTTACCTCCGCATCTGATCGAGCAACTAGAGCAAAGGGAATCCCGGAATCCGGTAATTGAAGAGACCGAGTCCATAAACGTGGGAACAACCTTAGAGCCTCAGATACTTAAGATAGGGTTATCTTTAGATCCCAAGGAGAAACAACAGTTCATAAACCTCCTCCAAGAATTCAAGGATGTCTTCGCGTGGTCCTACAAGGACATGCCGGGGATAGACCGGGAAATAGCCGAGCACCGCATACCTATCAAAGACGGGTGTAAACCGGTCAAGTAGAAGCTTCGTCGAATGAGGCCCGAATGGTCTCTCAAGGTAAAAGAAGAAGTCGACAAACAGTTCAAAGTCGGCTTCATACAAGTGTCCGAGTATCCGGACTGGGTTGCAAACATCGTGCCGGTTCCTAAAAAGGACGGTAAGGTGCGGGTATGCGTAGATTTTCGGGATCTTAACAAAGCAAGCCCGAAGGATGATTTTCCGTTACCACACATCGATATACTAGTGGATAACACGGCCGATCATGCCCTTCTGTCATTCATGAACGGGTATGCCGGATATAATCAAATCAAGATGGCGGAAGAAGATATGAGTAAGACTACCTTCACTACACCTTGGGGTACTTACTGCTACACCGTCATGCCATTTGGTCTCATTAATGCCGGGGCCACATACCAAAGGACCGCTACCACTTTATTACACGACATGATGCATAAAGAGGTAGAGGTTTATGTGGACGACATGATCGTCAAATCCAAAGAACGGGACGGTCACATCACCGCCCTAAGAAAATTCTTCACCCGATTGCGCAAATACAACATGAGGCTAAACCCTCAAAAGTGCAGTTTCGGGGTAACGTCAGGCAAATTACTGGGTCATATCGTTAGCCAACGAGGTATCGAAGTCGACCCGGCTAAAATCAAAGCCATTACCGAGATGCAAGCTCCTAAGACCGAAAAAGAAATAAAGGGGTTTCTCGGGAAAGTCCAATATATGAGTCGATTCATTTCCAAACTAACCATGGTGTGTGAACCGATTTTCAAGAAACTGAAAATAGGGGAACGGATACTATGGGATGATAAGTGCCAAGCTGCTTTCGACAAGATCAAGGAAATTCTGTCTGCTCCGCCAGTCTTAATGTCGCCTCAGCCCGGTTTGCCTCTGTCGTTATACCTAACAACGACCGAGACAGCCATGGGGGCTATGCTGGCTCAGACAGTCGACTCCGAAGAACGGGCTATTTATTACATCAGCAAGAAGTTTTTAGAGTATGAGTGCAAATATACCATGCTCGAAAAGACGTGTTTGGCTTTAGTCTGGGCCACCAAGAAGCTCCGACACTACATGCTCAGCTACGAGGTCCATGTTCTATCAAAGATGGATCCGATCAAATACCTCTTCGAAAAGCCCATCCTCAATGGCCGAATTTCTAGACGGACTCTAATGTTGGCAGAGTTCGACCTAAAATTTGTGCCATTAAAGGCCATTAAGGGACGGGTGGTAGCTGAATTCCTCGCTGACAGCCCGATAACCGAAGAAGGACACACCGACACCTGGTCCTTCCCCGACGAAGATATTTTCCATACCGATGCCGAAACATGGGATTTCGATGGAGCATCTAATTTTCGAGGGTTCGGAGTTGGGATCCTTCTAATTTCACCAAGAGGGGAGCATACTCCCGTCTCCATCAAACTGGACTTTGATGTTACCAATAATGCAGCAGAATACGAAGCATGCATTTACGGGCTACAAGCCGCCGCCAACCTGGGGATCACGAATCTCCGGGTACATGGCGACTCATCCTTGGTCATTAACCAAGCACTCCAAAAATGGAAGACTCGGAATGCTAATCTCGTGGCCTACCAGGCACGAGTAAGGGATCTCGAGAAACAATTCCAAAAGGTGGAGTATATATACCTACCTCGGGAAGAAAATCAGTTTGCAGATGCACTCTCAAAATTGGCATCTTTACTGAATATTCCCGACCACGTGACCAGTATGCCAATCTGCGTCGAAAGACGATCCGAGCCAGCATACATCCATGACATCGAAGACATCGAGATCACTGATCCCGAACCTTGGTACCAGGCCGTATTAAAATACCTGACGAATGGAGAATATCCTCCCGGGACTGAGGGTCGAGCCAAGAAAGCCTTACGGAGGCTAGCCACCCAGTTCATCCGTACTGATGACGGGCAACTGTACAAAAAGACGGCACAGGGGGCTCTTCTCCTTTGTGTCGACAAATATAAGGCCGAGAAAGTAATGGCTGAAGTACGTGATGGTGAAAACGGCCCACATATGAATGCTCACATGCTGGTCCGAAAAATCATGAGGCTCGGGTATTACTGGAACACCATTGAAGCCGACTGCCAGTTATATGTCAAACATTGTCATAACTGCCAAATCTTCGGCAATGTGCAACATATGCCGTCATCTCTGCTCTATACCATGACGTCGCCTTGGCCGTTCTCGACATGGGGTATCGACATAGTCGGGAAGGTAAATCCCTCCGGTACTGGCGGACACTGTTTCATTTTAGTAGCTATCGACTACTTCACCAAGTGGGTCGAAGCTGAATCATATCGCATCCTCAATGCTAAACATGTCGCCAAATTTATCCAAAACAAGATAATATGTCGGTATGGAATCCCGCATGAATTCATCAGTGATCACGGGACTCATTTTCAAGCTGAGACCGCAGCCTTGCTGACTAAGTACAAGATTCAAAGGCACACGTCCTCGCCCTACCGTCCCCAAACGAATGGAGCGGTAGAAGCGGCCAATAAAACAATTGTCACCATACTCAAAAAGATGGCTGATAATTATCGGGACTGGCCCGACAAAATACCTTTTGCCCTATGGGGGTGCCGGACGTCAATTCGCACCGCAACCGGAGCAACACCATATTACCTAACTTATGGGATGGAGGCAGTCCAACCAGTTGAATTGGAGGTACCGTCCCTCAGAATTCTGTTAGAAAGTCAAGTACCCGAAGCTGACTGGGTTCGAGCACGGTACGATTCGTTGGTTCTACTAGACGAACGACGGTCCCGCGCTCTCAACAACATCCAAATCTATCAGAAACGAATCCAACGGGCCTTCAACAAACGAGTAAGGCCCAGAAACATTAAAGAAGGGGACTTAGTCCTTAAGTCTGTTCGAGCTTTACTACCAGTTGACCCAAGGGGCAAATTCAAACCCAACTGGGCTGGGCCATATCTGGTGAAAAAGATCTTATCAGGGGGAGCAGTAATGCTGACGGACCTGGACGGGAATGAGTTCGTCAACCCAACCAACCTGGACCAGCTGAAGCGTTACTACCCTTAGCCATTTCTCAATGTCATTAGCAAATTTTATCAAAATCATTTATTTTACAAAAAAAAAGCAAGTCAATGAGCTAGAATTATTTATTCTAATGTCACAAAACATCTTGAACCATTAGTCTTGGTGTAATTCGAGATTGCAAATTTACTGAGCCTGAACTACGTTTGGTTTGATTCTGCTAATCGCGGATACGTAGGCAGCCCCTCAAAAGGGCACAACCAGTGCAATCAAGAAAAGACAGGAACGGTTTAATAATAAACTTCTTTTATTAATTGTCACAAAAAGAAAAGCCCCGATAAACTCGAGAAACTTACAAAAATGCAGGAATTCAAAAATTACAAAAACAAAAAAAGAGCGTCTTGCCCGGACTCGGTATTTAAGGCATCTTGCCCTTCCCCTTGTCCTTGACCTCCTTGGCCGACCACTGACGACGACGCGGAGGAGAGCGTTCCCGAATCACCACAGGAACCTCCTTAGCCCGGACTCGTTTCTTGGAACTCGAGTCCTCATCCACCTCGATAGGCCCGAGTCAGGCCCTCACGGGCTCAGGGAGCCGGTCACGCGGACCTAGTCGGTCCCGGGCCGCCAGCCTTGGCCCAAGTCGTCGTTCCAAATCAGTCTGGGGGCTTAGCCGCCCCTGCGTGCCGCTAGCACCGGCATCTTTAGCTCGAGTCTTAGTATGTGACTTAAGACCCGATTCTAATCGGACTAAGGTAGCAGGGGTCTCTCCCTCATCGAAGAATCCCCTATTTTCATTTGCCGTCTCCCGACGGACCAGTTCGAAGGCCTCATCGACCTTCAGAGCTTTGCGAGCTTCTTCAGACTCCTCGGAAGTCCATTTCTCGTAAGCCCGAGAAACCCAAGCGGATTGGCAAGGTTTGGGAATAGTCCATGTAGGACGAGTGAACCATCTCTGCAACCAGGTGTCGCACATAGCGTCTGTCAGTTGGAGCGAGGCGCTAATAATGGCTTCAGTCTCAGGGATGCGCTGAGACAAACCGAACTGCCTCAGAATGCGGTCCGGGTAAATGTGAACTGTCCAGTCAAGGGACAGGATCACAAGGTAACGAGCTTGGTCCCTCTTGGCCAACCCCGTCAGCTTAGAAAGGAACCACCAAGCGACAGTCCACCTGATTAAAGGGCCACCATGGAACACCAATTCCTCATCCCAGTAAGCTCGATTTATATGGTGACTCGAGCTTATCCGGCGCCCTCTTGAACTGATTTGGCTGCTACGGTAGTTGGGAACGCTCGGAGGAGGCTCCATGATTGACAGGCGTTCCGACAACCAAACCTACAAAGAATATACAAAATTCATAAGCAACGAAATGGTCCGCTATAGCCCACTCGATCGAGTATGCCATCTGACTCGATCGAGTAAAGCTCCCTAAGAGCAACCAGAATCTCGTCAGGTGTGACACTCGATCGAGTAAAGCATCCCACTCAATCGAGTAAGCCCTCCACAGATGGGCAGAAGCACTTTGCAGGCATCACTCGATCGAGTGACAGGTCCACTCGATCGAGTGACTTACGGACCTCAAGAAATCGCAAAAAAAAAGAAAAAGACGCGAGACATATACCTGCAGAATAAGGGTGCTTCCCGTCAATTGCCGGGTTGGGTCAAGTCGCCTAGCATCCAGACCCATGATGATTTCTCCAGTGGCTAGCCAAGCAGGGCTATGACCAGTCTCCATCTGGTCAACCACTCAGATCAGCCTAATTTGACCCACGCATGAGTCAGCATCCATCATCCCCTCAAAAACATAGTGGTGCAGCATGCAGAATGCGAAAGCCCTACGCCTATGAGAAGGCGTAGCCCTTACATCTTGACTGTTCATAAACTTGTCAGCCAAGTCAAAGAGGGAAACAGTGTCTCCCCGCACCATTCGATCTGCCTTAGCATGAGACAGACCCAGGAAATCCCTCAGCCTTCTCCTCGGGTCCGGGTAGAACGGAGGGATGGCAGGACGAGCAACAGGGCTCCAACCCCCGATGGCTGCGAACTCCTCGGGAAGAGGGCATATCTCCCCCCGCGGGAACGCAAAGACGTGATGGGTGGTATCCCAAAACGACAGACAGGCGTCCAAAAAGTGTGAATCAGTTACTAGACGCCGAAGAGGAAACAGGCTGACAATCCCCATTTGGGTCAGCTGAATTTTGTCCTCGTCCCGAAAGTGCTGGGACCAGGCAAAAAGCATCGAAGTAAGATGTTCGATACCCATTGGAGGAATTTGAACCTTCTCGAAAGACTAAGAGATTTTGAGGAGAAGAAGGAGTTTTGATTTGAGATACAATAAACTGAAGCAGGGAGACCTATATTTATAATGGGAAACCCTAACTGTAACCCTAACTACCTTGCCTCCTCAGCAAACTGGGCCCCAGCACGTGCAGGCCTGACCTCAACCCA